>CM065426.1:6832732-7432732 GCA_033060865.1 Dorcus hopei | reverse complement strand
TAAAAACAATCTCAATCACAGTCTTAGTTTTAAAGTATAGAGAAAACCAAGCCATACTGATGAAATTATCAACTTTCACTCTTCACATCCCCCGCAACAAAAATTCTCTTAGTTTAACTCTTTCTTTTACAGAGCCTTTTTCTGTTCCTATGTCTTATGAGGATTTCTCTACAGAAATTAGAACTATAATACAAATAGGCAACAATAACAATTTCCCCATCAAATCTATAAAGAAACAATTTTTGAAAGTCAGAAATAAAGTGATTGATCAAATTATTTTTCCCCATTACACTAACATCAACACAGAAATGAAATATTTCTCCTTACCTTTTTTAGGCAATTTAACACTTAAAATACAGAAACTTCTTAACAATCCTAATACAAAAATATCTTTTTCTAACAATTACACGATAAAATCCATATTTTCTAAAATTAAAGACAGTACACCTCTTCTTTTAAAAAATAGAGTTTATAGTCTTTCTTGCAACTCTTGCAATGCCGTATACATTGGTCAAACTGGTCGTTGTCTGGAAACCAGAGTCAAAGAACATACACAGTTGGTCTGACTAAGACTAGGTATACGGTTAATTGCGAGTAAATGAAGGAGAGGCTCATTGAAACTTGTGTGGAAATGAAGGTAGAAATGCTGCGGCCGGAGCATGGCCCGCGTTATCAATCGGCAACGTCGATTGATGTAGCTATTTCGTTTACTCATGCGCTTTCTACTATTCTATCCTTCATTTACTCATGATAAACGCATAGCCAGTGGTTAGGCCAACCCGGTATACGTTCCTTTAGATTGTTAAAAAAAGATTCTAACTTTGCTTTGCACCTTCAAGACACCGATCACCATTTCGTACCTTCTACAAACACGAAGTTAATCCACTCCTTGAATAAGGGTAACACCTTAAACATAGCAGAAAACCTTGAAATAATGTTACATGAAATAAATAGCAATTTCACTTTATTGACGATCAGACTATTTTCATTACAAAAAATTCTTTAAATCAATCCATTGGAACCTCACCGAACGTTAAGTTGTTGACTCCTGGAGCTACATTTTTCTCACCCTCCTTTTGTGGTTTGTAGGTTTGGCTTATAAGTTTACCCTTTTAGCTTTAATTTTAATGTTAGTTTGCTTTTTAGTCTTGTACTAATGCTAATTGTCCAAGTTTGTTACAATTTGTTAAAAAAATTTTGTTTTGTTTTTAAAATATTCCCATATTCAATTTTAGAATGTTTTGACAACTGCGTTTTGCGCAAGATCGACTCTGCGCCTCACGTGCGCACACACACATATGTGTACACCGGTGTTCCTCCATGTTGGCGACTTACACCGCATATGTAAGTTTTAATTTTAATTTTGTTTTAATTCGTTTCTGTACAATTTTGTATATTCCTCGTAGCTATGCTAACCTAAAAGTACCTGATGAGGGCATAACTGCCGAAACCGGTCGTCATATTAATAAAAGAATTTCGTAGTAAAACAGATATATTTTTTGCACCCAATTTCAAATATTTCATTTCATATCTTCACTTCAACACATGATTGATTTCAATTTTTTTTTTTTGGGTGGGGGGGATTTATTATGCAGCCATCTGAAATAAATTTTAATGTTTTGAATATTTTTAATAAGTACAAGGAATAAGTATTTTCTTTCTGGATATTTTGTCGAAAATAACTCTCTCACAGTTCTCAAGCAACTACCATTTTGATACATACCATGTTAATATTTCAATATTTTCGTCTTTGCTATTATAAGTACTACGAGATCATTTAAATTTATAATTAAAGTAGGCGGGATTTTTTTTATACGGTTGTGCACCATGCCAATCGACTCGCTGTGTAGATTAGACGTTATGTAAATATTTTGACGATGATAGAGTTCTCATGTCCAATTGTTTTAATTTAAAGGAAGTGAAGCAGTTTTAGTGACAACCATATCAAATGTTCAAAGTGTTCGCCCCGGCGATTAATTAAACATTTTGAAGCGTCACTTTGACAATTCAAACTCAAATTAAGCTGTCAACAGTTAGTGTTGCCAATCTAATTCAAAACTCATAGCCTACTCTAATTATAGATTTAAATGATCGCGTGGTACATGATTGCATTAAAAAACCACAATTTTAGCTGACTGTTCTTTAAAAAAAATTGAAGCTTAAATTGAAGTTAATGTATAATTGGTTGCCTATTGCCTATATGTAGATTGTAGTAAAACAATACACTGACATGTTCTTTTTTCATACATACATAGATACGTATAGAAAAAAGAAAATATCCCTATATGTATAGTCGTTACTACAACTACCATTATTAAACGTAAAATTACCGCCAACATATAATAACCAATCAGACTTCATCTTCACCAAATGTACTATTGTACGGTTTTCCGTACGTTTGATTGGACGTATTACCGCAAACCAATCTTTATCCAATCAAATTGAAGTATAGCGGTGCGAATTTTAAAACTCAAATCGGCGCTAATTTTGAAATTCAAATATGATTGGTGCAGTGTTCGTTCATTAGTGTCGACACCGAAGCAATGTGTACTCGCGTCCGGTATTCATTAATTAAAGACGAAACTGTCGCCATTTTTATTTTATACAAAGCAAAAAAATTCAACTTTGTTGCAGGCCTTTTTTACTTCAACGCACTTATTTCGAAACGATCATACAATTAAAGTTTACACTACAACTACCACTGTTAAACACAAAATTACCGCAGAAATGTAATGACCAATCAGGCGTTGTCTTTACCAATTGATCGACAACATTTCATTGGTCGTGGTCAGGAAGATTCATTTTTTAACCAATCAAATTAAAGTAAAACAGTAAAAATTCAAGTTCGTTTCTAACTTATAGGAAAGTTGAGCGCCACTCGTCAATGTGAACCCGGGCGCAGTTGATTTGCACTGACATTAAAAGCAAAATTTCATGACCAATCAGGCATTGTCTTTCCTGACGGTTGATTGGATGTATTCAAGCATTTTAATATTTAATCCTGGCGGTCATCATGTTTTGCAAAGCTTGTCGTTAACACAAAATTTGTGAATATAATTTTTGTCTGTATTTCGTGTACGTTGACAGCATCTTAAAGACAAATCCCGAAGAACCGTCAAAGTACAGCGAAACGTCAACTTTTAAGTGTTTTAATTGTCAATAACTCGAGCTTCCTCTGGGCAGCTATTTCGGCACAATTTGGGGCATCTTCAGCTCGAGAATTCCGCAATCTCACCCACCTATCTTATTTCTGCTCGATGATTCCATTGCAATCAAAATCCACTTGCAACAAATTTCTAAATCTCGCTCAATAAGCGCTATTTAGCCGCTTTGTGTGCGATGGCAGCAAATTGGTTGGTACTTGTCAACTCTCACACAATTTTAGTTCAAAAATAGGCCGCGAGATTTCGCGACCTAAACACTTGTCATCAACGTTTCCCTTTTTATTAGTGATCATGCCCAGCGCTAGATATGAATCAACCAAATCAGATGACAATTTTTCAGAGATGAAATTTAATCGACTTTTTTCGATGATATTAGTTCATCTTTCTTGTCGTTATAGCCTTAAGGTGGTTCGAACCAGCGTTGCCAACTTAAGGGTGTTTTTCCCAAATCATTAGGTATCTTTTCCCCTAAAAAAGATTTTATTTGCTTATGCTGTATAGAGTAAAAAATGAGATTATGTACGAACTTTAAAATACAAAGCTTCGAAACCTTATTTTCAAAATAATATGCATACATACCCATTTTAAATCACGACGCCTTAAAAATTGAAAATAGGCAACCCATTCTACTTCCGTGATTTTAATGCATCATGAAAACACGAAGTTATTTCTGATTTGATTGATGGGTTGCCTTTTCTAAAAACTTCAGGGGACACAATTTAAAATGGGCGCCCTGTATAAAATGAATACGCTCCGCAAAAGTTTCTCAAAGCATCTATTAAAATGACCCTTGTACGTGTTTCTAAAACTATTTATTGCGTCATTTTAAGGCATTCAACAACGCCCTCGTCTTCTTTTTATTTGTTTCTATGGGGGTGATTCACTGGTTATTGACGGATTTTATTGAAAAACTACTATCCACTGAGCATTGAGTTTCAACATCCCGTCATTTCGATATGGTCACAACAAAATGACTTACATTGTTATGACATTCAACAGCGCCAACTCTTGAAACATGCCGAAAGTTTTTTTGTTTGTTTTCATTTACGAATAAAATTTTGTTGTCGTTTGTGTTTATTATTATTATTTTTTTAATTCGATTATTTTTGAATTTTTATTATTTTGTTTTCTTAGTTTTGTCACCATTCCTTTCAAATTGTTTTGTTTTAAAATTTATTATTAATTTACTGAATTGCTCTGTAGCGGCCCTATCTGTGATCAATTCAATTAGAGATCCACTTCATTTTTACTTGTTATTAATTTATTAAATACAAAATTACCGCCAAAATATGTCGACCAATCAAACGCTGCCTTTGCATTAACAACGCCAAAACTCTTGAGGCGTTAGATTGGACGAGTTCAGAGAAACTAATTCTTAACCAATCAAACTGCTCTAATAGCGGCGCGGTTTTTAAAACACAAATTCAAACGTTTTGAAATTATTCGTGCGATATCCTCCTATATCTTCGATATTGACAAAGTGAGATTTGGCACAGCTCATTTGCTTTCATCGCTAATTTATATTTTAAAAAAAATTATCGACGTAACGTAAAGACCAATCAGACGTAAGCTTTGCCAAGTGCAATAGCAACACTTTTAAAGCTCTTGATTGGGCGAATTCAAGAAACTCTTAACCAATCAAACTGAACACAAAATGGCGCGGGTTTTGAGTATCAAATCCAGCATTAATTTTGAAGTTATTATTATTACATACTAGGTATTATTCCAACCATAGATCTCAGAAGAGATATTGGTATCGTCATAGAAAAGAGGAACATAAAAATTCTTTAAAATTCGTAAAAACAATATTCCAGCAATTCTAAGATTTGATTTTATGAAACAAATTATTTCAAATTTCAAGTTCTGGACCGTTCAAAATCGAACTGAGCATGATCAGTACGCAAGCTTTGATATAAACATCATACTGTGCACGATTTGAACGGTTCAAAACTTGAAACTCTGCCAAATGGAACAGACCTAACATGAATCCTTCAACAAAGTTAACAAAGACACAGAGGAGATTGTTAATTATGACAAAATTTAATTTAACCTAGCAATTTCTTTGAAAATCTGGATAATTTAAGGTCATTCTGAGACTACGGAGTTAGAAAGTTAGGTTAGGCGAAGGAAGATTAGATTTTATGAAATAAATTAATTCAAATTTCAAGTTCTGGACCGTTCAAAATCGAACTGAGCATGACCAGTGCACAAAATTGGTTATAAATTTCATACTGCATATGATTTGAAGGATCCAGAACTTGAAACTTTGTCAAATGGAGCAGACCTAATATGAATACTTAAACAAAATCAACAAAAACACGGAAAAGATTTTTAATCATGACAAAATTTAATTTAATAAATCGAAGAGACCTAATATGAATCCTCGCCCGTATTTTTGTAACTGACAGGAGCAAAATAGAAAATTACCGCCAAAATATAAGTGCCAATAAGATTATTGCTTTTACCAAGCGTGTAAGTGACGTAAACACTTTTAAAGCGTCTGATTAGACAAGTTCAAGCCAACAAATTGTTAACCAATCAACTGAAGTAAAAACGGCGCGAATTTTAAAACTATCAAGTGCTTGACTGTATTTACTCCAGGGGCGTGTTCGAAAACACAGGGAGTAAGTATAAGAGTTGTACCAACAGAGTGAATAAAGTGAAAAGCAAAATATACAAAATGATTTATATGAGAGAGAAAAGAATATTACCCGAGAGTAACGCTCTGAGTTTTCGCCCCAGTACAAGCGTATGCATTCCAATTTAGAATCTTCATTGCCTGTCGACATAAATCCAGATCCAGAACCAGTTCGTTTGCAGTTATCGAAAGTGAAATAGAAAGTTACCGCCAAATGAATTATTAACCAATCATATTGAAGTAAAACGGCGGGAAATTTAAAATTCGAATCTAATTTTGGAACATAACAATTTCTCCGGCGACGTCGCGTCCTATTCAATAAAAAAAAAAACGCAATAAATCCAATTTCTTTTTTATTCCCCCGTCATTATTACGTGCTCGCAATATCTCCCCTCACAACAACTTCGATATATTTTTTGCTTCATTTTCCCCAGCAAACCGAATCGAAAGTATCGGATTTCGTCGGCGAAAGCGCTTTCCAAGGATGAATCGGAACGTGACGAAAATTCGGAGCGAAGATAAAAGGAGGAGGTCAAGTTCGAAAGAGGAACGGTCGCATGATAAACTGTTATTACTCGTCTCGATCCCGTCGGGCGATTTGCTCGAATCTCGTGAATTTATTTGAATCGTAATTATGCCCCCCTTGAAATTCATGGGTTTTACAGCAGACGCTGATTGAGGGCTCCGGTTTCTGGCGCAGACTTGTTCGGTACTAAATCAAAGCGCCAAGGCTGGAATGAATAGTTTTGTCACGACATGTGAATGTGTTGCTGAATTTACCGAGGTGATAACGATTCTCATTGCAGGTTTACGGGCTTCCAGGAAACTTGGCACGACATGTTATCGCCTGGTGCAAGCCTCGTTTTGTTACTGTAATGAACTTGCGAGAGCTTTTTTTTAAGTTTTATTCTGTTGTTATATCTACACTACTTTACTGTAACCGATACTTATAAAGAAACTTTTAGTGTTATTATTTATTGTTATATCATGTTATGACCGCAGATAGAGTTTCTTGTTTGATTAGATTTACACCGGAAACACGCTAGGAAAATTTTGTTGAATAAAAAATAAAACAAACTCTAAGCAGATAATAGCCCCTGTTTAATTCAAAGCCCTCCTTACACTTGTTATTTTCAGACTACAAACTTCTCGGTATCCGGTGATGTTAAGCCCATAAAGAAAATTGAATGAGCGAAGAAGAAACAGGATAAAAAGGGGAGGCCCGTAACGCGCTGTGTTTGCATAAATAATGTCCTTAAGGAGACCTAATGCGCTTAAGTCATCCTGACGAAATTAAAATTCAGGGCGTTCGTTCCACAGCACGAAACGGCGGCCATTAACTCGAAAATATTAGAATTGAGAACTATTTGAGTGCAATGATTAATTATCTTTGCCCAATTAGTGTTTTGGTTTCGCCGAAGAGCGAAAGCCAAACTTCGTAGACTTGGCGAAAATAAACAGAACGTCCGGAAACTTTCCGGGGGAAAATTTGTAAAAAAGCGCCGGCGTGCTGATGGATGAAAGGCGAGGCGAGGCGAGGCGAGGGTTGAAAAAACCGCCCGTATTTGAACGGACATTAAAGAACCAACTCGATCCTTCAATGTCCACCCATCCATTTAAGAATCGATTAAAAATCTAAGGTGGATGGACATGAAGTGATAAAAAAGCACGTCAAGCAAATTCCTCGAAAAATTACTGACAGTTTATATCTGAAATACAATGCCAACAACCCTGATGATTTCGCCAAGAATTAATATAGCGAGGAATCCGAGCTTCCAAGATCAGTGTTCGTCTTTATGTTGAAGCCCTAACATCGAACACGTGACGCCCTTGACATACTTCCCACTCACTCACTCGGGGGGAAACCCCCTCGCGTTCATCCCGACGACGAATTTCACTCATTCTTCGAGCTCGCACTACAAGGCTCTTGCCCCATATTAAACGTTCCTCGCGCAGCAAAACAAATTTTTCCAGGGAAACCGCTTTGCGGAGGGTAGGTCAGGTCCGAGCAATTAAACGAAGTTAAAGTCCAATCTGCGTCGTTCTCTTCCGGGGGGCGCGTTTAATTTGTAAACTCGAGTCTCCGGGGAGGTAATAAATGCGCAAAGTTTCGCAATTGGATGTCTTTGCAGGAGTTCGGCGTCTGAACTTAATTAATTCCGATACGATTTTGTCTGCACGGGAATAGCCAGTTTGACCAACTTCAGAGATAGTATTTTTAGTCTGCTTAAGTGGGCCGATTCAATTTGAAATGGATTCGACAATTTGGAGATAGAATAAGTTTCCCGTAAGATAAATAAAGAACCCAATTTGCAATTCCTTTGTTTTAGCGTTTCTGGATTTAGTTTTTTTTAGATTTTCTTCTACCCACACCTGCATGTTGTGAAAATTAAACATACCATCCCTTGTAAACATTCATTCGTCGGTGAAGAGAATGTTATTAACAAAGTTCGGATTGTCCGTCTGTTTCCGGAGTAACCACCGACAAAATCGCATGCGTTGCAGGTAATCTGCGGGCATCACTCTTTGAAAATGGAACGGATATAATTATTCATCACGAATAATTCGCCAAACAACAAATCTCCGGTATCACTTGCTCGCTGCACAACTGACACAAAGGATCTGCTATTTGGCAAAGGGCGATTTGGGTAACGCTGTGCATACAAACGTCTTGCAGCCAACGCATTTTGACCACATTCGCCGTAAATTAAAATCATGTCCACAATAACACTATTGGAAAATTCGGCCATGTTTTCAACACTGTTATCTGCGACGAAGTGCAGTTGAGAACTGACCCACTTAAACAGCCGATGCTGACAACAGCATACTTCTCCGATTACGTAATTACGTAATAAAAATAAGCCAGGGACTATCAAACTGTTTCATCGTTCGCCGAAAACATTTATTATCTCTAATATTTATTAATCAATTGTTACACAAAAACTGCTTCGTTCTATCTCTTTTAATGTCAACTTTCACTGGTTTCATTTTTTGTATGAAGTTAAAAAACAGCCTGTATAATCGAAGAGAGAAGAAACGACATTCTGTGCTACATTTAAGCATTTGTCAATTTTTGAATTCTAAGCAGATAAATTTATTTTAGCTCGTGAAACGTCGAATCTGATTATCTTCTCTTAGTAATCCAAACTTTGGGACACGTGAATTTTAAATTTAATAGCGCGAAACCGAACTTGTAGAAGAATTGGCGACGACAGACATACACGCAGAGAGAAAAATGGAAATTACTTTAATGACTACCCGACGGGACTAACTCTACTTTTTGGATCACCCTAACTGATCAGTCTACGTCTCAAGAGGGGTAAAGTGATATCACCGTAACAGAGTCCATAACGTTTGTTCTTCTTCTTCCTATTGCGCCTATGCAGCGGCACAGGTGTTTATCGCACTTGTGTCCAGTTGCAGTCTCAGCAATTTTTCTCAAGGTTTTGCAGCTGCAATTCTTTTAAGAAAGAGTACGATAAGAGTGACATACAATAGTCACTTGTCCGAATTAGTTGCAAATTACTGCGCAATGTGACATATTTTGTTTTAACTTGAACAATAAATCGGTCCCTTTGCTTACGTTGATTCTGATTCATAGACTCCTACGTTTGAATTTTATGACTACAACTTCTTTTGCTAGTATATTTCTAATTTTGATACAATGAATTTTTGTACAGAATTCCGGTTTCTTACAATAATAAATTTAATGACTATTTATTGAAGAAACAGAAATCTAATTTAACTTGTAGGCTTCCGCGGCCGTCGTCCATGTTTGAATTGGCTTCCGGTTGGAACCGCGTCACGTTGACTTCTTCTACTGCCGACGTTTCGTTCTCCATTGCAGAAGAACTTCCTCAGGGCTGCTGCTGCTGGTGGTGTTGCTGCTGCTTCTCGTTAGTCATTGAGACTGAGCGGGTATGTCTGTTGTCGTGATATTTATAGTGATCGGTGGGGGTAGTGAGTCGTAACGGTGAAACAGAAATCATTTACAACCGATAGATATAAATTGCGTATAAACTACACGCTAAAAAGCGACTTTTAGTAGATGACGTTTGTAATAATAAAGCACGGATTTAGATGCATTTTTAGCACTCCGAATTAAAAGATGACTCTGCAGCGGCACAGTTGCAGTCTCAGTAATTTTTCTCTTTTTTTCATTGCGCAATATAACGTGTTGTTACGGGTGAAAAATTTATTTAAATCATTTTCAGTATTGCCAGTCAACCTGTATAGCGTGGGAAATCGTGCCTACTTGACTCCCGGCATGTTTTAACATGAGGTGATTTTGTACGGCTGCAATAATCTTCACCCCTAAGAGGTGTTCTATTTCACTCTTTCGCCAGGTTGAAACAGAGTCGTAACAATCCCGCCCCGATTTATTTAGTCTGCGCGAGTTCTTTCTTCGACGCGTCACGTCACTTTTGCCGCTAGAGTCTTGACGTGCGCATCTATTGCCAGTGAAGTGGCCATGTTGAATCCTTTGATCGACGCCTGAAACGGAAGTTATTTACTCCGAGATCTGCTTAAGTGCACGTTAAGCAATACAAGCTTTCTTATAAGCTTCTCTAAGCCTGTTGCTGCGAGAAAAGAACAGGTAGGGTTTTATTGGCAACTTTGTGCGTACTTCAACACGCATCTTTCTTTTGCTATTTAGGCTTGTAGTCGTGCCCCTTTCTGACTACCTCCTTCTTTGTAACGCCGTTTGAAACCGACCTTTGAGTGAAAAAACCTTAAGCGGATCCCTAACTGCTAAAGGTCAAAGCATCGCTGTCCGCCCATTTCTCCCGTTGGAGTTGGACTCGACCATAGACGATACGAGTCAACAAGAGAGACCGTGACGTGACATCTTGACGCCGTCTTGCTTAGTGACGTAATTGGCAACACCGAACTCCTCCGCCGGATTGTATCTCGATTGGTTTTTCCAATCTCACTTTGACAGTTAGCTGAGTGTCCGACTGGATTTGTTACAAGGTCGGATTTGTTTTACTTTATTAATTTGTTATTAAATGCATTAAGCGCTGTGTTGCGTTCATTTTATTTTAAGTGAATAGTTTTAAAAATAGTCACATTTTGCATTTTTGTAAACGATAGGCAGATCTGTTTCTCGGTTAAAGATTTAATTAATCGGAATACCGTTTACTTTCTTTTTTTTAACTCATTGAGACCCGACTCACTTTTGTTTATGTGTTAATTCTTGAGTGACACCAAACAAAAACAAGTGTGCTCAGCTGGTGATTTTATTTTATTTATATTTTAGTGTCCCTTTAATTTTTGGGGTTACGTGCGACCCATAACTTTCTCCAAGAGTTAGCCGGCTGTGTTGGAGAACTTAATTTGCACTCCTTCAATTTGCTGTCCTTAATGTAGCTAGCAGTGTTTTGTTTTAACTTGAACTTTTTGTACAGAATTCCGGTTTCTTAAGTTATTTAAAGAAACCTAACCGGCGATTCCACCATTTCTTGCATGTGTGGCGCTGTGTCTTCCAATTTAAAATAATCAGCTGAAATTAAATTTTATAATTCCAAGATCAAGTAAACATGGCCTTCACATTTTTTTATTCAGTAATTAATTATGTTAATATTAGAGACATAGGAGATTAAAAGCCACGTCAAAATTGATTAATAAGAGAATAGACATGAAATAGACAGTGAACTGTAAACACTATTACACGCACATATTGTAAAAAATCGGCATTCTCTAAATTATTAAGTTCATTATTCATTAAGTAAGTTAAAGTCGATAGAATGTCGACAATGCGACCTCGGACAATACGCCCACCTAAAAATAATGTAAACAAATGCTACAGCGACTTGCTTTATCAAAGGCTTTGCCGTCCTAATAACGAGATTGACCCTTGGAATAAAACTGCATTCAAAGAATGCCGAAAAATACACCAACTGCGTATTGCATCATCAAAGAGTCGCCGAGGTGACTAATCAAAGAACCCGGTCTTATGCAAGCATAAACAAACATGACTAAGAGCGGACGAATCTAGGAAAACCGCGGTGACTTATAGGGCAAGTGTGCGTCTTGATCTCACACACAGCGTTTTGTTCATAATCGGAATTTCCGGTATGAACCAAATAAAAGACGGCTGCTTTCTTGAAAAGGCATCATACAGTCAGTAATCCCATCGGTAGAAGTAACAAGTTTTTAGTATGATTGTGACCAGTCAGAAATTCCGTCTGTCTCTCTGCATCCAGTACCATGGTTTGGAGAGCGAACATTAATTGCCAATTAGTTATGTTATTAGAGAGTAACAACTGCTTTATTTGATACACAGAATGCCGTTTCTTCTTTTTATAAAATTGTTTTGCATTATACATGATGTTGTCTAAAGTAATCATCAATTACATTTCAATTTTACATTTGCTTAAATTGCGCTCTTTAATAATTCGACTGAATTATTACATGTTTCTTTCTTGAAAGTGTCTTAATTGTTATTTGATAATACGTGATTTTTGAGTTATTGTTTTAACACTGTTTAGAATTTCGTTTTATGCAATTCCTTGTTACGATTGAAAATCCATTTAAGTTATTCATAATATTTTTCCGAACACCCTGTATTAGCGTGGGAATCTAACGGCCAGACGGCTTACGTGCCGGTCGTCATATTTCACAGTGTTGTGCAATATTTCTTTAGATAAGATTGTGCGTTGTTATTTAGTCATGCAGTATGTCTTCATTTCACTTTGTTTCCTGGATAAATCTGTTTTCAATCCTAACAACTCCTGTTGTAGGTGAAAAGCGCGGCGGTCGCTTGCAGTCAGTCTCTCTTCAAACCTCCCAACGTACGGCTCGTGTGTTTGTGATTTTGATCTTTGTGCTCCTTTTTCACGAGATTCTGTGAAGGAAGACGGAATCGGAATTTCTCCGAGTTTTGCAAACGTACGTGAGAGAATTACAAGCTGGTTAAAACAAAAAGCTTCTCAAAAGCCTGTTCGGTCGTTGAAACGAGGAACAGGTATGTCTGTGGCCATCTTGGGTCCGTGTCGAAGCATAGCGCGTATATTTTTCTTCCATTAGGCTTCTAGTTCGAGTTCCTGTAGTAGTTTTACCTATCTGGTATAACCGGGATAACCCTTGAGGACGTGAGAAAAGGCTGGTTTCCGGCTTTTGTACAGATCGAAGTTTCGCAACCCGGCCTACCCCCCACCTGCGAAAGTGGATTCGTCCTGCAAGACGACGCTACTTTGGTGACCTTACGGCGCTAACCACCGCAAGAGGGCGCTCCGACACTGTTGACAGCCGAGTGTCATTACGCCGGATCCTGATTACAGGTCGGATTTACTTCAATTATTCTTTTTTTTAATTACCCTTTTGGGTGTGCTCAATTTTCGCGGCGTCGCAATTTTTATTCTCATTTTGCGGTGCATAGTTTAATTTGTTTAAGTTAATTGTAAACGAAGGACAGATCTGTTCGACGGAAGATTTCCAATTTGTCAAATTATTTAACTTTCTGCGTGTTTGTGTAACTAGACCCCGTTTGGGTCCCTTCTTTTTATTAACTCTGTTTATTATATTATTTTTACCAAAGTTTTGAGCAATTTAAATAAAAGCAAGAGTGCTCAGCTGGTGCTTTTTATTTTATTCACTTGCCCACCTTTTGCTTTGGGGTTACGTCGAACCTCCCTTCTCCAAGAGCTTTGCCGAGCGGTGCTGGAGAAACGTCAGTCCCTCGCACTAATTTGCTGGCCTACAAATAGGTAGCAACCTTAATTTGGTATGGAAATGTTTTTACCTATTTTGAATATATGTATACATTTATAAATATTTTATCTTTATTCTAAAAAGAAAAATTAATATGTAGTGGCGGGCAAGGGTTAAAATCTCATTCCATATAAAAGGGGCATTGAGAGCAATTTCTGGCTAAATAAAGCTCAAACCAGACACGTACAAACAAAGAAATTGCTACTTGGCTCTCTTATGGTTTGATTAAAATTTTGGTAAAAGAGTGAGGAGAGAAAGTGGAAATTGTTGATTCTGTGTAATTATTTTTGTAAAGTTTGAATTAAAACATGAGTTTGGGCGTAAGGATAGAACTTTTCCCACGCTCTCGTCGTGACATCTAGAGAGGAGTATAGTGTCTCGACGAGGCCTTGTAAAATTGATAAATTTGAATGTAAAAGATAATTCATCCCCTTTCTGTTATCATTTTTAAACACCCATCCCTCACAATATAAATATGTATATGTTGTCCACGAGAGAGATGTTGAAAATGCAGGTGTATATGTTTTCTTTTTAGTTTTAGTTATAAAATCCTGTAGCTACTTAAAACTATACCCAATAAAATTACTCTGAGGTAACTAATTTACATTAACGTAGTTTCATTCGGCTAGAAGAAAGGTGATTGCTCTGGCAAGGACGGGCAAGGATAATAGATGATGTATTTCTCATTTGATTGATTCTTTCTAGGATGGAAGTGAATGTTGTTGTGTTTAACTTAATTTAACTTAGTTTAACTTTTGGGCGCATGATACATCATAAAATGTATGGAATATTTAACGCATCCGTGTACATAAACGTGAGTTAATTTTCTAATGCGTGAATTATCTTATCCATCGGCTATTAAAACGAGTGTTTCATAAAAAATTAATAATTTGACGAGAAGCAACTTGTTGGAAACGTGCACGAATAGCCCGTCCCGGCCAATATCGATCAGCCGTGCGTCGTAGGTGCCATCAACCGACAGGATCCGGACCGCTTGTTATCCTTACGGTCCCGTCGTTCGGCTTTGTTTCTTTTCGCCTTTATGTTCCAAGTTCCCCGTTGACATCGCGAGGCAATTACGGCACCGCGAAATTTAATATTTCACCCGCCGCAAAAACTTCTTTGTTTTCGAAGCACAATTAACGTCGCGTAATAAAAATTCCTGCCATTGATTTATGCCCTCCCCCATCGAGAATCCCTTCTTCTTCGCAGTATAATTTTTTTAAGCTCGCAGCGTTCGTTATCGACTTAATTAAAAAGAAAAAGAAAAAATTGAGAACGGCATGAAAAAGAGCGCCAGGAAAATTAATTCGCGACATGAAACTTAATGGCTTTATGCCATCTGTTGCAAATGACACTGTTTAGTCACTTATGGGTGGTGGTATTTTCCTTTACGATCAGATCAGGAATGAGGAATGAGGAATGAGTTATGAAAAGCGACTTTCTAGGGCAATTAATTTACGACGTGACGCGCCTCAGAAATTGCCCTCCGAATTGCGACTTGTGCAGTGTGTTGATGGTTAATCCGCAATTTCGACTCAATTATCACAATTTCAGATTAATTACGAGTCCGGCCTGCACAGATTTCGAAATGGCGAGGACTTAATCACGTTCTCGACGGAGCTAATAAGAGGAGCGCCTTAGAATCTTTGGTCCCATCTCAATAGTTTTAATGAAATACAAGATTCGAATATAAAACTTTTCGGCGGATTCGCCGGATTCGTACAGAAATCATTAATTCAAAAGAACTTGAAGTTCACTAATTAATCACTTAATATGATAGTTAGTTTAGCAAGAGCACATGCTTACGTCTCTAAGAAACTGGTATTCTGTACAGAAATTTGTTTATTTTAAATAGAAAAGAAATTGTTGCAAAAAGATCGCGCGAAGTCAGTTCGCCTGATCTTCCAGGACCGGGAAACATCTGCATCCGTTTGGGAACATATGTGCGAGTTCAACTTGTAAATTTTTATCGCAACTAATCGGAACTCTTCGGTTACAAAGACACCGGCATATGGTAGTGTGTACTAATGATGCAGTGATGTAATGTCATGCTACTGCAATGATTCTATCTTTACATAACCTGTGTGTAACCAATAAAGTTCCAGAAGTTTCCATTTCTCTCTCTGTAAGTATCATCATGTGGTGAGCAAAAAAGGAAATCTATTTAATTGCCAATTAGTTTATGAATTAACTAAATAATTGTTGTACAGAATGCCGTTTCGTTTCTTTATAATAATGTTTCCTGGGACAGGTATTCTTCAGGGGTTATATATTAGTCCAAACCTATTTTTTTTATTTTAATAGTCGTAACTATGCAGATGTTGTTTCGTTCGTTGTTTCAAAAATGAAATGAAAATTAAAAAATATCTGAAGGACGCATTTTGATTAAAAATCGTTCCTTCCATCGGCTGAAAATTATATTCCATAAATAAATCATAAATTTCCTCATATTTCATAATCAAGTGTCCTTTAATACGTTCCGGCGCAATTTTCCGTAATTAATGGAAAAGCTCCATAAAAAAGATGTATCCACCCCAGGCACATGTCATGTCCGCACGCGGTCTTAATATAAAAACGGCGAGCGAGGCAACTTTCCCGAACTTAAATTAAGGCCCGGTAAGCTTTCAGGGGGCCGAAGGCTTAATTTGAATGCGTATCGATTTTGGCGTTGGCGTCGCAGCCGGCAGGTGAGAGAAAGCCCCGAACTTTATCGGCGTGACATTGTCTTGCTACCTCCGAAACGACAACACTATTACGCCCTTATTATTTAAACTTGGAAACTCACTCACCCTCCCCGGTGATATACTTTTATTTTAATAGAAATTATCGAATGAAATACCACATTTTCCACAATACAATCCCACCGACCTGGAAAAAAAAATCAGGCCATGTGTGACGAGCCGTTCCGGTAAAAGCGTGGTTTTTATGTTTATGGTCGGAATTTTTATTAGAACGGGCAACCGCGAGCTTTTATTTCCGAGCAACGTAAACACATGTCAAGAGCCATCACGACCAAACGATAATTTAATTTTACAATCGACGGAACGAAATAAAGCACAAACGTTTTACGAAGCACGAAACTTCAAGCTGATTAAAGAAACTCCGAAGCTTGGAATGTCGTAAAATTTTCCGAATATAAGGGCGATTCTTATGCCCATATTCATAGTACGTTCTTGAGGCTTCCTTCAATAAAGCTCCCCTTAGAATGGGTATCGTTGTAAGACAGCTACAATAGTAACCATTCTAAGAGGAGCCTTATTGAAGGAAGCTTCAAGGACTTTCGCGAAACCGAACTTGTAGGAGAATTCACGACGACAGCGACAGTCAAACACGCAGAGGGAAAAATGAAAATTACTTTAGTCACTACCCGACGGAACTAACTTTTGGGATCACCGTATTTAAATGATCAGTCTACCCTCTCAATAGGGGTAAAGTGACGTAACATTTCTTTTTTTTCTTATTGCGCCTACTCAGCGGCACAGGTGTTTATCGCACTTGTGTCCAGTTGCAGTCTCAGCAATTTTTCTCAAGATTTTACAGCTGCAATTATTTTAAGAAAGAATACGATACGTCACTTGTTCGAGTTAGTTGCAAATCATTGCGCAAAGTTCAATGTTTTCTTTTAAAACTTAAACAATAAATCGGTCCCTTTATTTACGTTGATTCAGATTCACAAACTCCTACGTTTGAATTTTATGATTACAATTTATTTTGCAAGTTCTTTCCTAATTTTGATATGATAAATTTTTGTACAGAATTCCGGTTTTTTACAGAAAACAGAAATCTTTTGCAACCGATAGATGTATGTTAAATTGCGTATAAAAGTACACGCTAAGAAAACGAGTTGTTGTAAGTGATGTTTGTAATGATTTAGGTGCACTTTTAGCGTAAGCCCGACTAAAAAGATGATTCATGACCTAAAACTGCACCTAAATCCGTGCTTTAATGATAATGGAAGAATAAAGTTATTTCTCGAATAATTACGTAAAGTAAAAAAGCTGAAAGAATTGTACTGGTGTCTTATCAAAAAAAATATTATCACCATTACTTCCTGTCCTCTATTAACTTTCTCATTTTCATAACTGTCTTTCCTTTCCCTTTCAAGCTCCGCTGTTTTCTGAATCCGATTTTTGCTTGGCTCTCCCACTTTTCGTTTTGCTTTAATTCTTGCTTCTACCACTTTGTTTTCTTCCAACCGTTTGTTATTGGTGCTTGTTTTAGCTACTTCCTCTATTATCCTTTACTTCTGCTGAGGCGTGAGTATAAGTTGCTGCTGTTCAACTTATAGGATACATTTCATCACTGCCATATGGGCGTTCAATTCTCTTGTTCCCAAGCATTTCTTCATTTCTTTGTGGATGTACTTTATATTGTATTTTCTGTATTGTAACGGTTCGTCATGTGACGGGTCGTCTTTTTTTCTCTGGCGTTGCTGATCATTGCTCTGCTCGACGTCGGCCCGGCGGTTCGGGTTTGCTCGTCGGTGTCCAGGTTCAGTGGAAATAAAAGCGTCGATCACTTAGCAACACAATTTTATCTACAAACATAGTTTATATTTACACGTATTTACAAATTGGAATGTTTATATTCCGGTAAACGAAATTCACTTGACGGTAAACGAAATGTTAAACTTCCGGACGGTATTTACAGGAACGGCAATATACGGTGTCTTACGGAAACTACGGTACAGGCTCCGGGAATCGGATCGGTGGTACGGTAATGAGTGAAACTCCCACTCACGGTCGGGATACACAAAACATCCGTGTCAGGTAAGCAAGAGTGAGACTCTCACTCAGGATCGGGATGTCAGGTAAACAAGGGTGAGACGCCTACTCTGGATCGGGATATACGAAACGTCCGTGTCAGGTAAACAAGAGTGAAACGCCTACTCAGGATCGGGATACACGAAACGTCCGTGTCAGGTAAACAATTGTGAGACGGCCACTCAGGATCGGGATACACGAAACGTCCATGTCAGGTAAGCAAGAGTGAGACGCCCACTCAGAATCGGGATACACGAAACGTCCGTGTCAGGTAAACATTTGATGACTTGACAGTACTTTTTTTACTACTTGCCGATTTGATCAGTCTGAATTAAGAATACAATGTGACCTCCGACTGCAAGCGGCAAATCTGTTTTCATATTCTATTAGATCTTGATGGAATAATTGTTTAATCAGCCTGTATATTGTCACGTTTGAAAAATTATTATCCAAATTCGTTTTTTCTTTCGAAGTTACACAAAATTTAACGTGCTTATTTTTAGGTTTAATTGACAAAATTGTTTAGTTAGCATTTCACAAGTACGGTCATCGGCTTAACCGCCGCGGAAGTTGTCTAACATGAATGGAAGACCTCTGCTTAGCTTGCAGGTCAAATTCTTTCCTGGTCAGTGGAACTTATGCAAAATTAACGTTTTAATACAGGGAATCCCATGCTGACAAA
This sequence comes from Dorcus hopei, assembly GCA_033060865.1. Lineage (NCBI taxonomy): Eukaryota > Metazoa > Arthropoda > Insecta > Coleoptera > Lucanidae > Dorcus > Dorcus hopei. The sequence goes on along the minus strand of CM065426.1, from coordinate 7,413,769 downwards.
TGTAAACCAAGTTGTTTGAACTTACTTGACAATGCTACACAACAGTTCGTATTTTCATTCATTCACAACGCTGTAACGCTAACAATTTTGAAATATCGAGCTTTGGACCCGAACGCGAACCTTTGAAAACGCACTTTGTGGCATCCGGCACGGGTGGAATAGAAAGGGAAATTGGGAAATCAAAGGGGAGTAGTGAATTAGTCGTAAATGAATCAAGGAGTGGTATAGTCGGTCAACCGGCAGTTTCCGGTATTCGTTAATAAAATTAATTTAATGTGTTCGGTAAGTTTTTTTTTGTGACTTCGCATTCGGTCCTTGGGGCGGCGTTTGGTCGAGTGTGGTGCAAAGAGGCGAGGTAATGTAAAATTTAAATTAATTATTATGTTTCCTTCGTCAATATCCTGCCCTGCAAGCGAGTACTAGGTATAAGGGAAAACGTAATGTGGTGGCGACCCCCTTATAACATAACTACGTTTTCTCTTACAATCTTACAACGTGACAGTGTCAATTAATTGTAAATTACAATCATTGAATCTGAAGGCACTGTCTTCCCTCATTTTGAAAGTTGGTAAGCAGTTTATTCATCTCTCAATCGGATGATGACTCCTGTTACAGTTTAATTTTCCGATTGTGTACGAACACACCCTGTATAGTGCACATCTCAACGTTTCGGTCTACTTTTAACACGTTTCGTTTTGTTTCCCCCATTAGGCGTAGGAATGTGCCATTCCGCGCCTATGTAATTCACCCAAAACTTTCTTTTAACATATTTTCGCTAAAAGCTTCAGATCAGTCGAATAAGTTCATTTTATAAGAATTAACCCCATCCTTGTTTAGGGTCGAAATCGTGTTTACGCGACATTTAATTGTCCAATTTAAATGGTGCTATTTTGCAACGCGGATGTTAACGGATGATCGAGTTCCGGGCCTTACGGAAAACAGTCGCACTTGAAACCGTTGCGTATGTCTGTAACCCTTGCCCTTTATTCTGATTGGTTTCCGCTGATGTCATAAAAATCGGCCATTGGCACATTCGAACACTTCTCTCTCTTTTGTTCTTTTTTTCTTTTCCGCCGGTCGAGGGAAGCGTCATTTTTCAGTAATTCCCTATTCGCCCTGGGAGCCGCATGTTGTTGTCTTTCGTGGGAAGTTTTGTGTTAACGAGTTTCACTCCACCTGGGCGGTCAGAGTGAATTTGTACGGCTGTGTGCCGAATTTCTTTGGCTCATTTGGGGGCGAAAAAGCCGCGTTTCTTTTGCGGTTTGTGTCAGCCTAGCCCGTCGCGACTAGGTAAGTTTTACGTGTTGCTTCTCTCTCGACTTGGCCCTTATGTTCGTTTTTCTTTTTCCTCGTTTATAGGCTCCTGGTTTTTGTTTTGATCTAAGACGCATCCACCCCCGAGGAAGCCGATCGTCCACGGAAGCGCCCCGTAGCCGGCCGCCTCCATCGCCATCGACGGACGTGACGACGCTGCGTGAACAGGTCATGCTTTTTTTGTTTGCCTAATTTTTGCCTCTCGGTGGATTTAATGTAGCCGCATTTGTGCACGTAAATTGCGTATACTCGCGAAGTAAACTCCATTTTGGAGGAATTCATCGGCTATTATGCGTTAAGCGCACAGAAGGTAATTCGTCGAATGATTTCTTCGACGTTAGAATAAGCGAATGTTATCTTTGTCATTTCGATTAGCTCTGTATTAGTTTCGGATCCGAAAAGTTAGGTATTACCGTATCACGATTATTGCTTGGTTTACTAATTAATCTGTTAGACTTTCGTTGTTTTAAACGTTTAATAAAATTGTTTCATGCTTTGGACGTACCGTGTATTTCTTAATTTTTACGCGATTCCTTTCAAAAAAAATTAAGTGGCGCCTATTTTTGGATTGGCCTTCGCGTTATGGTTTGAGAACCCCCCCGTCCCACTGCAGCTGGCTGGCAACACTGGAGTAATTTCGCTCCGGTGTCAAACTACTACTTATCGACTCAGGTAGGTAGCACTCCCTAACTAACCAGTTCTTTCTTAGGGAGCTGTTTATTTAAGAAATAGTAATAAAAATAATTTATTTTCTTCATACACCAACAAGTGTACCTAAGCTTTTAACGTTTGCAAAATTGCAATTCCCAATTAATAAAGTTTCCCAGCCAGCATTAAATCAACACGTTCATAATAAATACAACACCGAGTGAATTCACCGGCCGGCGAAAACTAGTTTGTTTTACTTAATTAAATCGACTCGAAAAGGCAGCTTCGCAGTGTTAAAGTTTCGGTTAAGACGAGGTTCTCTTCTCTTTACGTTTCCTCCTTGTATTACGCGAGCTTTTCCCCAGTAATATAACGTGCTGCCTCTCCTAATTCCGTCTGACAAGAAATACAGGTCTTAGAGGTTGAAAATCGTCTTGCAGACGTATGCATTATGCATGAATGCTCGGGAGCGTCCTGTAACATGGTTACTGCATTGTTTAGCTTCGCAACTAACTTAATCAAACTTGATTAACATATTTTTGGCTTCCGGAGTAAACAGAGCTCGCGCCAGGCATCTTTTAAGCGAGGAATTTCGGAATAGTTTTGGGGAGGTAACGATAATTTAATGTAACTCGTTCGTCGTGTAATAACATCGTTTCTTATTTAAGTCGGGAGAGGATTAGAGAATTCGTATAAACCGGCGCATCCACCAAAATATTTTCCTGAAAATAGAACCGTTTTCTAAAAAGAACTGAGCTTAATAATTTAAGTCGTCGTTTATTAAATTCATTAAAATTCAATTCATTCGAGGGAAGAACTTTTAACTCTTTTTTTCTGCAACCGCTTCCGCTAGGATACGAATTTATAAATTGGATGAAATTCAAATTTGACTCGCTCGCCCGTATACGAAAAACATGAAATTCAATTTCCTCATTGTGTTTGCCTTCATAACAGCAGTAAAACCAAAACCTAATTTATTCGACGTCTCGACGCTTTCAGTTAAGATCTTATGAGGACGTCGATTTTACTTCCGTAAGAAAGGGCTCCTCCGCCCAAGTTTTGCGCGACGTTTTGTTCCGAAACTGCGGCAGATTGCTTACGCGATCCAAGAACAACAACAACAAGAGATAACGACCAGGTTCGCTCACTCCGTTAAGTCCCCGTCTCCCCCTTGTTTCTCGCATAATTCAGGCGGCCATTATATTCCGGAAAATTAACCTGTCCGTCAGTAGGGCGGGAAAAAGCTCGTTTCACTTTTTGCCCGGCTTCGCTTCTTGATGATGACGGTTCGCTTTACGTTGAAACTTGAATAATCATAATTCGCTTTGGAAGGACGACTTAATTTGAATTTTAAATGGGCGACGCGTTATAAAAGAAAACAGGAAAATTCAAGATGAATGTGGCCTAAATATAAACAACTCTCGATTACGTGGACTGCTGCCAATGTTTCTTTTACGTTTTAAATTCATTCAGCTCAATTCGTGCTCGAATATATTCGCTGAGGTTAAAAGTTCATCCGTTTGCATTCCGTGGGGAGATTCCAAGATCACAGGTCCCTCATAAAAATTTTATTTTTTTGAAAATTCTGCGTGGTAAAACTGTGCTTCAGAAACTCCTCCTTTCTTGTTCCAGAATGCAAGTTTTATGAGTAATTTATAATTTATGTTCTTCTTTCCACCACTCTGACAAAACTTTACTCGTGTTCTAGTTACTTCATCATCTAACTAACCTACGAACAGGCACGAGCTTAACCTAGTAGGGCCCGGAGGCTCTTGGCTAACTCAGCCATTGATCCATTTAGGACCAACAATGAATATTAATTTCGTTCAGTAAGTAAGCTGAGAGTCTAGCGTCAAACTAGTCACTTTACCTGGATGGGTGGAAGTCATAATAAATAGTTCATTAAAATCATGTGTAAGAAATTGGCAATTTCTTAAATCATTAAGTTCATTGCGTAAGTTAAATTCGATACAACGTCGCCTACGCGATCGCGGAAAATACGCTCACTTAAAAATTATGTAAACAAACGTTACAGCGACTCGCTTTATCAAAAGCCTTGGCCTTCATGAGTCAAATGAGCAAATTGCATTCGGAGAATTTCAATTGCATAGATGACTCGCCGGGCATTATGCAAGCATATGAGCAGACGGAAAATCACGATGGCCTACATGTAAAGCGTTACGTAATCGGAATTTCCGTTATAAACTCATATAAAAGGAGACTGCTTTCCACGATAGATGCCATACAGCAAGTAGCCGTTTGGTCGTAAACATCTCCGAAAGTCTAAAGCTTCATCGAGTGTCATAGTGTGATCAAACTCCGAATGTACAATAACTAATTTGTTTTATGGAAAATGGCATCGGTAGGAGGGGCATAATGTAGCGTCAATATGGCCCTTTTGACAAGACGGTATTCACGATTTAAACCAACGCCTACTTCATATAGGCCTTCATATAGGCAACATTTCAAGGTATTCGAAGAGTTTCAGGGGACTTGGGCAGTACGCGTTTTCGCCGTTGAACTGTTAGCGCGTATGTAAAAGCGCTTACTGATTAATTGAAAATGGTCGCCTCATGTTACCGCAGTGTCAGAGTAATTCATTTAAGTACAAAGCTTACGTACCCGTTTTTCAGTTTCACAAGAATCATAAAATGTAATGGGGGAAAAACATGTAGTTTCTTTTTGAGAATCATAATAGTCCTCGCTACGACTCCTGAGCCATAGTAGTTAGAACTATTATAGTTCAGTTAACTCTGCTATATCGTTCATAGTTCTAATTTATTCAAATGATTTATTTCTTTTTTTAATTTAAAGATATTGAAAACAATAAAAATTATTAAGCATATAATTTTTAAACTCGAGGAATTATCGTGCTAGCTAGTTTACATAATTATATTCCGCACACGTGCATTGCACATATTTTAACATGTTGGAATTAGTTTTATGAATATAATTAATTTTACAATAATAAACTCTGACTCCGCATTACGCGTTCGGCATTGAATAACTGTCTCAGCATCTCTGGGTATTCTCCCACCGCTTCGAGCAGGCCTGTATGCAGTGGGCGTTGTTTAAACCCTTTTTTTTTTGTAAATAATTTTTACATGAGGCAATCTTACGATGTTAGTTAATAAACATGCTCAAAAAGGTATAGGTACTAAATATAAACAAATAACAGTGTTTATTAATTAAAATTATGTATTATGAAAATGAGGATGCAAATGTCACTCACCATATGGAATCTAGGAAGAAAACATCAGTTATTTTTTGTGACCTTACAAAAGCCTTTGGACTGTATACCTCACATGTATTACTGAATAAACTTAGCTACTACGGTTTTGAAGGCATACCTTATTATAATCTGTTAAAGTCATATCTTTCCAATAGAAGGCAATACATATACCATCAAGAAGAACTTAGTTTCTTATGCAGAATTGAGTAGGTGTGACGTAGATATGGAGGAACGTTATTCTGTCCTTACTCCACGACTGTAAAACTGGGCCTTAATCTTGATAAATTTTACTTTTTCCTTTATCGTTACTTCCTTCACACTTATTCCATAAATCTTTCATTATTTAATTATTTTTTTTTAATAATAACCTTACTCTCGATTTCATTTTTAATTTTGTTTTCACTCCATTTAAATTTTTAATCGCTTAAAGTCTTTCAGTTTAGTATACATTCATTTATTTATTTTTTTGTTTCAATGTTATCTTTCAATTTTTTTCTTTATATGAATGCATTTCTTCAGAATTTTTTTTTAATTTGATTATTTCTTTCTATTTTTCAATTAATTTTTAGAAAATCAATATTTTACTTTCATTTTACGCTACTTGAAGCTGTTTCCGATGTTTTGCATTACATTTAAAAAAGTTACGTTTCTTTTAGCTCTACATGATCTTCTTCCTCTTCTTACTTTATGTCTTCAGTTTTTATTTACTCTCCTTGACATTTTTTTTTGTAAGCTTTTGTAAGAATCCAAGCATCATATAATTATCAAAGCCTAGTACGGAAGATAAATTCAATGCAACGCGAGGGGGAGAGAAATCCGCCCACATAAAGTTTATGTAAATAACCGTGGCAGCGGCTCGCTTTATCAACAGCTCTGGTCTAGATGAAACACGATTGACATTTGCAAGTTCTAAGAACTGCAGTGACATTGATGGTCGACCTCGTGAATCATAGAGAAATCACACACATAGGAAATGCTACGTAATCGGAATTGATCTTAGAAAAACCAAATAAAAAGGGGCCGTGAAAAATCACAATCATCACACAGCTTCTAGCAGTTTGATCGTAAAGATTGCTAGTGCCCGTCTTGTGTAGTACATCTCCATAAGCCCGAGCGAGGGCGTTATCGACATTTACAGAATGTCTTAATGTGTGTTGCTATTCTCCAAAAAGTCCGTTCGTCTCTGTGTCTAATTCTATAGTTGGGTGAGATGATTTTACTATTTTGGCTATGTTTTTATAAACTAACATTTGCTTAATTTAATTACGAGATGCTGTTTTTCTCGCCTGGGGGTCGCGGTGATATTAAAGGGGGGTCGCGAAAATAGCCTAAACAATAATGAAATCATTTTATGACGTCATACATGTATGTTCATACCCGTCGCTATAAACGCAGCGACATAAAATTATAGGAGGGGGGTCGTGAAATATTAATTTTAATTATATTTACTAATTGGGGGGTCGCGGAGCTAAGATGGTTGAGAATCGCTGCTCTAGTCGAGATATCTAGACGGACATAGTGTTTCGACGAGGCCTTGAAAAACATTAATAAAAGTAAAGGATAATTCATCCCCTTTCCGTTATCATTGTTTTTAATCACCGGTCCCTCACACTTTGGATTTTTTTTTCGAAGTTTTGTTTCTTTTAATTCTTCAAGATCTTCTTTACTTTATTTTTGTCTTCTTCTTTCTTTAAAATATTATAAAATCTTTGAACTTCTAATTAAACACTAAATTGCCTTCTTCTTCAACAGTTCTATACTCGCATTTTTTGTCCTTACATTGTTTGTGTTTTTTTAATTTTCTTGACTCGTTAACAGCTTCTCCGTTTTGCTTCCTTCAATTCTTTTGCTTATCGTAAATGTGATCAATGGGTTCTACTTCAAATCTCTTATGAAATATGATTTTTTTATCACTTGAATTGGCATCTAACTTCTTCCTTGTAACTGCTATCATCGTTTTTCTTTAATTTTATGAATTCACAGGCGTGATGAAATCTTTTCGGAGTTTTTAAGCTTTGCTGTGGGATCGTTCTTTATGCTTCTTCTTTACTTTTGCTTTCTCATTCTGAACCTTACTGAACTTTCAGGTGCATTTTTTAAGAAACCTTTCGACTTTCTCATTACTTGAAAGTATCTTCTTCGATATGTCGATTTGTCTTCGATTTCGATTACAATCTTGACTTCATCACTTTCTTCAACATTCTTTTTCATGTTAATGTCCACGTCCTCTTCTGTAACTTTTGTTACTTTTGTCTTTTTACTGGGAAAACTGAAGTCATCAAGTCAGACCCTTTCTTTCAAAGGACACACTTCTAATCTTCAGAATGTTTTTAAATTTTACAAGAATTGAATTCCAACTCGGAAAGATATTGAAGAAGATAAAGTTGATTCTCAGAAAAAATACCTTTTCTCTTTTCTCGTTTCCATCGGTGTTGGCTTTTGCCATTTTCAAGAGAAGAAAACACCAAAATGAAATCCATGAAAACGAGACAAGGACCAATGAACACAGAGGAACAGAAAAAATATAGGTACACATAAAAGAAATTATTTGAGCACTTGTAACTCATTTTGCCGATTTTCTACTACATACGTATTTGATGTAGAATTTAAAGAAAAAAATGTTAACCTGAGCAAACTTAATTATGTACTTAAAAAAATATCCCAACGATTTTAACTCAATTTACCCCCACGTATTCGGTTAGATCCTGCGAAATTAAACAAAAGAGAAAGTTTAAATTTAGCGGAGCTCCGCAGGTACAAATCTTCATTAGCCTCCGGGACTTCAAAAAGAACAGACCAGAACTCGGGGAGCTCCATAAATTAGCCGGAACTTAATCGACTTAAACTTACGAGCGCTGTTTGCGCTAGTCGTTTGAGTTTACAAGTGCGATTTGTACTTGACCAGGGGATTAATCGGGGTGCGCTCTTGTGATGAAACGGAGAAATTTGTCGCCGGACGACGTTTTTAATTCGCTCGTCGGGAGACTGATGTTGATTTATGGGAGTTCGAAACCTGGAACGCGCCGCGGATCCAGAGCCCCCCCATCTTATTGATTTTAATGTCTTCATTAAAAGTTATAAGCCATATTTAATGGGGTTCCACCGGGGGAGAAAAAAAAACATTCTTTGAAACTTTGCTAATTTACTTTTCTCTCTTATCCTTTTCGGTTTAGTTATTAGTATTTGAATATAGAGGGTTGTTTTAACTTCCGTTTGACTTATTCATGAAGCAGAATAATGACATTTTAGAAGCGCTACAAATATTTTATTCACTGCAAAGACGAGTATTACTGACTAACAATAAGAAATGCCAGTAAAACGAACGTCCACTCTATGTATAATAAAAAAATTGTGTGACACTAATTCGTTCCATCTGTTTCCGTCTGAACCACATTACAAAATAATTCGAAAAAGGTGCAGGTTCGGCGTCAGGAGCAGACCGAGAAAATCTAATTGTTCCGGGGCGCTCGCCTTAATTGGAAGGTGCGCGGCTCTCGAGGGTGAATTTGTTTGCGGCCGGCGCGCTCGTAATTGCGTTCGAAATTTAAAACGTGACTTTTCTAACGTTCCCGTGGAGAAGTTTGAGGGTGAGTTAATTACAAGTAGACCGCCAAGCCGCAGGAATAACACGAAATTTATTGTAATCATAAAAGATTCTAGATTGATATTAAAAAAAATAAATGGGCGCTCCGCTCCTACTCTCAAGACATTTGTGAACTTAAATTTTATTTAATCAGAATTAGTGCACATGTAGGGTGCTCAGTTTAATTCAAGTTTTACAAAAATTTTACACAGAAATGAGCAAACTTTTCCCATCTGATCTTCCAGCCTTTTTACCAAAAATTAGTCAAACCATTAAAAAAACCTAAGTCGCAATTCCTTGGTTTGTACGTTTCTGATTTGAGCTTTAAGTAGCCAGGAATCGCTTTCAGGATCCTTTCTATACGGAATGAAATTTTAGCCCTCGCCCATCGCTAGGGAATCCTTTACTTTCAACTTTATCAATTTTACAAGGCCTCGTCGAGACACTATGCTCCTCTAGGTATCACGACGAGAGTGAGAAGAAGTTCTATTACCACTCAAAATAATTAACAATCTCCTCACTCTTTTACTAAAATTTTAATTAAACCACAAAGGACTCAAGTAACAACTTCTTTGTTTGTAGGTATCTGGTTTGAGCTTTTTAGCCAGAGCTTGCTATGAATACCCTCTTTATATGGAATGAGATTTTAGCCCTTGCCCGCCACTTGACAAAATTAAAATGACATTTAATTAAAAATAAAGAGAAAATTTATATAAATGTGTATGTATATTCAGAATAAGTAAAGACAATTATAAATCAAATTAAGGAATTTGGCATAAAGCGAAATTCCAAACAGTAGACAATAACTCAAAGTCATGTGTTATCAAAAATAACAATTGAGACAATTTAAGCAAGATACAAAATTGGTTGCATATAATAATTTAGTCAAATTATTAAAGGACACATTTTAGACAAATGCAAAATTGAAATGTAATTACACATTACTGCAGAACGTACATTATACAACACAATGCAAAACAAATTCAAAATGATTTTATAACGAGAAAAACAGCATTTCATAATTCAAATAAGTAGCTGTTAGTTTCTAAAAAAACATAACAAGTTGGCAAAATTAATTATTGCTTTCTCACCCAACCATGGTACTAGATACGGAGAGACGGACGGAGTTTTGGAGAGCAAGCACATACTATGACATTCTGTGAATGTTGATTACGCCCTCGGACTTGTGGAGTTGCACTGGACAAGACGGGCACTGGCTGTCTGGGAAGAAGTAAGAAGGCGGTTAAAACAACGGCTCATAAAAATAGAGGTATTCGATCAAAGGTAATTCCAGTTGCTCGACAGGAGCGTCGTGAAATTCAGCCGCTCTTTTATATCGTTTGATACCGGAAATTCCGATTACGTAACACTTTACGTGTGTGCCAGTTGGTTTATGATTCATTGTGATTTTCCGAAAGCATCTGCTCATACGCTTACATAATGTCTGACTTTTTTCATGAGTCATCCATGCAAGTGCAATTCTTGCAATTTACAAAGGTCAGTCATGACTCATGATAGGTATGACAGGCATGTAAGTATATTTATGTATCGGTAATTATGTAACATTTTATATGCAATCAGTTAGTCATTTTTATTATTAGTCGTTGGAGTTGTTACGTACTGTTAGGCATTTGGGATTATTATTAGTTAATAGTAGAGAATCTGGGGTGGAACTCTGTAACTAATATCAATCGCTATTTGCCGATAGCTCCATTGTAAAGAATAGAGTTAGCGGCATATAGCAATTGATATTAGTTACGGAGTTGCAGCCCTGGTTTGTTTGGTTTGTTAGCGAACGGTTCTTCTGATATACAAATATAGCGTGGTGTAAACTGTAAACTGTGTCCGATTTTTTTTTTAATTATTGCGCGTTAACACTTTTATTTACATAATTTTTATGTGGGTGAATTTTTCCGCGGTCGCGTAGGCGACGTTGTACAGAATTTAATTTACGTATTAAGCTTAATGATTATGAAATGCTGGATTCTTACAGCTACAATCGACAATTCAGGAAAATATATATTTTTTGGATTGTCGAATCTACTCCTCTTCTTCTCTTTCTATATTTTCTTTCTCTTTATGAAACTTTTAGTTGACAATACAAAAAAGTAGATATGCTTTTTGGCGTAAAGTAAAACTGAAGACAGTGTTAAAAAATCAGATTGTTTAAATAACAATATAAATTTTAAAAAATTTACGAAAACAAAATACCGGCTGTTTCAAATTGGATGTGCACTGAAGGGATCTCCTAAACCATGAGAGTTACAGATTCGGTTAAATGGAAGAAAAGTTGCACCAGTCATTGCTTAATTCGTATCCATTAACAGAATCAATTTTCTCTTAATTGTTCTTGAAGTATTGGTGAAAATGTAAAAATATCGATTTTCTTTTTTCCTCTGTAACTCCCTTATTAAAAATAATTTAGAAATTCTGTCTTAACTTTCTACAGGTACTTTTGGATTCTGCTTCAAATAGGAGCAGTAGAATTGTGGTCACACGTTTCGTCTCTTCGCGACCATCCTCAGTTTACATTTTTTAAATATAACGTATACCTTTTTATTATCGTATTCGTTGGCATTTTTTCTCCTGATTGTAATGGTATATCACACTTAATTGTTGATATTAATTTGAAGCTTAAATAATACAGATATTTATATGAAAATTTTATTTAATACATAATTTCAAATATTTAGTTCATTTTCTTAGCTATAGTGTAAATCTCAATGAATTATTTAATATCTGTCTCTTTAGTTATTGTATAATAAATTCTTTTAACGGACACTGATAGTGCACATTTGTAGTATCCGTTAAAAGAATTTGTTATACGAGATAGTTGTTGACGAGGCTAATTTTACAAACAAGGGAATATTTAATAGAAATGTATGTATGTAATATTGGTCCAGGGAGAATCAAAAAAGATTTCAACAAGTGTGCCCACAGATACAATTCAGCTTAAATGTTTGGTGTGGTATTTGGCATAATAGAATTAATGGTCCGATCATTTACGAAAATCATGTAACAGCTGAACGTTACATCGATTTTTTAAGGACAGCATTGGAAAACATTTTAGATTACATTCCTCTAAATCATATTAGGGAATTGTAATTTCAAAATGATGGACCACCAGCACATAATGCTGAAATAACAACAAATTATTTGAATCAAACTTTTCCTGATAGGTACAAATGGACCTGTCGCGTGGCCTCTAAAATCACCAAATATTAGCCCTTTGATTTTTTATTGATTGATTGATTGATTTTATTGATTTTTCCTCTTCCGACATTTGAATGTTAGTTATTAATATTTAGTAAGTAAAAAAAGTACTAAGGAATAAATTTACTTATTAAATAAATCATGACGAAACTGTATCAAGTTTTTTTTTATCATATTTTAACTTTACTTGAAAAAAATATTAATTGTTATACATCACTGCAATCAGCAGAAAAAATGCTATCGAATAGAATAATTAAAAGATATACGTTGTATTTAAAAAATCGAAACTGAAGATGGTCGTGGAGAGACGAAACGTTTGACTTCAATTCTGTCACCTCTATTCGAAGCAGAATAAGAAAGTGCCTGTAGAAAGTTAAATCAGAATTTCAAAATTATTTATAATACGAGAGACACAGAGGAAAAAAGAAAATCGACATTTTTACATTTTGATCAATATCTCAAGAAGAAATAAGAAAAAATTCATTCTGTGAATGAATACGAATTAGGCATTGATTCGTGCAACTTTTCTTCCATTTAACCAAATTTGTATCTCTTACGGTTTAGAAGATCCCTTCAGTGCACACTCAATTTGAAACAGCCGGTATATAGTTGTTTACAAAACACAACAAATACACAAAATATTTTTATCAATGACAAGACTTGAATACAACTACATATTATGAAAAAAAGTTTAAATATTATTTTGCCTTTAACTGTTTTAACAAATAACATCATCATCATCATTTAAAAAAAGCCAAAGTTGTTCTTCTTTTTAAATGCAGAGATAAAAAGCAAATTGATAACTATAGACCTATCTCCTCTCTATTACCAATATTTTCAAAAAGTACCTACTTAGTACCCAAATAATAAAATTCTTTGAAGAAAATGATCTTTTTGTGAGTAATTAATATGGCTTCAGGAAAAACCGTAATACAACTGATGCCTTGTTGCATTTTATAAACAGTACTATTCATTACTTTGAAAAAGTTTATTGTCCATTTTCTGTGACCTAAGTGAGGCGTTTGACTGCGTTTCTCGTTCAATTTTATTTGATAAACTCAAACATTATAATTTCGATATTAATAGTGTTACTTAAATCATACCTATCTGATAGAAGACAACAAATCTACTTAAATGGAAGCTTATCTGACGAAGCAACAATAATTCTTGATGTCCCACATGGCTCCATTTTGGGACCTCTACTTTTTCTGATTTATTTCAATGATTTCTCCAATTGCCTACCGAACATCTTAGACTGTTTATTTTTTGCTGATGATACTACCTTAAATTAGAATAGTTCTGATATCGTACAACTTGAACATGATTCCACCGAGGTGCTGTCTACAGCAACTGTTTGATTGGATTGTAATGAACTTCATCTAAAAAAAAAATATTTTCTCTTTAAACAGAGTAAACTATTCTTGTCCAAATTCGGTCAAGTTTTTGGGTGTTCATCTGGATTAGAAGTTAAATTGGAATTCACATTTGCATGAATTAAAGCATGAACTCAAAAAAATCCGTACACAGAAAAATTATTGCAATTTTTTTTAATGTATATAGAGTGTTCATATTTGGAGTGAAGTTAGTCACAAGTCATATGTCAAACAGGAAACAGTAGAATGCAACTTAAACAATCTATTTTTCAAAATGTCAGGGAGTGAAAAAGAAGTGCGTAAGTTGATTGTGCGCAAGCGGATCCAAAATCCGAATATGCCGATACGAGAAATTGCCAGAAAACTACAGTTATCCGCCTCTACAGTTTCAGATGTTTTAAAAAGGTTTTTAAGACATCAAATAATTTATCGAAGGCCTGGATCCGGAAGAAAAAGCCACCCAGCATGTCTTGAAACAGAAAAAAAGATCGTCCAACTCTTTAGAAGAAACGCTAATTTGTCTTTGCGTGATGTTGCGAAAAAAGTAGGAATATCGCAAACTTGTGTGCAGAATGCAAAAAGAAAATGTGGACTGAAGACTAAGAAAGTAAAAAAAGTTCCTCATCATACCGACAAGCAAAATGAAACCGCCAAAAGCCGAGCCCGTAAATTGTATGACAACCTCCTTCGAAAATTTGACTGTATTGTTATGGACGACAAGACCTACGTCAAATCGGACTTCAAGCAACTGCCTGGTGAAGAATATTATACGGCTGCTGCATCGAAAAGTTTAAATACCGAAAACGTGCCAAATTCGCCGAAAAATATTTAGTGTGGCAAGCCATCTGCAGTTGCGGAGATCGCAGTGCCTTTTTCGTCACTAAAAGAACAATAACCCAGCATATTTATAGGGAAGAGTGCTTACAAAAGAGACTTTTACCTTTCTTACAAAAGCATACTAAGTCAACGCTTTTTTGGCCGGATTTAGCATCATCGCATTATGCGAAAAGCGTCCTGGATTGGTATGAGAGCAATAATGTTCATTTTGTTCCGAAGGAGTGTAGTCCTCCAAACTCTCCGGAATTAAGACCAGTAGAGAAATATTGGGCCATCACCAAGCAACAACTTAAAAAAACTCTCGGAGGAGCTACTTCATTTGAAAATTTCAAAGTAAAATGGAAGAAGGTGTCCAACAACATCACAAAAGACACAGTCCGAGCTCTTATGTAAGGAGTCAGAGGAACAGTTAGAAATTTTGCAAAGGGAGTTACAATAGCCTAATTATTTCCATGTTGAAATCTTACCGATATACTCGTATTATTAATTCTAAATAAAAATTGTTTCTTTTTTTAACATAATTTTTGTTTTTATCTCCTGCTATTAGTGTACGGATTTTTTCGAATTCATGCTTTATCTGGTAAATTATGTAGTAACATTTTCTTACTTCGAAACCTAGCCAATAAGGCCTCTAAGCAAACAGCTTACTATGCACTTTTTCATATGCTATACTAATCTGGGGTCATTGTCCTGGAGCTGTACGAGTGTTTGCTCTTCAGAGAAAAGCTATTAGAATAATAGGAAATTTGGATTTCAGAGACGAATGCAGACACAAATTCCGTGAATTTCAGCTACTGACCTTTCCATCTATTTTTATTTTACAATGCCTTTTGTTTGCTCATTGTCATCTCAATACTCTTGTACTTCATAGAGATGTTCACTCGTACCTACGATACTAGACATAACAAAAATATACATCCTCAATTTTTCAGGTTAAGCAACTCGAAAAACGGACCAAACAGCACATACGTATTAAACTCTATAATCAATTGCCAATAATAGTCAGACAAATGAAATTAATGTTGCTTTTAAAAAATAATGCATTCTGTTCTACTGACGAATGTTCTTTGATGGATCAGAGCGTATGGTCACCCTACTATTTCTCATTTGGTTATTTGTGTTGTATGACTTCTGTAAAACACTTGATCGTGTTATTGCAACAATAAAAATACAATACAATACTGAATTTCTATGGGATTTGCGAGAATCGACATTAATAACATATTTATTGATACGAGTTATTTACGAAACACAACAAATACACAAGATATTTTTATCAATGACGAGACTGACTTTCTGTAGGATTCGCGAGAATCGGCATTAACAAAGTCATAATCAAACTATTTGAAAACTACACACACACACACACACACATACAAAATCAAATACTCAAATACACTACAAAATGAAAAACAACCCTTGGATCTAAAATACAATCATCAACTATCGGATTATATTGAAATTTTTTATCAAAATGTACGTGGATTAAGAACTAAAACGATTACTTTTTCACACGAAACTTCTAACTTAAATTACGATGTTATTATATTGACGCAGACATGGCTTCAGCCTTCTGTATCCTCAAATGAACTTTTCGACTCCAACTACAGAGTGTATCGAAGAGATAGAGACGCTAATGTTAGTGGAAAACAACGTGGCGGCGGTGTGTTGATTGCAGTCCGTTCCATCTTTAATTCAGCAGCCATCAACATCGAAAATAGCAAGTGTGAAGAACTATGGATCTCAATCAGGACCGGCAACACACACCACATCTTGGGCGGAGTGTACATTCTACCCAATTCTGAAATAGACACTTATCTAAACCACTTTACATCCGTCGAGTATTTAGCCGATCATTATCCAAATTCGCCTCTGCTTGTAGCGGGAGACTACAATCTTCCGAAAATAACATGGAGTGAGGATAAAGCAAATAACACAGTACGTTAATACTGTTATTTTTCTTGGTCTAAAACAAAACAATCATATAACTAACGCACGTAATGTCTTATTAGACTTATGCCCGATTTCTTCATCTCCTTATCTTGAGGTTAAATTTATCTGTCATTTAGAATATGACACATAGTATGTTACGGCCAACTGTACGTCACATTCTAACTGTTAGATAAATTAACCTTAGGTTAAATATAGTGAAGAAATCGGCCATTAATCTTCAAAATTCAAGTAGACGCTCTTATAACTAAAGATAGCTACAACATTGTCCCACTGGACCCTAGTCATCTTAGCCTATGCATTAAAATGGCTACTTCAAGAAACCTATGACGCAAATGACGGTTAATGGAAATTCAATTTCAGAAAAACACCCAACGATGACATAAACAATTATTTAAATTCATTCGAATGGGATAAAATTTTTTCTACAAACTCTAGTTTACAAACTGTTGTAGATGCACTTTATTGCATCATATACAGTAGCTTCGAAATGTTTATTCCCAAAAAATTCAATTCATCGACAAAATTTCCTTCTTGGTACTCCGCTCAAAATATCAGTACGATTAAAACGAAATATAAACTATTTAATAAATTCAAGAAGAGGAGAGATGATTCATCAATATTAGATAAATTTCAGCATTATAGAAAGCTTTCGAAAATTAACATCAAAAAAGACTTTCTTAACCTTCACAGAAAACAATATTAACCTGAACACCAGCGTTTTTTGGAACTTTATTAAATCTAAGAAAAAAACATCCCAGTTCCCAAAGCATTTCTTCTACAGCGGTGTTACCACCGATGACCCAACTATAATATGCAATCTGTTTGCTGAATACTTCAAATCCGTTTACATGAATGATAATCCCTTAAACCCAATCACCTACAGCAGCAGCTTCTCCTTGAACAAAATCAATTTTAATACCACCGTGGTAACAAATGCTTTATCTAAACTTAAAGGTACGATATCAGCAGGTCCGGATGGAGTTCCAGCTTTTTACTTTCAAAGATGTATGACCTCCCTCAGTAGGCATTTGTCATTTTTATTCAATAAATCCATAACCTTTGGTGAATGTGCCTCCCAGCTTATATTCTACTGTATAATTGGCGATTTATTAAATTGGATCTCTTCCTACCTCACAGAACGTACTCAAATTGTAAAATATTCGAATGCAACATCCTATAATATCCCTATAATTTCGGGTGTTCCCCAAGGTAGTCACTTAGGACCCATATTATTTCTCCTGTTTATTAACGACATCAAATTAGTTCTATCTAATTGTAAATTTCTTCTATTTGCAGACTATCTAAAATTGTTTCAAACCATCAAAAATAAATCCGATACTTCTACTCTCCAAGCTAGTATCAATACAGTACTTGAATGGGCTACAGGTAATAAAATGACACTTAATGTTACTAAATGTAAAGTTATATCCTTTTCAAAAAAAAAAGAAGGACCGTTAATAATTAACTACACGCTTATGAACAAAACTCTCCAGAGAGTAAATGAAATTGTTGATCTTGGTATCACCTATGATAGTTCATATAAATTTAACTCACATCTCAAAACCATAATAGCCAAAGCTAATAAGTTGTGTGGTTTTATCAAACGCATGACAATTGACTTGCTATTATCAAATTATACTAAAGCTTAGTCAGGCCTATTCTTGAATATGGGTCCACCATATGGTCACCGTACTATCATTTGTACATAGACAGAATCGAAAAAGTTCAGTCACGTTTTGTAAGCTATTTGTTATTTAAATTACATATCAATAAATCTGACATCTCATATAAAGACCGCCTCTACTTAGTTGGTTTCCAATCTCTAGAATAACGTAGGACCAATGCTTGGACTTAAAATAATAAATATGTAACACAATAAAGTCTCCCTAACTCTCATCGAAAATAGGATTCAGAGTACCCAGAATAAATTCTAGAAATGACAACATCTTCAATATAGATTCACACAGAACGTTATATGGAGTTCATTCACCCATCGACACTTTAAGTAGACACCTAAATTACTTAAGTAATGATATAGATATTTTTAGCATAAGTCAATATCAAATACAAAAATTACTAAGGACCTTATAATAATCATTTATTTAAATTTATTCACTTACTCATTTATTAAAATTAAGTTATAGGTTAGGTTTAGAAAACAACGTTATTTTTAGTTAGTTAGTTCGTTAGTTAGTATTATTATCTCATCTTACTTTGTACTACTTGGGTTCTACCTGTGATGTACTAAACATTAAATAAATAAATAAATAAATAAATAAATAAATACACACACACACACAAAACTCACACACACACACACACACACAATCGAGAAAAAAACAAATTTTAAAGAAGAAATGAAAGAAAAAAAAGAGATAGAAAGCATTCTGACTAAAAGGTTAAAAGGAACTTATCGCCCTGAGAAATCAACATCAAAATAAATTACGCAAAAGTTATACACAAAATCAATTCAAAAAATTGATATTTCTAACGAGAAAATCATAACCCAACGTGTGGGACAAGAATACATTTCCTAAATATAAATTAAATTGACACAACCGAAACAAACATTTCAAATTTGGTGTCCAACGTTAAGGACAAAAATCCACAAATTAACGTTACAAATTTGGTACCCAACGTTAACGGCAACAATCCACAAACTAACATTTCAAATATGGCGCTGCAACAGCAACAAACATTACAATAAGTATATTTTTCGGAATTACCGAAACTAGACCTCTTCTTCTCTTTTTCTATTTTCTTTTTTTAAAGTTGGTAATAAAAAAAATAGAGATGCTTTTCTAAGAAAAATGTGTATTCAAAATACATAACATAATAAGAATTACAAATTAAGTAAGCGACTTAGCATAAGGTACGATTCAAAACAGTATTGAAAATGTAAGGTATGTTTAAATAACAATGTAAATTAAGAAAAATTTAAGAAAAGAAAATAATAATTTAGACAAATTCCTAGTAATGAAAATAAATTTAGACTAATGTAAAATTGAAGATTAATTTAAAATATCATAGAAAACAACAAATTCTAAAATAATTTTATAAAGAGAAGAAACGACATTCTGTACATCAATTAAGGCAATTGTTACTTACTAATAACTATTTGGCAATTAAATTGATTTTTTGGTCACCCAAATGTTGACTCTGAATACACAGAGAGGAACCAAGATGATATCTATGACATTATTGGAACGTCAAATTCTGCCGATGTACGAGATGAATGGCAATGCGCCTTCTGACTGTGTGATACCAATTCACCAATCACCGTCTTTTATTTAGTTTTTTGACGATCAAAATCTGTAGGTTGAATCAATTTACTCATCGCACACGTGTTCCAAAACGAACACACCGATTGGTTTCTATTCCTTTCTCGCTTTGTCCGAGTCTTTTATTTTTTCGCCGATCACTTTCTAGTATCATTCTTACTATTATTGTTTTTTTTATGTTTATTATCAGCGAATCTCAATTGTCTTTTATTTTTTTATATATTTTTCTTCGTTTTACAACCGAAAGTGAATGAGATTCTTTCTTATTTTTTCCGCTCATTCCTGTTTATTATTATAATAATAATAATTATTATTTAATACAAAATATAACAAGTTCTGTTTCGATTTTCGTTCGATTTGCAACGAAACTCTGAATGAGGTTTTGTTAAATTTTGGGGTCATTACAAAGTCAGAGCCGAATGGGTTCGCTTGCGACATGTTCTGTTTATAATTTCGTTCCATTTAAAATAAACAAGTCTCTGTACAGAATACCGATTTCTTTTACATTACCGGATGTTAGAATTCACAGTTGTATGTACTTGCTAAAAGTTGTGATAAATTTACTTTTTGTATTTCCTTTCTTTAGTACCTCCAAACCATATTTCCTCGCAAATCTCTTGTTTACTTTTACTCTTTCTTTTTCTTCTGGTTCTCCCTTACAAACATTCTTACAAGGATATGGTCCATGATGACGCGTTTAATTTTTTTTTACATTTTGTCATCGTTGAGCTATTCTTAAGTTACCTCTGTGCTTTGATGAATGAAGAAAAATAACGCAAACAAACAAAAACAAATCGAATTGCTGTTCGACGAGTGCAATTTGAAAAGGCTTATTTGATTGCCACTAGACAGAAATAAAAAGAACGTTCTCCGAATATTGCAATGCAGAGAGAATGCGAAGGACGTTCCGCTCGAAATTAAGCCCCCGCGGGGTTTCCGGATTATAATTTCGGCGAAATTGGACCGACCTGAACGTAATTGATTTAACAGCAACCAGCTAACATCACCTCACGTATACACGTGATATAATCTAATTAAATTAAATCAATACCGTCCATAGACCTTACGAAGGAATGTCGCAATGAAAGTAAGAGTTTCTAATCTTGAGTAACATTCAGAATCTTCCCTATCTTTATTTTCCAATTCACATGAACACCGCAAGTCATTCAACAAAATTAAAATTTATATCGCGCCACGAACCCTGCAGTCATGTAAGCAACCCCGTCAAATTAAAATACTATCGACGGAGCAAATCCTCACGCTCTCAAACTAATTTCACCCCGACATAACTCAGTTTTAAGAGAAGAGCATAAAACGATATTGTACTCGTAAGGTATCCAGTGTGATTTACTGGAGTGCTAACTTTGAATTCAAGACGGAATTGTTTCCTGAAATTGCGAGAGCAAGGGGTTTTCGAATTTCGCTCGTGATGGCATGGAATGACGCAAGAAGCTTCAGCGAACGAAATAGTTGACAAATAATTAAAATTGGGTAAACAAGGAAAGTTCTATGTAATTAAAAGATCGAGTTAATTTACTCGTAATTGTTACAGAAGAAAATTCAGATTAGTTTACTATTAATTTTCTACAAAAAAATCAAATTAAACTGAAGTTCTAAAATAATTCGTATTTTCAACAAATTCAATCTGATTTCTTTGGTTTGCAACGGGGTAGAAATTATCATTTCTTATTCTACTAGGAGGATGTTCTTCTAAGGGGATCGTCTTTTTCTTAACAACTCATTTGCAGAACACAAGCGAAAAAAGCGGTATCCAAGGAAATTTAGTCTGTATTTTAACTCATGAAAATTAGAGAATCAAAAATAAACGAAATAATATCGATAACAGAATAAGATACTCTTTCTTTGATATGATTTGGCATTTAGCTCTACACTATGCATAAAGTGACTCAAGAATGTTGTACCCGAGGGTGCACCTTATTTATTTACTTAAGTCGATACTTCAGATCTAACCCGCCTTATTTCTACTACAACAATTTACATAAAATAATTAAAGGCGCAAGATCTGTCGAAAAGTCGCTCTTTAACAACGCAGCGTCGCAACGCACTTAATAAACTGAAGAAACTCACGCAACCAAGAATGTGTCCTGTAGGTCAAGGTCGTTTACGCCTCCTTGCGAATATTCTGCACGCTGTCCGAAGCGGTCACCTCCCCTTCAGCTGGACACGTTCTTCGATTCGGCAGTACGAAACCGCGAGATGAAAATGGTAAGTTTCGATAGCAACAGCTTCCAAAATAACCAAGTACCAAAAGAAAATCCAAAAGAAAGATATCATAAGAAGTATCTCAAAAGAAAAGCTTGGATTTTAGAAAAAGCAGGCCCTGGCGGGGTTATGAAAATCAACCCAAACTCGTTTGACGATGTACCGAATTTTCTTAATCTTTCTTAGCGAGAACTCTGATAACTTTAAACACAACGTTACAGGCATCATCAAAGTTAAAATGAGAAGTGAAGCGTTAAACCTACGGATGACGCGAGATGATCTCAGATGCCGCCAACCTCAACCAATCGGAAAACGTTATTATCGAAATGCTCATATTATTCGTTAACAGGGTCGCCACAATAAATTCTAAGTTGACTGAAAATTTCCAAATATTGCCAACCTATTCCTTACGCGATTTAAGACTGTAACAGTTTACATTATCTGAAATTATTTCTTTCTCTTTCGTAAACATTGCGATCGTCATCGCGAATATTAGGATCGTCATTTGTTTTTCTTACTTTCTTCAGAAATGTCCTTTTTTTCATTTCTACTGCATTTGTCGAGTAGTTGAAAACATTCTTTATTTTTTCTAGTTTTTGATTCATTCTTAATTTTTTCTTTTTTTTTTGATGGTTTACTATTTTTCAGAAATTAAGAAATTTTATTTCGGATGCCTGTGTTTCTTTTCCTTCCGTAAATGTTGTGATTGACATTTGTTGTCCTTTTTTGTCTTTTTTTATGGATTGTCACCAAATTTATTTTTAAATGACTTGTCTCGTACCTACCTTGACCGATTACAAGCTCTGCTGACTAACGTATCAGCTGTTCCCCTCGACTAGCAATCAGTGAAGATAGGGGTGGGTTAATTACGATGATAAAATAACAAAAGGGCGCCAGGTCAGACTTGAATAAACAAACTGAACGTAAACGATCTTGTCGACGTCTTCGAATCTAGTAAATCGGCAAAAAATCAAAAGTAAACAGAGGGTTATTTAACTCACTGGTACGTTAAGGAGTAAACACAAACGTAATAGCAAAAGTTAACTTAAACTTTTACTAAATACCATTAACTATGTTGGACAAAGGTACAATAGATAAAAGTGTACACGATAATTTGACTTCTTAACAATAATGTGGTTTACCCACAAATTCAAAAGCCGCAATTCGCTCTCACAACTCGGTTATGCAAGAAAAAAATAAACAAACCGATCCACGATATGTCAAAATAAATTAAGTTGGAAATACCTTAACCTTATTGACAGCGTACAGTCGGTAACGTCAGGTCAAAATTACCAACCGAAGTGCAGTGGGTAGTTACGACGCCCTCTGTCGATCGCGTTCAGCGTCGATAATCCGGTTCAAATTGGATTCACAGGGCCCGTTAAGATGACTGGTCATGTTTCCCTCATAGGACCGGTAAGCTCGAAAAGTACTACGAGTTGACTCGATTTGAGCCCAACTCACGACGGTACAATACAAGAAGGCTGAAGCGCAGCAGAAGATCTGTGCATACAACTAAAAGCCTGTATAGAAGGAGAAATGGGTCGTTAGCGTCCAACATGGCGTTCAGACAAAACGCTGGATTTTACCTGGGTTTTTGAAGTATTCCAGGATTGGTATGGGGCTTAAAATACCCCAAACTCCTTCGGTAGTGTAGTCAGGAATTCCGGCAAGGTCGTGGATGAATTCTCCTCACATAAACAGCAAGAACCCCGAGATTACACTAATACACGGCAGCACCTTACGATGGCCGAAACGGGAACGCGAATCTAAGATGGTGGACACTAAATAACGCGCGAAAGTCGCAAGCGGTAACCAATGGTGAACCATGATATAGTGACGTGGTGTCCTATACCAAATGGGCTTCGTGGTAGCGGGGAAGGTGTACAAAGTTGCCAAACGTACCGAAACGCGGCTTAGACGTCGCTTTGTTGCCACGTTTTCTTAGCGGCTAATTCAAACGTAACAGAATTTCGAATCACCAATACATGTTGAATATTTATTATTAATTACTTCTTTTTTTTATTACGATCATTTGTTTTTCTTACTTTCTGCAGAAATTTTAATTTTTTCATTCAGGATGAGTTTTCTGAGTCGTCGAAAACATTCTTTATTTTTTCTTGTTTCTGATGGTTTACAATTTTTCAGAAATTAAGAAATTGTCATTTGTTTTCCTTTTCTTTCGTTTTTTTGTTTTTCTTTTGGAGAATTTAGAATTACCTTCACATTTTGAATGTTTATTATTAATTATTTCTTTGAGTTTTAATTTTTTATTACGATCGTCATTTATTTTTCTTTACTTTCTTTAGAAATTTTTTTTTTCATTTCTATTCCATTTTCTCGACGGTGAAAAATGTTTGTCGTTCCTTTTTTGTTTTTGATTGTTTCCAGTTTTCTTTCCGTAAATGTTGCAATTGTCATTCATTTTTCCTTTACTTTATTTGTGAATTTGATCTACTATTTGTTTTGAGTTTTAACAAAACAAGAAAGCGCACAACTCGATTTAAGAACAAATGAAACGAATTTTGCGCGAAATTAAAAAAAAATTATTTTCGTTCAAAAAAAAATTGTATTTACGCATACGATTTTGAAAATGAAATCGTAAATCGTAGCAACTGTTAAATAATCACACCCATACGATTATAATCATACGGTTGGCAACGGTTTTCGATTATCCATTTCTGGTATCACGTTTCTGTAAATATCTTAAGCAAGTTTAGTAGGCTGAGAACACTGAGGAAGTGGCAGTACCCGACGTACCGTCATTATTTTCATTCGATCACTTGGTTAATTTTTTAGGTTAGAGTTGAAGTCGGCATAGAACTAACTGACATTGTAAATATTCGTAAAAATAATGACGAAAACTTCAGATAAAATAATAAACCAACTTTGATTTATTTCATTTTTGATTTGCAACGGATGAATTTATTTAAATTTGACAGGCCAATATAACCTTTGAATTTGAAATTCCAGTATACCAACATAAACTTGGAAAAGTGCTACCAATCATTTGTAGTCACTCGGTACATTTGGAGCAAGAAATGTTTAGGCTTCAGAAAAAGAAAAAGTTCTATTTCTTCAAATTCAATCTAATTTACTGAGTGGTATCGTAAAATTTAAATTGTTCTAGATGAATCAAATCTCGAAGAGGCTTTCAAAATAGAAAACAAATATAAAATTCTAGCATTCCAATAAAATAAAGAAATGATGTAAGAAGACAAATTAATATACATAGGCATTTCCATTTCGATGTTCACAGCATTCATAGGTCATGTTGTGACATAAGACATAATGTAAACGCAGCTTAGATCAAGCCGCTCTTGAGAAGTTTTAGAATCATCCTATACATATACATGAGTTTCGTTTAGTTTAAATGACGTTCATGTTTCACTTCCATGTAGGCAACACGAAATTCTTAATGTTTGATAAAATTTGAACAATGGTTTATTTCCGAGCGTGCCTGCACATGATTTTCCTTTTCTGTTCTTCCAGCAGAAGCACCTCCGCCAAGCAGGAGGAGTTATGAAATTCCTAAATTAAAATTAATAGACGCAATTACAGGCGTATTATGCGAACACACGGGAGATGAAATTGCCTTCATCCGTCTTTCCTAGCTTACTCCCTGTTGTTCCACGTCTCCAGCTGCAAAACAAAATTCATCTCGTCCGCTTTTCGCGAAGCTAAATCTACAGGTGCCTCGCCGAAACTCCAACACTAATGACATGGCAAAACTTGGCACGATATATCGCGTGAAGCCTCGGTGCGTTTCGTTGAGGAAAAACGTGCAAATTTCCGGCCTCTTTAATTAAAGCTCCCCGAATTCATATTTATGTGAAAATCCGGCGCATTTTTGACGAGCTTCATTAATAATTTCGGGGGGATCGTCTTTGCGTCCCACGCACTCGTAAATGTGTGTACGTGAATTTTCCGGAGTGTGATTTAAAGCATTAAAGTCAGCGTGGGTGGACCTCGGGTTTATTGATTGCGTATTGTATTAAACCGCCTGGTTTAAGCGGATTATCAGATGTACGCCCGTGTTTGTTACACACAAAGCGCTTTAGGCGTCGTTTCATTCGTGAAACAAATCTGAAATATCATTTACAGGATTTTCTAGGCACTCACTTCATGTATTACCCGCTCATCATAGTTCATAAACATTTTCTGTAATATCTGCCTTCTAAAGGCACATTCATACATTCTCTTTGAAGTTCAATTAAGCTCAACAATAATAACTAGGAGTAATAAATATAATGGCTGGTACACTCGCAATGTCTGAATCGTTTATAACCGTTTCTGGGGTTATGACAATTCGACGTTTCGTCATTTAGTTGGACGTTACAGTCTTCGGAGAAATTACTTAACAACGTTAATCAATTCATTGTGTTTGTGAGAATAATTAGCTTTAAGGAAACACAATTCTTCTGATTGTTTCATGTGAGAATTGAACCTAGGACCTTCAGAGTGTCAAACCAGCATTCTAACCGTTGAGTTACTAAGGCGACAACTTTATACAATTACGAACTTCCATATAAGCTTTCTCTTACCTTTTTTGAGTAGTCAAATGTACACAAAAATACTGATGCAATTACCTCATATTATACAACTTTTGGTATCAATCACAAAATGTAATCAAGATTACCCAATTACCCAATTTTTTATTTGTAATAAAAAACTGAAATATAAAATGAAACCAGCGAACGTCCGCTTGCTTAATTAAACGGGAAACGATGACAAGAGCCAATAAAGCTAAACGCCTCCACAAAAATCATTATATCCCTAATTGAGTTAAAAGCGCCAATCAAAATAAACGTGATTACGACCGGGACGGATCGGATAAATCCTCTGTACCTCGCCTCTCCTCCTCCTCCTCCTCATCGATAAATTCTTGCAAACTTCGCCGACTTTGCGAACACTTTTATTCTGCGAGTTGGGAGAAAGTGCGCGGAAAAAATCTTAGTAGATTTGATGAAAACACGCTGAAACTTTTCTTTTGTTTTCGCTGTGCGATGACTTACAAGAAAGCGACATGCTTTTCGAACTGGAAAACGCTTTCCGCGATGAATATACGAAAGCTCGCTGCTATTACGAATAAAACGATTTCTGCAGTTACGTTGTTTGATGTTTTCACGTAAATATTCGCTTTACGAAACGCAAACACACGCTGAAGCCAATCCAAACAAGCAACACATTTTCAAAAAAAAAACAATTCATTTAGTCAAGAGATTAATTTTTAATTTTATCACTAGATTCTTTCTGTGGACTTACGAAATTGAAATTAATTAAAATAACTTGTGAAACGAAGTAAGAGAAACTATTAAAATCAAAACTAATTGAAATATTTTTAATTTAAAAAAGCTAAGAGTTGGGAACAACCTGGAAAAGCCTGACTACAGTAAAAGAAATGTTAATGGGCTTTTAGTATCGTTTGCAATCGTTTCCAACGCTTTCGTAGCGGATAAATTTACGCGTTTCTCGTAAACCTACACGCCACGTGTTCCTTTAATTACCTTTTTCGAATCAGCTCCTGTCGCGCACACTCTCTCCAAAATGTACTCTAACAAAAAAGAAACGTCGATTCGCAACGAATTCCACAGTCGAGTGTGTACGGCAGGTTACTTGATAGCGAATAATAAGAAAATACAATCCCGAAACGGATACAAACGAACCTGGGTTGCCCGTTGGTTGGGCTGATGCTGCGATCAAAATCCCGTGTCAGTGGAGAAGGTCGTGGGCAAACAGTTTCGTACAGGTAACTGTAGATCAAAAAGGGGCGCCACCTGTTGAAGATCGCAACAACTTGCAATCGGGAAATCCCCCAACAGAGGAGAGAAATCCCCACTCACTAGTCGGTTCGGTTCCGAAATGATCCGTCCCGGAAGGGAACAGCAAAAGGGGGGTAATATTCGCAAAATATCGACGTCAAAAAAAAACAAACGCCACGTTAAACAGGTTTTAATGCGGGTAACGGCGACAAAAAAAAACAAATATAGTCGCTCAGACAAGGAAATATAGTTCCGCAGTAGACTCCCTCTGTACCAAAGGAGAAAAAAGGCTTATATAAAATAACACGCTGAAGCCCAAATAACATAACATTAAACACGCGTAAAACGCGAAAATCTAACCCGTACGCTAGGGATCCCACACGTCCGTTTACAGGACAAGAGTCAGAAGCAGTCAAAAATACGTATCATAAAATAAATTACGTTTACAAAAGCAAACAGACAAAAGTAACACTTAAATCTAAACGCCGAAAGAAATCCGAGAACAAAATGTCGGCAAATCGTTCGCCACTATACATATGGCATCCGAGCAATTTCTGTAATGAGAGTGTTCAACGATGTACAGAAGAAATGAGAGTTAAAAAAAAAGTACGATACCCAGGAGACCTCCGAAGCACTTCGGCTCGCAGCGAAAATTCCGCTCGCAGCGAAAATTCCGCTCGCAGCGAAAATTCCGCTGCAAGATTTGCCCCGACGAGGAAATCTTGTCCTCGGGTTCATGTGGCGAGAGTTCGAAAAAAAAGAAAGTCAACTGGGGACTATCCTCAAAAGATCCAAAAATGTCGGAGAAAAATGCGGTCAGAAACCTCTACCAATCCGTGAATTCTTGAGTGCAACTCATAGAACCCCAACAGGGCGTGGAAATACCAGAATTTCGTACACCAAAATCCGCAGAGAAACCCAAGGGATCACACGCAGGAAACCAAAAAAATGCCGGCTGGCCGCTCCCTTGCTGGCTGGTGGAAAATTTTTCAATCCGCCTGTCCCCCACAATCCCACGCGTTCACTCACTTAAATCAAGTGCGACACAGCCACTCAGAGCGAGGATTTTCACCACCGAACGGAACAACGAAACATTCAACCACGAAGACTGCTAGAAAACAAAATAACGACGACGGAGCGGAAACGACTGTAACACTCCTCTCTCGCTATCGAATTTCTCTTATATTTTGTGTTTCTTCCATACCATTAGCATATTTTGAGGGTTACATTCACTCCCTTGTTCGAATCTTTGGGGCCAATTTGGTTCTTTCCGAATGAGTTTTGCTGTTGATGCCAACGAATGTCGAAATCCTTTCTACTACGACATCGTGCTCGCAAAGGCGGACCCCTGGTTGTAGCTGCCGAATCTCATAGAGCACGCTCCGAGGGCTGCACCCCTTCCGATGCCGAACACACATGTAGATTGGTGGAGGTCGTGAGGTGTTAAAATTTCATCTTATGTTTTGCGTTGTTTTTCGTACACGTTTCGTACATGTTTCGACCAAAGTTTCTGGTTCCTTCCGAACCCGATTTACAAAATTAATACATATTAAGGTAAAGTTGTTTGCGAGTTAATTTATTGTCTTGAGGACAAAGTATTGTACTTTTAATGTTTGCGCGTTTAATTTCTTGCTGTTCAATGAAATAGTATGTCTCATATACATTATTATTTCTGTAAATATATTTGAGTGGGATTTCTCGCCCACTATTAACTTTTGACTTTGCTCGCGTAGTAGTCTTTTTTACAGTTTTGTTGCATATTTCTGTATATCTTAAACGATCCGTACAACCATTTATCGTGTTTTTGTCTGTTTTTTGGTTACGATACAGGGTGACTGTCAATTTTGTCACTGAACCCGATGACCGTCAATCGTATATGTTATGCGGGTGGAAATTTCAATTACTTTAAACACTGTGTGTAGGCCTAGCGATACCACGAGTTTTACTAGCCTACTTGGACCACTTTACGCTAGGTGGCGCCCTCTGTAAGGACCCAAAAGATGCGTAAAGAAATTTCAAAATTGTTATTATTTTTTTTTTCTTCTTCTTAAAACTCTACTTGATCTCAGGACGAAATTGGAACTCAGGAAACGCATATCATTTTCATTAGACTAGAACGTGCTTTCAAACCAGAGATAATATTAAGTTGCGGTGATAAAGTTTTTCAATTATCATTGAGTCAGCAAAAGCCGTGCGACCAGCCTCTCTGGCAACTGACCGCGCGACACGTGGATGAAAATAGCAAGAGCAGGATGAGTATGCCATCTCGTGAGAAGCGACTCGCCGCAAGAAGCTAGAATCAATCACACGTTTCGCGGAAAATTGCTGTTCTTGCAAAAAATACCCCTTTTGATCTTCTAGGGTGGTAGCGAAGGCTTAAATAGACGCGAAGAGCGAAAAAACGACAGTTCCCGGTTTCCTAAGTTTTTATCCGCGTTAATTCTCGTCGAAATTTTAGTTTAATTAATCTTTGTTCTAAGTTCGGTTTTGATTTAATTTAACATTAGAATTTTCCAAAGTTTGTTATCGGTTTCCGGTAGAAAAGGGCACAAGCTTTTTTTTCTCCGTGTAGTTTTTTTTGTGTCAGTTATTTTAAAATAAATTCGCTCGCTAACGAACAATTCTCGTAAATCTAAATCGATAGTGTTTTCCTAAGTTACGGATACGAGAAAAATCATTTAAGATTCGTCCCCGGTAAGCTCAATGTATTTGTTGCTTAAAAAGTTAGATAATTATTAACATTATTAATTATTTTTCTAAGTGTTATTACACCATTCTCCTTTCTTGTCGAAGTTTGTTTTGTTGTGTTATATTTTTTCAGGATATTTGCATTGTCTATGTTTTTTCTGTTTTATTAATTTTGTTATAAAGTTCTTTATTATGTTTTGTTCAGAAGTCTCAAAATTAATACATCATTAAAATTTTTCTTGATATTTAGTTTCGTAATTAGTTTGATTTGGTTTGTTAATTTTATTTTGCCCATGTAAATTATTTGTTTTCGTTAAATTTTCTTCCATATAATTTTATTTGTTAAACTTTCTGAATTTTATTTATTATTCAAAGTAGAATTTAGATAACCTTTTTTTATTAAGTGGTAAAATCGAACAAGGAGAAGAGAAAGATTCAACAATTCCAAAATAGTAAGTCCGAGGGTCGAAAGGGCCAAAATTCATACCGAGTCCGAAGAGAGCGGACGGAACGACTCCTGGCTACTTTTTAGCTAATTCTAGAAACGCTACCGACAAAGGAGTCGCCTTTATTTACCAAATACATGTTTACTCAGTGCATATGTGCATTTGTCATTGAGGAATATTTGAGGGCTCGTTTAAAGTTGGTACGTCCTTCGATTTGAAGTCATTTCAACCGGTAGGTGTTGATAAATTTTTCGGCACTAATAGACCGACGAATGCTCCTAAAGCATAATGCGATGAGGAGATACTCTAAACATTTGATAATTCCGCGTAAAACGGGAATGATAGTCCTTATTTCTCTCTTGGCATGCATACAGCATTTATAATAACATGCGTTTTATCAACATGCTGTTTATGGATTAAATTGCAGTATATGTATAATCAGTGCCGGGCACGGTATCTTCCATCAGCTTTTCCTCGACTAGCAACAGTTAAGAATGATTGTGGGTAATTAGATATTAAAGTACGCGCTAGGGTGAACAAAATGTCCAGTTGATCCGAAATTCGCAACAATCACTGGAGATTTGATTTACTCGTACTCTGAAGGTAGTGGCACAAATACATAACCAGCTAATATGGTTATTAATTTAATTACAAACACATTTAGATAATTACCGGTTACAACAGTGTGACGTAATATCGCTAGAACACTGCATCTAAAATGGCTAAAGATGTTGTACCCGAATGTACAATTCACTCAATGACTCTACTTGATACTTCAGATCAAATCCGCCTTGTTTCTACAACAGCAATTTATTTCAACAATAATCAAGGCGCAAGATCTGTCGAAAATCCGCTCTTTATAACGCAGCGCGACGAAGCAGTTAATTGATATTGATTAAAGTCACACAATCAAAAATATGTCCTGTGGGCCAAGGTCGTTTACGCCTTCCGGTGTGTCTTATGCACGAAATAGGAAGCAGTCATGCACTCTTCAGCCGGGCACGTATGTAGGCAATGTGCAATACCGGGACGAGTATGATGAGTTCCGGAAGCACAGCTTGCAAAGTAACAGTTAGATTAACCGAGGATTAAAATAGTATCCCAAAGAGAAAAAGCCTGAGCTGAAAGAAGAAACAATATAAGGTCTGTTCGATAGCTCTGCACATTCTACACTTTTACTCTATTTTTCTCACTCCTACTTATGTTATGTATTATCCAGCGAACTCTCTCAGGAGCGGTTGGTACAAAAAGTGTAAAAAAGTGCAGAGCTATCGAACAGACCTATAATTAATGACGCTGTTTGCTATTTGTCCAACATTATCATCAATTATTTATCACAGATAAAACGCTTTGTTGTTAATAGTTTTATATCACGTGTTCACTTAATATTCCGATAGCATTGGCTATGGAAAAATTTGTTTTCGTAAAGGCATGTAATAGCTTAAGCTGGCCGCGAACAGAATTGTCACTAGTGTCCTGTCAACTGTCGAGTAAGTGTTTTCGTGTTTGTTTGCGTTATAGAAAAATAAGTTATTTTCAGGACACATTTACTTTACATTTATTGCATTACAAAATAGTGTTTACATTAGACCAGAAAACATTTTGAGATTGAAAGTTATTTTCGTAATAGTTCAAAGATCGATGGGGCATGGGTAGGTATACTGCTTAGAGGAATTTAGAGTTTAATTTCCCCCTACTATTATTGGCCACAAAACACTCGAAGACAACCTGCATTGGTGTGTAAAGTTGTTTCGTGAAACTGAAAGTCCTTTCCGAAGAAAAACAACAGATCAACCTCGAAAATGTACTGCCGAGGTTTTCGAAACTGCAAGACATAATGAAAAATGGTTCTCACACCTCTATCCGCCAATTATCACGACAGATTGAGTTTTCTATGCGGGAACGTGCCACAAATTGTTACGTAAAGATGTTCAGCTGCATCCTTACCACATAATGTTGCTGCAAGAACTGCTCCCCGGTGATCCCGTACAGAGATTGTCTTTCTATGATTCTTATATAATAAATTACTTAATTTGTGCGCGAGTAGTAATTGTTATTTTATGATTTATGTCATGCTGACATTTAAAAGTCAGGTTATGTTCAATTTTAACACTGCGACATACGTTTTCCAAGCAAAATATTTCCACAGGTAATGCTACCGGATTATTTTTCTTTTATTTTAATAAAATTTCTTCGCATTTGTTTTAAATTTATCCTGGTTCCTCTCAAAATTGCCTTGTATGATTTTTAATTCAATCTACATTTGTAATTAAACCCAATTCAAGAAATGGTGGAGGTGCCGGGTTTAGATGCTACGCTTCACCTCTGCAAGTGTATTGTAAGCAATGATAAAACCCACCCCTAAAGCTTTCTTCAAAGTTTATTGTTACAGAAACCGTAAACTGAACATCTCTTACTTATATTTAGTCAAGCTATAATAACTTCTATAACTTCTCCAGGTTCATTTCATTCAATGAATCAAAATCACTTTTAATCTTGTGCAGAAATAGCGAACCAGGCTTGAATATAACTAGTTCGTGCAGGGGCAGTTCATTTATCTGAATTTACCTTTACCTGTGTGGAATGTTGCAACTTAATGCAAAATATTCTCTTTCATGCTATACATATATGTACATCAGTAGATGTATTCACCTCTTCAAAGTATGGCGTCGTATTCACTGAAACATCAAAATGTGCAAGTATGCAACGTACATATTCTAACATCAAAGCTTGCTTTATTTAACTTAGCAATCAAAATGGCTACGTTCCCCATCTAGAGTTATTCCTCAATTTTTACACACTCTATTCCTTTTATATTTGAATATATTTTATCCACTAGGTTAATTTAAATTATTATATTATTGCTCCGAGGCGCCGATGATTCAAGTTTAACCTGGGCACGCCATCTAGCCTCTCGATTATTCTAGTGAGTTTAGAGACAAACGCCAGATGGTTCCAGGTGTTTGCTGAAAAATTCTAGACGGAAAGGATATAAGCGAGGATCGGCGCGCTATTTCAGTGAGTTGTTATTCCGAAAGCGACAAGTGTGTTTTCTTCTGCGAACCCCGAATCCGTAACAATATATTTGGCAAATAAAACAGTTCGCAAAACACTGCTTTTTCTTAATAATTTGAAAGCGTGAAGTGATGTACTGCTGACACAATAAACGACGAAAACGCGGGAGTTTTTGCATATTACTCTGTTTCCCTCTCGCATGTACCTACATACATTATCATCATTAAATTCATTTCACTGTTGTCTACACGTGTACATACATATTGCGGCAAATTATTACGGTCTCGGCCCTACGTTCAGCGAGCAGAACGCCAGCTGTGCTCGTTTTGAAGACGAATTTAATACGATGTTTCCGAGCAAAAAAGCAATAAAAGAGTAAATAAAAATAAATTCGAAAAACAGGAGGGAGAGAGAAATTGCACGAGATTCTGGCTCGATTTATCAAGCGTCGCTCTCGGTCCTCAAAACCATAAATTCGCGTCTTGTGCCGCGACCGAATCGAAGCCACACCGTTTGAGGATGAGTGAGTTAAATTAGTGGTCCCAAATGGCATCCTAATTTATTCCAAATCATCTTCCATTTATTTATTTGGAAGGTCTCTTTCAACACTCGTTCTAACTACAAATAAGAACAGATTTTCCGGATTTATTTCAAACTTGCTCGAGTGTGAATGGAAGCTCCTAATCTCGTAAGACACCCCCTATAATATATTACTCTTTATCTGTGATGAGAGCGGTGAAAGCATGAAATTGAAACGCTCCGGGGAATTAATTTTTTGGGGCTGTTCCCAGATATAACATACGCACATGAAATTAAAGTTGGTATTTCTGGAACTTTCGCCCGACCATTAACGCTTAATTCCGTCTGAAATATTAACGCGTATTAACTATCACACGCCGACATTAGTCGAGAAGGGAAATAGCTCTCGTCGGCGCATGGAATTCAACCCCGGAAACCACCCCTGGCCTATTTGCCTGAACGCCGTCGTCAAGACGCCACTACAACCGAACGATAATAGTTGGGAAAGTTGGTAACGCGTTTTATGAATCCCCCAGGACGGTTTTACGGCTTGCTCCGTAATCGATGTCTTTTTACTGACTTAGTTTAGCCCATACAATGTGGCACACATGTTTATCGCTATTACTAAAAAAAAAGAAAACGCAATCGCTTTCGAAATTACCGCCAATAACGCCGCTCGGTTATCTCCGGTACCATTCGTAGATGGCCACGCGGCCATCCTGAAGTACTTTAAAATTACGCGCGATATTCAAATAAAATGAAACCAAAACAAGTCGCTGATTTATTATTATTAATGGTGGTGTAGAGACTTCGCACATCATCAATCAATTCCTTCCACGTATGTGTCCTAAGCATG
Source organism: Dorcus hopei (assembly GCA_033060865.1). Classification (NCBI taxonomy): domain Eukaryota; kingdom Metazoa; phylum Arthropoda; class Insecta; order Coleoptera; family Lucanidae; genus Dorcus; species Dorcus hopei. Next base: position 7,378,826 of record CM065426.1, on the reverse strand, counting down.
AAAGATTGAAAATTTATGTAAACTGCAAGTCGTGCAGCGTGTTGTGTACCTCAGTGCAGTGGCGATAATTTGTCACACGTCTTTCCGGAATCGTCGACGTTGATGCTTTTAGCTCTAGAGTCAATACATGATAAGATAAGTGACAATTAGTAAATTGCACGAAATGTTCGCCGTTTTCTACTGAAATAATAAAAAAAAACAACTTTGCTTATCTACGTGGAACGCAAGCAAGCGACTTTCGCAAAGTTCGCCCCGGTCGACATTCAATCGCACTCAGAAGTGATTGCGAAGTTTTACGTGGGTTGGCCACTTATTGGCCCAGTGAAAGAAAACAGTCGTTCGAGACTTCGAATGCTTTTTATTGCTTTATACAGGGTGCGTCGAGCTTAAGGCTTTTCGTTGTTTGTGATGATAATGATCCAAAAGAGATTTGTTTTTCAAATTAACAATTTCTTCACCATCCCTTATATTTGAGATGTTTTAACAAAATGAACTCATCCATGTATATTCACTAAATAATTGATTATTACACGGTGAGTGCTTATGGTAATGCAACGAGTCGTAGACGTCTCAGACGAGGTTCAAAATTAGCAGTGCTTACGGATAAGAAGGAACTCCTTCTATTGTCTCTGTGTACTGGTGCACGGAGAGCCCCGCTGCAACTAATTAAAGCCGTATTCAAACCTGACGTCTGGAGGACATTGTTTCTTTAGAGAATTAAAACTGAGTCACTGCAGGATCGGAAAGTCGCACAAACTGTTTTAAAAATAAAATTACAAAACGAGTTCTGGACATTTTATTTCGGCCTTTGCACTATTTTAAAGTATACCAGTTTGGCTTCTTAATTCTGTTCTGTTCTTGTGTGCCATTAATTCCATCTCTAAATTGATGTATTCGATCATTTCGTTTGTAAAAATTAATCAAAGTGGAGCATATTGCTAGAAATGTTCAAAATATGGACCGTAACAAAAAAAAAACATGAACAACAAATACAGGAACGTTGCAAATTAAATTCCCTACAAAAGTAGTGACAGATTACAGGAAATCAGACAGAAATGAGAAAATATTTACAAAAGCGGAATCGAAACTATTTTTAAGAACAAGAGGAAACAGAAATAATTGCAGAAAATATCTAAATTTACAGAATGAAAGAAGACAAGAAGTTTACTTAGTTTTAACAGACAAGTTACTTCTGGATTCTGGATTAGTGAAGGGGGTGAAACTTGCACTTAGTCCACAGTTTGGGCCCGTTGTACTACCCCCATAATCAACATGTAAACTTAAAAGGAGGTTATTTATTTTACCTACAATTGGTAATACAACGAAGGATTCAGCCGCGAGCAAATTGGTCGTCAATATCATTCTAAAGTTACAAATTAAAAAAATTTCTTCTTGTCTTCTTGTGTGTGAGATTTGAATCAATTTGACAAATAAAGCATACATGATGGGTGTCGCTGTACAAAGCCTATGACAATCACAAATGTCAGTAACGATCAATTTCTTTTGCTCGCGACTGTACAGGGTGTCCCATTTTCGATGGTATCTTCGTTAATAATGGAAATAGAAAAAAACCGAGCACGCAATATTAGGTCAACTTTTTATGCTAATTTGAATGGCCAACTTAAAACTTTGCTGTTCCTTGCCATTTTCGCGGTACAGTTGAAAAACGAAAAATTCATCAAATTTTCAAATGCGCATATTTTTTTATTTTTAAAGATATCGAAAAATGATAAAGGCATTTTTTATTCGGCTTTTAACGTAGATCATGATTCTTTAATCAAATCGCACCAAAAGTTCATAATAACCGAGATATAACCACAACTAATGTTTTTTTTTAAATGGAAGCCATAGTTGGCTTTGACATCATTAAAAAGGGTATTTTTTCTGCTTGAATCATGATCTATGTTAAAAGTCGAATAAAAAATGCCTTTATCATTTTTCGATATCTTTAAAAATTAAGAAAATATGCGCGTTTGAAAATTTGAGGAATTTTTCGTTTTTCAACTGTACCGCGAAAATGGCAGGGAATAGCAAATTTTTAAGTTGGCCATTCAAATTAGCATAAAAAGTTGACCCAATATTGCGTGCTCGGTTTTTTTCTATTTTCATTATTAACGAAGATACCTATGGAATACCATCGAAAATGGGACACCCTGTACATATTGCAAAACCATTACCCACGTAGTACACGAGAATCCTACACTAAGGGCCGATATTTCAATTTCAAGTTAACCTTAACCTTCAGTTTATTGCCATAGGAATAATTGTTTTCATAATTGTTACTATGGGAATAAAGTGATAGTTAAAGTTAACTTGTGATTGAAATATCGGCCCTAAATATATTAGGCAAGTTCTGATTTCAGATAACTGTTGTGCAAAACGTCACTCAGTACCATTCACGATCAATCATGTTATTGTCAACTTGTTAATTATTATTTATAGAATTCTGTAATTGCCGTCACTCTGCATCGAAAATTAGGTGGCGAATTTTATTTTTTATGTAAAATTCTCAAATTGTTCCTAATACCATGCGGAATCTAATGATGTATTCAAATCCCTGTAAATAAAACGTACGTATTTTTATTCACCGCACAAAAGGTTTCAGGACAAAAGAAGCTTTCTTGTCTTGGGGTATTTATGAGCTTGACCACTGAAATTTAGAGAGTCAGTGTTTTCTTAAAGTGTATTAGTAAGTTGCTGCAGTATAGTAACACCCTGTATAATACGAATATAAAAATTATTGCAATATAATCTACCACATGAAGGCTGAAATATAATGAATGTCAAAGATACAAACCAACTTATAAACTTGAGTAGTAATAACAACAACAGGTTGATATACATATTATTTGATAATGATATGTCACCAAATTTTAAATTTAGTTTACTTGCTTCTTACTTACCACTGACAGATGACAAGTGACGTAACGTATCAGCTGTTCCCCAAGCTAGCAACAGTGAAGAGAATGGGGCGGGTTGATTAAGGTGGTAAAATTATTAAGGGCGCCAGGAGACAATTCTTCAGCTAAAAACGTAATCGACCAGTCGACGCCTTCAATCGATCAGATCGGGCAGAAAATAAATCAACAGCAAAACAGAGGCGAGACTTTACTCACTGGTGTACGTGAACGCAGAAATTAAACTCGAAGTTAAAGTTAACACAATTTATTACACAAGTCAAAACAACACTTTACACTATTACAATTGACTGCTTAATTATCTACAGTAAACGCAGCGCAACACGTAGTTCGCAATTCTTACTCGCGATTTAACTATTCACGAGCAAAGAATAAAATACAAACCGATCGATCCGCAAAACGTCAGATTAAATTAAGTTGGAAAACCTAACCTTTTGACAGCGCGTCAAGGGGGTTGAAAACTATCCCCAAGGATGTTCAGCGGTGTCAATGAATCTTCCGGCACAGCCGCAAATGAGTTACTCCTCCCCAAAGAGCAAGAACTCCGATAATTTTTTACGCACGTAAAACACGTCTAACTGGCACAACAATCCGAACAAGAAAAGAACGCGAATAGATTGAAGATGGAGAAGGTCGCAAAGACGCGCGAAAATTACCGACGATAACCAATGATGAGCTACCGAGTAGTCACATGGTGCCTTCATAGCCTATGGGTGTTGAGCGTTCGCATCACGCAGGTTTCCCCTATAGCGATGTAAATGTAGCCAACTGAGCTAAAACGCAGTTGAATGATCGTATCACCACGATGTTTTGGCGGCAAATTTAAAACGTAACAGATATGATGATTCAATTTTAGCCTGGACACGCCTTCTACATTTTCGATTATTCCAGTAAGTTGCAAATCGAACGCTAAAGGGTTCCAGACGTTGCTAGAAAATTCGAGAAAGAAAGGGGCTGTACTATATAAGCGAGGACGGGCGCGATAAATGTGAAAATAGCGATTAGTACAACAAGCGTTGCTTGTTAAATAAGTGTTGCAGTTCGTTATTTTTCCGTTTTAAAATTAAACGACAATTTTTCTGCGGACCCCGAATTCGCAACAACAAGATACAACTCATTAGCGTTACATCGGTACAGAATTACTTTTAATCATGAATAAATAAAACTTCGTAAGTACTGCTGCATAAATTTATTAATTCACGAAGTAATTGTTTTGGGAATTCGAAGCGTTGGCAAATTAATTTATTTGCAGAATTAATGTATTTGTAGAATAAATACAAACAGTTTGTATAACCAGAAATACGTTCAAACTTCTACAGCAATAATTCAACGTAAAACTCAATTTGGATAATCAATATCTATTTATGTCAGGCACGCTTTTAATGAAGTTGTTTGTCTCTTACCGGATAATAGGAATCGATATTCTCTTCTACCGCAGAACTGTATTTAATATATTTTTTTTAATATCGTATTGCCAAGTGACTTTCATCTAACCGCCTACAATATTTATATCTTCCTTATCTAAATTTGATGATGTTAAAATAATAGACGAAACAAAAATTAATAAAAAAAAACGAACATTAATTTACAAAAAAAAATCTTTTTTTTACTTTATTGAAATTAAACTGGGTCATTAAAAAATTGAGGTAAACTTCTTTAATTAAAAACAATACTTTCTATTAGAATGGCAAAGCAAAGCTAAGTTTTCGAAGCCTTGCTCTCTTTAAAACGTTTTATCTTTACCATTTTCGTACCAGACAACAGGCTCCTCCACCACTGAGTGTCGTCAATTAAGATTGCAAAAGAATTCCGCTGTGTGAAATTATTTATTTTCAATTTGAAAGAAAGGAGGGCCTTCTCAGGAAGCTGCTTTGATTTGATGTTAATTTTGTAAGAAGTGTAAGTAATCGGCAATTTCGTAAATCATTAAGCTCAATACGTAAGTTAAATTCAATAAAATGTCGTGGGAAAACTCACCCACCAAAAAAAAAATTAAGTAAACAAACGACATGCTTTTTCATATGCATACCAAACAGTCGTCGAAGTAACTCGTCAAAAAAGGCGGACGGCTAGGAAAATCACGATGACTCATAGTGCAAGTGGCCCACGCCCAGTTTTTCGCAATTGGAATTTCCGGTCTAAAGCCGTATAAAAGGAATCAGTTTTACGATATAAATCACATAGCCAGTAATCTTGTGGTCGTATACATCTCCTACTGGGAGACTTCCAAAGTCCGAAGGCGAAATTAACATTCACAGAATGTCTTAGTGTGTAAACCAACTCCGAAAATCTATCCGCCTCTCTGTGTCTAGTACCATGGCTTGGGAGAGAAAACATTAATTCATTTGCCAATTAGTTATGTTATTAGAAACTAATAAATGCTTTAGTTGATTTACAAAATGCTGATTCTTTCGTTTTGAATTTGTCTTGCATTGTGTCGTACGATATCGCTCTAAAGTAATCTTCAATTTTTGTTTTTAATCACCCGTCTCTCGCAGAAGAACAGTACCACCAAGCACTGCACTTTCCTTGTAGATCTTAACTAATTTTTCTTTTTTATTACTTTTTACGGAAACTTCATAGGTTTTCAATTTTATGTTGATATCATAGTCTGACCTGTATCGTACTCTTTCATTCTAGCCAATTCGTGAGTTCATTAAACTTGTTCTGTATTTCACTTTCAACTTTTATTCAATTTTTAAATCGGTTAGATATTGCTTCGTGCTTTGTTTCTTCTTCATCTTCAGGAAAACTTTTGCAGATTCTCCCTTGCTTGATTATTAATTTAAAACAACATTAAATCAATCCGCCCCCTTTATTATTTTTTTTATTCTACTCTCTAATGTTACCAATACAGCATTCTATTTTTAACCCAATCAGAATGGTATTCGTTTACCATTTTAATGTTACTTAAAACTATCCGTTGTGAAATTATGCTTGCCGTAAATTCAAACTGGAATTTGATAGCGCCATCTTTGAACGCCACATCGAAATTCCCGGTGAATGATACTCTTATTTCGATTTTTGTGATCCTGTGCTAGTTTCACCATTACAACGTTGCCTAAAATTTTCATTGTTCTGAAAATAAATTTGTTTCTGATTGAAACCGGAATTTTAAGTCGCCATCTTTGAACGCCACATCAAACTTCCCGGTGCTACTTTCACCATTTGAATGTTGCTTATCATGTGCGATTTCACCGTTCTGAATTATTTCTATTACGGATTCAAACGAAAATTTCACAGCGACATCTGTGAATGTCACATCGAACTTTCACGCGTGATTTCATTATTGTGTAATTATCTTTATGGTCGATTCAAACCGAAGTTTCACAGCGCCATCTATGAACGCCACGTCGAATTTTATAGATGAATTATTCTTATGTTTAGATTTTTGTAATGCTCCGTTAGTTTTACTATTTCAAGGCTGCTCGAAACTTTCACGCATGATTTCATTGCTCTGATATCATATTTATTACGGATTAAAACCAGTATTTCACAGCGCCATCTATGAATTCCACATCGAACTTCGTTGGTGAATGATTCTTTGTCCGATTTTTATAATCCTGCCTTAGCTTTGCCATATTAATGTTGCTTGAAACTTTCACGCCTGATTTTATTGTTCCGAAATTATACTGACTTGCGGTCAAACCAGAATTTCATAGCGCCATCTATGAATGCCACATCGAACTTTCGGATGAATGATTCTTTATTCGATTTTTACAATTTCAATGCTGCGTGATTTCACTATTTAATGCAGATTCAAACCAAAGTTTCAAAGCGTCATCTATGAATGCCACATCGAATTACTAGATGAACTAGTTTTTAGATTTTTGAAATCCTGCATTAGTTCTACCATTTCGATGCTGCTTAAAACTTTCACGCGTGACGTCATTATTTTGAAGTTATTATATTGCGGATTCAAACCAAAGTTACACAGCGCCATCTATGAATGCCACATTGAGGTGAATCATTTCCTTTTTTCATTTTTGTAATACTGCGCTAGTTTTACCATTTCAATGCGGATTCAAACCGGAGTTTCACAGCGCCATCCATGAATGCCATGATTCTTTTTTTCGATTTTTGTAATCCTGCACTATAGCCTCACCATTTTAATATTGCTTAAAACTTTCTGGTGTGATTTCAATATTCTGAAACTATACAGGGTGTTTGGTAAAGGTGGTCCGTAAGTTTGGATACAGATTCAATGATATAAACTAAGCATAAAAGTTTATGTAAACATAAGGACTTCAACGCTTTGTTTCTAAGATATTCGACATTTGAAAATAATTTATTATTCTTATTAATCCAGATAATTTATATCTAGATGGCTACTGCTTTGCTAAGTAACCTGACAGAAAGTCCGTTTGACATCAGTTTTGATCAGTTAATTTTATATTTTTTAACAAGGAGTTACGAACATGTTTTAACTGGACAAAACTAATTTCAAACTAACTTTATGTCAGGTTACTTACCAAAGCTCTGTGGATTAATAAGAATAATAAATTATTTTGAAATGTCGAATATCTTTGAATCAAATCGTTGAAGTCCACATGTTTACATAAACTTTTATGCTTACTTTCTATCACTGAATCTGTATCCAAATTTACGAACCACCTTTACCAAACAGCCTGTACTTATCATGGATTCAAACCGGAGTTTCATAGCGTCATCTATGAATACCATATCGAACTTCCAAGAGAATGATGCTTTTTGTCGATTTGCTTAAAACTGTATTATGTATATTATGCTGAAAGAAGATTTCAAAAAAGAAATCAAACAAAAGACTCTGAATTATGCTAAAGTTCATGAAATTCATTTTATTTTACCGGAGTTTGTTTTTCCCTTGTTAAAAGTAGCATGTAAATGGTAGGAGAACGATTCGCTGACTTCAGCAGGCAGGATTAATAAAAGGAAGTGTAGCGAGGAACCGCGGCAGATAGTAGATGGCAGATGGCAGATAGTAATATAGGAGATAGTGGCAGACTGAGGAGACAGCGGCAGATGGTTACGAAGTACGGGGCGTCCAGCGGTCGGTTCCCAAGTAAGGGTAAATCCTATCCTGCCTGCTGAAGAGGCTGAAGTTGGTTTCGTTTAATAAAAGGACATATTGGGTATCTAGGTTTTTTATTTACTCTGTCGTCCTTAAGGTACCTCCGCTATTAAATACCGTGTGCTGCCTCTGAGCAAACCCCCAGCGAACCTCTAAAATTTTAAGGGTCGTGACAAAATTACCAAACAAAGGAAAGAAAACATTGGAAATTGACAACTTTCAGTTGATAAAATTAACGACGGCTGATCATTTTTCACTTTTTCTTTCTGCTCCAAAGCCAACAGTAAAATTTCCAAAAAAAAATGCCAATTTCATGGAAATATAAAAAACGGAAATCAAAGCAATTTTGGCAATTATGTATGTACACTTGGTTCTAGTTTGAAAATGCGAAGAAATAACTATTTTGCGTAAATGGACTCTTCAATTTTTCTCAAAAGAAAAGAAAAAAGACAAAAGACAATGAATTATGGATCATATCGTGTTTTTTATTTAAGTAATCGTTTCCTGTAAAATAAAGTAAAATTAACATTCGACAATAAATTGTGAAATAAACTTTTTCCTTCATAATCGAGAATGTGTAAACAGCCAAAAAATATTAAATTAAGATCAGAGTCGCCTTGAGTCGTTTATACAGAAGAATTTCAAACTTTACTTTTGAACGTAAACAATCTCAGGCGATAACTGGCGCGAGGAAATAGTTCAGCCGAAATACTAACTCTCCTTGAGATAAGTGACCGTTAAGATACGGTAAAATGAAGAATCACGTGTGAGAACGACTAACATAGGCAACTTAAATGACTCTCAAGACCTATTTGAACAGGCCCACCAGAAGAAAGCACTAAAGATGTCCGCACGTTTCGAGCGGGGCGTGACATCTTACTTTTAAAAATGTTAACAATAGGGCTTCGCGATTCTGAAGGAATTCCAAAAAGTTAATTAACGTTCACCGAACCATTTTCGCGATCGGACATGTAATTTTTATTAGAATGTTCGCCGAACCCCTTTTTCGAACAGATTTATTTATTTTTGTTAAATTCTCATTTAACTTTTAAATTTAATCGCCGACCCCTTTTTGTAAACGGGAGTTCAAATTCTAAAATTCCTGGTGAGGGTGAAGTGACAGTGCAAGAAAGAGGACCCTTCACCTAGAGTCCAAGAGATGATCGATAAGCCCTAACGAAAAAGAGGTCCTCTGCTGCTAAGTCTCTTCTCCCAAAAGGTAGGTAGAAACAATTTATATCCCCGTGATATGGAGTTTTCTAATTAATACACTCGATTATTATACTTAATACTTAATATCATTCTCTTAATTTTGGGTATATTTTGCATTTTTAATTCACTTTCTACAGCTTTTAGGTCCAAGAACTACGTCATCCAACAATGAAATAAATGATGCTTTATGCTACAGTTCGTGCTGTAAATTTTATTTATCGTTTTAATACTTAATTACATAGAGATTCGAACGTAAGTTTATAATATTATTTAAAGTTACATTGCGTTCACATTTAATTAGAGGGCTAGGCCACTAATTATGCTTAAGCTATTTGTAATTGGAGTACTTATCTTAAGCGGGAGTTTGGTTGCCTAATTTGGGGGCATCACGTGGGAATCGTGAATAACTGAAAGCACGGTTCATTTTTATGACTTTTTCACATACAGAAAATATTCGACTGTACATAAAAGTATTGAAAGACCTCCGAGAGACATAAAACAAATTGCCTTTCAGCAACACACGATTAGGAACTGCGCTGACTATTCTCAGACGTAATTGTCGTCGCAAATTGCAATAATTTATGCTTTATTTGACTTGTTCTTGTGCCGCATAACGTATCGATCCCCTGACGTTCGCCGTATCAATCGGCTTCAGATAAAACAAACAGAACCCCTCTTCAGCTAAATGGTTAATCGATGGGGGCGTTTGCAGCTACACTAGAATGCAATTAACCTTGAACCGAGGAGGCAAGAAAGCGGGGTATTGCGCCCTCATGAATAACACTCCTGATTGTCCCGGGCTCGTTCGGAAAATTGGAGCGACGGGGTATAATTAGCCTTAACGGCCCTGCCTCGTCGGGGATTCGGGGGGAAGAAATTGAATGGAAATGACGATGATGCGTGTTCGTGAATTGCCTTCGAAAACGACCCAGACGTAAACATTATTGCTAACGTATTGTTGTCTTGGGGAAGGAATATATTTCGCTCGGAAATTGGAAGATGTTTTCGTACAATTACCCGAGGTATGGGGGTTGAATAACAATGAAAATATGAATAATTTGCTCTTTGTTTTTTAGTTTTAGAGAATCTTCTTTCATATGAAGATGTCCAATTTTTTTCCATTGCAAAAGATTACTCAAAAATTAAAATAACGAAATGTGGATCGTCGGAGTTAATTCGCCCTTAGATAATTCGCGTTATTGTGGATTATTCCTTCACGTTTTAATTCTGAAACCTAAAAGAACAAAACCGCGCGCATTCTGCGGCTAAAAATATCCATAAATCCTCTTCCACTTCAAATATCCAGAGCAATACATTTTTAATGGAGGCGTACATGCAAACGAATCCCACGACTGTCGCACGGATTTCCGGGGAAACTAAGGCCCGTAGTCCGGGTATAAATCGCTTAGAACAATGCCGCAATCGTAAAAACGCGATCGCAGATGCCGTACTTTCCCAGAAAGTTATTACACGCCGAGCAGTTTCTCGTATTTCGCAATAAATCCCCCAGCAAAGTGGGGGTCTAGTTCCGTTTTCGCTCGCATTTCGGGAATACACGAAATTTGGAGCTGCTTGCTTAAAATCATTTTGTACCTGCGGTTAGATTAATTACAACTAATGAAGAAAGATAAATAAAATTCGAACCCTCATGAATATGTAGGGAGAGAAACACTCTTGATGATTTTGGGAATTGAAAAAAATTAGTTTCGAAAAGGATTCTTTCAGAAGCATTTTAGCATGCTGTTTGCGTATCGTAAAATTAGATCAACAGGCTGGCCAGATAACGAACAGCGTTTGTTCGCGAACGTAAATGAAGTTGACATGTCATAATTAATAACTAGGATAATTGATTGCTGTCATCGGCGCATGTCCTGCAACTCGGAGCGGAACCGGCAAACGCCTGCTCTGCTGTAACTGACGTCTGTTGTGCAGAATTATTATCCAGAACCGTCAGCGAACAATACCCACCGTTAATCAGTAATAGTTTCATTTTATTTTTACCGAATAAAAGTGCAAAAGAATAAAAATCATATTCTTCCTGTAACAATCGAAAATATTATAACGTTCTCAATAAAAAGACTGTTTTAAATAAAAAGAATATTTAATAAGTTAAGAACTATTAAACATATTACTAATTTATATTCTTAAATAATTTATGTCGCACCGTTCACGGAAAGTCTTTATAACTGATTCCGTTCTTCTGGAACACATCTGGAAAGCGCCCGGACTAGCGTTGTCTAGACGGTGACGTCACCTCGCCTAGTTATTCCGTCACAATATCAAGAATTCACTGAGCAGGACCTGGAACACCATCTTTGACTTGCGATTGTTACAATGTTCAATTATTATTAATTTTATATTTGCGCAATAGCCTGAGGCAATAATTAACGCTAACAAAACTTTACTCGGACAAAGAAAACTTTGCTGTGGTGCATAACCTTCGTCGCAACATATTAGAATACAATGCTCTTTGATTTACAATGCAGCCGCTCATTAAGTCTTTCGGCCTCTCTCCGTTGTAAACTGAGCCCCGACGGAGTAGTTTTGAGCCATTTGTGCAGAGAACGGTTAAATTCAAGCGTTATTAATTCAAGTACGGCCCTCACGTATAGCGAGAATTTGCCGAATTTTTATTCGATTACTTTAGACCCTCGAGAGAGAAAACCCGTATTCTCATCTTATGATTGAAATCGTGTTTAGCCAAAGTCGCGATTGAAATAAACAAGAAACGATATAGCACTATGTATGTTTTGATGTGTGAGATAGTGACGGACGAGCGTTGCCATGAAAAGTAAACACGTCATTAAATTAATCATAGCATGAGAATACGGGCCTATGTTTATGTTATTGTTAAAAAAACATACGCAGTTGTGAATGATAAATTTAAATAAATGCCATGAATGAACCAGGCGGCTTTTAATTTTGATTACTGTTTGCAGACGACTGGCGCCTCCACCATATTTATATAAGTCTAATTTTTTTTCATAATAATTGAATTTTGTTATTAGTAATAATAATATTTCGTAATAATTGATTTAGTTATTAGTTCTTGAAGTAACGCAGGTTGACCTTGTTTGCCTCCGTTGCTATACTGGATGTTGCCCTCGAATTGCGGGTCTTCTCTGTGGTTGCAGCAAATGTGCATTCGGTCTCCTGGTCTGTTGCTTCATTTGTTGTTTTCTATCTCCAAGTGTCAACAACTTACAACTTGGTTATACTGTCCTGATGAGGTCTAATAAGACCGAAACGTACGTCGACAGTTACTTTTCCTTGCCAGCTATGCCGCTATTTATTTCTTTTATTGTATTTTCTGGCGTTAACTTTTTCGTTATTTATATCCTGGCTTTTTCTTGAAGTAACGCAGGTTGACCTTGTTTGCCTCCGTTGCTATACTGGATGTTGCCCTCGAATTGCGGGTCTTCTCAGTGGTTGCAGCAAATGTGCATTCGGTCTCCTGGTCTGTTGCTTCATTTGTTGTTTTCTATCTCCAAGTGTCAACAACTTACAACTTGGTTATACTGTCCTGATGAGGTCTAATAAGACCGAAACGTACGTCGACAGTTACTTTTCCTTGCCAGCTATGCCGCTATTTACTTCTTTTATTGTATTTTCTGGCGTTAACTTTTTCGTTATTAGTAACAACAACGAAACTTCTACTTTAAATACGACCTAACGAAAACACGCACTTTCCTACATTGAAATTATTACATCTTACCGCTCTAACACTTTACACAGACGATTTTAAGCCAATCGGAATTAAAAATCAGACAGACCAGAACTTTTCGTACCAAAAAAAAAAAAAAAACATCCCCGTTTGAAATACCTAAGCGAAATCTTATCGAACGTACCGAACTTTTAACAACACGTGACTTTTGTCTCTTCAATGCATAATCCATTATGGATTTGGTCGCATAACTTCCAAAGCACCAGGTGGGCCATTCCAGACCATAATTTTAGTCCGACAGATCGGAGTTTGCAACGTTTTTGAACCAATATCCAATCCCATCAAGTTATCTGGAATCCCAGACACAAATGTGGCCTCTACCACTTGTGTATATTCACCTACTTTATCACCAGTCACTAAGTCTTTACACCTTCTCCAGAAAGCACTTAACTATTTTCTCCATCTCCTCGTCTTATACTATTTTCATTTGTTTGGCCGCCTTCAGGTTATTCCGTTTCTGATTACCATCTCATCCACATCCTCCAATAAGTTTTCAATCATGAAAATCTTGCCTGCACCTCTCAAATTGACCAAAAGGGACTTTCCAGGATGGTTCAAGGTCCTTGCGAGGTAATTGTGTTCTTTTTTCAGCGAAAACCCAGCGGATGCCTGGTTAAAACACTTTCCCAGCATGCTGAGTCATACACTTACACTTCCCCAAACTTGTTCAGGCTTGCCCGGAATCACTTGATCTGCTCTGGTTCATTTCAGCTTACATCCACTCTTTCTCCAGTTTCCTCCCACATAGTCGAGTAAGAAAACGATTTCTTTTGTTATGTTTGAAGCTACTTCTCCAGTTCGGGAGCAACAGATCTTAGAAAATACTTTAAATCAACATAACCTTCAAGTCGGTCCAAGTGTGGCATGAGGAAAACGCTCTTGGCTTTGTTATTCCAAGGCTTCTTACAGGTGTCTAAAGCAGCAGTGATGCATGGGTTTTTCGCAATGACGCCATCTTTGAAAGGTACGTTAAAATCCACTCTCACTAAAACCCTTTTGTTGATCAAGTTTAAGGCATCGATGCTGAACTTATTTAAAGCTATTCTGATGTATCTCTCACACCTTCGTACTTTAATTAAGCTCTTTGGAATTTAAATCGGTTAACTTATGCGTTGTGAACAGTATGTAAACAATGACAACCTTTTTTTTAACTTTTCATTGCTCTAGGTATTGCAAAACTTTGAGGGCCGCAAAGGCACCTGTCACTTTTTGGAAGTAAGAATTAGTAAGATGCATACTGTTACAAATTCGACGTTCACAGAAAAAAAACTTGCTTAGACGTTCTACTAATCGCTATGTTCACACTTATCGCTTTCGAAATAATAATAAATTCAACTACCGCGCCCTTCCTCGCTTATACAGGGTGTTAATAAAAAAACTGTACACCGTTTGGCAGGTGATAGTAGAGGTCAAAACAAGAAAAAAGTTCTAATAAACCCATATCCAATTCTCAATACAGGTGTCCATGCCACGTGTTCACTCTTTTAGAATTTTTATTTTTTCATAAAATTCGGGAGCGATAAATTAAATAAAAAGCTGAATTTTCCGACATACCACTGGCCACCGCAGGACTTCCGGTTTCGCCGGAAGTGATATCAACTTTCTTATTTTAAATGGAACGCCTTGTATATTTTTACATATTTGGAATCTACAGATCATTGTGAGTCCGAATATGTATCATTTGGTAATTTTGGTTTCCATGACAACGAAAAAAAATTTTTTTTTGTTTTTCAGTATGCAAAGCTATGTATGGTGTATTTTCGTTCTAATGCGGCCAAGTAATTCGAGAAAGCAACTTCTTTGGTTGCACTTTGGTTTATTAACTAAATTATTTTTTTAACGGAACTTCTTGCGTTTTTTAGCGCAGTTTAATAAAACATTTTTTTAATACGCTGATACCAAATAGAGGGTTATTTTTTTAACTCTTTATCAACTCTTGCAATGAAATTTGGGATGGCATGTGGCAGCTTAACTGAAAAAATAAGCCATTGCCGGTATACAAGTGTTAATATAAAAACTTTACACATTTTAGCACGTGATAGCAGAGAACAAAACAAAAAAAACTGTAATAAACCCAGGTTCAATATTCAATGGCATTTGAAGTATGGTTTAATTAAAAAAGAATCGAACAATCAATAACGAATTTAACACACTAAAATTATCACAGAAGATGTTCGAACTGTCGTTCTTGCTGTTGTAAACAAAGTTGCAGTCGCCGTCGAAGAGACTCGCGCACTTGATTGAAAGCAACTTGATTTTTCAGTTGCTGACAAGCGTTTACAGCTCCCCGCCAAAGTTTACCTTCTGTATTAATTTCTCTGGCATAAACAGTGTCTTTTAAATAAGTTCCGTTAAAAAAAAATTATTTACGACCTAATGAAAATTTCACATGCTGTAAAAATGTTAATAAACCAAAGTGCAACCAAAGAAGTTGCTTTCTCGAATTACTTGGTCGCATTAGAACGAAAATACACCATACATAGCTTTGCATACCGAAAAACAAAAAAAAAATTTTTTTCGTTGTCATGGAAACCAAAATTACCAAGTGATACATATTCGGACTCACAATGATCTGTAGATTCCAAATATGTAAAAATATACAGACCGTTCCATTTAAAATAAGAAAGTTGATATCACTTCCGGCGAAACCGAAAGTCCTATGGTGGCCAATGGTATGTCGGAAAATTCAGCTTTTTATTTAATTTATCGCTCCCGAATTTTATGTAAAAAATAAAAATTCTAGAAGAGTGAACACATGGCGCGGACACCCTGTATTGAGAATTGGATATGGGTTTATTAGAACTTTTTTCTTGTTTTGACCTCTACTATCACCTGCCAAGCGGTGTACAGTTTTTTTATTAACACCCTGTATAGTAATTCATCCCTTCCAGAACAATATGGAAAAATCAGCGAAGATTCCAGAAACTTGTAACGAAGTGACCACTCCGTTACTATTTTTGTACATATTTAGCTAAGTTTTGTATATATTAAATTAGCCTGTATTTTTAGGATGTGTTTGCGCAGTGTTATAAAGCATAATTTAGGTGGGAGTTCCAAAAGAGTAGGGCTCCTCACCACGCGCAAGCCTTTATAAGCGCGCTGGGAGCACGCTTTAGGCAGTTATCCGCCGGCTCGTTGAGTCGCTGGTCGTGGCTCTAAGGGAGTCATCCGCCGCGCTATCAAACCACCGCCCACCGGACGTGGCTTGAAGGCAGTGACTCGCCAGGCATTCCGAGCCGCCGGTCGTGGCTCGCACATCCTGAGTGGGTGTCTCACTCTCTCTTACCCAGTGCGGGTGTCTCACTCTCTCTCTCTCTCTTACCCGATGCGCGTGTCTCGCACATCCTAGAGTGGGTGTCCCACTCTCTCTCTTACTCGGTGCGAGTGTCTCGCACATCCTGACCCTGAGTGGGAGTTTCACTCACAACCTTACCACCGATCCGATCACCGGAGCCTGTACCAGAACGTATACACAGTGCGTTGTCGTTTAGTTGACATTAGTGTCCGTGCGACACACCGTATATCACCGTTTCCGAAGCTACCGTCCTGCGATTAGTGTCCGTAAGACACACCGTATATTACCGTTTCCAAAACTATCGTCCTGCGATTAGTATCCGTAAGGCACACCGTATATCACCGTTTCCGAAACTACCGTCCTGCGATTAGTGTCCGTAAGACACACCGTTTCCGAAACTACCATCTTGCGATTAGTGTCCGTAAGACACACCGTTTCCGAAACTACCGTCCTGCGATTAGTGTCCGTAAGACACACCGTATATTACCGTTTCCGAAACTACCGTCCTGTGATTAGTGTCCGTAAGACACAATTTGTAAACACCTGTAAATATAGACTAAGTTTGTAAATAAAGTTGTTGCTAAGTGATCGATGCTTTTATTTCCGCTGAACCTGGACACCAACGAGCAAACCCGAACCGCCGGAGCGATGTCAAGCAGAGCAACGATCGGCAGCAACACTAGACGACCCCGAAAAATGACGTACCATTACAAACTTCTAGCACCACCTAGAACACGCCCGAAAAATTCTGGAATCTTCGGCAGATTCACAGTTGGCGTGACTATCACAAAGACAAATAGATTTATCGAAATCACGGATGTAACAATACCTAGCAATACTGTAACAGGAAAGATGTATCACGAAAAATATCTATAAATAGCGCATAATACAAATAAAAGATGCAGTCCAACGGTGATATGGATTCCCATGTTTCGTGCTATAACCCGGCTCAAGCTGAACATGTCAAATCTTGATTTTATTTTGTGATACATCTTTCCCTCGTAAATAGTCGGAAGTGTTCGACTTCCAAACTATACTAAAATTCGCCGATTCCAAAATATGAAAATATGTATAACAAAATCTAATTATTATCAGCTCTCTTTCCTCAAGTGTAGTCTGAGGTTGCCCAACCATTTAAAAGTAATTTTGTTTATCTTTGTTATTTAAAAAAAATTGTTGCAAGTCGGTTTTAATTGCAATGCATCCTCTGTACAGCTGTTTCGGCCTTATTTGGACCTCGTCAGCAGCAAGCTTGGCCGCCTTGTGTGGAATGACTTATTAAGCAGCAAACTGGTTGCAATTCGTCATTTCTCACACAATGTTAGGTCAAAAATTGCTCGCAGGATATCGCGATCTAAACTACTGTTTATTACTTTAATAAATGCAATATTTCCAGTGGCTGCGTCCCTTATTCAAAAAATACCGTAACGATATTATCGGTGTGTTGCAGTGAAAATTAACTGGAGTTTTGACAAAATGTGTGGTTTTGGAAAGGAATCCGATATTTCATATTTTATTTGATTACGTACTTCATTTTATTAATTTCGTATTCGTTAATTACATAACTTTTTTAAGGAATGAGTTTGCGGGCGTGGGATCCTCTTGAAAGTACGCATCTTGCATGGCCTCTTCAATCCGTTGATGAAAGGAGCTGGAGCCGACGAAATAGGTGGAGTTGATTTACGGTTTGCTGGATTACACAGCACCAGCGGGCAATATGGTTTGCCGGACTCGGACTTTACATCACCGGCGGGTGAGATGTATGGTTTGCTGGACTATACAGCACCAGCGAGAAAGTACTGCCAGATTATGCAGCACTAGGGAAAATTGGCATGCACTGACAGGCGTTCTGTCTTTTATACCCTTATTTTGTGACAGGGATTAGGTAACTCTGCATGATTGATCTGTTTACTTGCTCGAATCAGTAATGAGCAGAGTTGCGTCCCATTTGTCAGGGCAGTCCTGCTGTGTTTGGTTCGGTGATTGTCTCAGGGACCAAAATGAGATTGCGATCCTATTTGTTGGCCAATCAGATACGAATACGGTTGGGCTTTAATTTTCATTCTGACGTTTCTTGGCGTCTGTCATTTTGACGTTTGTTATTATGACGCTTCCTGTCATTTGTCATAGTGACATGTTTTTGCTGATCGCTAAACAACGTGTAAGCCCCCACAAGTTTTTAAAATTACTTTCCGTGAAAGTACTAAAAATATGTTACTAGTAATTTTTACAATTGGTTTATTTTAATTAATTTGTTTTTATTTATATTCTACCGTTTACGTTGTTCTTTTATTCTCATCTCATAAAGCATTAGAACATTAAAAAAAAAGTTTCAACTGCTACTACGTGTTAACAAATCACAAATCAAGTTTATAATTGTTTTTAATTTAATATTTGTCAGCCAATCAGGTGTAGATTTAATAATTTTCGAAAACATGGTAAATAAAATAAAATGAAACAAAGTACACAATGATTCACTCAAAACCTTCATTAAAGATTTTGATAGTTCACCCTAACGCTCTTTCCGTGGGTCACCCTGTACAAAAATGGTTATATGTTAAAAATGTATTTATTGAGTAAAAAAATCTGTTTTAGATAGATTTCTTATAACTGATCTTAGTAATATTTCATAGATTGTTAAATTAAATTGACTTATTTTAGCCAGGCATTTTCTTTTCGTTAAAAATGCAATCGCTATGGTTTAATTAGAGTTACAGTGCCATTCATAAAGTTTGTAACCTAAGCAAATTTATAGTACGTCTAAAAGGCCAAAAGCATGCATTCAGACTATTGTAAAATTGAAATATTTCCAACATCTTTCAATTTTCTCCTTTTTTTTTCAAATGATTTTGACAAACGCAACAGAATATAAAAAAGAAAAGAAAACAATTCTCGCTTATATTGAACTCTATTCGTGTTATTCCACTTCTCTTTTTTTTCGATTCGTCGATGAATTTGTTTGATTTATTTGAGATTTTATTCCTATTTAAGTTTCTCGATTCGGTCTTTAGAAGGTAGAGCCTCATTTTTATTCCCCCAATTTTCCGTGTAAAATTAAACAATTCAAAAACGGCAAAGTGCAAATTTCTGCGAGCCCCATCGCAGGGCGAATTCCTCGATTCCTAGTTCCACGTTTGCCCCGGTGATTTTCAATTAATCGGGAGGAATTTAATCATGTGCAGCAATAATTTACAGCCGCAAAATTGGCCGTGAGTTACTGGAATCTGTTCCTGAAAAATCCACCCGCTCGTTTGTTTTTTTTTTTTATATTGCGACCGAGCTCCGGACAATTTATATCCGCAGATGTTTTCAAAACCGCCCGGAGAATTAACTAGAGAAAAAAAAAACAGAAACGAGAAGCAATTCTATCTAAAATCTCGACTGGCGAATGGCGAAATGAAATGCTGGCGCTAATTAAGGATTGCCTTCTTGATTAACTCGCGAGTAAAAATCAGAACGTCTTCGTAACATTTTTTAACTTGTTACTAATCACAGTGCAAACGAGCTTTTAGTTTCACTTGGATGGGTGGTGGACCTGCCTTTTAGAAGCTTCTTGCGACATCGAACTGCTTACGGGCGACGTTGACCCAGTGACCTTCAATTTTGCTGGAGCTTAATTGTTTTACGATGTGTTTATAAAAACCGTATATCCCACAAACGAGCAGAAGTTTTCAAACAGCAACAACAACAACAGTTTTTAACTCGTGTCTAAATAAAAACCTGGTCAAGTAGGCTACATTTAGTAATTCTGCTATCTAAATGCAATGGATAAATTCTCGATCACAACCCACTTGACCAGGTTTTTATTTAGACGCTCGTTATTTTAGAGTATTAAGAAGTGAAACTTATTCGATTACACCCTGTATATTCAAATTTTTTTATGGTTATCCATTTCTATCCTAAATTCCCTTGAAAAGTATGAAGCAAGGTTTCAATGTACTTGTTAAACGCTTTATAAATCTAAGCTTAAAACTGCAGACGAATTTATCTGTCGTCTGCTCAATTATTTACGTCGGGCATTGTTCGAAATTATTTCCGCTCGTGCTCAGTTTATAGGCGTTAAGTTCAAGAACGATTACCCGGTGATACCGGCGACGATTTCCCCTGATTAAATGATTGCAGCGTCTTTGTTCTAGTTCCGCTCTAAAATATTAACTGCGTTTCGTTCCATCTACTTTCTCGAGGTAGTTTTAAGTCGACATATTTAATGAGGTACTTCCGTCTTTATTTATTATTTTTTTCTTCTGAATTATTCACTCACTACCTGAGCCAATTTATTATTCATTCTGCACTTAACTCGCTGCCAACTTAATAATCTATAAATTAATTTGTTTTGGAACGGAATTTCTGTTCTCAGCTTCGCAACAACAACGGCGATTTATTCGAACGTCGCAATTGTTGCGATATCATTTGAAGTTATCACATTGCCGGGACGCGTACCGTTATTCTATTGTTTGAGCCAGACAACGAGATGCTGAGATAACCAGCCTATAGCTGCAGCGAGAGATAAATTCGTTCCATTCAAATTAACACCTTGATGGCGAGTCGTTCGACGCGGAAAGAAAGAAAAGAGGCAACTTCTTTTTTTTTTAATAACTTAGAAAATAAAAGGCCTAAATTAATGCCTCGAGGAACTACAACAATTAAAATTAATTGCAATCGTTCCATTGGATTTAGTCAGGCAAGGATGAGTAGTGTGCTCACTTAAATGAACTGGCTTTTATTAAAAGCAAACGAGCTTTGGACGTGATAGATTATGACGATGACAATAAAGTTTGTTCGCTTGCATTTAAATTGAATGAGCCGACCTTCTTAACATGATCCTTGGTGATTACAGTTTTTACCTTTTTTTTAAGTCAATTCTCGTATTCAGAAATGCCTCACATCTATGTATACAAGTGGAAGTAACTAAATTTTGACGATCTATTTTTTTTTTTTAAGTAGATGAAGGAAAAACAGGAGAAGTACTCAAGTGGTTGATTTATAGCAAATCCTCGAGAGATGGCTCTTTCCAGAATTTTATTATAAAAATATGATCTATTGATAATGAAGAGAGAGAAAAGGGTTAGTAAAGGATTTAAAATCCAATAACCTAAAGGAGTTAAAGAATCGACAAAGAAGAAAATTAAAAAAAAAAACAGAACCAACAGGAAGTTATAAAATAAAATCACCTCCACCATTAAGACTACTTTAAGGTAGACTCACATTAAATAATTATCTTCAGTCCCCAGAGATCAATATCGTAAACGCTTGAGTGCCTTCGTATTTTTCGGTTCGCGCCCTCTTACCTTAGCCTCGTTCCAAACGAAATCGGAGTGGTTGTTTGATTAAACGGCGTTCCTAAAATTATCGTTAAATAATTAAATATAAACAACGCGCGTATTTCTAGCGGCTCGGCCCGAATTTTGATTAATTAAACACGTAATAAATTAATTAATGGGACGCACCTCATCGAGAACCTCGCCGGTTTGATTTAATTAATTTCGCCCTGATTGTCTGTTTTACCTGGAGTTTTGTTTGCACGACAAATAAACGCTTAGGAAATTGGTTTCTTGAACGTGCTGGAAATTTTGTTCGTTGGGAAATTCAACTGGGAAGTAACTAAATGAGGAACACCATTATTTCACCCTCGCGTTCATTTTTGCTAAATTATCCGTTAATGTCACACACAAAAAATATTTTTCTTTAAATACCTATGATTATTCATTCAATTTTTCGTATATTTTTTATTCTTAATCTGTTTTAATTAGATGTGAGGCCAATTCTTTATCTAGACTCTCACTAAACGAGACTTATCTGAGGGAACGATTTTTTTAATCGAGGCAAAAATAACAAAAATTATTTTTTTGCCAGAACTTTTCTCTCTTTTTTGTATGTTTTACATTTTTATTAACAATTTTGGAAAAGAAAAGCATAGGAATAAAATGGTGGGTCATAAAGAATGTTTTTTTTTAATCTTGCGTCGAAGTTGGCCGTGAAAATTTAATTGTGAACTAGGGATGTTCAAAACAGTTAAATGAATCGATTCAATTGAATCGATTCATTGAATCTATTGTGTGGATTCAATTGAATCGATTGTGTGGAATCGATTCAGATGAATCGATTCAATTTAAACACGTAGAATCGATTCGATTCAATACATACATTACCAATTTCTATTCTTGAAATTAAAACTTATGTCGCAGCATCATATTTTATTATTCCATTGCAGTGTTTACAATGAATAGATTTGCTTTTAAAATGCTTCCACATTTCACTTGTCTTAGGAGGCATTGTTCTATACTCACGCTCGAATATAAAATACGTATATACCTACTGTTCAAGTGTGCAACACAAATTTTTGCTCGTTAATGGTCAAAGAAATTTCTGTAATTTAAAATATTGTGTTTTATACCGCGGACTTTCCCTACTCACATTTTTATCGTTTTGAGTTATTGACTGCCAGTAACATATAGATGGCGCGGTGATAAAAAATTGGTCGTATGTCCATACCTTTCCGATTCGATTCTTGAATCGATTCACACCAAATTGAATCGATTCGATTCTTTCGATGTATCGCTTTCCAAGAATCGATTCAACTATAAATCGATTCGATTCTGAACATCCCTAGTGTGAACCATCATCTTGACAGTTCTTAATTTGACATTTGAACTTGCCATTCCTAACCATGCTTTCGAGATTTCGAACTCAACACTACGATAGGACAACATAGGAATGTGAAAAAAGACAATAAGAATGAGATATGTTATAGCAAACGAAAACAGACAATAAAAAAATAAGATTTACAACAAATAATCAAAATTGTGGTGCGTTCACAATAAGCACCTTGTCCTGGCCAACTTCGACGCCAAAATTTAAAAAAAACACCCGTTATTAATAAAATTAAAAAACAAAATTCTGAAGAAAGAGGATTTGTTACAAATCAAGCAATTGAGGGCCTCCTAAATATATTTAAAAAAAATGAAGCTCCAAGGTCATATGATGTGTAGCGCGATCATTAATCCTGAAGAATCTATAAACCAATAAAGCGAAACGTTGATAAGTTAGCAATTTTAAATCAATTTTAAAGGTGTCTGGAGCAGTAATTTAAAAATTTAGAAAATTCAAGCATAGTTTAAAGATGGTACTTGTTAGCATAATTTCATGTATGTATTGACTGTGGCTGTCAATTACCATGATTAGCTCGTCAAGCATCATTTATATTTCCTTGTCACATTTACGTATTGTTATTTTTGCTTCTTTCACCGGTCCCCATTTTAATGTCCTTCAACTTTCAATAAAATATTGTAAATATAACTTTTGCAAAGAAAACCATTTTTATTATACTATTTATTTCCAAGCGTTAATGACCACGCTGTATATAATAGTGAGTAAATACATAGATCTGATTTGACATCACAATTTCGGATGACTACAATACAAAAGAAAAAAGCAGAGAAATTAGAAGGAAAACGGCAATAATATGAAATACAAAATACACACGCTCGTGAAGAAACTAACTGGCCAACACTGTACAATTTCTGCAGAAATTGGAGTTCCAAACACTGTCTGGATATTTAGAAAAGTATAATGTATAGTGTTTGAATTGGCTTCCGGTTGGAACCGCGTCACGTTGACTTCTTCTACTGCCGACGTTTCGTTCTCCATTGCAGAAGAACTTCCTCAGGGCTGCTGCTGCTGGTGGTGTTGCTGCTGCTTCTCGTGGGTCGTTGAGACCCACGAGAAGCAGCAGCAGCTTCTGCAAATGGAAACGTCGGCAGTAGAAGAAGTCAACGTGACGCGGTTCCAACAGGAAGCCAATTCAAACATGGACGACGGCCGCGGAAGCCTTCAAGTTAAATTATAATGTATAGTATTTATGAAAGTATAAAAACAATTTTAATAAAAGACTACAAAAACAAACGTTTAAAATTAGAAAAAAATTAACTAAACTAATTAAAAGTAAGAATATTAAAAAATAATTGACAAGAAAAATAATGGATGGAAGAATTCTGAGTAAAAGTGAAGGCCGAAAAATATTTTCAGCGTGAAGAGGTAGCAACAACACTAAAAAGAACTTTGTGTCTCAGTAGAGTGCAAATATATTGTCATGTCATTAAAGATTAAGTAAAAACCGATCAAAGAAAATCGAACAAAAAATAATAATATTAAAAAATGTTACGGTTCGATTTTATTCTCCAAATTTTGAAAACCTTTTGTCTATTTTCGGATTCGGATGATCATTTGTTTATGCATATTGTTGATAAGGAAGAACGCGATTTCTATGCTTGGCGAATATGACCAATTATATTTTATGACAGATGCCACCCCAAAATTTAAAAAAGAATGCTGAATTAGTTATTATTAAATGAATAAATCACTAGATATGACACTAAACCGGTCACAAAATCACTAAATTTCAGACTTGTCTGAATTTACTAAAATTTGTCAGAACAGAAAGTCACCAGATCTACAGATAAAATCACTAAATTGGCAACAGTGCCTACAACTAAAGCTGCGTTCGTTTATTCAACTCCGTTCACTCTATTTACTCTTTTTGCACTCTAAAGAGTGAGAGCGAATAAGTTTTGATGCAAGCAAGAGTGAGACAAAAGTGCGAAAAGAGTAAATATAATGAACGGAGTTGAATAAACGAACGGAGCTTAATAAGCTCATACTATTTATTCCAAAGAAACACAATTTTGGTTTCAATCATTTCAAATGAACGCCCCAAATAAAACATTACGCATTTTAAACAATTGTTGAAAACAATAGGATTAATATAACAAATTCTTCTTAATTAATTATAGATAATAGGATTAATATGGTTAAAAAAATTAATTTTACTTTAATTGAAATTTAGAGCAACGACATTACTCTAAAAACTGCAAACGAAACGTACTACATGGTAGTAGCGACATCGCTTGGCTGGATTTTGACTAATAACTGCGCAGGGAACAGCAAATTCGCAGCGATGCTGCTGCCTCATAAGCTATCACACACAAGATGGCCAATGCGAACAATTAAATCTTAGGTACGTTCCATTCGTCAGGATTTCGAGTCCTGAACCGTTCAAAATCGTACTGAGCGTGAGCAGTGCACAAAGTTGGATATAAATTTCATAAGTTCAGAATTTGAAATTCTGTCAAATGGAACAGACCTCTTGTTCGCATTGACCATAAGTTTTGGGTGCGCTTTTTAATTCAACGAGCAAAAATGCAATTAGTTGGCATATTGACGCCACTGAGAATTCAGCGCGTATAAGAAATCCAAGCGTTTACATTTACATTATTGCATGCGCATTTTTGCAGTGCGATGCGCTGCCGCCCGCCTCGGCGTAGTTTGAGCTGGCCTTAATGTGGAAAAATAAAATATTTACCGCATTTCTTGACCGATAATAAAAATAACATACCGATTCAAGAAAGGGCTTATCCAAAGAGAAATATCTGGGATTTTATAAATACGTGGCTGCTTTGAGCAACATCGTACCTTTATGTTACTGTATCATATTTTTTTTACTTTAGATATTTATTAAACGTCTTATATCTTTCAGTAGACAATTTATTGCATTATCCAAGAACGTGCCCGTGCAATGCATCGGGTAAATTTGCCTTTGCTTTCGCAAAATCAAGTCGACGTTGACGGAATTAACTCTAGTCAGCAGCTTCGCAAATGTGAATGAAACGCTGAGACCTGCAGTTTCATCTTTATATCAGCAGAATTAATTAAAAACTAAATTTATCAAGTATCAAAGCTATTTTAAATTTTCTAAAGATAACACTATTTACTTTCGCAAATGTGAAAATGCGTCTCGCACGTTCGATAATTAATGTCCCGCTTGACCCAAATCCGGACCGGTTCACGTGTTGACGCAGTTCCGTGGCGATTAACCGCCCGGAATAATTCCGGATTTACGGCCCGGTGGGGCTGACGTTCGAATTGCTCAGCGCTTGTTTTAGGTAGGCCCTGAAAGGTCTTCAACAAAAAAATCGTAAATTAGGCAAGACTTAGATGGAAGAACAAAGTGTCGTCATAAATTGTGGTTTACTTTTCGTTACATTTAATGTGATTATTAGATTATAGTAAAATCTAATGTATGTACCTGTGTATATTCAAGTATAGTAAATAATTTACTTCTTTGTATATTTATAATTAATTTTATGATTTGACATGAAACCACCCATTCCCGAAATGAAAAACAAAATTTCTCTTTGTACCTTGTTTATGAAAGTAGGCATCGTAAAATCTTATTCATGAAAATAACTATAAAGGCTCCGACGTATACAGAAAGAAAAATAAATCAGGACTTTTCCCTCCGCGTTATTTGAAAGCTCTGCACACATCATTGTTTCCATCCAAACATTTGATGGCCACCCCCGCAATCTGACGAATAAAAGAAACTCCACGACGACAGTAAATCCCTCCGAGGAACATCCGACACCCCCCCCCCTCCCATATCTCAACTGAACATCGGCTCACGCAAAAAATACATCGATCCTCGGCTTTGCACCCGGAACATTCGTAATTTTTCGCGGCGAATATTTACCCTGGGCTGCAGGTGAACAGTGAATTCCGACCCGGAATTCAAACAATACGCACCCGACTTGTTTATTGGAGGGGAATGAATCTTTTTTTTGCTTGTTTCCTTTCGCGCGGTTCCGTTTCTCTCTCGTAACCTACTTACTCGTATATAATTACTAAATTACCTTGAAAGTGTAATTAATCAGTGGTGAATAAAATGTCCCTTGCGACGGCCGACTTCTATAAATCACACTTTCAGGTTCTAATCGAATTCTTTTCGAATCGACTTTTTAATTCATATTTTGTTTCGCAGTGTTTTTTATTAACACGTCGCAACGCCCAAAAAATCAAATATTGCAGTAATAAATACCTCTGTCCTCCGCTGATTAACGACGTGATAATGATATTTCGATAATTAAATGCACACCGGCAAGTACAAATGTGAACGGAATTTGCGTTATTTTATATTGTACATTCATGATTAATGTGACCATCGGCGAATTTCTGCCGACACATTTAATTAATACCGGACTGATAGGTTTGTTGAGTGATATACATATTTCACATTCACATTGTAACATTTCTCCAACTGTACACAGAGCTCGTACAACAAAACAAAACAAAAAATAAATCTTTTAAATTTCTAGTTTCTCGTCAAATAATTAATTTAAAATTTCAACATCATCTGAAATTATAATTATTTATTATTTATTTATTATACTATCGAAGAGAGCAACAGGTCAAGGTAATTATTTTAAAGTAAGAGCATAGGCAATATAACAGACAGAAAGCGGATAGGCGTATAAAAAAGATGGAGGAAGCCTTTATATGTTCTAGCTCCTTGCGGAGGATCGGCATTTTCTCTATTTAGAACCCAATGATATTCCTTTCGCCCTTCATACATTTCATACGTTCAGCTATCTATGCTATTTGTTCTCATTTCTCAATTTTTATGGTGTCCGTTTTAGTCAATTACCGGTACAGTAAGCGTGTGCCTTTAAGTGCAAATAAACCCATTTAGAAGTAATTCCAATACAAAATAAAAAAAGTGCTACAAATACAGGACCTACCTTCGAATTGTAGGACCTACAAATGACATTAAAGCTAGCTTTTTTAATGACTGATGGCTCACAATGTTTGAATGAATTGAAAGAAGTAGTGTGCAGGCTGTGCCATAAATAAGGGACCATACGGCAGCAATGGATAGGTGACCATATATTAAAAGTTTTTTCCTCTAACAAAGTTTCGAAAACCACATCATTTGGAAGATGCGCTAAAGTATAACATTAAGACCGTACATACCTTCCCTGACCCGCGCAACCCCTATTGTGCCGCAAGGCGAAAGCTTTCAATGAATCACAAAGGTTAATTTGTTGATTTGTGACATTATGTTGATGTAGAAACACTTATCGCAGAATGTTTACGATTGTTGAATACGCGGATATGTTTCTAAATAATAATAATCCAGGGCACAGGACACGTGAAATTGGCATGCCACGTACTATATTCTGAGAAAAAAATATTGCTGTGATATTACCTGAATGAAAATAATAAAAGGAAGAACAATAAAGAAAGGAATCCAA
Organism: Dorcus hopei; assembly: GCA_033060865.1. Taxonomy (NCBI): domain Eukaryota; kingdom Metazoa; phylum Arthropoda; class Insecta; order Coleoptera; family Lucanidae; genus Dorcus; species Dorcus hopei. The sequence goes on along the minus strand of CM065426.1, from coordinate 7,350,544 downwards.
TTCTTCAAAAGTTTAATAATTCCGAATCATTTTTCAACAACATAAACACCAAAAACATCATCTGAAAATAAAAATATACTACAAAAATCATACAAAGTAAATTTCAAAATTGAAAATTAAAAAAGAGTAATAAAGTAAAATTCAGAGGGCAAATTTAGTTTAAAAGTTACAAAAATTTAAGTCAAATCAAATCCTTTAAAGAATGAACAACGAAGAAGAGATTACCATTCATGTACCAGATGAAGAGGTGGCGTGGTCCAGGACATCCAAAATAACCTGAATTGGATGGAGTTTTCTGGTTTCATGGATAAGGTTCAACGAAAAATCAAACATCCTTTGACAGCGAGGAACTGGCCGGTAAAACATCCCAAAAATAACAGGAAAAGGAGACTCGTGTATTTGCCAGACGGAAGAAGAGTAAGGGTCAAGAAATCAAAGGTAGAGGATGTTCAGGTAAACTTCTGGAAAACATTAAAAATTATAAACGTCAAATGAATGTGTTTAGGATTTATTAGATTCATAATCGAATTTAAAGGAGACTTTAAAATTAAAGTCACATTCTGACATGTAAACAAATGTGTTTTCATATTTGTTTTGACATCTGAAAGTGACTTTAAATTTAAAGTCTCCTTTAAATTCCATTATGAAACTGGCCCTTATTGTTATCAAAATTTGGATATTGGTATGTAAAATTGTGTTAAAAATTAATTATTGTACTTATGAAATGTTTAGATTATAAGAAAAGTTTTATTTTGTAATAAAATTAAACAAAAAGATGTACCATCGTGATCATAAAAATCGACTACATGTGAAGTGAAATCGACACTTCCATTTTCAAAAAATTTAGTTGTGTAACATTAGGTTTGACATCATATGTCATGTATTTGTCAACCTATAAAATCTCATCCATCTCATTCGATTCCAAAGAAATAAATATTCTCTATGTGATTACTAATACTAACACCAAATTCAGTTGCAATTGCTCGAATACTGATTTTGTCTTGCAGTCGTGTTCGAATTATTGCCTTCTGAATTGCTTTTAATTGGGGTATTTTTATTTGATTTGTCAAAATAATATTAATGTCAAAATGACAGAAGTTCATTTTAAAGCACGCTTCAATTGACTAAAATTTCGAGTGTAGTCGGTTTTTCTGATTACGATGGTACATACATGTCCAATGTAAAAGTCAAAATTATGACATTTGAGAACAAACGGTTATATGATAAAAAGTTTAGAAAAGATCGTTGACATAGTGAATAATATTTATCCGAGTTTAAAATTTTGACTTCTACTTACATTCGTTAATTCATATGAATGAATTAACGTTAGTTTAGTTAAGAGTTCTGATTTTCATTTATAGTTCTTTGGTTTCTTTGTGATATATTTTTTAATACAACAGTTATAATTTTTCAAGAAGTTTTATTTGAAATAGTTTTAATTTGAACCATGAAATAGCAAAGGATATCACAGTGAGTAAAGCAAAAGAAAAAAATTGTTAAAAGATATATGTAAAAATTTTGACAAAGATCTGACAAATAAACTTGATATTCGAATAAAAGCTTCAGAGAATTCAATTAATGAATACTTATTCAAAAACGATTTGCAAGGATTGTGGTTAAGGCATTTAAACCTATTGAACAAATTTTGTTTTATAAAAAAAATACAATTTTATTTCAATCAAAGAATATTTTAGCAACGATTTGCCAGGATTGTAATCAAGGTATTTAGACCAATTGAATAAAATTATAAAATCAAAAATAGAAAATATTCAATTAATGAATCATTTAAATCTATTGAACAGATTGTGTTTTATAAAAAAAAATACAATTTTATTTCAATCAAAGAATATTTTGGCAAAGATTTGCTAGGATCGTAATCAAGGTATTTAGACCGATAAAATCAAAAATAGAAAATATTCAATTAATGAATAAAGTGTAGACGATTTGCTAGGATCGTAAACAATTTATTTAAATCTATTGATATTTTCAAAAATATACAGTCACTTAAAAGAAGATTTGGTTTTCTTAATTAAAAGAAAAGAATCTACAACCCTGTGATAAACCTCAGAAAAATATTTTAATAAAAATTCAAAATTAATTGAAGTGGAATTTGTTTACCATATAATTGTAAAATCATTATATATAAAATTGTTTACCTACGTGGGGACACAATTATACAATATGTTACATCACTATCCCGTGCAACGTGTGCAAAACTTGATAGAACAGGACTACCATCAGCGACGCGTCTTTTGCCAGTGCACGCAACAACAAGAACCGGCAGCAGCAAACTATAGTAAGTACAAGCAAATTTTCATCGCCGTATGGGCGCCAACGGAGGGCATTTCGAACACTTGCCGTAAACATCGCAGTAAGTAATGAGATAACGATTGGAGTCCAAAGACCCCAGCAATACGTGTCATTATCACAGGTCGGACTCAGAGGAGCGAGGAATCGAACGTCAATATAAATGTTCTATAATGTCACGCAGTTATTGCTTACCAATATTCAGTTGTCTAGCTACACATGTGTTTTACGGGTTGCCGTAGATCTGTTTGCGCATGATTTTATTCTTCAAAGATAGTGTCGTCCATGCGGCGAAGCTAGCGAGTATTGTGCTTATGAATTTAACTTAAGTTCCTGTTTAACAGTGCTTAATTGAATTTACTTTTATTTATAGATCTTGCGATATGCTTGCGTCCGATATACAAAAATAAAATTAGAAACTCTTTACGCTTACGACATAACGTCTTAATATGTTGACGGTTTAATCAAAGTACGCTCATGGTCGATCAATCATCGTTCTCCCCTGTCCATTCCCTGGTCATTTTGTTGAGCAGGTCAGTTTTATTATCGTTTTACGTCAAATCTGCGTGCCAATGACGCGTAGAATTTAGAAGCAAACAGGACCGCATTCCGTTCGTAATTTTTACGAAAATGTTCACAAAAGCACCATTTTCATTTACATTCGCGGACTCTATATGTATCATTGTGTTAGCCCTTGCGTTATGACCCCTTATTTATGGCACACCCTGTATACACTATAAGAACATATTCAGTTGAAAACGTACTATTATCAAATTCATGGAACTTGAGTTCTGCGTCATTAATCACCGAAGATGTAATTATTTCAGTATTATTTCTTTGTCAACGGTGAATAAGAGAAAAGGATGGAGTTATGCTTTTTATGTCTGACGATGCAACGGCAGACGCATTTTATTGATGACGCAGAAATGTTCTCTTATGAAAATAATTATACAATAACAATTACAAGATTCACAAAAATAAGCATATTTGAGAATAAGATGACAATGGGGGTCACATATATTTTAATTGTTAACAGTCAGATGCTTTGAACTGAACAAGAGTTACAAAAAGAATATTGACATTAATGATTCTACAAATACATTCCTTGTTATTGAGTCAATGTGATAATTGAAATTAAAATTGACCGCCCAAGATCATTAACATAGAAAAATTTAGGGAAAGGTATATTATCAATTTGGTAATTGCCTCTGGAAATATTTTTTTCCAGGTAACGGTAGAGCGTTTAGTGTTTAAAACGTGGTTATTTAATCCACAGTAATCACAACAAGTATGTAATCTTTAAATAGATCTCAAAATCATTGACAAGTAAAAAAAGATACGAGGACTCAGAGCTGATCCTTGAGGCACTCCAAACTTAATTTTAATGTATTCCGACTTATATTCCGCTGTAGTCGGCGTATATTCTGCAGTGGAAATAGAATTTAACCCAAGTAAAAGTAGAATAGAAAAAAAAACTTAAAACTCTGATGAAATTACAGGAAAATAATCAATTCTGCAAGAATTATATTTTTGTTCTTCTGTGATACTTCCTCTGCTTTCCAAATACTAATAAATAGCAATTGTCGTTACCCGTAAATCATTGAAAATAGAAATGACAGTGGATTTATGTTCCACATGTATTGCCAAATTTATTTAAATAAACCTGGCCGTGCCTTTGAAATAACTCAAAATAAATCTCTGTTTTGTTTTTACAAGAAGAACTGTATGCTAGTAATAATTTAATTTAATTTTCCATATTCTAAAAAAAACGTGTTTTAAAAGAGAAAATACGTCCCACGAATACTCATTCATTTTTATGCTAATTTTTAGTGGTGTAAAAAGTATTATAAAATTAACAACAAATGATTTTCTTATTAACATACTTGGTGTTTAGTATATTGTTACAGTTTAATTTCATCGCAACGAGTTCGCGACGTTTTTGTAGGGAGCTGGCAAAGTCACTTGTATGATTATCTTGTCTTAACAACCGACAACACTGTAACCTGCGCCGGAAACATCTCTTTGAATTCTCGCTTTCACATTGACTCTTTTATTCAAAACTCTTGGCGTCATAATTATTATTCCATTGGCTATCGCTTATGGCGTAGTTGTAATTTCGGCGTCCTTCCGTTTCACTTTCGCGCTTGAATTCGTTCCTCCTCGGAAAGTGGTACAGTGCCTTCGTATTTTATCGCCTAGAAACAATCGGAGCCCTTGCTTATTAGATTGAGAAGTGCTTATCTACGGCCCTGCCGGAATTTCATTGGTGCACCACCGATTGAGTTTTGGGGTATTTTAGCCCCATTCCAAGCTTGAGAAAACTACAAATCTCAGGTAAAAATTGTGCGAATTGTCTGACGCCATTTTGGATGCTAACGAGTTTGTTCTTTCCTTTCTATTCAGGCTTTTACATTTGGTTCTATTTTACGTTTGGCTCTACTTCTAACTCACGCTTTACGTATTGCCATGCTTCCCGGAGTTCGATTCATGCCGAGTCGACTCAATCCTCGCGGCCGAGCGTATTTTTCCTACGCCTAATCTGCTACGCCGACCCGCCATCTTCTCAGCCTTTGTCCACCGGTTCGATCCGGATTTGCGACGTTAGACAGGAACAGTAGAGGGCGTGGTGACCGCCAACTTCACCTGACATTACCAACTGTGTTTGACAGAAAAGAGTCGTGAGTTCGATTTAATATCAATTTATAAGTTTCATACCGTTGCACAATTATCGCATGCCTTTTGGAGACCGAATTTTCGGCTGAATGCAGAAGAGCATATGTAGTTTTTTGTTGTCCTTGAGTAAGTACACTGACAACTGTAGATTAATTATTCACAGTTTAACGATGTTTGAATTTTACGTGTTATGAATAAGCATTTATATATGCAACTTGATATAAATTATAACCTGCATTTGCTCGAAATTTTGTCGATCAATAAAGTTTAAATTTGTTAACTTTAAGTGCGTGTTTACGTTACCCTTCCTTCACGTACCAGTGAGTCAAGTGTAGCCTCTATTTTTGTTTTGGCCTTCTGCACGATCAAGTCGGTTCGGGGATACCGACGAGGTTGTTTGTCTATCAGCTGGGTAGATCCGTCCTGGCGCCCTTAATAATTTAACATCATATTAGACCCACCCCCATCTCACTGTTGCTAGCCGAGGGGAAAGCTGGTGGAAGATACAGCAGAATTTGTCACCTGGTCAAGGTAAGGTTGAGGCTGTCAAGTTTAAAGTAAATTCGGTGACAATATAGATAACGAATTTTTTTGTTATTAAAATGTAGTACATACTTGAAAAAGAGAACTTCTTATTAATCACTGCTCCCTAAGAAATAATCTCTAATAAGTTCATTATTTCATATTTTTGCTTCAATAAATTTATTTATTTATTTTTATTTATTGAATGAATTAAGGTCCACTTATTCAGACACAGGACAATTCGTACCTCCAAGTGTTTCATCTTCTGAACGACATTGTTCCAAAAACACATTTAAGTACAAGAAGAAAAAGCTGCCATGTTTAAACAAATGCTCAAAATAGAAACAATCACTTCTAAAGTTTCAAACTTCCTTTTATATTTTGATTCTAATGGCCCGTATTCTCATGTTATGATTAATTTAATAACGTTTATTTCCCATGGCAATAATACTCGTGCTTAGACATTCAGTTGACATAAAGCTATAACGTTTCTTGTTCATTTTAATCAGAACACGATCTTGATCATAAAATGAGAATACGGGCCAGGTCTCTTGTTTTAACTATTGCTTAAAAAAGAAAAAACTTTACGGTTGTTTTATGATTAGGTGTTGATTCAATATTAAATTCATACAATAGTTTCATAGCTCCTGACATTTCTGACAGCCTTTTATAAACATGTTTACCGTCTTATTCGGAAATAACTACGAGTAAGTAGATTCAGAATTCCAAATCAAAGCATTTGAACCATTCAAACGATATAATAAGTATTAGTGCAGTGAAATCTTGACCTGAAGATATTGTTACATCCACTTCCGCCGATTAATCCATTTTTATGATTGTCGCGTCATCTAGCGAGTCGAAGATTCCAGAAGATTCGATGTGCGTTCTAGTTGGTGCTGAAATTTAACTGGAATGTCCTCGAAAGATGAAACCTGTATAAAAGCCGAACCGGGCACGTGATTTGAATCATCGAATAATATTGAATCATAGTACAATAAATAATAGTGTTACAATAAATAATAGAAGTGAATTCCTCATTCTTTTTTTCCTGTTTCCCATTTCCCTTGCTTCATATTCTCTTTTAAAATGAATGTATTCTACATAATAACTTCAGCTTTTTCCTGTAATTCTAATTTTTTCTCATATCTTTTTATTTTTCTTTCAGTTCTTCTTAAGAATCTCATTACCGCATTGATCAACTTAAATAGTTTTATGTTTCTCTATTTTTCTGTCAAAGCCAAGGTTTCACATGTAACTGGCACTGTGGATTTCATTCTGATACTTTTTGAGTATATTTTTTTGTACCTAACACTGTCGTTTTAATTTCGTTCTCAAAGTTTATCATTCTTTGCACGTAAGTAAGTGGTGTCTTCATTAATTTTTATTATGTGTCTTTTCTTTGAGTCTCCAATCGTCATTGTTATTTTTTGGTTTCATATTCACAATCGCTTTTTACCTTCAGACATTGCGTTTATTAGTCCTTTATAAAGAGAGTAAAGACATGATTCAAACATGCATTTATTAATCCTTTATAAAAAGAGTAAAGACATGAAGTAGCAGTTTGGAAGACCAGTAGCGGAATAGACCAATCAAAAGCGAATTCCTCTCTTTATAAATGAATGTAGCTTATTTGATTGGCCAGCACCATCTACTGATGAGTATAGAAAGTTTCTTCTGTTCTTAATTTTTTCCTGCATTTTAGGCAAATGCATTACATACTAGTTTTCACTGTTGACCTATAGATGGCGCTCTAAATGTTTCATTTCTTTGTGAACTTTATTTAAAAAAATTACGACGTTTCCCTTGATCTATTTTCATCAAATTCTTGTCCCAATTACAATATGCTTTTGTATTACTTTCTGTTTTGGTTCTTGATGATTTCTGCTTAAGAAAAAAATAAAGAAGAAGATAGGTGAGAACGATTAAGTTTGGAAAAATATGTATATTTTATTAACCGTAGTTAAAGAACGAAAAAAATTTTCTTTCTTCTTTATTTCATTAAATTCTTCAGGCAGCTGTTTATCCCACCAAACTACTACTCTCTCTATAGAGGACTCTAATTTTCATGTCATCTACTATCTGCTCCATCTGGAGGTGATCTTTTCAATTATGTCAAACATGACGCCCACATTTTCAAATTATAACGAAACACAATATGTGCGAACAAGTTTAAAACTGCCTTGTAGCATATTTTTTCACTCGTTTCACAACCATTAAGAAAGTATCTCAAGAGGAAAGTCGCGATAGCTAACTACTGGAGAGTACTCTTACGAATTCGATTCGAAAGTCCGCACTGTTGATTATGATAATTATTATGCAAGAAGCGGCCGCGCATTTCTGTAGGTACTTATTTATTTATTTGCTGTTTAGGAATCGGCAGGTAGTTAGAAAACGAGACGGTGGAATGTGGGTCGTTTATCGGGGCGATAAATTTGAAAGAACTGCGCGAAAGTGGCCGCGAGAGCGGCGCTGATTGCAGACGGGAATTCGAAAAACTCGAGAAACTCGCTCGTTTATTTCGCGACGCGGTGTAGTTTCCCATTAGCGCGAGGAAAATGGCTTTCTCGTCGAGTTTTACGAGGCGAAAGACTTCGCTTCAGAACTTCACTCGTATAAAGTATATTTTTACTTTTTCAACTCGGATAGGGCTCGAAAATAAACAAATGTTAAGTCTGTAATGCAACACAATGAATACAGTGCCCAAAGAACGTTCAAGTCACATCCAGTGCTTCTCAAACGTTTTTTGTAAAAAGTAAACGTAGATTTTTCCGTATCACAAAATCTTTTAAGCGGACACTAAATCGCGTACTATACACTTAACGTTTCGCAGTTGTTCGACAGCTTCGTCAGATACAGATTTCATCGGACAAGAATCAACTGTATATGTAGATTTTTCCGGAATTATCATAGACCTTTGCCCCCATACGTATGTCATAATCATAAATTCGCTTTTTTTTTCTTATATATTAAGAGTAAGTGAAACATATTCGATTACACACTGTATATTCAATAACCATGAAATATTTCGAAGTAATTTTTTTTTCTTCTTGCGTAACAATAGAGATGATTCAAGTAGGCGTTTGGAGAATGGTCCGGATTAGAAGTAGTGTTTGTGAGTGAGTAAACTAGGTTCATGAAAGTCGTAATTTACACAGACGTGTTACAAATACGGCGAGTCACGGCATATTAAGCAAGCAAACAGTAAGCCGTTGCCCTTAATGAACCGAGCCGGTTATTTTCGAAACAGGTGCACGTGAAAAGATCTGTGGGTAACGGTGCGATTCTGTCCTTCGAACTGGACGTTCACGTTCAAGATGACCCGCGGAATTGACCTCGTTTTGCTTCAGAAACTGGCACGGCGGCGTAGTACATACACCGTTTTCCCACACAGAAAAATCCAAACCAATCATAAACTTACCGATTTCGGTTTTCTCTTCGGACACCATAAGCAGCCCATTTTTCTTCAAACGTCCTTACGTAATTTAGGTTTTAATTACGCGTTTGCATTCGTAACTGTGTCGTTGCACCGTTTATTTATAGTTTATTATGTTAATCGAGGCAGTAAATTGCAACTTGCGCCTTTTTTCGTTAGGAGAAAAAAGTTTCTCCGGGTCGTTTTACGCGAACTCCGGGTAAATGCAGGCGAAAAATCCGCGTAATTACACTTACGTAACAGACGTAACAGAGTCTGTGTACACGCACGCTGACTTGCCATTCACTTTCTGTTCTATTATTACGTATTACATGTTATTATATTATGTTTCATTTGCTGAATAGACGGAACATAAAATGAGACATCCAAAGTGAACAAATCGTGTCTACTTAAGTAGGTTTTCTATAAATTCTCTCACTATTCCCCAAAATAAAATCTTTCGCTGTCTTCCTACCCTAACGAGAGCTTTTTTCCATATATCTCTATGCTTTCGGTTTATTTAATCTTCCATGCATACACTTTACACATATACACATACAGGATAGCCATTTTAAATCATGACGCCTTAAAAATTAAAAATAGGCAACACATTCTACTTCCGTGCTTTTAATACATTATGAAAACACGAAGTTATTTCTAATTTGTTTGATGGGTTGCCTAGTCTAAAGTCTTCAGGCGTCGCGATAGGTATCCTGCATATTGTTTCTTGGAAACTTGTAACTTATTTTAAACAAAGAATGTAAAACGCAAACTTCCTTATCAGTAGTGCACTTTCTCTCTCTTGCCTCGTTCCTTGGTGGCATATCAATCATTAACTCGTCTACATGAGTGTATTCGTAAACTCTCCTGAATACTCCTGGGTAATATTCTTTCTCTCTCTCATATAAATAATTTTGTAAATTTTGCTTTTTATTTTATTCACCCCTAGTGCTACCCGTGAAAACTTTACGAACGCACTCCAGCTGTGAAAGAGAAAATTTAAAAAAAACTGACAGTTAATTTCGACCATCCAATTAGTGGCAAAATTGTAAACCCTTTGATTGCTCATTAATGTTATTTCTTGGGAGAATGAGTGCTGAAACATCGTCCGGAAATTAAAAAAAAAAAAAAACTGGGTAAATCGAAGTAAATTCTGCCATCCGTAAACGCGTCCTGTTTTCCCACGCACACATACTCGAGTGCCTTTCCAACAAAGAAGCAAAAAATACACAGGAAATGCAAGCTACTTAATAATGACAAGTCGCTTTTCTTTTCCTGCAAAATGTAAGTCGTGAAACTAAAGCATTCGATCTGCATTCTTAAATACTCCTATTAAATTTAAAAGTCGGAACATTCCAGGAGATTATCATAATTTCATCCACGACCAAACCACCTCATACTGTCTCCAGGCCGTCAAATAAAGACTTTTGTTATAAATTACTATTAACAATATGTCAATTTTGAAGTGAAGTAGGGGAGAAGGGGGCACGTTTGAACATATTTACATATTTTAAATTACTGCAAACTTGAAAAGCACTCAAACCAAATGGCGTAGGTGTCTTACAATAATAAAATATGTCTATTACCAACCCCCGGTGGAAATAACTACAGAATTGCAATATTTTGAATTTTTCAGCTAATCTATTGTTTCAGTGCATATCGTTCAAAGGTACCCCATCTATGGGACAGATTTGAACAGGGACTGTGGTACAATTGAACGGTCCCTTTTTTTCAAAGTTTTATTAAATTTGTTTCACAAAAAAGCTACCTAAAGTTATATTTATTAAAGTTTATCCTAAATTCCAATAAACCCGATCTTTTTTCGGTGCCTTTCTTCATGGTGACGGACAGCTTCTTGATGATATCTGCAGAAGCCACTGTAGTGGTATCTTCAAAGGCTAGAAAATAAAACTTGCTGCCTTTTTTTTCTTAAATATTTGATGTTATATTCATCCTCATATTTATCAGTTACCAGAATAGTGAACAATAGTTTTCTTCATACAGAACTTCACTATGACAAAATTGTCCTCATCGAATTCATCTAATGGCAACTCTTGACTTTTTTCTGTTGAGTCTGACTGGTGATCATCAACATCATCCGATTCATCATGGAGAGACATCTTGTCATCACAAAACGAAGAACCAGTCTGAGCAAGTATAGCTCTTTTTACTTTTGGTATTTTGGCCACTGCATGCTCCTTTTTTTTACCATCATAGGCAATCGTTTCAGCCTCAATTCTGTCTTTCACAGGCGTGTCTGTTAGGAACAGCGATTTCAAGGGTTTGCGACCTTGAGGTCGTCTCTTGGTCGTCGAAGACACATTCGGCAATGGTCTGATGATTTCTGGGAACAGCACGTCGGGCTTATTCACTAATGTTGCCGATATTCATACAACAGGTTCTTCAGTTGTTTCAGTCCAACTATTGTTTCTATTGTGACCTAAAGATCCATCTGTTCAAACATTAGTGGATATAGGTGTTCCTGCAGCGATGAAGTCACTCACAGAGAAAATATTCCTATTGAAAGGCCAAATCCCCGTCTTCTGAAAACCAGAAATAATATTTTTGGGAGTGAACGATGACCGAATTGCAGTGTTTGACAGTCCACTCTAGGTGGGACACATTTGAACAGTTCAAACGTGCCCCATTCACAGTGTTCAAAGTTACCCCACGTAACGTCAGTCATTTTTTTAATCAATTTACTTGGGTAATAATAAATTCACACAAACATTTCACAACGCGAAAGTATCTACGAATGTTAGAGAAAAAGGCAATGTACATATAAAACATTTTAGGGAGAAAAGCTTTAAAAAACTTATCCACTTACAGAATTTACAAGTAAAAATTTCTTCAATACCATAAAAACAAACACTTATCTACATACACAACGAAAACCACAAGACGACTATCATTTTTCCGTTGCAGGTAAAGATAGTTGTGCCATCTATGTTCCAAGCAATTGCACCTAATTAATTATTTTTGCGAAACATATGAGCTACGTTCAATAGTACCCCGTGTTCAAAGGTACCCCCCTCTCCCCTACTGAAGAATTTGTGCCCAAATATAACTTTTTAATTTCCATCAACATTTCTACCTTAACGCATATACTGGGTGTTATTAATATTGCAGCCGTAAATGATGCCAGAGAAGTTAAAATAGCATTGTTGAATATAAAGAGGTTAAAAGGAAAAGAATTAGGAAAGTAATAACAACTCGGTAATGAAACTTGAAACTTAACAGGAAAACAAAAATAGGGTGAAGAAACACGCAAAGATTGGAAAAGGCACAAAGTCTTTAAGAAAATTTTAATGTGGAATTAAACTTGAATCCTTAAACTATTTACGTCAGATTGAATTTCCATAAACATTTGAGCCGTAATGCTTATACAGAATGTTATTAATATTACTGCCATAAATGGTGCAGCAAATTCCACATGGGTAGGTGGGCTACAACACTCTGAAATATGTATCCAAAAGTGGTCCATTTTCGAGAGTTAACGCGTTAATACTATTTTAAAAAATCTTGTGTATTGCCAATACTAGTATTTTCAAAATTAAATGGTTTAGTTACACTGGAATAAAAAACCAACTGCTAAGAAAGTTGTTCCAACAATAACGTGAATACCATGGAATCCTGTTGTTCCGTGGAATCCAATTCAATAATATTTTGGGAACATTGAATAATGTATTTTCTTTTAAATCTGCGCACGCCGGATTCAAATCTGAACTTCAAATTCATTCCTTTTCTCAGAAGTCAGAAGGAAAAATGTTTTGCAAAATGTCATTTTTCCCAAAGAACTCAGATTATATTAAATAGTATACAAGGAAATACATTTCATGGTCTTGACATCGAACCTTAGCCTTCGAAGAATAATCTAAGTTCTATCTGAATCTCATCTATAAAAGAAGAAGAACAAATATCTCTCTTTATTCGTTACTTAACGTCCTTTAAGTTCTTAGTGAAAACTGTTGTAATTTTTCACTCGTTTTCTTAGATGACCCGTTTATATCATGTTGTCTCTTCTGGACTAAATGAAACACAGATGAGACTTGAAAGACTTCCTCACTTGTCATTTTTTTCTTTCAATTTTAGCACTTATATAGAATTTAATTCATTTCATCTTTTGAATGACTATCGTTTTGGTTAATGTGTTTGGGAAATAAGAAATGATGAAATCTATTAGATTATTCTTCCTTAGTGCCCTGTCAGTTATACGAAGTAGATTTCATAATTTTTTAGTCCTTAACTTGCATTCAAGTTGTGAGGATGTTAAGGACCACTTGTACAATTCCAGCTTAACTTTAAGCCAAAGCTTAAGCACTTAACAACAATTTTCTTGTTGAAATAATCGTTGTTATAGGTTTAAGTTTCAGCTTAAATTTAATTAGGCTTTGTACAGCTGGAGAGCAGCAAAATCTTAAGTATAAATAATTATTATAAAAACATTTGACATTTGAAATTTCACAACATTGTAAAGAGTGTTTTTTTTTTAACTGGTGTCGAAGTTGGCCATGAAAATTTCATTGTGAACCATCATCGTCATGACTCATGACAGTTGTTAATTTGATCTTGCAATTCCTAACCTTGCTTTCGAGGTTCCGAACTCAACAGTACGATAGGACAATGCAAGAATGTAATCTACTGTAATCAACGAAAGACGACAATAAGAATGAGATCTGTTGCAACAATGAAAACAGACAATAAGAAGATAAGATTTACAACAAATAATCAAAATTGTGGTGCGTTCACAATAAGCACCTTGTAACGGTCAACTTCGACGTCAAATTAAAAAAAAAAACACTGGTTATAAGTCGCATTCTAAGGCCCAGTATTTCATTCGGAGTTGAACTTTAAGCTTCGCTTTATTCCCATAGTAATAATTGTAAGGACAATTGTTTTCGCAGAAATAAAACGAAGCTTAAAGTTAAACTCTAAATGAAATACTAGGCCTAAGTGACGTTTAAAGTTAAGCAGAGTTTATTTGTTCGGTGCGTATGGCAGAAGAAGAACTAAACAATAGAATACGGGCAGCTAATAGGATTTACTATGCCTTACAAAAGAAATTACAGAAAAGACTAAAGTATCTATATACAAATCAATGCCAACACTACTACAAGGAGGGGAGAACTGGATACTGACTGAAAGACAAAAACAGAGAATACGGGCCCAAGAGATGAAATACCCAAGGAAAGTTCTAGGAGTAAGAAGAATAGATAAGATGAAGAATACAGAAATTAGAGAAAAATTCAAAGTGAAGTCAATCAAAGAAATAATAGACAATGAAAAGCTGAGCTGATTTGGACACTTAATTAGGATGAATGGCAATAGACAAGTGAAGAAGATATGGACAGCAAGGCCGATAGGGAAGAACAAACGGAGAAGACCGAGAAGAAAATGGGATAGTGAAATAGAAGATATCCTAAAAAGAAGGGAACAAAACTGGAAAACAACTAACGAAGTGGCACAGAACACAATACGCTGGAGGAGATATGTAACCTCGACACCCTAGAGGGTAAAAGGGGACCAAATTACGATGATGAAAAACGATTCAATCGATTTATAAGAGCCTTAACCAAACAAGCACATCAAAGACAATTCTAAATGTACAATATTCGTTAGCAAACTCAATCCAAACGGATATTTTCTCAAGGTTTATCAAAGACGTTATAACAAGAATTATCTTTCATTAAATATGCTTCTGAAAATGTAATTAGCAGAGGAGATACACCAGAAGACCTACCAAATGAACATGGACACACCATTTTTGTCGATATTGAAGATAATGCTAAAATATAGAAGCCAAAAGCTTAGAAAGGAGTCTGGACAATTACGTTGCTGGGATGCAGGGATCGTAGAAGTTCAAATTGAAGACCATGACAAAGTGATGAAGAATTACGAACAGCAAGGGAATCGGAAAGGAAAACAAGAAAACGAAGAAACCAAGAATATAATAGAAGGGCACATCCTGAGAATGCGAGTTGTAGAAGAAAGAGTGGTCGAAGCACTGATAGAGACCAAAACTGTGCTAGAAGTAAGAAAAGGCGAACATATAGCAGAATTTGCTTTGCAGATTAGTTTACAGCTTTCTTTCTTGCACATAGTTTCTTCTTCCATTTAGAATGAAACAGATAGATAACAAGTGATCAAATGAAAAACGTATTAGAGTTGGCGATTAAACCAAACACGCATGTGTGAATTTGTTCATTCAGTCACTTTTGACGTTTCTATTCGAACCTAATCTTAATTTGAAATTGAAACAACCGAAGCAATTTAGAAAAATAAAGCAGATGCCGAGACACTTTTTAACTCTACGAACAACTGCGTGGCGTACGTTAAACATCATTTCCGGCGTGTTATTTATGTCACAATTGAATGACGATTAATATTAGTATGACGTTTTGCAAGACACACATTTAAAGTCCAACGCCTACTCTAATTCCTTTTTAATTTGATCACTGTTTATTTGTTTTAATACCTGTTGGGTACTAGACATTAAAATTGATAATAGTACAAAATTGATGTCAGAAGTGGGATATTAATAATTTTATGTTGCCGAAAGTGCAATCAAGAATTCTTTTGAAGAGCCAATATAAAATGCAACTTTTTTTTGATAATTTGCTTTTGTTATTAGTACGAGGGATGTTTTTAAAAGTTTAGAAATTTATTTCCTTAATTTTCTTCAATAAATCTTGGTAGTTTCTGCAGTCCATTTCCAGTTTTAAAATATACACTTGTTCTAATGCATTCATAATTTTTCGGCTTTTTGGGGATGTCTCGCGACCGATTTTTGATTTCAAATTGTGTGAGAATTAATAAATAGCGACTAATTTGCTGTCCAATAAACTATCACACACAAAGCGACTAAATAACGCCGTTACAGCATAATTTGAAAATTAAAAAAATTAGAAACTCGATAGAATCCTGGATCATCTTCTGGATAGCTATTTCGACTCTATTTAAAGTTTGGTCTATAATTCTTAACAATACAGAACCGTCAAATTCAGTTGACCGTCAAGTAATGATCGATTTTCTTAGTGGAAAACTTTGATTAGCGCATAGTTTCGACATTCCTGAGCAAATTGGAAACTGCTAACGAAAGAAACCTCACGACATTTTATAGGTCCTGAAAACGTAAGGGTCTTGTTAATTCTGGAAAGTCACTCGACATCAGGCTAAGGCCCGATTTTACAATCGTCGGATAAACACTATTCTTAGAATAACATGATGTAGGTGTGACGTCGATATGGAGGAACGTTAAAGGATATTCGGCGAACAGTTATTCCGTCATTATTCCACGATTGTAAAACTGGGACTAAATCATTAAAAGTTAGGTACCTTTGCAACGTTTTCGGAAGTTTCTCTTCAATTTTTGAAACTGATTTTTTTGGCCATACAGAAAGTGAAAAAAGTTTCCTTGATCTCATTTCTTAAATGCAAATAATTTATATAGAGTTTTTGAACACCTTCGTATAATACACACTGGAAGTTTGCTGAGGAGAAAATCCTCCGGTATAGATCATAAACTGTATATGTACTGATGATGACAACTTAGCTGACGAAATACGTATCTACTGAAAAATTTCTTATGGTAAGAATTCTTTTGATTACTCTCGAGATCATTCGTGAAACCCACACACACACACACATACACACACAACCAAATGCAGCCTTAGAGTCAATAGCCTCCGCGATAAACGCAAATCACTACACAAACAAATATGTACAACCAGCCATTAAGCTCGCTCGTTAATCTCCCGAAGAGAAGCTAAGTTTGTTTAATTAGGGACGACTTCATTAGAGCAGCGCGATTTTTTTTCTGCGTTCGGCCGTGAAATTCGAGGCGCAATCGCGCTAATTGAATGCCTGCGATTCCGAAACGTCTGCGCGAGATTTATGGCGAGATTTGCATAAAATTCGCGAGTGATGTCACTCGAAACTTGCGTGAATAAAACATTTCTTGGAAAGGTCGAGTTTAAAGACGGAACTGCTTACGTAAATGCAAATGACAGGCAGATACCTTATATGACAGGCAGAAGGAAGAGGAAGGACGATTTCAACAACAAACGCAGGATATTTTCTTGAAAACAACAAATTCCCAATACTTAATGTATTTACCTCTCTTTGCTTCTCTGGGTAATTGTTATCTGGAAGCATCATTTGTCTAGATTCTGTTGACTATAGAATCCATTCCCGTCAAATGTCATCCTTGTTTATCCACCCACTTAGCAAGTCAAATGGATACCATACGTGAAAGAGAAGGAAACACAGGAATCATCTCCGTATCTTTTCTTGAACAAGTAAAGACCATAACTGCTTTTCTTTCTTCTTTTTCTCATCTGCAGTATCCAGTAAACTGGAAATAGCGAGGCTGAACATACAATATCATTAATTAGTTGAGAGAATCCATGTTTACTCAAGTCCTCCTTGTCCGACCATTTATCAAATCCAATGGTTACAACGGAGAAGGAAAAAAGAATCATCGCGCATCGCTATTTGCCTGATTTCTTCCACACCAAAATAGAAAAATATTTGGGTTTTCACCTTCTCGATCATTGATGTGTTACCATGACAACTGTAAACGGTGACCCCCCTTCATTCTCTCAACTGTAATAGCCCACTTTTTATTGAATGATCAAATCCAATGACACGTCTTCCTCCAAAGAGAAGGAATGGTGAATTGAATAACGGTGGCAACATTGAAGTGAGATAGCGAACCGTTACGTCATCGCACGCCCGCTTCTCCCTCTAACACATTAATTGCCAACCAATTATTAACTGTTACGGTTGACAGTTAGAAGATTAATATTGTGTGAAAGGAGAAGCGGGTATGCGGTGACGTAACGATTCGCTATCTCACTTGCGAGAATGCTGCCATCAGTAGTATTCAATTCATAGCTTCCTTGATAATTGTTTGACGTGTTTCCATGGCAATATAAAACATATTCTCTCCTTTGCAGTATCCAACTTTTTTTTTTAATTTTGAATAATCAACTGAGAAAAGTGCAGAAAGTTTCCTTGAAAGAAAACTATTTTGATTTCCCTTTCCTTGTTGACTAATATGAATGCTAGCAACCATTTGTTGAGAAGTAACCCTAACTGTATCTTACTCTCTCATCTGTAGTATCCAAAAGGAAATGGAAGATACCATAGTCATCATGGTATTTTCGCTTACTGCTTGATGTGTTTCCATGGCAATCATAAAATAAGTCGCTGAATTCAATTGCCTTTCTTCTCTCATCATTTTTTATTTCGAATAATCAAATCCAATGGAAAGGAAAATTTTTCTTACTTCCATACCTGCGTAATCACAAAAAAGAAAGAGGAAATGCCAAGCAAACCTTTCAAACTAAGAAAACCACAGAAAATTTCCATGAAAGAGAAGACTTTCCACGTCGGGTCGTTGTGAAGTGATCCCAACTGTATCTTACTCTCTCATCTACAGTATCCAAAAGAAACTGTATCTAACTATCATTAAGGGAAACCGTTGACGACGGGGTAGGAAGGCTTCATGAACATAAACATTGTGTCCTATTTTATGGGCGCAAAGTCAGGATTTGTTTCGTCCATATGGCGAGGAAATTACGAATGAATTTTCCGGAACAATTTCATCAAACAAGAAACGCCACTAAGCTTCTTATTTTGTATTACAACAGATATCTTGATAGCTCTATTTTAGAGCTACTAAAGATGGATAGCTCAGAATTAAAAAA
Source organism: Dorcus hopei (assembly GCA_033060865.1). Taxonomy (NCBI): domain Eukaryota; kingdom Metazoa; phylum Arthropoda; class Insecta; order Coleoptera; family Lucanidae; genus Dorcus; species Dorcus hopei. The sequence continues at coordinate 7,331,920 of CM065426.1, read as the reverse complement.
ATAAATCGTCGAGAGAGGAGAAGCTTCGTGCATTTCATTAAAATCTCTCCGATATTACGATACAATAACAATCTCCTGAGTGCATCTAATAACGATCAATCTTCTGATAATTCCAGGAAAAATATTTCACGTTTAGATTATCTCAGTGATTATCAAGAAGAGTGAAAGCATTTGCGCATTTCATGAGGCATGAGGCAGGGACATGTCAATTACAATCAATTTTTGCTCTGAACGCATTTGCTTCAGTAATCAAAATCGACCCTCCCTCGCATCGAAATTATCAACCCAATTAAATAATACCGTAATTTTTACAATTATCAACTTGATTTTTTGCTTAGACTTGACGATCAAGGTAATAAATAATTTAAGATCTAAAAACGATCAATTTTTTCACTTATAATCACATCTCTCTATTATGAATTCGTGTTCTAAAACTGATCAATCTCATTAGGAAATCAATGGTATACCAATATCAACATTTACTCAAAAAGACTTTTAAATTCTCAAGAACCTTTCAAAAAAAAATATCGTCTTAAAGGCTTCCTACATGAGAGTAGACTGAAGTCCTCGAGTTCTGAAACATTCGTGATGATTGGGTTCTAAAAACAATCAATTTTACTGCCGTCGGACTCGAAACTTTATGAATAATTCATTTGAAACACTTTTTTTAATTCAAATCGATCACATTCAATTCGTCAAGATTTTCAGTTCACAACCAGACTAAAAAATTTATAATTTTAGAGCTCTTCAATTGGAGTTCTAAAAGAGCTCAACATGATCGCAATAATTGGTCATTTAAAAGTAATCAAGACCTAACAGAAACTCGCGACTTAAACTATTGATCAATGTGATCAATTTTAAGATAACTACGACAATGGGGTTCTCGCGCTACTTTTCTGCTGAAGAGGCCCCAAAGAGGGCCGAAACAGCTGTCCAGAGGATGCTCGAGGAATTCATTACAACTTGCAACAGAATTTTTAAGACCTTTTCAATGACCTCGTTATTGATATCATATCTTCAAAACAAGTCAAGATATTCCGATGAAAGAGTCCAAGATTTTAGGGGTCTAAAGTCAATCAATTTTTTTGCTTTCATCTTTATTGTACGTGGAGTTCTAACGTCGATCAAATTTTGAGGATCATTTAAAGTATTGCGCGCCAATTAGGTCTCTAAATTATCTTGACCGAAATTAGACTGATCAATTTTCTTTTGTGTTAACTCTAAATTGTCTTGATCGAAATTAGAACTTCAATACTGATCAATTTGCTTTTGAGTTAAATAATTGAAGTCGCAAAGGTTTTATTAGTGCATTTAAGAAGAATGAAGTGGTCTTAATTAGAGTTCTAAGAATGATTTGAGTTTCTGTATTCAAATTCGTCAACTTAAGTTGAGTTAAACTCTTTAAGATTTTTAAACCAAGAGATTTTGAAACACATCATCACCTTCTACATTTCTTTAAAACTGTCTCGTCTGCGATATCCAAAAGGAAATACAGGATGCCAATGTCACCAATGTCCTCATGATATTTTCGCTTACTGATTTTATTTTCCTTGATAAGTTTCCACGTCGCGTCGTTGTGAAGTGATCCCAACTATATCTTACTCTCTCAACTGCAGTATCCAAAAGTAAGCATGACGCATGTATCTTACTCTCTCATCTGCGGTATCTCAAAGGAAATATAGAATACCAATGTCTTCATTTTCGCTTACTGCTCGTTGTGCTCCCATGGCAATCGAAAGAAAAATGATAAGCAGACCTTTCAATCTAAGTAAGGCGCAGAAAATTTCCATGAAAGAGAAGAACCTACGTTTGATTTTCTTTTCCTTGATGACTTTCGACGTCGTTGTAAAGCGACCCCAGCTGTATCTTATTCACTCATCTGCAGTATCCAATGTCTTTATGATTTGTTGAAAATAATCATCATTTATTTGTATTTTAAATAACAATTACGTGGAAAACTCGAGCATCAAGAAAGAATAATGCCTTCTTCATTTATTCAGGTAATAAAGCAAGAAGTTGATACCGCAGAGAATGAAGAATGAAGAAAGATACTATTCACACGTCAAATTAAGCGCCAACAAAGAATTCTTTTTTTGTAAGAGAAAAGAGGTGTTTGGCTTTTCGCTTTCTTGTTTATTCTTTGATGTGTTACTATGGCAACTTAAGAAAGTGACCTCCAACTATACCTCACTCTCTTATCTACAATACCCAGTTCTTTTTTAATACATAATCAAATTCAATGGATCGTACGCTTGGGTTTCACAGAGAAAAAAGAAGGCTCAGAATATTTTCTTGAAAAACAAGAAAGTATTTTGGTTCTTGCTTTCGTGAAAGTGCTACAACTGTACCTTATTCTCTCATCTGCAGTATCCAACTTTTATACTTAGGGTAATATTATTGGATCATTTAAAAGTGATACTACATACTAACACATATACAGGTTGTTTTTTTTTTAGAGAAAGAGAAGATTTCCGCTTTCGTGATTATGAATATTAAAGCTTATTTGCGTTTCCATAGCAACCGCTAAGCAAGTCGCTGGAGAAAGTGATTCTTTCATCTAGGACATCCGCGTGTGTGTTTTAAGGTAATCATTACCTGGAAGTGTTGGACATCAAATTTTAAAATCCAATCCAATCGAAGGTGTTCTTTGTTCATCCAGTTACCAAATCAGGCACCGCACTCACACATAACACTGCACCTCACACGCAACAAGGTATAACGGTGTTTACATCACCGAAGGTCCTGTTAAGTCACAATTCTGATTCACAATTCAAGGCACGCGGTTAAAAACACGCGGTTTTCGTGGCGCCAGCCAGTTCTTGTACGGTTCGCTCTCACCGCACACAAAGTCGGCCTGCAACTGTTGCTTGCAGTCTTGTGGAATTCATGGCCTGCCTGGTCGTGGAAGGAAGTACGGGATGGTGCCCATGATGTACGATGGAGTCAAGACGATGTTACAGGCTACCACTCCTCTCCGGGCCCGACGCGAAGAAGGAAGACGAAGAACGCGAGCGTCGCCGCTCGTTTTCGTGCGTGTGTGAGCGACCGTCTTTGTTCTGCTTGTGGTGGTCATTTACCGCCGCTGTAAATAGAGGAAAGAAAGGTGTCAATCTGATTCTTCCAACTTCGATAGTTTACTCTTGCCGCTATAAAAAACGCGCTCTTAAAATGATTCTTAATTACCTCGCAAGAAAGTTGCAAGAACGTTAAGTATCCACGTTTTATTCCCTGCTTTATCATTAACATACTTACCCGTCTCTGAACGAAGAAGGCAAACAATGAACATACTTTTCACATCTTCAAAAATTCTTTGTTTTTTAATGGCCGTATGCACCGAACACTTAAGCTAAGTTTAAATTTATAATATGACATTTGAAGATTCACGACATTGCTCAAGGCCCAGTTAACTTTAAACCAAAGCTTAAACCCTTATTAACAATAATTGTGCAAGTAATTAACAACTGGGCCTTATGGCCGTATGCACCGAACGAATTAACTAAGCTTAACATTAAGCGTCGCTTAGAATGTGACTTACACAATGTTATGAAACTTCAAATGTCACAATATACACGTCACTCAAATTTAAGCTCGATTAAAGTGTTTGGTGCATATGGCCCTTAGTCTCATACTTACGGCCGTATGCACCGAACAAATAAACTCAGCTTAACTACTTTTAGGCCTGGTTTATTCAACTTTCAATTGACTTTAAGCTTCAGTTTATTCCCAGAGTAACAATTATTTGTACAATAGTTAAAGTGTTAATTAAATTGTCTAAACGTCACTTAGATTATGACATATTCAATGTTATGAAACTTCAAATGTCGTACAAATTTAAGCTCAGTTTATTTGCTCGGTGTATACGGCCATTAGTGCCGCATCAGTTAGCTGAGTGTATACGGCCATAATATATACATAATTCGACCATATATCACATATTATTTGTTTGTTTTTTATAAATCATTTTGCTTACAGGATGAATGACAATTGTTCCGACAAGAAAAACGCATAAGAGAAGCGATATCACAGATTACGGGAAAAAATGTTTAAAAAATTCTTTTGAACAGTTTATAATTAATTAAAATATTTCCCCAAAATCAAGCTGCGGCACTGCGTACGAAATACGACGCCACGTTCTATAAATGCGGCAGTATATTAGGACTGTACAGTTTTTATTGACTACTTACTTGTACACAATGCGACCTTGACACACAGCTCAATTCGTTTTATTACACGTTTAACAGCTGGGAACGGAAGTCTGAGTTTCTTTTACGCGACGTAATTATTAGTAACTTCTAAAATAACTCGAAAGGTAACAAATTCACAAATAATTATCTAAATAATTGTTTGTTAAAAAAAGGATTTAAATAATAATAATAATAATAATAATAATAATAATAATAATAATAATAATAATAATAATAATAATAATAAATCTGGTGATCGTTGGGGTCAATGCACGGCCTGTAACGTACGAGGGCGGACGATGTGCGCTATGTATTGTTTGTTTATGCGTGTTAGACAAAGCTAACGCTCGGCGAGTATATCCAGCTCGCCCCAATTTCACTTACACCAGCTGTTGCCGCGCGCCGCCAGAAACAAAATCGTTTTAAACGTCACTACTGTTACAAGTTTTGATCAAATCGCGTACATGAATGTACGTCACAGATTATGAAAAAATATAAATGCTAGGGTTGTTTGGAAAATGGATTTATTAGACCTGAAATTCAACACCGACAAGTTTTTTGTTTATTAGGTTATAAGAACTTTATTATGTACAGCTGTTTTAAACGTGCGTATAGTTTTTAATCAAATCTCGTACGTGAATGAGTGTAACAGATTGCAGGATCATATTAAAAAAATTCTATGGAACAGTTTATAATATTAATTAAGGATTTAATTCAAAGTGAAAAGAATGCGTACGGTGGAACGAGGAACGATTTACAACCGGTGCGCCAGAAACACAGGACGTGGACTTGCAAACGCGTCTTGAATTTGTTAAACTTTTAATAAATTTATGTTAATAATAATTCGTCGAAGTTATTATAATAATTAACAAATTACGAAGGTATTTACTGATTAAAATTGTGTTTGTCAAAAAATGTTTATGAAGTACACGTTACTTATGAAACAAAACTTTGTTTACAATATAAATTAAAATGAAAGAAAATCTTAAGACGGACATTTAAAAATTGTTTTTTGTTTTAGTGATTTATTTGTTTGCAGGTGTTAAAAGCGGCCGTTGTGATCCTTTACATGAATTACAGGTGATTTGCATGCATTTGCCGAGGAAATATATTGTTGTTCGTACTGCACGGCATTGGCGTCGGGCGTTGACCTACACGGCATTGGCGTCGGGCGTTGACCTAAAAACGAAGTTGACGTGAAATTCCACTTAAAGGCCATGTTCAACAAAAGAGAATAATTGAATATAGGAATTTTTCTGTATTCTCTAATTTATGACTTCAAAATTTTAAAGAAATTTTTTAAGCACTAAAAATTTAAAAAAAACAGTTCAACATTTCTTTCATTTTACAATTTCGAATTTTGAAGCTTTTTTAAGCACTGCAAAAATTTAAAAAAACATTTGAATGGGATAAACGTATTTCTTTCGTTTTCTTCTTTCTTTGACCTTCAAGTTTTAAAGAAAATGTTCAAGCACAGTATTAATTTAAGAAAATGAATAAAAAAATAAATTTCTTTCTTTTTTTTATCGCTACGATTTCGAATTTTGAAGATTTTTCAGACACTGTAAAAGGAAAACAATTTTTCATAAAAATTTCTTTCTTTCTTCTTTTGTTTTGTGATTTCGAATTTTGAAAAAGATTTTTCTATTACCGGGAAAACGAAGAAAGAACTGAATATTTTATAATTTTTTTTTTCTTCTTCAATTTGTGACGCCAAATTCTAAAAACATTTTTCAAGCAAAGAAACAATTGAATAAGGGAATTTATTTCTTTTTTCTTTTGATTTATGGCTTCAAATTTTTAAGATTTTTTAGACACTGCAAATATTTCTAAAAAAAAATAATTGAATAAAAGCATTTCTTTCTTTCTTCTTTCGTTTCGTTTTTGATTTTATATTTGGAAGAAACTTTTTAAGTCGCCCTGAAAACAAAAAAGTACAATCGAATATAGGAATTTTTCGTTCTTCTTTCTTTTTATGCAAATTTTAAGGCACTGTGAAAATTTAAAAAAAAACATTTATGATAAAGAAATTTCTTTCTTTCTTTTTCGTTTTACGATTACGAATGTTGAAGATTTTTCAACAACTGTAAATGTTGAAAGAAAATAATCGAATAAAACATTTGTTTCTTCTTCCGTTTTATGATTTCAAATGTTTTCGATCAGTTTGAAAATAAAAAAAAGATCATTTGAATACAGGAATCTTTTTGCTTCTTTTTTTGGAATTAAAAAAAAATTTAATAAAAGAATTTCTTTTTTCTTTTGCTATGAAAACCAAAAAAAAAGAACAAAATCATATAAGAATCCTTTTTTTTCTTTCTTTTTATAATTTTAAATTTTAAAGATTTTTCAAACACTATGAAAACTTAAAACAACTATTGAACATTCTTATTTCGTTTTACGATTTTTGATTTTTAAGATTTTTCGGTCACCGTGAAAACTTAAAAAATTGTTGAACAGAAGAATTTCTTTCTTCTTCCGTTTTAAGATTTCAAATTATGAAGATTTTCAGGCACTGCGACAACTTCCAAAAATTGAATAAATAAATTTCTTCGCTTGTTTTTTCGACAAAATTTTATAATACAAGTCATGTCACAAAATTAATAAAGAAGAATAATAACATTAAAAAAGTATTACAATAAGATTTCTAGTTTTGAAAATTTTTCAGTCCCTGTAAACTTACAATTGAATAAAAGAATTTCTTTTTGTTTTTCTTTCCTTTTATGATTTTTAATTTGAAAAAAAATTCAGGTACTGTGAAAGCTGTGCAATAAAGGAATAATTGAAGAGAGGAATTTCTTCTTTCGTTTTATGAGTTCGAATTTAGAAGAAGACTGTATGAAAGCTTTAAGAAATAAGTTGAATGAAGAACTAATATCTTCCCTTCTTTTTTCTATTTATAATTTTGAATTTAGCAAAATTTTCAAACACTGTGATATGAAAAAACAAGAACAAGTGAATAAGGAAATTTTTTCCTTCCTCGTTCTTTTTATGAGTTTGTTACGTTTTGAAATTAGGTTACGGAAAAGCGACAACAAAGCATCGTTTGCCCGCGTCTCAAGTCACTTGGCAACCCCGCTCTTCCTCACTCGCCACGATTCTCATTTGTTGAAAGGCACCGCGTGATCGCTATTGGATACTGCTTATGGCATACGTGCATCTTCGGCATCCTCCGTTTAGCTTTCGCGCCCTCGATTCATTTCTCGTCCGAACATGGTGCCGTGTTGTGTGTCTATCGCTAAGAAAATTACCGTAGTCCTTGTTTAAAAATTAAGTAGAGCTTATCTACGGCTTTGCCGGAATTTCCTAGTGCGCCACCGAACGGGTTTTGGGATATTTTAAAATCTATACCAAGCTTGGGCAACTACAGGACCCAGGTAAAAACAAGCAAACTGTTTGACGCCATTTTGTATGCTAACGACCTTTCTTTCTTTCTTTCCATTCAGGCTTTCAGTTCTACTTCTAGCCTCAGTTCCCGTTTTACGTTACCGCATTGAGTTTGACTCAAGCCGAGTCGAGCGTTTTCTTTTACGCTATTTCGAGCCTCCGAGGGACTTGGTTCAGCCATGCAAATCCGGTTCGATCCAGCTCACCAGCGTTGGAGACAACCAACAGGTGGCGTTGTGACTGCCAACTTCACATCGTAGACAATTTGACAGACGATCTCGACTGTGCATTGACAGTAAATTTGTGAGTCATTCATTTGTTTTATTTTAAATTTCGAATCGTTATGCTTATGCATGCCCGTTTCGGAGAGCGAATTTCGGCTGAACGCAGAGTTGCATATACAGATTTAAAACGTAGAGTAAATAAAGCTGATAACTTTAGATTTAACGAAACCTGCGTCTTCGATTATTTATCTTTGTTTTGAACAAGCACACGTTTAACTTTGTGTAATTTATATCCTGCATTTACTCGATAATTTATTAATCAATAAAGCTTGAATTTGTGTGTTTACGTTACCCTTCCTTCACGTACCAGTGAGTCAAGCGTACCCTCGAGTTGTGTTTTGGCCTTCTGCATGATCAAGTCGGTTCGGGGACGCCGACTAGATCTTTGTCAATCAGCTGGGTTACCGTCCGTCCTGGCGCCCTTAATTTTGTAACATCGTAATTGACCCACCCCTTTCTTACTGTTGCTAGCCGAGGGGAAAAGCTGGTGCAGCGCAGACTTGTCATCTGGCCAAGATAAGGTTGAGGCAGTCAAGTAAAAGTAAATTTGGCGACAAGTTCAAGTTTCAAAATGATTTTTCAGTCACTGTATTTAAAAAAGCAATTGAATAAAAGAATTTCCGTCTTTTTTCTCTTTCTTCTTATGAACTTAAGTTTTGAAAAAGACTTTTCAGTTCCACAAGAACTAATCAAACGTAACTGCTGACTTCTCAATAGGTTTGTTCGAATCGCAAGTTCTGATCAGTTCAGAACCGTTTGAATGAGTTGGCCTTCGAAGTAATGATTTATTTTAACAACTCATTGAGAAGTACAACTTTGACGAATGCATGTTTTGAACGATTCGGAATTAGTCAGAACTCGCAGTTCGAACAAACCTAATATGTATTGATTTTCAGTAACTGAAAACAATAAAGGTTCCAATAATAATTAATTTTATTTAATGACTGTATTATAGCCCCCATAAAACGACATCTGTTACTGCTAGGTGCCCTTGTAATGTAGGATATTAGAATAAACCAAGTCATCAACTCTTTTTAATGAAGTACAATACGATACAATGTTCTCCACATTAAAATGGTAATTCTTACAGACAGAATACGCCGCCGAAAATAATTTTCTCCGCAGCGAGTGATCTCCTCCAATTTGAATATCGCGTGACCTAAACAAATACAATCTGCATATCAGGTTGTCCTTATTTACGGGGCCGAGCACACAAATTTAGATGCGGTGCCGTTGGATTGTGTTTGTGTTGTTACCTGACAACGACGAACAGGTTTTCGGAGTCGGAATTGAAACTAGGAAATTGGATTGCACCTTGTTCTAAAAACAAATAAACGTTGTTATAACAAGTGCTTATGCAGACCTGATTTTATAAAGCTTTCACAATCTACATTATCAACATTTTAAGTTAGTACCTACTTGAGATGATTGTTGCAACAAATTTATGGTGTCAGAAGTGGGATAACTGTAAAATATTAAACTTGATCCTTTTTTTTTATTACATAGTGTTTACTTAATCAAATTTAATATCGCGTTTAGAGAAGACTAAACTATATGTACACATATAAACTTATTCGGTTCTGAATAACATAATTTATTCAGGTAATTAATTTTGACACAATTGTGTCAATGTACTCGTCGTATGTGCAAGTGAAATGTAGGTATTCTTGGTGCGTTCTTATTCATTCATAACAGGTTTCAAACATATTTACGCACGTCAGTTTGCGTTACAACATTTGTGAGTGCTATTAAACTATTGTCATGTTCCCGACGATATCTAGTACATTCAGGCGTTGACCTCGACCAGTTTATCATCAGTATAAAAAAAAAGAACTGCGCTCTAATCCGAAATTCAGATTTATTATTAAGGCGCATATGTTTTGGAAAAAACGAGAGCTCGTTATTTACGACCACAACGAAATTTATTGCGTGCGTTCTTGAAACCGGAACAGTTGCGGACCTGCACATTTGCGAACCCATACGCAAATGTGCAAATGTCTTTGATAACAAGCAAAAATTCATTTGGAATTGTAATCAACATGATTCAACTCTACTTACAGGGACTCGAGTCGATAATATCTGCGTTTCACCAAACAATAACCTGCTTCATCAGGGTTGGATATATGTATTTAGATCTCTAACCATTTCAACTTGACTCTCGGGTTTTCCACTCAACACAATCTCATTAGCGTTTTAAGTGAAGACTGCAATCAATAGTTGATAACGAAAACAGTCGTTACGTAAGACGCTGATGAGAAGGCGCTAAGTGGACTAAATAAAATGGGGCTATACCGGATGTCCCAAAACCCTCGTTTAACACTGAAACAGTATATAGAGCGGCGCAAAAGAAACAACTTTTTTCAATACTTCTTTTTCCAAAAGTCAATAATAAAGGAATTATAAGCTCTGAGAGAGGGTTGGAAAATATTGTTCTTTTGGCAATATCTTCTGCATCCTTAAAGTTATGAAACTAACATTTTAAATTCAGGTATAAGGCACCTAACTACGTATTTACAACGTATTTGTTAGATCCTCCCTTCTTTTTAAAGGGTAGTTTTAGGGGGTGACTTTTCAGTATTTTATTGACTTTTGGAAAGAAAGGTATTGAAAAAAATTGTTTCTTGTGCGCCTCTCTATATACTGTTTCAGTCTCAAACGAGGGTTTTGGGGCAGCCTGTATAAACATTCTATACATTTAATGTCACCGGCCATGGTGAAACCTCTCACCCTCCAGTGTATACAGAATGTGTTACGACGCTATGGTCAGACACCTCAACTTCGTGAACTTTCATTGTACCCCCACTTATATCACACCAATGTCGATCTTATGTCCGATTTCTTCACCACCTTATCTTAAGGTTAAATTTATCTCTCAGTTAGAATGTGACACAGAGTATGTATAAAGCCATCTGTATGTCACATTCTAACTGACAGATAAATTTAACCTTAAGATAAGGCGGCGAAGAAATCGGCTATTCGTCACGCAGTGAATTTTATGCATGGAGCGCTACATTCAATAAAAACCTGAAGTTATACGAATAAAATAAAAGCCACCAGTAACATACACTTGTCTTTATTTGCATTTCAAATGGAAAAATGAAATTCAAAACAAAGAAATGAATAAGCGCAAATAAAATAATTCAATGTTCAATTGGTTAAACAAACCGTGCTGAAACTCAAACGACCAGAAAAGTCAAATCACGAAATACGGATCCGTTTGTTCGTTCACAAAAAATATTAAATTATATGTATAGCAAAAAAAAGCTAGAGTAAATTTAACAGTGCACGTCAACATAGTATTAAAATGCGTCCAAAATATTAAAAATATAATAAAATAAAAGGTCTGTTCGTACAGCATTTCTGACTAGTTTAAAACTGTCAAATATATTCGCTCGTCGAATTGATCACCGCTTTCAAGAACTGCATTAAATGTGAAACTTAGATCGGCGCATGCTTCTGATAGTTTCGGACTAGCCAGAAGCTTCTGTACGAACAAACTTAAAATCCGACCTTCAACTTCCAACTGTGAAAGCACAGTAGCTGATCGAGAGTCGTGAAGCCGTTCGAGTAACGAACGCACAGGAGAGGCGTTTCAGAAGCACCAACTTGCTTTCCGGAGAATAAGCGCCCTCTAATGGCGAGAGTAGTAAACAGCCGTGGTAACAGTTGCTAAAATGGATGACGGCATCGTTCTTCCCACAACGACGCCATCAAAATTCCAAACACGACTCCACGAAGAAACCGCCGAGTAGCTTCCGGTTAAACGCTCCAATCTGCAACAAAAGAAAAACCTAGATAAATGATTAAAACAAGCACGTGTTACGACCTTGAACTGCGCACAAAATTGCTGATATGAAACATACCTGACTTGTATCCAGAAGTCAGGCTTGGAAAGGCCTGGAAGAAAGCCTTTGTTGCTTGAAGCGCACAATTCAAAACCGGGGTAAAACCCTCCGTTCAATCTTCACTTTAGACAACATAGTTTAGTGAAATTCAGAAACAGGGCGGAAAAGCCCAAACACGAGGTGTACGCCAAGCGAGCAGCAGCAAGACTGAAATGGAACAGTGCGGTCATACACGAGCGGGGTTTCGACGGGTACACTACAAGGGGAGTTGCTAAGAGAAACAGCAGAATTACGCAGTAATGCGTGAGTCATTGAATTTGTCTTGTTGTACAATATTTTGCAGTTTTATTAGATTGAAGAAGACCGTTACGATTATGATTCCCACACAATATACAGGGTAATCCGGAAAACTAATAATTTTGACAACTGAAGCTAGGCGTAACAAGATCGACTTTAGAATTTTCAATTAAATGTTACTTGAACTTTTTAAATACATATCTTATAATTGTCGAAAAAAATTGCAAAAATTACTTTAATGCTAAACAGTACCTCTTTGAATAAGTTCCAGTTATCTTGAGAGGCTTTCTTTTCATTCATCGCTTTTTTTGGCACTGCTCAAGCCGCAACATTTCAGTTAATCCGTTGTGTTATTCAGAGGACATATTAGTACCTCTAGGTAGGAACTCCTTATCACCAAAGTTTAAATTTAAATTTACTTGCCTCTACTTACCACGGTTCAATATGACAAGCTTCTGCCGATTCTACGATCAGCTGAGCCCCAGCTAGCAACAGTGAAGAAAGGGGCGGGTTAACTTAAGGTGGTAATCTTATAAAGGGCGCCAGAAGACAATTGATCAACTAAACGTAATTCGATCGGCCGACGTCTCCAATCGACCAGATCGTGCAGAAAAGAAACACTAATAATCAGAGGCGAAACTACTCACTGGTGTGCGTGAAAGTAGAAAATTAAAATCGTAGCTAAAGTTAACACAATTTATTACACACTTCAATAAACACTTTACACTATTAATAAACAATTACAATTGGCTGCTTACTTTAGGCTTAAATTAACTACGGTAAGCGCAGCGCAATTCGTACTCGCGGTTTATTTCTCACGAGCTAGGAGTAAAATTTAACAACCGATCGGTCCGTAAAACGTCAGATTAAAGTGAAAACCTAACCTTGAAACTGCGAGTCCAGACGTACGTCAAAATCAGCGGTGCCAACCGAAGCGCAGAGGCCGGTGGGGAGTTGCAACGCCCTCTATCAACCGCAGGAAGCGTCGACAAACTGGTCTGAACTGGACCCGCTCAGATCGTCAAGATGGCTGATCAGGTTTTCTCGATCGGGTCTCGATACGACTATGGGCAGGAGCGCCCCCGGAGAACTAGGCCAAAAGGTCTGGTCTAATAGCCTGCGCCAGAAAACTGCGCCCAAATAGAAAAGCCTACATAGAAGAAATGATTTTTCGTTAGCGGCCATGTTGGCCTATTTGGTATGCATCGTCATATTTTACCTGAGAGAACTGGGGCCTCAGGCTTGGTAAGGAGATTAAAAACTGTCTCCAATCGATGTTCGGCGGTGTCAATTGATATTCCAGCAAAGCCGCAATTGATTTACTTCTCCAAACGAGCAAGAAATCCGTTAGATTTAACACACACGGAAAACACGTCACACTGGCACAACGCTCCGAACAAGAAAGGACGCGATGAAATTGAAGATTGAGAAGGTCGCTTCGACGCGCGGGGATTACCGACGGTAACCAATGACAGGGGACCTGAGAGTCACATGGTGCCTTCATAGCCTACGAAAGTACTGCGATCACCGCACGCAGGTTTCCCCCATAGTGATGTAGAGGAGGGGCAACAGGGTCGTCAACTGTGTTAAAACACATTCGAATGCTGTTATATCGCCACGATATTTTAGCGCGAGATTTGAATGTAACAACCTCTTGTACAATGCCTTCAAAATCGATTTTATAAAAACGTGTTATCTTGATGCTGGATTTTGGCGCGCCTTTTTTGGCAGAGAAAAGCTTGGAATTTTCCACTATGGATTCTGAACCTACATCGTGAAAACACTTCTTCTTAAAAAAATGTTTAACTAATCTTTCCTACTTCGTTATTGTAATTTTAAATATCGCCTGAAAAGCCTTTCATTTCCTGGAGATGTTTCATCGACATCTGCATGGAATATTTTCAGATTTTTGCGTACTTTTCTCGCGTAAAACAAAAGAAGGTCGCATTTTCTTCTCCCTGAAACCTTTCTAAGAACACATCAAACAGTTCCAAAGTATCTTATCTAAATCAATGGTACCCATGGTACTCTATGATAACAACAAAACTGATAAAAATTTAATCGAAACATCCAAACCTAAGTAAAGAAACCATCAAACAAAGAATTGCCAAAATAAACGTTGTTCAATATGAAGAGATCTAAGCGGGTGCAAGCCAGAACTAATTGTGATAATGAACGTCTGTCCTTATGGCACACAATTAAGGAAGTAACAACCAGATTGTTACGTTCCGTGATTCAGTCAGAGAAATTTCCGGACTCACCGTAGATGGCGGTCGAATTTACTGGAACATTTGCTACATTTTCCACGCTATTCTCGAAAGAAGGATTTAGTATATAAGCCAGGGACGGAGGTATATTGAAAGCAGTTTTATTTAGAAAGCGATGTGTGTAGTAAGCGAATTAGTAGAACGATTAAGTTATAGAAGTGTTATTTGTTGGAGAAGCGTTCTTTCATTGTGGTATATGACCGTAGACATTAAAGTGTTTTTAAAATAAACAACAATTATAATTCGTGAACCCCGGGTCGTAACAATATTCTTAAAGCAAGACTACACTATCCCAGAAATATTTGCAAGTTGTCAAAGATACAATAGGCTCATTTAATCTGATAATTATTTATATTGAAATGTATAGAATTAAATTAGAAGATGCTTTTGCTGAGCAGAAAAGCTCAAAAGGACTGTTTTACTTATACAGTTTTCGTACAAAATCCATCGCTTTTTGAAAGTAGTTAAAAACCTAGACAATGTCACATTCCTGCTTTTTATAGAACATAAAAAAATTAACGTAATTTTAATAAACCGCTAATATTCGAAATGGTTTGCGTTTGCGTTATTTAAAAACTGAATTTTTTTTTTAAATTAAATCCTCAGCGAGAACGAGGGCGCAAAAGATGTCGAGTGCTAACCATGACATTGATCGAACGTCGTCTAGGCAGAGACATAAATCATTCGTCCTTATTAATTTCTTTTTGCATTCTGAAAAATTAAAGACGTCGCGTCGTCTGCGTCTTCCTTAAATCCTCGAACAAATTCCCTCAAGAAGGCAACAAATAAAACATAAATGTAAAATATTTCCTATATTGAGTGTCCCAAAAAAAGTGTTCTCGACAGGAAAGCAAAAGCCTGAGTAAATAATCTTCTAAGCCTTTAGTTTTTAATTTTAGTATTTTATGTAAATACAAATTAAATTAACTCGAAACTAACTTCTGTACTTAAACGTAATGTGTTTTCCTCTAGTTTATCGGAACAAATCTCCCCTGCAATTGGTGTCAGAAGTAGGACAACGCTGATAATGATAACAAACCATCAAGCAACTAACTCATACGAAAGATATTATCTCCGAGACAGTCAATCACTCGAAAATATACAGCAAGCAAGAAGAAATAAAGCTAGGCTGCATGGAGCTCGTGCAGTAAACGTTGAATAATGTAACACACGTCCTACCTATTCCCTGAACGGCGTGTACTCGTGCTCGAATCCCACGTACATTTTCAGTAATAACAACCCACGAGCAGATTTGAACGAACTCTCCGGTGCAATAAGAACACACGCGACGAAAACGTAAAAATGAGCTGGCCACGCGTATGAAATATTTATTTATCGCCGAACGTACGTTACAATAAGTCCGGGTTATTGGCACCGGATTTATTGCCTCATATAGACGAGACGTAGCAATAACAGGGCACTTAGAATCATCGTACTTTAGTATTTCAAGAAGAAATAAAATTTGAAGCAGCAAGTAGCATTCTAACTATAATTTAGGAAGAGATACTTTGCAATTTACAATTTATTTCTAATATTTCTTTACTATTGTACTACGTAGTAAGAGCTGTAAACTGTACGAACAGAAAAATTATTCCACTGTGATGATATTAATAATTGAGATAAGCTTGAAACTGGCGCCGTAGTTTTTAGGGTATTTCATCGGAATCAGTGTGGCCAGACTGAAAAAAGTAGCGAACTCGGTACGCTATTAAACAGTTGCTCGAATTTGTTATGTTTTCAGTTTCCCATTGTATTACTCCGCAACAGCAAGGAAAATTCAAATTTCAAATTCCAAGGTGTATGAGAAAATGCAATTTTATTATTTATAAGTTGCAGGAGTTGTTTTAGTTTCAAACCTCTAAGTTTGACAACGTTGCAGTTTATTGATAAGTCATTTTTTAAACTGTAATGTGAATGGTATACAAATGTACAGTGGTGGCTATTAAAATCGTTACCCCTCGCTAACTCGCTAACCTCGCTAACCTCGTCCTTAGCGACCTGCAATGAAAACAACGGCTATCATTGCAGTAGCAATTGGTTTAGGTCTCAACCTAAGGGTTACATATCCTTCATCCTCGTGTTCATATATTTTGAACAATTATTATAAAATGTTTCTAATCGAGAGGTTGAGGTTCCTCTTTAAAAAAATCAATGAGCAAATGAAGTTGCCAGACGCATTAAACGAGCTCACGTCGCTCTAATCCATTTCTTCTGAACAGCCTCATTTGTTTCCAGCCGAAACCATTTCCTGGGGCCCCGATCGCGAACTGAAGCCGGGCGTAATGAGTTTCGGCTCTCCTTTTTAACGTAATTACGTGTGCGTTTCGCTCGACGGTTTTGCGTCGCAAGCGACGCAACGCGACGCTTTGTTTTGCGCGATCACAAAAGAACCGCTAAATTTAGGACAATTTGGGTTTATTGCGCGTGAGGCCTACATTACGGTAATCCTTCTCTGTTTGTTTTAGCTTTCACTGAATCGAGATGTTACCGAATGAAAAATTACTACCTATGTAGAAAGTGCCTAGACAACTACGATATAAAAAGCTTCAATTTATTATTATTTTTTAGAAAATAGCATTACTAAAAGTAACTACAATTGCGTTTTTTTTTTCTTAACGCAGTTGGTGACACTAACTTACATACTTCAAATTTGCCTAGCTGTCAAGAGCGTACAATTTTAAAATGTTTAATAAGGCCCGGTTTTTCAATCGATTGGTTAAGTTACTGTTAGCGTTATCCGATAGTTAGCACAGAAAATGGGTTTATCAATCTACTGGCAGTCTTAACAATGACATAAATTCCTTTTAACAAGGAGGTAAACTAAGGGCCAGTTGTATAAAACGAGTTAACCACTCGATCAAGTTAATCATGTAGATAAGCAATATCATTGGAGGAAAATTTGAGTTTCCACCAATGATATTGCTTAATCATACAATTAACTTGATCGAGTGGTTAACTCGTTTTATACAACTGGCCCTAACAGTAGGTAATTTTGCTTGTTAGCCGTAAACAAGTAGAGGGGATACATAAATGTGCGCAAGCGACTGTACAATTCTACTTCTTGTGTTTGATTTAAAAATTGGAAATGAATAACATGGGAAATGTAAATAAATTTTTCTGACGAGTCTGATTCGGACGGTGATATAAAAAGTGAACAAATAAAAATCAGATTAAAGTAGGCGGTGCAAAGAAAATGTATGTCTGGATTAACTGAATTAATTAATGTAATACATTCATGGACTGTCAAATTTATTGACTTTTTATTTAATCACAGACATACATTTTCTTTGCACCGCCTGCTCTAATCTGATTTTTATTTGCTCACAGGTTACAATATGATTTAGCAAACGCTATGGGCCTGAATAGAAGAGTACATAAAATTCGTCAACGGCCACATGAATTACTGGAACGATATGGAATTTATTCACAGATTTCGACTTTCCAAAAATGCTGTTCAGAACTTGTTAGCACTTATTGAAAATAGAATTCGATTTCCAACTGGCAGGTATTTATTATCCGTTCATGAAACTCCTGTGACGTTAACAATTTCACATTAAAAGTTATTATTATTATTATTGTTATTGAACCGTTCAATTTGAACGGTTCACCATCCCTAATTGTTTTATTTTTAAAGATAAAAATGAGGAGTTGTGTATTAAATTATCCCATTAATTTGTTAAATTTATCCCATTGGCAAGTAACAATCACTTTACCAATCAATTGAAAAACTGGGCCTGATTAGTGATGCTAAACTAAAAGAAGGTATTTTCATAGGTCCTCAAATGAGAACTCTATCTTTCTCCAAAAACTTAATGAAAAAGAACTTACTGCCTGCAAATGTTTTGTTAATGTAGTTAAAGGCTTTCTGGGAAACAAGAAAGATGAAAATTATAAAATTTTAATAAATGAACTGCTGCAATCGTAAAGCTTTAGGATGCAGAATGTCATTAAAGTTCATTTTCTGCATTCTCATTTGGACTTTCTTCCTAATAATCTCTGTGCTGTGACGAACAAGGTAAAAGGTTTCATCAAGAAATCAGAACAATGAAAACCAGATATCAAGGACGATAGGATCCGGCTATGATGGGGGATTTTTGTTGGTTCTTGAAACGAGAGGATCTAACATCTAATAAAAAGCAGAAAAAAAGTCATTGAAATTTGTATAATTATTGTAACTATATTTTAATACAGTTTAAGAATCGTTTGATAAAAAAAATATTTGCGTTTAAAATCAACAAAATTTTTAATAAAAATATTTTCTTATTCTCCCTTTTGTATTCGTTTTTAGTAATTTTTTATTTATTTCAAAATGCATATCTAGACGTGCTGCAGATTTTCTAATACTGTCACGATGTCATTATCTGAGAAAATAAGTAAATTTAGATTCGTTCCGTAATTATTGCAATTATGTGCATTTCAAAATTATGCGGAATCAGCACCCATTGAAGTTTAGTAGAACAAAGCCGCGTTACACATACTCGCATTTCACTACGCATAAATGCAAGCTATGCGGAATGTAGGTGTGTTGTTTACATGTGCCAATTAAGATCGAGGCAATTAGAACGTTTTAAGAAAACAAATTTGGCAAGGGTCAATTTATGCTGACACCTTTTAGAACTTTGTACTTTGGACCGAACCCCCAGCCACCAGAGCGAAGGAACTAATTGTGACGTAGATTTAAGAAATGTATAAAAGATCGACCCGCAGGTCAGCAATCAGTATCAGTATTATTATTATTAAGAGAATTAATTATTGAGTAATAATCATGTAGGTAGATAATCGGGTATTAGAGATTATTATTATAACTAATTATTATTAGTCAGTGTTGAGAAACCAAGTGCGCGAAGCCAAGCGAGTGGACTCTACGAGCGCAGGGCTGGCCGCCAGGCCAGGCCCTTCCCCCTAACATAAAACTAAAGTAAAGCTAAGATTAAGGTTAGATCAAATAAGTTCATTAAGTTTAAAATAAGTGACTAAAGTTAAGGATAAATTAAAATATAATTTAAAAAGACGTAGGATAATTATGTTTAAAATAATCTAGCTAAGTAAAATTTAATTAAAAGACAATTCGCATAATTCATAATTCTAAATCTTTTTTAACGCGACAATACTTTTTTTTGATTAAGTGAGATTAATGTAATTAGAAACAAATATTTTTTTTGAAGTTGTCGACGAATGTTTAAAATTTGTTCCTCCCTAGTGTTATGTTTATTAATCATCCGCATCTTCCAGAAATGACTATCAGTGGAAACTTTGGGCAGATTCAGCAGAACATATCAGTAACAGTTCCCGCTCCAACAGTTGAGACTGAGCACTCATTTCTGCTGAATGAAGTTCACTCATCATAACATGTTCCAGTTAAGTAGCGGAGAAGTTAGGCTACAAAAAATGGCGACCCCTCCAACCAGTGACGGCCGGTGCATATGAATTTGGGAGTGCTGCCGATGTGCGCTGCACATTGTTTGCTCTCTGTTCGTCCGCGTTAGACAGAGCTAACACTGAGCGAGTTTGTCTGCAGCACTCCCAATTTCACTGCACCAGCCGCCGCTGCCTCCAACTCATCAATTTGTGAGAGAGCAGAAAGTTGATCAACAGTTGCACAACTTTCCCTGTCTGCTGAATGCGCCCTTTGCTCAATAGATAGTAGTTTTTCAATATAAAACATAAAAAAACAACTTTGAGCAGTCTAGCGGCTGTCAGCTGTCAACCATGGCCTTCTAAATCAAAAGCGAGTTCTAACTGGCCTGGGCGTTTTGAAAAATTTACATTGAATTTTTGTGCTCGAGAAAACGCCAAAAGTCGACACTTTGGCGCTGGTTATGGGGCACTGACAGCAATGAGTGAAGTGTACTGTCATTATTGTCAATCAAAGTGAATTCACGCAAAATTAATTAATATTGTAATTATCGTAATACAAGATAATTTATGTGGTATAAACTTTATAGATTCATGCAAAAATCATTTGATCTCGTCGGAGTGAAGTACGCTTGCGCCATAAAGAAAGACTGGCACTTTAAAAAGCTTTCGTGTTATGAATAATTACAACAAGTTATATAAAAGAGTTTCGACTTTTGATAATGTAAAACGTGTTAAAAAAGGCGTTGATAATTACGCACAATGAGAAAAGCTTTATTATACATGTTGTAACTTACCACAGGTAAGATTCTAATCTAAAACCGTAATGGTTTAATGCTAAATTAAGTTGTCGAAATTGGACATAAATACTCCACCTTATTCCAACGTAAATAATATCCAGTATGCTCAAATTTTTACAACAATAACATTAATTGCTCTTACACGAACTCATCCACCATTCACATGTGACAGAACTGTCAAGATTTTAGGTTAAGAAAGCGCCCTGTAAGCACTGCTTGGCGGAGCACGCCTGAACTGCACTTTTGCGCAGGCCAGATAGAACACGCTTTTCATTTAGAAGGCCATGCTGTCAACTTCCAACTTATTTTATAAAATAAAATTTGAAATTTTCTTCTTTAGAAAAAATCCCTATCCCTAATGATTTTAAGAAGATTCCTTAGAAAGGGTATTTATCCCTTAAGTTGGCAACACTGGAGTACGTTTAGAAAAAGTCGACAGAGGGAGATTGAGGGGAGATCACGTGACGATTACCTTCATATGAGTTTTTAAACGGTTGACGTTAGATTAGGGGAAAATTCCGAATATTTTTATAATGTTCTCAGTTACCGGTACCTACACGCAAGCTAGAGTGCTAAAACATACATTCAATTTGTTAAATAGATCGTAAAATTGATGAGTTTTGATCTTACTTTTTCTATCACACAACAGTATTTTGTTGTTGTGGCTTGTTATCACTTCCCCGTTTTCGTCGGTGACTAAATCATGACTACGTGAAGTTATAATAACATTTTCACTATTCATTTTAATTTGTAGAAGTAAACGATTTTGATTTGACGTAAACCTAACCTCACAACTCACAAGGTAATTTTTCCCGCAGTCTCTGAGCACGGGAACTTGGGTTTACACAGTGTGCACGCTCCGGTGTTTAGAAATGTGGAACAAATCTAACCGGTAATTATTCACCTTCTTTTATAAACGGTTTGGGTACACACTAACAATACTCTACCTCTTTTCTAAACGCACCCCTGAGTGAAAGGCCACGAAAGGCCGTGATGTGACCGTGATTAAAAAAACGATCGACCTAAGAAAAAAGTTAAGTTCAACAATAAATTTTCGCGTGTGGCGCATCGTTTTACTTTTAATTTACCCTTTGGCTATTTATTAATGACCTTCTGGAGAGTTTCGTTCCCCGGTAGTTGGAAACTCTGTTTACTGGGATTGCCGGTGTTTAGTTTGGCACCACTGCGCGGGTTAATGGTGTTGGCAATTATACGTGTCGATTTCCAACACGCGCCGGCTCATTTTCATCAATTCATAATAAAAAAACAAGAAGAAAATGCTTTCTGGTACGTAAATTACAACTATTTGATCGTAAAAGCATTAGTATTATTTACGATTACAGGGGGCGTGTTGATTCTTGCGCTTTTTACAACTGCTCGTGCGAGTGTGTCAGGTTATATCGGCCCCGCAGAAGAATATAAGCTGACGGAAATCCTGATGAGGGCCTTCGTCAAACTGCAAGCTGGAGATGTGACTACCATGTACTACGGAGCGAAAGGATTTACAACATTGAAGCAGTCGATACCTCGAGTTTCAAGGATGGATTGCTGTGCTCATTTGCAAGCCCATTTCAAACCGGATGTTTCACCGGAATCGGCCTTCTATGCACTAAGTGCTTGGTCACTGATGAACTGTACCGAGGCTCTTCGAGTGAACACAACTCTCCATAATGAACGGACTATACAAGTAAGTTCTTTTTTTTTTCATGAGAGAGAGTTACAAAGTGCTCTGTCAATGTCAGTTCTTGCTCTCTGCTTTTTAATGGCTTATTTGTGAAGTAGCAAAAAAAGTATTTTTAACTTTTGCTTGATTTGGCTTTGCAATTGTTTTGAAATTACTTTCTACACATATGCATTTTTTTATTCTGAAAATTTGCTTATATATGTAATTTGTTTTTTTTTTTTTGTCACGCTATAGATGTTAAATGAATTTATTGCTGGAACTGGAGGTACTGCAACCATCTCAGATCTGAGATATACCATGCAAACCATGAAATTGTTGAATTTGCCAATTCCCAATCCTCTAGGGCTTGCACATTACATTCAGTCTCGCTTGAAAGAAGACGACAGTCTCTTGACCTTGGGGCATGCGTTGCATGCGGCGAGAGAACTTGAACACTTTGGCAAATTCGCCCTTGATCGTGTTGAAGATATCGTCGTGCAAGCTGACGAAGTAGATGGACGCCTGTTGCAATGGGAAGGTGGTTTGTGGACAACCGGCCTGCTCCTGACAGGGCTCTTAAATTTACCTGGAGCAAAACCTTTCAATCAAAACCAAGCTGATAAATTTGCCGCTTATTTACTGAGCAGGAGAAGTGTTCAAAGTCCAAGAGGGGCCCTCACTTTGCTGCAATCTGCCATTGCCTTATCGAATAGTGAAGTATACCCTGTCTGTATTACTATTGTCGGATCTGCACAGATATCTCCAGAGAAGCCGGAATTAAACGTGAAGATCTCTGATTTATTCGGAAAACCACTGAAAACTCCACCGACTCCCGTTATTGCACAATCAGCAACACGTACCACTGATGATGTTGTTGTCCTGTCGAAACAACCGCTTAGCCCCACTGAGGATGCTACAGTCTTCAAACTACCCCTCCGATTAGAACCAGGCCAGTATCAAATTGCACTGAGCGCTGGCGCACACTCCACGACTTTAACCGTCCGTGTTTTGGGCCCAGTCAATTTGCAATGGCTGGAAATCGGCCTGGGTGATGCGGACGGTGCATCAGCCCCTCGTTTAACCAAGCTAGAATTTCGCTCGGAACTACCAACACCCTTACAAGCTGACTCAACTCATAGCTTGATTCTCAAATTTCCCCTGTCAAGGGTAGTGCATCAAGCGTTCCTGCGATTGTACTCTGGCAAGCGTGAAATTATTTTCATCGCTGAAAAAGACTCGAATCAAGTGTATAAGATGAATGTGAATTTAGCTTCGGAGCTCGCACACTCTGGCAACTTCGACATGGAGCTTATAATCGGTGATGCCATCATGAGTAATCCAATACGTTGGCGTGTGGGTAGTTTAGAAGTAAATCTGCCAACGCCCGAGCCAACTAAAATGGTGAGGAGGGGATCAAAGCCCGAAATCAAGCACTTATTCAGGAAGCCGGAGGCAAGGCCCCCTCAAATGGTATCCTTGCTGTTCACTGGCCTTGCAGCTGCACCCCTCCTGTTGTTACTCATTTTGTGGGGCAGGATCGGAATTAACCTCAAGAACATCAGCTTCTCATCCCTACCTTTCCACGTTGGGCTCGGCTCAATTCTGGCTCTGTTCGGACTGTTTTGGTGGCGATATGACATGTTTGTAACATGCTTTTGGTTGGTACCACTCGGTGGTTTCACCTTCCTCTCAGGAAACCACTTGCTGAACAAAATAGCCAAGCAAAGGAAGTAGTTTGTGTCTAGTAAAGTTTGTGTTTTTAATTTTGATGTTCGTCACATCACTTTCGGTGTTTCATTTGATGTTTAAGGTCGTCACCAAACTAGACTGATTATTTTTTTTTTATTGAACTTATGTCTGTCAATCAAATTTGTGTTCTAAATGAGCTGTCCATAATAAATGAGACTTAACTGTTTTGAGCGTTTTGTAATTTTAAACATTTTGTAAACTATGAAGGTCAATTTATAATAGTAATATCCCTCATAAACATATTGAAGCCTTTTACACTCGTTTGTAATTGTGTAAAAGGTGCAAGACCTAAACCAGGCAAGCGTTTTTTCCTTGCAAAAACTACAGTGTCTCTACATCAAAATGATTTAAAGGAATAAAGAAGTTGACCTGTGGTGTCTGCAAAGTTTTCTCCATTATGTGTCTTTTTCCATTGAAATAAGATCTGAACTCATTCTGTCAGGCCCGCTGCCAGGGTGTCAAACGCCCTAGTGCAAAACATTTTGACGCCCTTTTAAACACAAAACACTATGGATTGTATTCTGTATACATCAGAGGAAACGCCCATCAAGCTTCATTTCAATAAAAGAAATACAACCAAGAAAACACAGTCGAGCAACAGCATAGCTTATGTAAGGGAGAAAATGCTTGTCTAGTTTAAGCCTAAGGATAATAATAATATTGATAATAAGACAATTAATAAAACGTATCATTATTATTAATTATAACATGAAAAGTTGTACCACCTTATTGTCCCTAAACTAGTATTATCCTTCACCATCTTCAGAGTTTTGATCATCTTTTGTTATCTCCTCGTTTTGCATCGACTGCATCAACTGCTGCTCTTGTTGGGCACGTAAATGTTGCTGTACATTAGCAATATACTCTTCAGCGAGGCTACAAGCTTGTTCAATTTCATAATTATGTGAAACTAAAGCGACCCATTTGGCTTCGAGAGCCCGCAGTTGCTCTCCACCTTTCGTCTGCAAAGACTTCCTCTGCCAATTAACTTCTTGCAGAGCCTGCTTTAGCTCGGCCAACTTCTTCGAAGCTATCCTTTCGCAGTCGGTCAATGTTTGCAGGTATCTTTGCCAAGCTGGGCAACAATACTGTAACATCAACTGAAGATTTAATATTCGTACCGCTTGATGTTCAAGCTGCGCTTGCGAATTGTCTACGCATTCGGACCATGCACCGACTTCGTTAAGTTTACCGCTGGGAGGGGGTGGAAGTTCGTAGCGTTTCATAGACATTGTGTCCATGGGCAGACGATTCTGCAAGCGTTCGAATTCCAAGTGCATCATTGAAGTTTCGAAGGCAGTCACGTTCAGTGGAGGCAGGTGGTCCAAGTAGTTTTTCGTGGGTCTATATCGCCTGCATTCTTCTTCGACCATTGCAAAAGCCTGCAATTTACGAAATTGTAATTTTAAATAACAAACTGATTTTTAATTTACTTACAGCTTCTCGCACTCCAGGTTCATCGTAACCTTGGTCGATATAGGGTAGCGCGTCTACAATAACTTCTCCTGCCATTCTGTTTATTGTTAAAAAAGAGAAGTTGTAAAATAAAACGTTTTGTTAATTCGAACGCAGTTTTACAACAATTTTGACAGCGACAATCAGTGTTGCCAATACTATAAAATTTTATTCCTGGAGAATATTGACCAACATTCCTGAGAATTTTTTAAATACTCCTACATGATAATTTTGTTTGATATATCGCGTTGGCCTAGTCACCACTGGCTATGCATTTACCGTGAGTAAATGAAGGATAGAATAGTAGAAAGCGCATGAGTAAACGAAATAGCTACATCAATCGACGTTGCCGATTGATAACACGGGCTACGCTCCGGCCGCTGGCGCCGGTCGCATTCCTACCTTCGCAGGCAACATTGTAATATCTCTATTTCACTTCCACACAAGTTTCAATGAGCCTCTCCTTCATTTACTCAAAATTAACCGTATACCTAGTCTTGGTTAGACCGACTGTGTATACAAATACGGGCAATGGTAAACATCGGGGGCGCCAGCTCTAATCTAGTAAGTTTAACAGCGTTGCCAAATGCAACTTTGGCCAGTAACACATGATACATTGCATTTAACGTAGAGTGATCTAAAATCCTCAAATACGAAGGAATCATTAAAGAACGTAGTCAAATAAAGTTAGTTTTTTAATTGTTAACAGGATCATACATATTCGTCGTAATAATTTTAATGTAACGTGATTGTATTAATACTTTAAAATTTGTAGCTCTCTCATATTGAGACTTCATTGAACTCTTTACATTCAGACATCTTCCTAATTGGAAATCTTTTGTTACTAAACATACCAAATACCAGCAGCTAAATTAACAACAAAAGGTCGCTTTTCGTTTTATCATTACAATAATATAGGTATTACATCAAATTAGCATATTTTATACTATAAGTAATTAACTACTATGTTTTTAATTTTCCCACATTTCAAGTAAAAGAAACTGCATTTGGCAACATCGCGCAAAGTGCGCAAATGTATGCGCGTTGGCTGGCGCCCCTATGGCCGTATGCACAGACAAATCTTTAGACTAGGCCCGGTTTTTTCATCTCTGAGTAAGTGGCCAGTAAAATACTTGATGGTTAAAGATAGGGAAACGCATTGCGCTAATCGTCAAGTAGTAACTTGGCACTTACTCAGAGATGAAAAAACCGGGCCTTAAGCCAAAGTAAACCTTTACTTTGAACAAATCCAACTATACGGCGAACAGTTTGATATGAAGTTAGCTTTAAGTATCAAGTCCACCTTGAAATTTGTCTGTGCATATGGCCACTAATCTTTACCATTGCCCAAATACGAGTAGTAAAGAAGATCAGTATGTAAAAATTATAATGAAAAGTTTATATAGCGACATCCTGCGATCGCTTTTTGACCCCTGGTAACACTGTTTGAATACAAACTGGTGATAATAGTGATGTTCTTTTATTCATCGAAGAGCTAAGCGCACTCATTGGAAAAACATCAAAGCGTCTTTTTATTCATCATACATTTTGCGATTAAAGTTATCAATCTGTCTTTTATTCATCGATGTGGTAATCTAAAACTCATCGGAGTCATCTGGATTTACTGCTGATGAACCGATGAATTAGGGAGGGGAGAGAACATTGTAGAGGTTATATTGGTTATACAGTATGATTTTTAAAATTTTAGATAGAGGGAGGCCGTGAGGAGAAAAACATACAGCTTAAATTAACTCATACCTACGTTTTGGTTAACATCACTGCGAAAATTTGGTTCAATGATGAATGCCTTTTGAAGTTTTGTAAATATTATTTTGAATAAATTGTTGTATTTGCTAATTTTACGCCATACGTTTTGCTTTCACGGCCTCCCTTTATCTAAAATTTTAAAAATTTGTTATGCTTGTAAACATCAAAACGTTATTTGATAAAGATGAATGAAAATAATGAAGAATGCTTAATACCAGTTATGTTCACGTATAAAGATAAACGTTCAATGTAGAAATTATTTATTTGTATTCCAATTCCAATTACCAACAACACCACTTATCAGCTGATTGTTCTTTTATTCAGCGCAATCTGTAGTCATCGGTGGCTTATTTGACATTCATCGATGACGTCACACCGATGAAGCGATTAAATCAATTGGCTGAATAAAAGAACACGCCTATATTTGTCTTACGCATCTGGGGATTTTGCAAGAGCAACTGTTGAAAACACTGACAATCAGTGGTGTAACAGAGTTAATTTTATCATGAAATGTAAAAAATATTGCAGTAAACGTAACATTGACCGCACTAGTGCGTACTCAGAGTATCTTCATCTCGTGTTATTACATGAGGTTAAGAGAAGATGAAAATACACTGAGTGCAACCGGTGCATGTGAATCGAAAACGCTAATAAACTTGTGTCCAAATTTCTAGGTAACTTATGTCCGTATTCGTAGTGCTTCCTCGAGGCTTCCTTGAATGAGGAACCCCTTAGACTGTGAGTTGTTTTTATGCAGCTGCCTTACTACAATCCCATTCTAAGGGGTTCCTCATTCAAGGAAGCCTCGAAGGAGCACTATGAATACGGATATTAGTGATACAGTATTTTAAAATGTTTTGTACTTCTTCTGTATTCTAACCTAACTTTATTAACTAACAGTAGTAGTGAATAATTACGTACAGTAGTGTGTAAAGTTGTTTTAAAACTCTTTTAATACTATTGTTGAGTTCGGAAATTCACGCCGTGCAAGCTCGGAGTGAAAAGTAAAGTGAGAACGCAGCTGTTTTGATATACGTAAAAGTGAGACAAAAGTGCTCGAGGAGTGAATAGAGGGAGCGCGGAGGAATTACCGAACCCAGCATGGTATATGTCCAAATAAATTCTTGATAAAGGTAGGCCATGGAAGATAAATTATTACATTAGGGCTGGATTTCACAAACGTCACTTACCTTTAATCATCGATTAAGAATAATCATTCCTATACCTTCAACACATGTAACCATGGCAACGTTTACTTTTAACGGATGATTAAATTTAAGTAACGTTTGTAAAATCCGCCATAGGTCAGTTCCATTCGTCAGGATTTCGAGTTTTGAACCGTTCAAAATCACTGAGCATGAGCAGTGCACCAAATTGAATATAAATCTCATACTGCGCATGATTCGAACGGTTCAGAATTTGAAATGCTCTCAAATGGAACAGACCTATTATTTACATTAAAATATTATCTAGTTCTTGAGTAGTTAAATAAAATGGAAGTTTAATTTGCCACATTTTACAGCTTGATGTGTCACTAACTTCAAAAACTGCTTGTTGTAGATTAACTCTAGAACACATGGATTTGCATAAAACTTAAGATATAAAACATAAGCCGTAAGAAACAAATTTGCTTTATTCTCGTTACGGAGCTATTGTGTTAAGCCTAGAACACAATGGATTTGCATAAAACATAAGACATAAAAGGCATAAGCCGTAAGAAACACATTTGCTTTGCTCTCGTTACGAAGCTATTGTGTTACAGCGCACTTCTTTACGTAGGTCGAATTACTGTTACGGCTTATGCCTTATGTCATGTTTTATGCAAATTCGTTGTGTACTGTACTGGTCTTTAGAGCACACTACTTTGCATAGATCGAATCACTGTTACGGCTTATGTCTTATGTCCTATGTTTTATGCAAATCCATTGTGTACTCTGGCCTTAAGACATACAGTCGTGTTCAAAAAAGTGTTGTACAGAATTTGTATTGCCTAAACTTGTATATGCATTCATGATGAAGTGCAAAAGATTGTTGTACAAGTTTTGTTACATATACGGTTTCTGGCAATAATAATATTATTGAACACAAAAATAGAAAAAACAATTGCCGCTCAAAAGCAATGATATTTAAAATGTAGCTGTACAACACCTTTTTGAACATATCTGTACATTTACACTTCCATGACCTACCTTTATCAAAAATTTATTTGGACATAAGTAACGCGTGATAAATATCTTTTCTAATCAAGTGATCTATGGAAAAAAATTATGTCTTTGTTTTTGTTTGGTTCATTATTTCAAATGCCATTCGAATTATTTTTATTGCATTCCTATCGATTTGTATAGGAATGCAATATAAATATGTAATTCAAGTGGCATTTGAATTAATGAACTAATCAAAGACACATGATTTTATTTCCATAGGTCACTTGATTAGAAAAGATTTGATCACCTGTTATAATACAACTTTACTTTACAACTTGTAAAGTGCGTTAAAAAAAAACCGTTATCAAGTAGGCTTATGTCAAATGCAAATTTTGGAAAGTCACGTCGTAACTGTGCGATTATTAGAAACATAACCTAACTTTTTATAAACATTTAATTGCGATTTTCTACAAAATGGATAATAAAACGTAATTAATGAAATAAAACATTTATTTTATTTCAAAAACTCCGAAGACGTAAACATAACCTTTCGACTGTTGACAGTTCGCAGTTATTCAAGGTTGCAACATACGTACTAAGCTACGACGTGCCGTCATAAAATATAAGCAAGAGCCGTCCTCCATTTACATTCACTTCACCCAAAATCAAATCAATTCGATTTTGAACTGAACTGATTTTAAAGTGAACAGAGAGACTCTTAAAGGAATGATGTTTTGGAACTAAAATTAACATAACCTCAAAATACGTATGAAATCACATGAAACTGATAACTGATTTAGAAAACCAGCTTGATCAGTACGGGGTGCGGGAAGGGAAACTCAATGACTTCGTCATCACTGATCGCCAATTAAATAACTGCAAATGAAATGCAATCAGTGATTTTTAAGTGAATTTGAATCGATTCGCGTTCAAATAAGTTGTAAATGGAGGACGGCTAAGTTCAGAGCCTTCGCCATAACGGTTTTTTTTGAACGCACGTTATATTTTAAAATACCGTATTTTTACATCACTTACTTTCCTTTACTTAATTTACTTTAATAATTACAATAGAAATAATAAATTATTCAACTTTTATTGTATTAACAATTAATTTATTAAAATTATTTATGAGTTATGACGTTTCACAACGTTGGCGTACTGCGCAAAAGAATACAACTTCAGTTCGCTGATATTGTTAATAGCCTGTTTGGCGCTTTGGCGAAATTAACGTTTGTTGCACTAGTTTTCGGTGAAAACGATGAGTGCCCCATTATTCGCGTGTTCAAAATGCTTTTCTCGCCACCCGTTCGAAGAACTTTCGGCCGGCCAGCAGCTGTGCAAAGTAAGTTTTTTTCTCAATTACGAGCAGGTTATCCGCGAAACCATCCATTCATATGTCAAAATGTACCGTCTTTGATTCATGTTTGCCGCTTACTGGCATTCTTGTTGAAATTTCCGTAGTTTGAACAAAAGTGTGAGATTTGTATGCGTTAGTTATCAGCCTGTGAGGATGCTTTCTATTTGATGCTCATTTTTCGCCCAGGAATGTCGTGGAGCATTTCCGATGGTGAAATGCACCTATTGTCGCTCCGAATTTCAACAAACGTCGAAAGGAAGCACTAGTACTATTTGTAAAAAGTGCGAACAAAACGTTAAAGCTTACGGCAAACCTTCTGCTTGCGAGTACTGTAATATTATTGCGGCGTTCATAGGGAATAAGTGCCAGCGATGTACTAATTCGGAGATCAAATATGGACCGCCAGTCAACTGTGAACAGTGCAAACAGAAATGCGCATTCGATCGTCAAGATGACGATAAAAAGGTAAATATACATTCTCGTAGATATGATGTTCCGGAGCTGGTGTGGACCTTTTCATTTCCCGAGGATCTTTTACTTGTAGGTAGACGGCAAGCTCTTGTGTTGGCTGTGCACTTTATCGTTTAAGAGGGCGCTAGCGAAAACTAAACAGAGTGATGCTGATCGACGCGTCATTAAAATGTCACAACTTCGACAGAACAAGCACAAGGAAAGAAAGTGAGTATAAATTTAAAAAAGAAAAGGAAAATTATGATCCAGAAAAATTTTATCCACAGAAGTAATTCTTGATTCATTTGTTTAGAGTGAGAGAACTTATTTGTTTATCATGGCTTCTTAGATTAATAAAGGACAAAGTTCTTTATCTGACTGGTCACGTTCTTAGTTTAAAGCCATTTTTCTGTTCTGAAGAAGGAGCCATATTAGAGTTATCTGTTACTATCTTCAGAGAAGTGATGTCTGCAGCCAAACAGTGAAAGAAAACTTTACCTTTCGGCCTGCAATTAATTATGCACATTTTGGCATTTTCGGGTGATAAGAGTGCAACATATTTATGATTTATTATTCAAATTGACAAAATTCAAATTCAAATCAAACATCAAATGTAAGTGAAGGGCATTTTTCAGAATTAACCGGTTACTCCACCGGTAGACATTTTAAAATTCTAAAATCCACTGTAAAGCTGTAATATGTTATTATAGCTATAATAAGTATGTAATAATAATACAGTTATAATAAGTTAATAACTGATTATAGCTAAAATAACATATTATAGCTTTACAGCGGATTTTAGAATTTTAAAATGTCTACCGGTAGAGTAACCGGTCAATTCTGAAAAGTGCCCAACATTTAACATGGTAGCTATGGCAGTAGTGCAAGTTTAATTTAAAATTATACCGTGAATTTGTTTTAATGTGAAACATTGCTGTACTTGGCTGTTACGTATGAATCTGAGAATCCATAGCAACATTTACAATTTGTAAATTAAACTGTCCTTTTTGAAATAGAACATGGGATGACAGCTGTCATGAATCTGTTCTGTTATTAGTGATTTCGATATAGGTACATACTTGTACTACAAAATAATAGCGACTCTTTCAATTACACTAGATAAGTTTATTTTTGTTTAATATAAGTAAACTTAAAACATAAAGAAAGCAGAAATTCTTTAAATCAAAACAAACACCACAAGTTTTCAAAAATATCTTCATTTACCTCCATGCTCATGCTTCATTTACGTCGATCCTCATCCTAAATGAGTTTAAAAGTTGTTAATTGCATTAGTTTCTTGTCCAGGGGTAATTCTTCCGGATACATTTTCACTAACTTTCTTCACCTGACAGATGTTCCAAATTAAAATGGACAAACTTGATTTGACATGACATTCGAAACCCTAACGACGACGATCGCAACGACTTTTTTAAAAATTGGAATTAGTTTCCATAGTAATATGAACAGCAATGTTTCGTGTTAAAATAAAATCACGGTACAGAGGGAGCCACAATAATGAAAACACGACGGCACCTAATTCGGGCTACTCCCTTCACATAATGAACATTCAACAAAATTCTATCTCTAAAGTCATCCATGGAAACAAAAGTACACCGCCGATCAAAACTTGGAAATCATAAAGTCGTCCCAGTTTTATGTCAGTTTTATGGTCTTGTTATAAAAAGGCGGCAAAGAGACCGGCACTGCGGTCCCTTTGTCGCCTCTCTGTCGGTTTTTTTTATAGCAAGACCATAAAATCAACACAAAACTGGAACGACTATAGCTTATTATTTGCTTTCATCTACTTATTTGTTTTTAATATTTAAAATTTTTTATTACATAATTGTGCACATATTTATTTCCGAAATTTAAAAATTGGTTGGAAGTTTTTTATTGTTTTACTTTTATTTTTAATTTTTGTTTTTTATCTGTTTCTTCCCTAACTTTCCTTTTTCTTTTAGTTTTTCACTTGCCTTTGATCTTTCAATTGATTTTCTTTTCATTCTACTTTTCTCGTTGTTATAACAATGGTAGTAATACTTTGGAACCTCCATAACTCGAATCTCAAGGGACCGGAAAATTACTTCGAGTTATAGAAATTTCGAGTTAAAGAAAGAGATTTCAATTATACACAATGTGCAGGGACATCAGTGAATTTCGACTTACAGAGAGTTTCGAGTTGTGGAGGTTCGAGTTATAAAGGTGCGACTGTATTTATTTTCAATCAAAAACAATGACATACATCAGTGTTAGAAATTGAAAGTCACTTGTTTTTCACTTGTCTCTGTTTTCATTTTTTAATTTTCCTTTGTTTTCGATTTGTTTCTTTTTCATTTGTTTTATTTTCTGTTTTAAATTTTGTTTGCCCTTTGTTTTTCCTTTTTCCATTTCATTTTTGGTTTCTGTTTTTGATTTGTTTTGTTTTTTTTTTCATCAAATTTTTCCTTTCCATTGAATTTTTCATTTTAATTTTCTCCTTGTTTTTTACTTGTCTCTCTTTTCATTTAATCTTTGCTTTTTGTTTGCATTTGATTTTTTCTCGTTTTAATTTTTGCCTTGTTTTTCACTTGACTCGTTTCTTTATTTGCTTTCTGTTTCGGTTTTTGATTTCTTTTCTTCAATGTTGGTTTTCCTTTCAATTTGCTTTCATTTTTAGTTACTTCTTTTTAATTTTTTTATTTGCCTTTTGCTTTTCATTTTTGTTTTTCCATTTGTTTTTTTTTCCTAATTCTTGTGTGTGTCTTAAAATACATAGGAAAATTACTTTTTTTTAATTCTTGAAAACTGCAACTTTAAGCTTTCTTTTCTTCATACATACCGTAAGTTATGAAAATAAAGATTTTCACAACTTACGGTATGCAAGTACAGTGGCGTACGCAGGATTGGTGAATGGGTGGGGTTGGGTTATATTTCGCGCATATTCAAGTACCAATATTGTGTGCAGTGACCAACGACGTCGAAACATAATAGACTCGGTGTTGCATGTGGTGGGTTAGAACTTGTTAGATGGAAGGAACCAATCAGGTGAGGGGGTACATAAGGTTCACTTTCGCACCGAATCCTGCACCCCCCTGCAACTGCACATCATGCTTACAAACAAAACATCGGTGTTCTTCGTCTATATCTTTTATACTTTTATGGTCGAAGCCGAAGGCAGTGACTGGTCGCGTCAGTGTTGCCAAATTGGGCGATTTTTAAGTAACATTCGACGACCAAAAAAAATTGTTTGTCCATATAAAATGCATTGGTGGGCGACTTTTCTTTTTTAATTTAGCGACTAAAAATTTTTATCTACAGTATAAAATATACATAATGAGCGATTTAATACGGAAATGTTGCGATTTTTCATATGAATAAACTGGTAACACTCGGTTGATTTGGGGGTTTAACCCCTATAACCCCTTACTGCGTACGCCACCGTGCAATTACACTACCTACCAAATGTATTAAACCACTAAAATAAAACAGTAGTCTTAAGAAGTAAGAAGTGATCAAATGAAAAATAAATTAGAGTTGGCGGTGCAAGTAAACACGCATGTGTGCATTGAGTACACCGAACGTTCCTTCAGTCACTTTGCCGTTTCTACAAAGTAAAAACATTTTATTTTTAAAAATTAAAGCAGATGCTTAAAATGACCACTGCCTGCATCAAGATACTTTTGAACTCTATAAACAACTGTGTGACTAACGTTAAACATTTCCGGCTTGTTATTTGTGTTACAATAATTGATTGACAATTAGTATTAGTATGACGTTAACCAAGACATGCATTTAAATTCCAACGCTTACTCTAATTTATTTTTACATTGATCACTGGTTATTTTAATAAGGTTCATTGTTTTGCCTTTTCTTACGAATCGGACGAATTAATTTGGAAAATTAGAAAAAAAATTGGCGCTTTTTGACATGTTGTGAACAAGTTGGTGACATTGCCTATAAAAAATTTGGCAACCCTGAGGACTAGCCAATGCTGCCAGATGCGAGGGATAATTCCTCTTTGTAGGGATTTTAGCACAGTATAAGAATCTACACGAGCCCGCGAACACTGCAAATTTTTTCATCG
Organism: Dorcus hopei; assembly: GCA_033060865.1. Taxonomy (NCBI): domain Eukaryota; kingdom Metazoa; phylum Arthropoda; class Insecta; order Coleoptera; family Lucanidae; genus Dorcus; species Dorcus hopei. The sequence continues at coordinate 7,296,856 of CM065426.1, read as the reverse complement.
GCCGTGAGGTCAAGTTACACCGATTTGTCTTCAACTAAATAATTTAATATACAGCCACGTATCACATTTCTCGTAGCTTGATTCAGAATAAACTATCGGCCGATAGAAAATCTGCAGTGTGCGTAGCTCCTAACTGTCACATTTGCCATTTTATTTGATACCTACTGATTTGCAAATTACATTACATTTCCATAAGGGCATCAAACAGTATGGCCACTTTTTTTGACATTGACGTTTAAGTAACGCTACTGGCTAATTCCTTATACTGTGATTTTACCATCAGAGGCAACAAAACGAAAAAAACACGTGGGAACTTTGTTACTTAAATTTCATTTATTCCATTTAATACAGACACCCTGGATAATTTCCTGGAATTTTTTTTAATATAAAGGGATCTTCCAATATACTGAGAGATTTCTTGTTATTGTTTTTTGACGTATTGGAAAAGTTAACGGTACTTTTATAATTTATTGCAGAAATTTTAAGTTTTTTTTTATAAGTAGAAGTAATTATTTTGCATTTTTAATCCACAACATTTGATAAGATGGAAGTTTTTGTATAGTGGCAATGGAGGGAATTTTTACCCTGCGCAGGGATTTTTTGTGAATTGGAAAGGAAGGAACTTCAGATGCATTTAACAACACTGAAACTGGCTTCTTATTAATTGAGCTGGCCGTAAGAAATACACGAAAGAAAATTATATTAATGTAGATGGCTCTGCAACACAAGTTACTTCAAAGCCAGGGCGTGGGACGATCAAAACCATGGCCAACTCCATTAACATTCACTGACGTGTATGTATGGCCGTTTCAATTTGACTTTTAAAAATTTTGACGGTACTCCTCTCAGCGCCTCTTGTGAGTTTTTAAGTAATTGCAGTTGCCATTACGTTACTATCAGTAGTTCTGTAGTATCTTTAATAGGGAGCGCTGAGGGGAGTACTCCACGGCATGCTTTCTGGAACCGAATTTTAGGCGAAATGAAACGGCCATACATACACGTCAGTGAATGTTAATGGAGCAGGCCATGTCAAAACATTCTTAGTTACTCTAATTACGCATTACTTTCATAGATAAATATTATCGTTTTGGTTTTCAGATTTTCTAATCAAAATATAAAAAGTAAACAACATTTATCTCTACTGTCATTCATAAAATTTCTAAAGCAAAAACATGTGCGCCCTCTGTTGGATAACAAATCATTAGTGGTGCCATTGCATGGCCAGCTCCATTAACATTCACTGACGTGTATGTATGGCCGTTTCAATTCGCCTAAAATTCGGTTCCGAGAAAGCATGCCGTGGAGTACTCCCCTCAGCGCTCCCTATTAAAGATACTACCGAACTACTGATAGTAACGTAATGGCAACTGCAATTACTTAAAAACTCACAAGAGGCGCTGAGAGGAGTACCGTCAAAATTTATAAAAGTCAAATTGAAACGGCCATACATACACGTCAGTGAATGTTAATGTGGCTGGCCATGGCCATTGTCGCTTCATGTCGATACCTTATCATATCTACTGGCTTTGAGTTACTTCAAAAATTTGAACTTAATGATTATTTAAATTATTATGAAATTAATTTCAACCAACGAACTACGAGCCCTGCGTCAAAAGTATTCGCCTAGTTAGTATAGCTGTTTTTGAAAATAAAATCATTATTAGCATTTAAATATCAAAACTTTTATTTAAAAATATATAATTTCTATTTATTTATTATTATTATTCTAGAAAAAAAAGCTACCATTGAGTATCTTATTAACTGTCCCTTTCTTTACCAAAAAGAGGTAGACGAATTCCTTTGATGCAGGGCTCGTATATTAATAAACCACAGAACGGCTGTGAGATGCTTCAAAACTGTGACAAGTGGGCGCCATGACAGTTGAGGTCAATTCGCTACGCAAAGGATATAAACAAACTAATTTTACTAAACTTATTATCAAAAATTTACAAAAAACCGAATATTTATTTAATTATTACTCTACTTACTTTTTAAATTGCAGTTTATTATACAGAAAACAAAAATGAAACACTCTTATCGTTAATTTGTGTTTTACACTCGAACTAACGGGTGTGTAACAATTAATGCAGTCCTGGGTGGCTGTGGAATCAAACATTTTTTACTAATTATGGTTTCAAATTGCAAGAACACATTAAATACGTAAACAAGAATTTATTTGTTGTTTGACAGTTAATATTTGAGGCGTTAATTCAATGATGCGAAGTAAGAATTGACATTCATGTTTGACTCCACAACCACCCACGACTACAATAATTGTTGGGCACATATTAGTACAATCTCTACTTACAAAATCATATATTGCCAACTTTTCTTCTCCTATTGCTGCAATTTATAATCGAACAAGTAGCGGGCATTTTCTGTTTGTAAAAATTACTCAGCAGTTCTGAATAGTTCGGAACCGTCAAATGCATGCATTCATCAAAGCTCTGCCCTTAATGGCGCTGTTGAAACTGGTCATTACTTTGGTGCAAGGTTACTAAAGAGAGAAGGTTGCCTGGTAAGTCGTGGAGTGACGCGTCATTCAGTAGGCCATCTATTTGTGTATATGCATTAAACGGGCCTACTGAGCATGGCCAGCAACATTAACATTCACTGACGTGTATGTATGGCCGTGTCAATTCGCCTAAAATTCGGTTCCGGAAAGCATGCCGTGGAGTACTCCCCTCAGCGCTCTCTATTAAAGATACTACAGAACTACTGACAGTAACGTAATGGCAACTGCAATTACTTAAAAACTCACAAGAGGCGCTGAGTGGAGTACCCGTCAAATTTTTAAAAGTCAAATTGAAACGGCCATACATACACGTCAGTGAATGTTAATGGAGTTGACGTTGCAGTGACGTTGAAAGTTACCAGGCAACCTGTCTTTTTAGTAACCTTGACTTTGGTGGACAACTGATTTTGATGGTTCCGAACTAGTCAGAACCTCCTAATGGAACAAACCTAATTTAACCCCCCTTTATTTCTCATTTTTTAAGAACGTGATATATTACCTTGGTTCATCAGACAAATTATAAAATGTTAGCTTGATTAGAATGCATCTCTGTTGCAAGTTTAAACACAGGGTATGACAAATATTCATACCATGCGATCCTAACTTAAAACTGCAGAAAATTATATAGGGACATCAAAAATTATTTCGACTCGTTGCCGTATATGCAACACATCGTACTCTATTGGTAACGTTGCAGTGCTTTGTGTTAAATCGTTGGAGCATGTAATGCCTGCGATTTACAAAGGCATCGTAATTTACACCAGCATCATTTGAACACCTACAGCCACGAATGTCAATAACAAATACACACCAATTTGAAACAGTGTCTTTACTTTTCTCAGTGTTGCCACTTCTAAGAAAACAAAACCTAATTCAAATTGGTCACTTAGGTTGAAACCATTTCTGATGTCATTGTAGTACCATCTTTCTCTTAACTCTCTGATTATAATGTTCGTCAGTGTTGAAAATTAATGCTACTTTAATAAGGTGCGATAATGATAAAGTCGTGAAAATTATTTTTAATTTACATTTTATTGAAGCAAATTTTTTGAATTTTATAATTTCAGAAGATGTTGCGAGTGTGTAAACGTATCAAAGTATCTAGGGAACCGATGGTGTGAATATTTACCTGCCAATAGTTATTTATAAGTATAACTATTTACAGTTGGTTCTTGTCCGATGAAATTTGTATCACAAAATTTTTTAAGCGGACACTAAATCGCGCACTATACACTTAACGTTTCGCAGTCGTTCGACAGCTTCGTCAGAAGTGAAAAATATTTTTCAAACGACTGCGAAACGTTAAGTGTATAGTGCGCGATTTAGTGTCCGCTTAAAAGATTTTGTGATACAAATTTCATCGGACAAGAACCAACTGTAAATATGGATATACGTATCGTTTATATGTGTGCCGCTTCATTGAAAGGAAATAATCACACAGAGTAGATACTCAAACATACCGTTTGTTTTGAATGAGCAGGTAGGGATTAAGAATGGTATGCGTGTGGCCGTATCCATACCCGGGTCTTTAATTTACAATTATATATGTATGTGTAAGTAAATTATAAAAAAATAAAACAATTCAAAGAGAATCTAACTCAAATAATCATTATTGCAATAAAACATGGCCTTCTAAATCAAAAGCGAGTTCTAACTGGCCTGGGCGTTTTGAAAAATTTACATTGAATTTTTGTGCTCGAGAAAACGCCAAAAGTCGACACTTTGGCGCTGGTTATGGGGCACTGACAGCAATGAGTGAAGTGCACTGTCATTATTGTCAATCAAAGTGAGTTCACGCAAAATTAATTAATATTGTAATTACCGTAATACAAGATAATTTATGTGGTATAAATTTTATAGATTCATGCACAAATCATTTGATCTCATCGGAGTGAAGTACGCTTGCGCAATAAGGAAAGACTGGCTTTTGTGTTATGAATAGGTAATTACAAGTTACATAAAAGAGTTTCGACTTTTGATAATGTAAAACGTGTTAAAAAAGGCGTTGATAATTACGCACAATGAGAAAAAAAAACTTTATTATATATGTTGTAACTTACCACAGAAATTCTGAGTATATGCAGCTTTATTTGCAGGTAAGATTTTCATCTAAAACCGTAATAGTTTAATGCTAACTTAAGTTGTCGAAATTGGACATAAATATTCGACCTTATTCCAACGTAAATAATATCCAGTATGCTCAAATTTTTATAGCAATAACATTAAATGTTCTTACACGAACTCATCCACCATTCACATGTGACAGAACTGTCAAGATTTTAGGTTAAGAAAGCGCCCTGTAAGCAGTGCTTGGCGGAGCACGCCTGAACTGCACTTTTGCGCAGGCCAGATAGAACTCGCTTTTCATTTAGAAGGCCATGCAATAAAACAACTAAATAAATCCATAATTTTTAGAATTTCATCCCTTTTAAAAGTATTTTACGGGCGCTCATGATGAAGAACCACATATCTAATCCTGCTTTGGTTATAATGCGTATATTGCAGGGCCCACCTAATGAGACCTTAATTCTAGGAACTAGATTTGCTTACAATACAGTATATTCTAACTCATCTAAATCGTATACAGAAAAATTTGAATCAAATTGAAATTATTTAAAGAACACTGAAATTTCCATACTGTCTTAGGCCCGGTCTTTTCATCGCCAATTAATTTTATCTGGCGATTAATTCCCGTAGGGATCACAATTGTTACTGGAGGAATAAACCGTCAGATAAAGTTAACTGGATATGAAAAGACTGGGCCTTAGAGCCATATGTTAAGATGTTAATTTTTGTATAAAATTTGTTCCAGGCCTATCACAGTGAATAGTTTATAGGTTGATTTGATTTCTCTTAGTTTTTAACTAATTTTACACAAAAATTATGGAATTCCTTGTGCACAACTAACAATATTGTTAATTTTCAAAATGTTGCATAATTTAATTAAAACAAACCGTGCAGATAATGGCTGATGACAGTGAACTCTCTAATTCCCTCTAGTAATGAACAGGAATGTTCTTTGTCCTTACTATGAACATGACATGCTCTTTCACATAAAAAGTTATAACTCGTCTGATCATATCAGAAAGCACGCACATCACAGCAATGAATCAATTTAGGGATCTGTGTAATCATGCAATTCCAAACATTTTTTCACAAAATTGTTCAGTATTTAATATAATATGATCCTATTATAAATTGTTCAGTAGTTGTTAGCTGCACACCAAAAGATGCATTCAAGGATTCAAGTAAAGAACTGCTACAATGCTAATTACCTTCAGACATAATTCATTTTAGTTCTTGAGTGCAGGCCATCTTTATTAATAAGTGCCTTTAGATAATCAAAATTATAGTTTATACTGGGTCTGTTCCAACCACGCTTTGTGACAGTTTCGAAACCATCAAAAGTATGCACTCGTCAAAGTTTTACACTTGACAAAGTGGTCAACATCGATCATTATTTCGGTGGGCAACTGATTATGACGGTTTCTTAAACGGTCAGAAAGCGTGGTTGGAACAGAGCTACTATGATTCAACTTTCCTAATTGTCAATTTTTTCTTTTATATTCTGCTAGATAAAAGTTTTCTGGATCTCAGATGTTTCGCACTATAATTTTCCCAACAATTAAATAATTTGAACTTTTCATAGTAACTAATTAAGAGGATATAACTTAATGCATGCAATTATAGGTTAAGTGGACATAATAAAAGACCACACAGAATAGATGTCACTAAGCCACCTCCGGATGTTGATAATGGGCCACCGAATAAGACACCGAGAAACAACGCCGGGCCGGGCGTGATCAGAGGCGAATTGGATCCTAACAGCTCGGATCACATGGTCGCCATGACGCAGCTCAAGGAACAAATCGCGAGTTTGCAGAAGCAGTTGAGTCAAAAAGACGCCCTGATCCTGAGCAAAGACAAAATGGTGGATAATATTTCAGTTTCGCTTGTACCTTGCAGCACTGTCACTGATTTTCATTTTTAGATAACCGAGCTGAAAGCTAAACACTTCACGATGGAAGCCGAATTAAGAAACAAAATGAAGTCCATTGAGAAAGATCAGGAAGATAAAATAGAGACCCTCAACAGACGCGTGCAGAGCTTACTGAAGGAGGTGGCGAGCCTATCGAAGAGCACGAAACGTGATCGACTGACCGCAACGAAAGAGAGCAGTAATAACAGTGGAAGCGGCACTGACAGTCCAAGCACACAATAAGGACTTACACTCTTAAATGATTCATTTGACTCATGTGTAAGGATTTCCCAATTTTTTTTTTAACTTGTAGTTTATGCTAAGGAAATATGAACGAGTCAAAGGTTACTTAAAAGGAAATGATCTTAACAAATAGAATAAGAGGTTGTACAAACCAAAGTGACCATGACCAGGAAAGGGCAAGGAATATGTTGGCTTTTGTTTGTAGAACTTTTTATTCTTCAAAAAATTATTTCGCATTATTATTAATTGGTTGCACATTTTGAATAATTCGTTGCTGATCGCAATTTACCTTCAAAATTGACAGGTACAAATTCTAACGTGTATTCATTCTACTTTTGGGCGTATAAGTTTGTACTCCATCACTGTCGTGATTTTAGTTTAAATTACACTTATTTAATATTATTTGAATTTAGTTCAAGATTATGTAAGCGGATGCTATTTACTTTTAGGCTATATTTTGTGTATGGTATTTAAATTTGATGTAATTATCAATTATGGTACACTTTTCGTACTGTATATACATATTTGAGCCATAGTTTAGTAGTGTATCACTTGTACATAGACGCACAATTATTATTTATTACCGTAGGAGCTGTACAGGTTCTCATTGTCTTCACAAAATGTTTGCGCCAAACTTCCACATCACTTCCTTCATTTTAGTCACTTGGAAATTCCTAAATTAATTGTAAATATTGCTTTGTATTTAACTGTCGTTTTTATTTAGATTAATTGAAGTCACATATCCATCCATTTTTTTTAATTTATTTGAAAATAACTGAGGTATACATAACTAACGCAAAATGCTGTGCAGCATTTTTCTCTACTAAAAAAAAAAAAACCATATGATTAGCACAGTTATGGAAGATCATTGTAACTCTGCTAATTTTGTTATATTTTTGTCCCCCTAGTTTTCATGTATTTTTCAACTTGACGAGTTGGTTACGGTTAAGCAAAAAAAAATATTTTTGTAAAATGTTATATTTAGTTGTAGTTTAAATAAAAATATGTTTTCATAGTGTTACAGTTCTCTTCCCTGTAGTGATATGATTTTAAATAAAGCAAGATTGAAGTAGAATTTTATTTATAATTTTAAGGCCAGGAAGGTAACAACAAAGTCAAATAAAAGTCAAGTGCTGCTATATTGTGATTTAAGTACAAGCGTTTAAGCTCTAATAATACTAAAATAGACATACACGTTTAACAAAGGCTCTAACATACTACCTACATCTTTTCTTTCTCTATCGAACAATGGAAGACATGGATTGGTTACTCTGAAATGCTTTCTTCAGTCTACCAATTACTAATTTTCGTTAGTAATTCGAAGATTGAAGCTAATTATTGTCTGTGACAATTATGTTAAGTAACTCGCTTGCTTTGAGTCATAATCCTAGGCGAGCTCTGCAAAATTATTCACATCAGGATGTTCAATGTCATTTTTGCTTTGTATAAGTTTCAGCTCCAAATTTTTCGGAGACAAACCTTTCTCTACAAAAAAATTTAAATCATGATTAAAATAAATCTCGAGGTATTATTTAACTGCTGACCTTTTGCATACGCCAGTGTCCTTTTGAGGACACTTTGTATGGTCGCAATCGTTCTCTCTAGAGCCACTTTGACATCGTTGTTTGTTCTGCTGGTCCACGCTAGTAACAACGCCGAAAACAGATCGCCTGTTCCAGTAAAATTAGCTGGCAGGCGAGGGATTTTAATTTTCAGTTTGATGTGTTCTCCCCCTGAAAACAGCTTTAACATTTCAGCAGATAACACTTTAAATTTTGTGTCAAGACTCTTCTTGTTTGTTAACATATTGATTGTATTATTTTTTTTTTGTTACAGATGCGGGGAAGTACATGTTGAAGTCTGGGGCTTTTATTTTTGAAGAAAACCTAAATTGTAATTTACATTTCGAAAGTCATGAGACTTGAAAAGCCTTTGAAAGGAATGAGAGGAACTTTAACTGTTCTGATTGATTATATCTTGACAGTAACAATTCGTCTTGACACCTGTCAAACTAATTAAGGACATTCTTTCTGTTTCCATAGACAAATTTGTGATCACTGTATTTTATTTTTTTTGCTTGAAACACTTTTGGCAAAGATGTGAAATTTTCAGTAAAATACAAAATATAATTAATTGCAACTGATCTTAAGACTTTTTCCCCATGAAAATGAAAAATGGAGAAGAATGAACTGAAGAATTTTGGGGGGAATCACATAGATGCCAAATTGCCAAGACAATTAAAACATAAGGGCAGAAGAAAGTTGACCAAGACAGAAGAGGATAAAATATTATAGACTTTCATTTACCTACCTGACTTCTTACTGGCCAAACCCAGTAAATAATGTTCATCTCCTAACTCACTCGATGACAGGCAGACAGTTTTACTTCCTTTCTGATGCAAAGTATCAACTGCATCCCAGGCATCCTGAATGGAATTGATCTTCCTGTCGGTAAGTAATTCAACCTCATACTGATTAGGCGTAAGAATATCAGCTAACGGCACAATAACTTCCTTATAAATCGGCAGGAGTTCTTGAGGAACGTACATCTTCCCATTATCCCCCATAACAGGATCACATACTGAAGCCCCAAAAGTTTTTAATAAGTTAGTTTTTTTTTTTGATCTCACTATACAACCTGAACCTACCATAAATTAAGTTGGGGTTTTTGGCTTTCAACTGTTTGACAGCATCGGCAATTTTGTTCAGGAAAGTCGGTGAGCCCACATACCCCGTCAGAAGGTGAGTATAATTATCCAGGTCGTTGGCCGCCAGGCCCTCCACCAAATCAGCCAAATCTTTCTCAGTCAGGACCTGTCCCTTTATAACCGAGTAACCGGTGTGGTTGGAGAATTGCACGGAATTTATGGCGTCCACTTCGAAGCCCAACAACTGAAGAAATCAAATTTCCCGCTCAGCGAATCATTTGTGAACGCGCCTTTGAAGCGAAGCATTGCAAAAGAACAACAAACGTGTCCGACGATTATTTATTATTGTGCAATCGTTGTGTTAAATAATAAAGCTTACTTGCAAAGGAAACGTTGCGCTTTTATTTCCCACGTATCCGGAAACGACATGGCTTTGAATAGACAGGACTCTTGGTGACGTCGATGCCATTTTGATGGTGATAATAATCAATAACTTGCGAAATCGCAGATTCAATACATATCGCTTTCGTAATTTAGAAGTATTCAGTAATTTTTATCAAGGTCAATGAGATCGTTGTTTTGGTTATAAGGACTATTAAAACTATTAGGCATTGTTACAAAGTATTTTTGAAAATATACAATTTCCCTTGATCTGAAATCTGGAATTCATATCGAGATTTTTTGGATTTTTGAAATATTTAAACAATCGAGAGGTTTAAGCAGCGTTGTTATTACGAAGAATTTTAAATTGGCAACACTGGGCAATTGAGTTGTAAATAGGGTTGCCAACTCTAAAAAGCTAATTTACAGGAATCTAACAATTCATATCCCGTATGTGAATTGAAGGAATCTGAAAATTCATATACGGGATATGGATACCAACGAAAAAGCAGGACCCAAAGAAATTTAGTTACGATTTATTTACTCATGATAATTAGACAATTGTGAATAAGCGAAACGGTAGAGGTAGCACAATAAAATACTCTTTCTTTTTGACATGAGTTGACCTTGACATTTTTAGCTCTAATGCCGGTATTCATACAGCGTTTTCAATTCACCTGCACTGGTTGCACTCAGTGTATTTGCATCTTCTTCTAACCTCGTGTAATAATACAAGATGAAGATACTCTGAGTGGGCACTAGTGCAGTCAATCGAAAACGCTAATAGTGGTTCCTCGAGGCTTCCTTGAATGAGAAACCCCTTAGAATGGGATTGTCCATTGCCGACTAGAAGTACAGGCCATGCTCAGTGGGTGGGGAGACTCCGAATCTCGGAGTCTTTCATTCATTAATTCATGCGCCATGAATGCCAGACTCTGAATCCCCACCCATTGAGCATGGCCTGTACCTCTGGTCGGCAATGGATTGTCGCATTACTACAGGATTAACAGGAAGCACAACGAAGAAGTACTATGAATACGGACATAAATCAAGCTACAGAATATTTAAGTATTTATTAAAGAAGTATCAACATTAAAAAAAAAATTGTAAACAGCTTTATTTTACTTTTATGCTTCGGGCACATCTGCGTTAACGTCTAACGGCATTCTAACGAACAAGAACCCGACAATTAACGCGAGAAAATTAATGCGCTAAGTTTTACATTGGTGGTTAAGGTCATTATTTGTCCCACATTTCGCTCCGAAGCGGCTGCAGCAGTGGTATTTTACTTGAATATTGGCAACTTTATATTAAATGTCAAATATCACAGGAGTTCTATTAAAATATTTTAGCATTTTCCGTTTCCTAACATTCAAAAATTATATTTTAAATTAGTACTTGAAATAATGAAAGAAACCTGCAATCAAAACTAAGATAGTACGTGACTAAAAACACGAGATGTCGCTGTTTTCGTGCAAAAAATGTATGTTCTGTCTTCCTCACATATACCTTTCTTTATCTATGGCAACAACTATGCGATACGTTCGCCGGCAATTCGTTTGATGTGTATCAAAAACCGCCAGCCGAGCTATCGTCTAGCGCGCAATGCCATTCTCAATGCCGTTACAAAATTAGTGCCATATATGCCAATAATCCGTCGCTACACTATCGTTGTCGGAGCCACGCTGCGTCTAATGTGCTGCCTAACGTGATTTTTCACGTCTAACTTGACAATAATTGTATGTGTAGCGACTGATTAATGGCAAATTAGACGTTAAAAATGACGTTAGGCAGCACATTTGCCGTTAGTGTGGCTGAACCATTACTGTAAAATAAATCAAAATGAATATTGTATTCTGCAATGAAATAGTACAATTAGAAATGCCCCTAGGTGGCAATGTTTGGCTCCAACATAACCTCTGTGTTTGTTTACTGCGGACACAGTCTCTGATTGGTTCATTTCTACGTGCATCGCGGAAGGAGTTGTAATTGGTTGCAATTCTTATTGCAAACAAACCACCGGCGTCACATGTTCACTCAAGGGTTTGTAAAAAAGTGTAGAATTTATAAAAACCTTGCGGTAAATGTGCAATTTACGATTCTCATTATGAAACTGAAAATTTGTATGTGAGATTGGTCTAAAATCTAAATAATATCCTTATGGTACACGACGATTCTGTGCCCTTTAAGAATGAACCGCCACTGGCCCCGGAGAGTATGTAAACAAAAACCGTTTTAGATGTTATCTTGGGTTTAATCTACGGATGTTCGATCTACGTAAAAAGAATTGAGGGTTTGAATCGATCTCGAATCGAAATATAAAAAATCGATTAAAAAAATCAATCTTCATAAAAATCGATCCAATATAATTTTTATTGGGCGTGTTTTTAAAATGCACCAATTCCTCGAGGCAAATGTGTTCGAACAAGCTGTCAGATAGTTCAAGAACTTGCTCAATTCCACAATTAAAAAACGATCAGTTAGTGCTTACTATACATAACATACAGCTGAATAAAAAAAAAAAACGGGAAATGAAATTTTTCCAATTGTAAATTTGGTTGCATTTGTCAATTAATTGTCTACTAATTAATTGTGTACTTGACAACAGGGACTTGATAATACCTACCTTTTCAAAAAATCTAACCTATTTATTTATAAACTGACGTAGCGTCAAATCATTCTAACCTATTTCTAATAAAGTCATTTTCACATTATGAAAATATTGAAAAAATGTGCCAATTTTTTTTTGACATTTCCCGTTTTTATTGATTTCAGCTACATACATGACGTTGTTAGGTTATGTTCACTATTCTACTTTGCTGCACCACCTCGGCACTTGGTGCATGCTAGCGGAGATCGAACGCTTAGTTCGAACAGTTTTTGGATTTTTCGAACGCTACTTTCGTTGCTCGAATATAATTAAAAAACGCTTTTTCGTCTACTCGAACGCTCAAACAGCTGTTCGAGTAATTAAAAAACACGCCCATTAGCTGCGTTTTATTGTGCACTACCAGTGGCAAAAGTATACGTCAGTAGATGCGTTACAATAAAACGGTAATAGTTACGCTTTAACCTTCAGCTGTCAAAGTGGTACTATTTCGTCTTGATTTAATGGAATAATGGAAAACGGTGAAATACCGTTTCCGATAACAGCTCGATTTTTACAACAGCAAAGAGTCATTGAAGACGAATTGATGGATTCAAATTGAAATGACATATCCCCACCCTCTCTACCGTGTTCTACCGTCTTGAACGACGGTAGAGAAAGTTGCCACCAGTGGACACCAGCAGCACAATAAAACAACGTTTTACTTCTACCGGCTGACGCGAACGTTGCAATAAAACGCACCTATTATCTTGCATCGTATACAGCGTGTTCGAAAATACAGGGAGTAAGTATAAAGCTACCTACTCAGTTAGGCGGATAGCGTTTTCCGGCTCTCGTGCAGCATTTGTGATTGGTTCATTCAAAATCATTCAAAATTATAGCCAATCACAAATGCTGCTCAAGAACCGCAAATCGCTATCCGCTTAACTGAGTAGGTAGCTTAAGAGTTATACCAACAGAGTGAATAAAGTGAAAAGCAAAATATACAAAATGATTTATATGAGAGAGAAAGAATATTACCAAAGAGTAACGCTCTGAGTTTTCGAACACGCCCCTATGTTACGACCCCACTCTTTCGAAGCGTACGCTCATGATAAATCAAACTGATTCAAACGTAGACACTTTAATTATAATACGAAGGAAGATAAAAAAGATCAGAACACACTTAAGTGTACCCGAGTGTAATTATTTTAAATAGTGGGGGAAAATTTAAGGAATTTCTTGAATCAAGGTGGGAGAAGAAAATGGGATTTTTCGTGAATGTGATGGGAAATTTGCGTTGAAAGGGTTGGCAACACTGATTTAAAATTGTTGTATAACTGTTTACAAGTTTATTGTTGGTTAGCAGTCGCTTAATAAGTGGAACCCATCAGCATTCATATAACTGGTAGATAACTCTTTAGTTGCAAACCATAAATATTAGAAAGAAGAAGAAGAAAATGATTGTATGTAATTCAAATAGAAAGCTATAGGCGTGTTCTTTTATTCAGCCAATTGATTTAATCGCTTCATCGGTGTGACGTCATCGATGAATGTCAAATAAACCCCCGATGACTAGAGATTGCGCTGATAAGTGGTGTTGTTGGTAATTGGAATTGGAATATAAATAAATAATTTCTACACTGAACGTTTTATCTTTATACGTGAACATAACTGGTATTAAGTATTCTTCATTATTTTCATTCATCTTTATCAAATAACGTTTTGATGTTTACAGACATAACAAATATAACCAATATAACCTCTACAATGTTCTCTCCCCTCCTTAATTCATCGGTTCATCAGCATCAGCAGTAAATCCAGATGACTCCGATGAGTTTTAGATTACCTCATCGAAGAATAAAAGACCAGCAGGCAGATTCCGTTCCCCAATTCGAGTCGAATTAGACAGTGGCAAGAATAGCGAATTCGACTCGAATTGAGGAACGGAATCTACCTGCAGATTCATAACTTTAATCGCAAAATGTATGATGAATAAAAATACGCTTTGATGTTTTTCCAATGAGAGCGCTTAGCTCTTCGATGAATAAAAGAACATCACTTATATAGATTCTTGACCGATGAAGATTTATAAAACTATTTGGCAGCAGTGTTGCCAGTGCTAGTACTATTGTACCAGTCTAGTACCTGTTTGCTTTTAGCGTTTTCGATTCACCTGCACCGGTTGCACTCAGTGTATTTGCATCTTCTTTTAACCTCATGTAATAAAACGAGATGAAAATACTCTGAGTGCGCACTAGTGAAGTCAATCGAAAACGCTATTAAAATTCCAACCTAGTGGTGCCATAAGTATTTATAGTGGCGTTTTACGATTAAAAATAATGGGATTAAAATTTCCGACTTAAGTCCTTTACTTAAAAGGAAAATTAAGTTTAGTAACTTTTGTGTTATCATTTTGTCTTCTGTGAATTCGATTGGTCGTACAGTAGCGGACAATAAAATTCGAGTATAATGGGCTGATTCAGCAGAACATATCAGTAACAGTTCCCGCTCCAACAGTTGAGACTGAGCACTCATTTCTGCTGAATGAAGTTCTCTCATCATAACATGTTCCAGTCAGGTAGTGGAGAAGTTACGCTACAAAAAATGGCGACCGCTCCAACTCGTCAACTTGTGATAGGTCGCATTCAGCAGAAATTTGATCAACAGTTGTACAACTTTCGGGTCTGCTGAATGCGGCCAATGTAAACTTGAGTTTAATATTTTTGACATTTAACACATAACACAAAATGTCACTAGTAATTCTGACGTTTAAAGCTGGATTTACATGGAGCGTTGAGCCCGTCAAAACGCCGGGCGTATTGTACTCTTATTGGCTATTGCTCTTTAGGTAACGACCATTAACCAATGGGAGGACAGTACGCCCGGCGTTTTGACGCGCTCAACGCTTCTTGTAAATCCAGCTTTATACATATAAATTTTATGCAATTATTTTGACAGAAATGTTACCTCAATAAAAGCCTGATCTACATTTGTCTAAATGCGCACGACATATCAAATAGCGTTTTCGATTGATCGCACTAGTGCGCACTCAGAGTATGTTCATCTCATGTTATTGCACGAGGTTAAAAGAAGATACAAATACACGTGTGCAACCAGTGCATCTGAATCGAAAACGCTAAAATTCGTGGCCGGATTTTATGTCTTCTACTATACAATGCGAACTGTCAATTGAGTGTATTCTTAAATCACGAGATAGAAACTGGTAGAAATAGAAATATCTTGCGCGCGCACAGTTTCGTTGCGAAATTCATCTAACGAAACGATGAACGAAAACGATAAATGAAATTTTCGTTTCTTTTTTTTGTTTTTATTTTAAATATTTTGTTACACGTCACAATTCGTTTGATAGTAAAACTGAAAGCTACTTTCATTTCTTATAAAAGACACGTTTCCGTAAAAGCTTCGTTAACCTGCCTTTTAAATTTTAGTAATAGGAATTTTACAAAGGAAGTCCGGCCCGTAAATAAATAATTATAATGAGTAAAATAATGAAAAGTTTAAAATCTCATCTAGTGACAGTTTTTGTAATCTAGTACTTTTGTCTATAATATCTAGTGTCACGTTATATCAGTATGCTGGCAACACTCTTTGGCAGTAACTCGTGAACGGACAGCATAATCTTCGACGTTTCGCAATAGTTTGACAGCTTCGTCAGGACTAAAAAAATTTGCATTTCTTTTTCATCGCTGACGAAGCTATCAAAATTACATCGGTTTTATTTGAAATTTTATAAAATTTGTAGTTACATAAATTCTTTGCTAATAATCACGTGTAACAACAAATTTTTGGCGTTTGACGGTTGGCATTACTCCTAATGCGGTTTCCTTTTTAAAAGTAAGTTCCGTTAAAACTTTCGATTTAACCATCGAAAGTCTGAACGGAATTGACTTTTGTAGGCGATAAGTACTAAAGAATTGCTCGTTTTCGGCGTTTATTTGAATGTGGGACGTGTACGGCGCGACGTTTAACTCGTACATCGACACATCGACCGCAGGGGAAGACTGCACACAGTTTGACAGTTACAAATGTCAGAGATGGATTTCGATCTCAGCAAAGAAAACATCCAGCCCTTGCGCGGGGGCCGCAACGCCACTCAACTGGGAGTCGCGTTGCAAGCGCAGAACAGCCAAGAGTATCAGCAGGAGCTCATCCATCAAAAAGAGTAACTGACATATTTTTCAAGTCATGAACAGGTTATAAGTGCGTGTCTCGTAGGGGATTTGAAAATGCCATACGAAACTACACGGGAGATGATCCACTAGAAAATTGGTACCAATATATATCTTGGGTTGAGCAGAGTTTTCCGAAGCATGGACACGAAGGTAACTTAGTGCCATTGCTCGAATGTTGCTTGCAGAAGTTTGAAGACGATAAGCGATATGTTGATGACAGAAGACTATGTAAACTGTGGATTAAATATGTAAGTACACGGTTGGTTTAACGCGGTTATGTTTGTCTTTTGATATGTAGAATGATCTTCAACAAAATCCCATTGAGTTGTATCAAATGTTGCACGCGAAAGCACGCTGCACAGGTTGCGCTGATTTTTACAAAGCTTGGGCATTTTACTATGAAGCTGCTGGAAATTTCCAGCAAGCAGATAAAGTTTTTAAATTAGGAATACAGGCGCTTGCACAACCATATGAAGAGCTGGCGATGGCCCACAAGAACATGGTGTTTGCTGCAGGTCAGCAGGTAATTCAGATTTCCCACTTTGTATAATTTGTGTTTTTCAGCTGATATTTTGTGTTCCAGTTAATATCCGGGGTTGACGAAAGGCAGTTGGAGGAGAAGCGGCTGGCGCTTACGTGCTTAAAAACTTACAAGCCGGGGCGAGTGAGCAGCGTTCGGACTGTGAGTGCGGCGGGTCCTTACACTGTACCTGCCGGTGTTTATTCTGGTAAGCCAAACTCTTTCGTTCCTGTTTATGAAAGTTGTGGTGAAGGAAGCGGTGGTGGCGGTGCAGAAGCTGCGCCCGTCAGCGTTCTTAGCATTGCCAAACAATCTACTGCTCCTAAAGAAAACACTTTTAAACCTGGAGTTTGGACTATGACAGTTCCCAGTCATAAAACAGTTCCTCATCGTACACCACATTTTACAGGTACTACAATCAAATATATTGCTTACCATATTTTTTTGAGTTGATTCATGAGGGATTCACTTGGGAAATAGCTGGCAAAGGAAGGGGTAGAAAGGTAGTTATTATTAAGGGAGATAAAATTGTGCCATTTTTATTTATACCTAGTAAGTTCTTTCACATTAAAATTTTTTTCTTCTTTCTTTATGATTAATTTTAATTTAATATAAATTGAACAGAATTTGATAAGGTTTAAATGTACAGTAGATTGCATGTTTTGTGATAAATCATAAAATATGATGTGTATTATATGTCCTATAAAAATACACAGGGTTACAACTTGTAACTTACAAGACAACTAATTAAAGGCCCACCATGGGGATCTCATAAACTATAAAAAAAATATTGTAAGAGATGCAAAGATATATTACAAAAAACTTGCGCCATTTGGGGTCTATAAAAATTTTCAAAAAAAATCTCTTCTACCTTCATTCATTTCTGAAATATCTTGAAAAAACTGAATTTTCAAATTCGAAATTCTTGAATTTTTTTGTTTACTTATTAAAATAGAGTCACAAAATTCGATAATTTTGTATTAAATTCGATGACAAAATAGCAAAAAAATTGTCTATAAAAATGCCGATGGAATTCGATTTCTTGCCACGTTTTATAAAGGAAAAGTACAATTTGAAAATAATTGCATTTTTACATGCATTTGTTTTAAATTCAGGTAGTGAGAAAAATTTAAATCTTAAATTAAATTAAATATCTTTCTAAAGTTAAGAAAGCTGAAGTTCTTAGTTCTAAGTAGGCGTCTGTCAGCAAAATAAACAAAAATAAAATGTCAAAGTAACTGACATCTCATCTTAAAATCTACACCTTTTCCAATTGTATTTCAGAAAATTTCAGTTGTATTTCAGATTAGTAAATTGTATTTAAGAAATCGTCAATTGTAGTTCAGATTTTCAGATTAGTAAATTATATTTCAGAAAGTTGTAATTGTAGTTCAGATCAGTAAATTGTATTTCAGAAAACGTCATAAGAAATTCAGAAAATATCATTTGTAAATTGCAAAATTATTTGTAAATCAGAAAGCATCATTTGTAAATCTGAAAGCATTATTTGCAATTCAGGAATCATTTGTAATTAAGATTTTTTTTTGTAAGTTTGTAAGTGCCTGCATGTTAAAAGCGAAGAACTGCATTTTTTAGCACGGACATCATGTAAATTCCACAATTATTTAAATTCATTCTTCACTTTATTTCAATACAATTGTAACAGCAACTACTCCACGAAAATCTGTTGATGGTTCCTAAGGTGTATTAAGACTTATTTACTGTGGTATGCTGAAAAAATATACACTGTGAACGTTTAGAGTGGAATAATCCATTTAAATGAGTGCCAGATCATCTGCGACCAAAATCCTCGGACAGGTAAACCTATTTTCTTTAGCGCGAATATTTTTTTGAAGTCATCTTTTCTTTGCACCCCCACCCCTTTCCGCAATGACGTCATCGTCATTTTTTTTTAATGGCACGCCCCCAATTTTTTAGCAGTTTTGGATAGATTTGAGAATTCTGATTTCAACAATATGGATATTTTGACATTCGCACTGACAGTACCCGAGATATTAATTACGAAAGATAAAAACAAAAAACGGAAAATTTTCTGCGATTTATGTGAGACAAATGAATAACTGTCAACTAATGCACGAACCGACAAATAATAGGCGCTAGTTACCAAAACAAGAATTACCATAAGTAACGAAAGAGAAAATCAAAAGGAAACTATTTGAGAAAGAAACTGCAACTGTACTTGATATAAACCGCGTGAACTTGACATTACTTAAAAATGACGTTCCGGATATAATCTGCTTCCAGTTCTGTAGGTAAGTGGCGCCAGCGGAAAAACACTTGAACTAGTAAACTGCGCAGGCCGGATAAAGACACACTGAGCCATGAAATCTAGTAGGTCGTGGTTGAAATAAATGATAAAAAGTTTCATCAAGTAAATTTGACAGTTCTTGATTATTGTTCTTCCTTGCAATTTCCATTTTTTGTTTTTATCTTTCGTAATTAATATCTCGGGTACTGTCAGTGCGAATGTCAAAATATGCATATTGATGAAATCAGAATTCTCAAAACTATCCAAAACTGCTAGAAAATTGGGGGCGTGCCATTAAAAAAAAAGACGATGACGTCATTGCGGAAAGGGGTGGGCGTGCAAAGAAAAGATGACTTCAAAAAAATATTCGCGCTAAAGAAAATAGGTTTACCTGTCCGAGGATTTTGGTCGCAGATGATCTGGCACTCATTTACATGGATTATTCCACTCTAAACGTTCACAGTGTATATATAATTATTATTTTCTGAAATACAATTCGCCTTTTCTGAAATTGATTTCGCTTTTCTAAACTACAAGTAACACATTCTGAAATACATTTTACGTTTCTGAAATACAATTGACACTTTCTAAAATTCATTTTTTGCATCTGAAAAACATTTGACACTGTCTGAAATTAATCTGTTACTTTCTGAACTACACTTGGAAAAGGTGTAGAACTTGATTTTTGTCTTCTTAAAAGTCATAGTTATATAAAAATGAAATCTCATAAAGAATGTCGTGCAAAAGTGTGTGTACTGTGCTTTGGGAAAACTAAGAATATGCGCCCAGTTAGTGCTAAACAGAAAACAATAATTGCTCAATATTTCCTTACTGAAAAACAGTACGATATTAATCGATTGCCGTCAGTTTTACTTCTATTTCAACTTGCCGCTTGGTGGTTCAGAATTATGGAAATGGAAGATTTGTAAGAAAAATCTACCCGTTTGGTTATTCAAAAATAGTATTAGCTCCCGCAATAGCCGCAAGAAAATCACTTCTGTCAGCTTGTGACTGTGAGATTTATAAATGTGCCAGATCGAACATAAATAGCAATTATTCACCAAGAAAAGTCGTTGAAAGGCCACCTCATAAAAGTTCAGTTGGAAAAAAGCAAGCCATTAAAATTTGCGGAAAATATTTTTTTTTATCAATTGGCAAGGGTAAACGACACAATTGTTCGAAAATAGTTCGTAACGAAAATCTGGTGGCACCGGCATCAAGTGGTTCACCCAAGTTGAAGGACGAAATAGCTGCATCAATAATAAAGGAAAAAAAATCAGCGAAAACTCTAGCACCGACAGTGTCGGTCTTCATACTAGTACGAAAAGTGTACTAAAAGTGACGTTGAACCCAAGCAAATCAAAATTTGATCAAGCTGATATGTCGGTTAAAGATCTTACAGGGATTCAGGCAAAATTGAACTTAAGCATAAATCAAACACTTACATTAGCAACAAGTTTAAGGAAGTCCATTAAAGTTGAAAGTAATTTAAGGAAAAAAATCGGAGAAGCAAAAAGCAGTATGCAGACTTTCTTTGATAAAATAGAACTGGATTTTGAGGGTAAAGACGCTGAATCTGTTGTGATGCGAAAGGTGACATTTTGTAAATACCTTGATTCTTTTGCAAACTACATTTTAACAGAAAGACGTTTAACACTTGAAGATAACATTCTATTTAAAGTTGGCCTGGATGGAGGTGGAGCTTTTTTGAAATCTGTTTAAGTGTACAAGTGAGTAATTTAGACTAATAGACTCCGGAAATGATTCGCGGCAGATTAGAAACCGTAATCTGAAAGACTCAGGTGTGAAACAAATGTTTACTCTCGCTATTGTCCATAACTTGAAGGAAACATATGCAAATGGTTCAAAATATGGAAAATTCTTAAAATAGAGAAAATAGAGAAATCGAAATTACATCAACGAGGAGTAACGAACTCTGGATGATATCAGACAAAATTTTTCGTTGTGAATTGAAGATGGGAAGAACCCCAGCAAGGCAAAAAACTTTTACAACTGTACCAATAATTCAAACCGAACCGATAATTCAAAGATACAATGAACCAATTTTAAACATTTTGCCACCACTTGAATTGCATCTGTTACTAGGAACCGTCAATACTATTTTTGACTACCTAATGAAAAAAGTTCCCGCTGTGTGTGAGATATGGGCAAAATTCTGCAACGTCGAGAAAGAGGCACTACATGGAGGCAATAGTTGTAAAAAAATTATTGTCTAAAATTGATTTGTTTTCGATAATGCCACTAGAATTTCTAAAATATGCAAAATGTCTAAAAACCTTTGCTAAAGCTTGTTTTGGACACAGTATACTTATCAATCAGTAGGGACAGCTCGTTTCGGCACCTTTGATGTTCATACTACCGTTTTCAGAGCCGTTATTGGCGGGATTTCATTTTATTGATGATACTATAGTATAGATGTCACTGGTTGAAAAAATGGCACGGATAGAAATGATTGCAAGCAAATCATAGAATGCGATGTTGTTTTACACAACTTCAGGCTTTCTGCACAACATAAATTCATTATAATCTAACAAAGATGGTTTTCTGTTCAATCTTTCTCATCTCTCCGCATCAATCATACAAAATGCTGAATTAAAAAACGCCCACTTAAAAGCAATTGATGAATTCGCCAGTGCGCCACACGCGGTCGTTTGTGGAAAGTCCGCCAGTTTTCGCACATGCGCACTCAGAAATTGTAGCAACGGAAACCCCAAGCCATAGAGCCCCAAGTTGTCCCTACTGATTGATGAATATACTGGGTGTGTTTTATTGCAAATGTCCTACTCGATGTAGAACAAGTAGAATCGTTTAACCAATAAAACGTTTTGCTGGATAAGAGTGGATATGACAAGACAAGTTGGCGCTGAAATTTAAATTTTGCAAAAGGACAGAAAAAAGTATCCCTGCTCGTGACAACAAATTTATTGTAGCAGATATATCTTGGATGATGGGGAGGAGCTGGTACCAATTGATGACAATATTAAGAAACACTTTTCATTTCACCGGTATTTGTTACTTTTATGACTGAACCTAACCAAATATTTTTTGACTCGACTTCTCACTCCACCATTAGAAAAGGAGTGGGAATCTGGAGTGAAGGGTGCAGAATTTCACAAGAAAACGCATAGAATGATCATTCCGGAATCAGAATGATGCCAATAAAACGCGCCCACTGTGTTTTGGATGTCAGTGATAGGCAACTACAAAAATTTGCCAATTTCGCATGGAATTTCTTGATTTAGAAATTAATACAACACCCAAAATCCGTGCAGTTTTTTACCATATTGAGGATTTTTGTGAAATGGTAAACTGTGGCTTGGGAAAATATACAGAACAGGTTTCGGAAGCAGTTCATTCCGATTTTCTGACAGTGTGGAAGAGATATAAGGTGAATGAGTCACATCCAGATTTTTCCACGAAATTACAATCTTCTGTTTGTTTTTACAATTATTCTCACTTGTAATATGTTAATTTTTAATAAAATTATACTTTGGCGTTCAAACTAATTTAAAATGTTTGTATCAATACGACTAGATTATTACTTAACTACATTTTTCTACTCCCATCCTTAGCTCCCATCTTTAAGACACAAATTATCGTATATGTTTCCACGTTGCTAAGTGATTTTTTAAATAAACATTGACAAGCTGTGACTTTGTGCGCTTTAGTCACGGCACAACAGACGATAATTTGTGTTTTAAAGATGGGAGTAGAAAAAAGTATAGTAAGCAATTCGATTTATAAACTTCACTAGACACTCGTTTATTAAACACTCGCTTCGCTCGTGTCTAATTAAAACTCGTGACTAAAATGCCGTTTATAAAACTGCATAATATACTATTGAAAACAAATGTCTGTAAAACTAAAAATCATCGTTAAATTATTTCCAAATGGCACTTTTTCTCTATCAAACATTGCAAGAAATCGAATTCCATCGGCCAATTTCATGGACATTTTTTTGTTGGTATTTTAGTCTATACCCCAGTGGTTTCCAACCGGTGGGTCGCGACCCAAACGGGGGTCGCCTTGGGTTTTCTAGTGAGTCGCCATCGGTTTCAAAAGCAAAAATTTAATGGCCGGCGTATGCATCCTATCATACTATGCATACTAGCAAATATCGCAAATGAGAAGCCGGACCGCGAACATTTTTAAAAAATCTAAAACGGTCGGGATTAAAAAAAGGTTGGGAACCACTGCTATAGCCGTGGGCCTATGGGCGAAATTCCGCCATTTGGGCTGCATTTTAGGCATTTTTGGCGCTTAAAAATCTTATTTAGCGGCTGGCGCCTAAACTTGACATAACAAACGGTCTAGTCATCCCACTGCTGCCAACCGACCAAGCGTATATTTCGGAAGTTGTAAAAAGTTTCGGTAAATCATAAAAATGATAAATAAAATAGTTAAACTAGTGTAAAACAATATTTTATTCATAAAATAAACAAAAACAAAAATTAACAAAGTTATAGATTATATCACAAAATCTTCTAAGCGGACACTAAATCGCGCAAATATACACTTTACGTTTCGCAGTCGTTCGACTGCTTCGTCAGAAGTGAAAATTATGTTACAACATAATTTTCACTTCTGACGAAGCAGTCGAACGACTGCGAAACGTAAAGTGTATATTTGCGCGATTTAGTGTCCGCTTAGAAGATTTTGTGATACAAATTTCATCGGACAAGAAACAACTGTAAATTATAGATTATAATAAAAAAGTTATTAAATTTTGTTGTTATTAAACAAAAATAACAAAAACAAAATATGTACATACCTACAATTAGGTGCAAAAACAAAAATTAACATAAATGTCCTAATATTTATATGTGTATAATATACAGGGTAGGGCAAAAGTACAGAACATTCTTTGTAATGCTTTAAATACAGGTGTCCCGCGACGTAATGTCACCATTTCACCTACGTGATAATCAATTCAAACTAAGTAAAAAACTCTAATAAAGTTTTGTTCTAAAGTAAACCGTTTCAAAAATACTGGGTGTTTAATGTTTAATTTTTTATTTTTTTAAATTTTAAAGTTCATCCAATTATTTATCCGTTCACCTAATAATCAATTCAAACTAAATAGTAAAAAACTTTATCTCAAAAGGTGTTCAAAATCACCCCCGTTGTTTGCTAAATACATTCTAGCGCGCTCCAATAGATATCTTGTTGCCTTTTGTAACATGTCATTGTTATTTTTAATTAATTGTGCGGCCTCAAAAATGTACTGTCGGAGTTCTAGATCTCAACTAGAACTCTTTTGAAGCACGTTAGAATGTGCTTAGCAAACAACGGGGGTCATTTTGAACACCAGTTTTTTTTTTCTTTTTAGTTTGAATTGATTATTAGGTGAACAGATAAAAGATTAGATGAACTTTAAAATTTTAAAAAATAAAAAATTAAACATTCAACACCCAGTATTTTTGAAACCGTTTACTTTAGAAGAAAACTTTATTAGAGTTTTTTACTTAGTTTGAATTGATTACCACGTAGGTGAAGTGGTAACATTACGTCACGGGACACCCTGTATAAATTTAATAAAAAAAGTTGTAGGGTAAATGGGGTGAATACCGGCCCCTGGGGTAATACCGGCCACCTGATATTTCTAACTTGAAAACATTTTTGAAAATCGTGCGTCACAATAGAGCTTCAATATTGCATATTAAACAGTTGGTAGCAATGTCAGCCACATAGAGGCAAGTGAAAAGCCGTTAAATACAGGCAGTTACAAATTCGAAGCTCACCATTGGGATCTCGGAAACGGTAAAAGATACGAAGTCGGTTAAATTAGGGCAAAGTTGCGAATTTTGGTACTGAACAATAATCCATTCTGAAAAATATTCTACGATTTTTGAAATATTTCCAAAAAACCAAGAAACGTAATTTTCTTTTTTATTTGTTTCTGAAGCTATTATTGCATAACAAAATTAATACATTCTAGAGGCACTTTTTTGAGGTCTTTACGATGATATCATTAGATTTTACCTAAAACGTTTCATCTCGTTCTGACCATCATCAACTTCATTTTTTCTTATGGGCGCTACATATGGTTTTAATAGCATTAAATAGATCTATTTTTTGTGATGCTTTTCCATATATCACACAACCCTATTTAATAAATTGAAACAGCTATAAAAGCAAGAAATTATTGAAAATAACAAAACAAAGAAAAATATGACATGCAGAAATTAAATTGAAATGTTTCGCAAAGCATCTTTTATATTTATAGTTCATGAAGATGAAGATGATGTCGCTCAGGGCTTGAGGAAACCTGCGAATTTCTTCCCCGTCACACACGACGACTTTTCAAAATTCATCGTGCCTCTATGTTACCCTGATCCGGAGAACCCGTGCTTAATACCCAAGTACCCCAAAGCCCTCGTGTACGCCGAGCCTAACAAAGAATATTCCCTGGAAGAAATCCGGGCTCGCAAGTATTTGAAGAGACCGACAAACAGCTTGAACGTGCCTCACTGTGAGACACAGCAAGCTGTGCAATCGATTTTAGATGAGACGCCCCCTGATAACATGCAGCTATCCATACATCACGACGAGGCAGAACACAATATGAACAGAGAAGACTATAACTCACCACATTATCAAAATGAATTTGCGACGCAAGAGCCACAAGTGTTATTCAGCCCCGCCGATGTGAATAAGAAGAGTGTGTTCGGGCATTCTGGTTATGCACAGTCAAGTTTTTTACATCCAGACATGAACCAGGTGAATCAGCTTCTTCTTGCAAACACTGAAAACTTGTACACAGATTATCCTACTGCATTTGCTGCACCGCCTTACCAAGTCCCGTTGGGGCCCGCTTCGGGCCATCAAGTTACGGCATCTCCTAATCACCAAGTACCCGTTCCATTCGAAAACACTAGCATAATCAATGATCTCTGGCGGTCAACCTCTAAATCCCCATTACAAGAAGTACAGGCGGCAATTCCGGAGGATAGGCGACCGAACTTCACCATTTTTGAAGAATCCGGTAACGTTCTCGAAACGCACCCTCAGCCGAAAGGTAGTGCCATGAAGACGCCCTTTAAGCACCTGACGGACGAGGACTTGGCCGAAACGGGCTCTCGGGGTGGATTGGACGTTGCGGCAGCTGCCCAACCCATCGATGGCGCCAAAAATTTGCTTGCCGGTGAAGAGGAAAGTAATTCGTCTTTCGGCGAGTGCGACTTCTCTTTAAACACTTACACGCAGATGTTTAATTTCAATTTGAATGCCATGCAAGTTAGCACTCCGCAGAATAAGGCTTTCCAAAACACGCAGCAAGATACTTCTCAGGCGAAAAGCACCAAAAAGCAATTGTTTAGTGAACCCCAAAAAGCACTTTCAGTTATATTTGAGGAGACTAAAAGTAGTGGGTGAGTCTCTGTGATCACTTGAACATGATTAGGGATTTATTGTAACTGTTTCGTAGGTCAAGTTCCAGTTTCGGTTCATCCGGATTGAAGAGCACTCTCCTACATTCGAAAAGAAATGCAATCGCAACGACCATCACCGAAGAACAGAACAGTTACGACTTCAACTTGGCCCAGAACATGAAAGCGAATGCCGCGTTAAGGTCCAGCTTGCTCGGTGAATTTATGGAGTGTGAGTCTCAACAGAACAGCCCCGTCACTGAACTACCTCCGCCAATGCCCGTTCTACCAAGCGTCACCGCTCCTCTGGTTCCGGCTCCGTCTGATCCCTTCAAGCCTTCGCTGATTAAAACATTGCTTGCAAAAATTAATTTTCCTGGCCAACATACTTATGGCTATTGCAAGATGTTTGCGACCCCTCGGTTGAATGTACGCAAGGAAATCGTGTGCATTGGTGATGATAAGTATTACGTCGAGAAGATTTTGGGCAAGGGGTCCTACGGATCTGTTTATAAGGCGTATAATGCACAGAACGAAGCAGTTGCGCTCAAGATACAGAAGCCGCCCAACAAATGGGAGTTTTATATTTGCAGAGAAGTACAAGCTAGACTGGCCAATCATCCACTTAAGGATAGGTTCATGGATGTTCGTATTGGATACTTTAGTAAGTTGAGTTAAGTTCTGTGGTAATTTGATTAATTATTATTTTTTTTATAAGATGATCAAGCATCAATTTTGGTGTCAGATTTTTACCCCATTGGTTCGTTGTTGGATGTCGCGAACCTAGTAAAGCAGAAGCAGCCGAAAAAGAAAGAATCGCTTTGCTTATACATCTGCATCGAGATTCTGAAGATAATAAGCACCCTACACAAGGTGCAAATAATACACGCAGATGTCAAACCAGATAACTTCTTAGTGCAGCTTAGAGATAATACAATTACTCTGCAGCTTATAGATTTTGGCTGCAGCATCGACATGGCCATGTTTCCTCTAGGTACTACTTTCCTGCGTTCGGTCACAACCGAGGATTTCATTTGCTGCGAAATGCGTGACGGTAGACCATGGAGTTACCACACGGATTTGTTTTGTGTGGCGGCAACTGCCCACGTCTTGCTCTTTGAGAAATATATTCAAATGCAGAAGATAGACGGGCACTGGTCCATCACGCAGAAGTTCCCCAGGTACATGAAGTTCGAATGCTGGAGCATATTCTTCGATACTTTGCTGAATCAATCCGGGGTGGTCGACTTGGAGAATTTAATCGCCGACCTCACAAACTCACTTAACGGCAAAGGTGACTTGAACGAAGAGATCCGGTTTTTAGTGAATCTACTGAAAGGGCGATAGCGCCTTTACAAAGTTGAATAGCGAATTACACTAAATGCGAAAGATGTATATTATGAATTTAAGTTGTCACAGTTGAATAGAAGTACCCGGCGTAGTTTCAGGAGAGGAGCTTGCATCGTATTTTGCTCTACGTGTGTAACCAGTTATTATATCCATGTAAGTTTCCAAACAAAATGTTCGTCTCGTTTGTGTACATACAAATTTAGTGACATGATGTCCCCTTTTACACTGTTTAATAAATTAAACAAATGCTCTCCTCAGTCTACGTCCTATAGTTATATGCTTTGTATGAGGTTTGCAATTTGCATTTATTTTAAATCTGTTTGGAAATATAATAGTAGACAGTCTGTTTCATTATGTACTATTGCAACATGTTCTTTTAAATACTATATATTTATTTTATTAAATCGCACATCGACTCCAAGAATATCATAACCCAAAAGTTTCTATTACATGCTAAAACTAGTCCATTCAAAATTTGAAACAAAATTATTTTAATATGACATTATGGTGGTTTTAATGTGGTTTATTTTGTAGTTCAAATTTGTTTTGGAAGCTTGTACTTTTGTATTCTTGCAGCCGATGTGCGAAATATCGAAGTTCATATTTCCAATTATAATTTCTAATAATTTTAAGATTAAATAAAAATATTTCATCGAGAATTGATGTGTCTTTATTGATTTCCTCCAACCTCCACTGTTCCACATGTTCAGGGCAATCTAATTCATGTTGAAGTATTAATTTAGTTAGTGATGAAAATAAAAATTGAATGTGGTAAGTTAGTTAAAAAATAAACAAGCCAGAAAGTACACGTTGCTAAAAAGTTTTCTTTGATTTATCAATACTACATGAATACTACCTACCACTGGACGAATTTAAAGTTGAAAGTGAACGAACCTGGATCATCTTGTTATATTGTTCCTTATGTTTGGGATATATAGACAAATGAAACGTGCAAATTACTAATATTTTTACTGAAAATAATCGCATAATACAGAAAATAAATCACTTTATCGCCAAGACGAAAAAGAAGTTCCCCTGCAAAAACAAAATAGTTTTAACTAAATAAAACTCAGGAAGTTTAAAAATACCCTGAGAATCCAGTTGACTGATTGTGAGTCGTTGGTGGTTGACTTTGTTGCGCCAAACTTCCAAACCCCAGCGTCTGTTGATTGGCCAAATTCGCAAACGTCGCGTTTTGTTGACCGGCAGACCCAAACGAATCTACTACAAAACACCAGAAAACAAAAATCAAAACTCCTCTCCCATCAAAACGTACCTGGAGCTGGGCTTCCCCCGAATACTTTGCCGGGGCTGCCGAAGACAGGAGCGGAACCGAACGTCGGAGATCCCCCGAAAGCAGGCGGTGCCCCAAAACCTCCCGGAGACGTAGAAGAACCGAACGCCGGGGGACTCCCGAAGTTTGACGGTTTAGCAAAGGCAGCCGATGCACCGAATCCCGTTTGACTTACAGATTGGGTGCCTCCGCTGAAAGGGCCGGGCTGTGAACCGCCGAAAACACTGCCGGAACCGAAACTCGACTGTCCAAACGTGGGCTGCTGTAAGAAGCTTTGAGACGAGCCGAACGCAGCTGGGCCTCCGAAAGCAGTCGTAGATTTATTAAAGGGCGAAGCCCCCCCAAAAACAGATGAGGTTACCGGGGTTGTTCCAAAGAGATTTCCCCCACCGAAGGGCGACTTTTGTTCTTCATTGGACGTCCTTCCGAACGGATTCTGAGCCTGTCCGAATCCTGAGCCGAAGCTACTTGCAGTGGTCGTCGGTGAGCAGACGTTTAAACTACCAAAATTAAAACTACTGGATTCGGTATTGCTGGGTGTGCTTCCGAACCCGAATGAAGATTTGTTGAATCCAAAACCGGACGAGGGATTGGCGGGGGCAGATGCAGCAAAGCTGAAGGAATTCGTTTGAGATGATCCGAACGGACTCGCTCCAGTTGTGGGTGTACCAAATGTGCTTGATGAGCCAAACGGAGCACTCGAAGTCGGAGTTCCAAACACGTTCGACGAGGCAGTATTTCCAAAAATACTTCCAGAGCTTGTAGACGCTGGAGTGCTGAATACAGAACCAGAACTAAAGGCAGGTGGTTGCCCGAACACGGATGCAGTGGATACTGTTGGTTTGAAACCCCCAAAATTCGATGAGGCAGGTGCACCGAAACTATTAGATGAAGTGCCGAACACAGATGAAGTAGTAGGGGCGCCCCCAAAAATACTGCTCGATGTAGTATTCCCCCCAAAAATGCTCGACGTTGTTGGGATTGCCCCAAAAATACTGCCCGACGTGCTGAAAACAGATGAAGTTGTCGGTGTCCCAAACGCAGATGGTGCTGTCGATGCACTAAACACAGTAGAGGTCGTTGGTGTGGCGAAAACACTAACTCCTGTCGTTGGTGTACCAAAAACTGTAGTCGTTGAGGTCGGAGTTCCAAATACAGACGGTGCAGTTGACACATTAAACACTGAAGAGGTCGTTGGTGTACCAAAAATGCTCGCCGCGCCCGTTACTGGAGTAGCTGTTGTAGTTGGCGCTCCAAAAATGGGTGCGGTCGTTGATGTGGAAACTGATGTCACCGGTGCGCCGAAAATTGATGTACCAAACGCAGATGTCGTCGGTGTACCAAACGTAGAAGTTGTAGGAGTTCCAAAAACAGATGGTGAAGTGCCCCCAAATATAGAAAGCGTCGTCGTCGGTGTTCCAAACCCGCTTGTTGCTGTCGGTGTTCCAAACCCACTCGTTGCTGTCGATGTGCCAAAAACTGTAGATGCTGTCGTTACTGTTGATGTAGTTGAGGCACCAAAAATACTTGGTGATGTAGCTGAAGCACCAAAAATACTTGGTGATGTAGTCGGAGTACCAAAAACACTTGATACAGTTGAAGTTACTGGCGCCCCAAAAATACTCGTCGCAGACGTTGTAGGCGCTCCAAAAATTGATGTCTTCGGTGTGCTGAACGCAGACGTAGTTGAGCTTCCGAAAATCGGCTTGCTTACGCTTCCAAAGATGCCGCTGCTCGTTGTTGCCATGGTCGTCGTTGCGGGGGCACCAAAAACAGAAGCTTGATTATTACTGCCGAAACTAGTAGGGGTCGTAGTTGCAGTTGCCTTGCCGAATACAGGTGCACTTGTCGAAAACGCAGATCCATTTCCAAAAATAGAAGACTTTGTTGTTGAAGAAGCAACTCCCCCACCAAATATAGAGGCCTGAGTGGTCGGTTTTGAAAAGACTGAACCCGCAGTGAATACTGATGAGGTTGTAATCGGGGTGACGGATACTTCACCCCCCAAACTGAAAATCGACGGTTTGGGAGTCGCAACTATGGTTTCTGTTGAAGATGCTGGTGCCACCACTTCTGCTGTATTAATTAAAGGTGTTATGGTCGCGGGGGCTTCTTTAACGTCAGTCACACTTGCACTAGTTGTAATTGGAACGGCGGTGTAACTCTTACTTCCGAAAACCGAAGGAGCAGAAGCAAAGCTGACTTGCGAATCAGGTTTGACTCCGGGCGTTGGTTTCACGCTAGGCACAGTAATCGTAGATGAAACTGGTGTAATGGCTTTCACCGTGGAGCTGTTGTTAGACGAGAGTGAACTATCTGAAGCAGAAAGCTCAGCTCCGGTCGTCTGAGTTCCGAACGTAGGTGCACTATTTGTTTTGATCAAATTCGAACTGGCCGGTACTTTCAATAAAGAATTCTGACTCGCAGAGAAGTTAAACCCGGTGAAAGACGATGTTGTTTTAGCAGTGGTGTCGGTGGCAAGTGTCTGAAATGAGAACGGAGAAGAAGTAGGAGCAGTCGTTCGTTTAAAGAGGAACGTTGTCTTCAATCCATCGGTCGAACTAGAAGTAACGGGTGCGGTGAATATGTTGGTTGAATTGGTGGTGGCTATCGTTTTAGCCGAGCTTGAGGTTACAACCGCAGATGTCGGTGTGTTAAACGAAAAGAAAAATTTCTGTTGTTCCACACTTGTTGCACTAGGAGGTGGTTTCACATCTGGTGTAGTTGTAATAACGCGGTTGTTAGATGAAAATAAATTGCCCCCACTGGGTTTGATCCCGGATGAAACTGTTTGCGTGGTTGGAAAGAATGCTGAGCCTGCTGACTTACTGACTTCCACAGTAGAAACGACTGGTTTGTTTAAGCTAAGTATCTGAGGTTTCGTTGTCTCAGGGGGAAGGCTTTTCGGTTCAGGTTTCATGAAAACCTTGGGAGTCGATTGCATGAAATCCAATTTTTGCGGTTGGAGCTTCTTGTTTGGGGCAATAGGCGAAAATGGCTCGCCAATCAAACTATTCAACTGCAAGGACACATTCGGCATCTGCGGTTTGCTCACGGACACATGCGCCACTTTTCTATTGAGAAGCAAATTCGTCAGTTTGTCAGATTTGGCCTTCGTCAGTAACTTCTGCCTTTTTAACACTCTCTCGTGTTGCAAGTGGAAGACACTGCTCGGTTGAAAATGTAAGTTTTTCAGTTGCTCCTCTAAGCTGTCCACGTTTTCTAAAGACACGAGTAGATGAGGGATCTGATAGTCGCGGTGTTTGCGTCGAACTCGATTGGAGAGATCTTTTAAAATATACGTCTGTAAGAATGAAATTTGTTACAACTTTCGAATTATAAAAGGTCTTGACATCAAATTAAAAGATAAATAAACAAAAAATTTTAAGAGACAAATATTAGATTGCAAGAAACTTCAATAATATAGTGTCTGTAAAGCGCAAAAAGTGGCTCGGGCGGTCACAGCTCACAGCGGGTACAATATACGAGGATTGGTCATATAAAAATGGGAGATAAGCGAGGCGAACTGAGCGGAAGGCGGAAAAAGTAAGAGAACTGAAAAAGAATATGCAAACATCTTCATGAAAAGCATAGAGCAAAATGAGTGGTCAGATTATGAATGCCACGATGGAAATGATAGAAGGACTCAAGAATGGACAAACCAATAATAACTTCGAGGAAAAAGAAAACGCCCGAAATTAAAAATGAGTTGAAAGAAAAAGTTAAAAGAGACCTGGAAAAAAAGGAGAAATAATTTAATAGTGCCTGTCGAAATACAGGATGTCCACGAGAAATCGCTGCAGCAAGTAACTTTCTTATTTGAATTTGTATAAAGTACGTACTTTTCACTTAAGCTAAGACATGCCATCCAGATCTCATGGCAAGAGTTGATAAAAAATTTCAAAAATCACGCGGTATTACGGTACTTTCATACTGCAGGGGCCCGTTCAGGAATAACGCTCGGACTAAAAAGAGCGCGCTCTGGGTAATGTTCTTTCTCTCTCGTGTAAGTGATTTTGTGCATTTTGCTTTTCATTCTAAACGCCCAAAGTGCTCTCGCGATACAGTTCCTGAACGGGCCCCTGCCGCGAGAAAAAAAATGGTCATCAATGTCATTCTTTGACAGAGTAACTATTGTGAAATTGGTTGTGATTGTCATAAATCATAAGTTTTGTACAGCGACATGTATCATATGCTTTATTTGTCAATTTTTTTTAACTTCAACACACCCCACAAGAGGACAAAAAGATATTTTTAATTTGTGACGACTCCATCCAATTTGTGATTGACATTGGACGATCAATGTTTTTGCTCGCGTCTATACGTTATTCATTTTGGTCCTTGGTACGTCTTCATCAGGCTTTAAAAATTTAAAAATTCTACACGATTTTAGGTGTATTCTTTCGATCTGAACGAAGCGGATGCGTTCAATTGAACAAACCATGACCTTCTAAATCAAAAGCGAGTTCTAACTGGCCTGGGCGTTTTGAAAAATTTACTTTGAATTTTTGTGTTCGAGAAAACGCCAAAAGTCGAAACTTTGGCGCTGGTTACGGGGCACTGACGGCAATGAATGAAGTGCACTGTCATTACTGTCAATCAAAATGAGTTCACACAAAATTAATTAATATTGTAATTACCGTAACACAACATAATTTATGTGGTATAAACTTTACAAATTCATGCATAAATCATTTGATTTCGTCGGAGTGAAATACGCTTGCGCAATAAAGACTGGCACTTTAAAAAGCTTTCATGTTATGAATAATTACAACAAGTTACATAAAAGAGTTTCGACTTTTGATAACGTAAAATGTGTTAAAAAGGGCGTTGATAATTACGCACAATGAGAAAAGAAGCTTTATTATACATGTTCTAGCTTACCACAGAAATTCTGAGTATATGCAGGTAAGATTTTAATCTAAAACCGTAATAGTTTAATGCTAAATTAAGTTGTCGAAATTGGACATAAATACTCCACCTTATTCCAACGTAAATAATATCCAGTATGCTCAAATTTTTACAACAATAACATTAATTGTTCTTACACGAACGCATCCACCTTTCACATGTGACAGAACTGTCAAGATTTTAGGTTAAGAAAGCGCCCTGTAAGCAGTGCTTGGCGGAGTACGCCTGAACTGCACTTTTGCGCAGGCCAGATAGAACCCGCTTTTCATTTAGAAGGCCATGAAACAAACTGAAAGTGAATAAATATTCAGTTTACTTTCAGTACGAACTGATCGGCAAAATGATTTGTGCAGTAAAAACTGAATGTAATCACTTATTTCACAAGAGTGGAGGAAACTGAACATCAACGAGAAAATACGATCAAATTGAATATTTTCACTTTTGCTGATCGCATCCACTTCGTTCAGATTGAAAGAATACAGCTTTTATTGGCTCAAATACAAAGCTGCGAGAAATTTTGCGTGAACGCTTGAAATTGAGCCAATAGAATCGTGTAGAATTTTAAGACCAACGCAAAACGCCTAGCAATGAATATAGCTTAATGTTAAAAATTAATGCAAACATGTTTAAAGGAATGCAAATTCACTATTTTCTTTTCAAAAAGCGTCATCTATGGGCATTATTTAGAACCTCATAAAATGATAACTGATAGATTATCATTTTCCTACTTAATAATTGTCAAGCACCATTTCCCAATTTCAAATGAAATGTCAATGTGATATGTTTCCAGAAACTTTGGTGCAGCTTTAACTAGAGCTGGCAACGGTTAACCGATTTTGGATATTTTGGATATTCGCGGTGTACAGCATGTCACTCATGCAAATAGAGTTGCATGAAGAAAATGTTTTCACATTCAAGTTATGCAACTCTATTTGCATGGGTGATATGCTGTACACCGCGAATATCCAAAATATCCAAAATCGGTTAACCGTTGCCAGCTCTACATTAACAGTTTTAACAGTTATTTGGTACTTAAATTTATAAATACTGGCAACACTGTACAGGAGTGCCCCGGCCGTGAACAAAGACGGAACTAAGCAACTACAGTGGGAGAAATAGAGAGAGTGTATATTTACATTTTGTACTTTATGAATTTCACGACCTACTAAACTTCACGAGACAGAGCTCTTATTAACGTAAACTTTTCCCGCTTTGGTGCTAGTTACCCGAATAACAACCACCATAAATAATGAAAGAAAAAATCACAAAGAAACTAAATCTGAACAAGAAAATACAACTGCACTTGCTATAAACCGCGCGAACTTGACATTAATTGAAAAAAATTATAATTTTTTGGGTAAGTGACGCCAGCGGAGAAACACTTGAACTAATAAATTGCGCAGGCCGGATAAGACACACTGTCTCGTAGAATCTAGTGGTATATTTATTTAAATGTTATCAGATGATACTTTTCAAGTTGCGTATACCTAAGCAGAGTTGCCAGGAGTTAGTAAAAATGTTCACCACATGTCCGTGCGACTGGACGGAATTGGAATTGGAATAGCGGCAATTGACGGTCTACGCAACGCTCAGAGTCAACGCAGCTTACATTGGAGGGAGTACTGGTGAAAATTTTTACAACCTTCTGGCAACTCTGCGTATAAGTGAAAGTGTCTTAAATATTGAATTACTGTAAAATTCCTTTTTTTTTCAACAAAACTACCTTTATCCCTTTTAATTAAAAAAATACCTGCCAAAAGGGATAAACATCTGCAGCTGGCAGCACTGTTGACAACTATCCTTTCACTCTTGTAATGCGCGTTGCTAACTTTATAAAAAAAAAGAAGAAAACTAAAAGAAATAGGTCTAGGGCAGTCTTTCTCAAAGTGGGCGATAACGCCCCCTTGTGGGCGCTAAAGGCCTACAGGGGGGCGGTAAAGGGCACAGAGAAAATTGGGGGAAACAAAATAAGACTCATATATGGCAGGCTATAATTTAACTAAAGTTATTAAAGTAATGATTGCGATTGTGATTTTTAAGATGTGGTAAAGTTAAAAATTTTAGGGGGCGCTAGAAAATAATTGATTCTCAAAGTGGGCGATAGACGAAATTAGTTTGAGAACCTATGGTCTAGAGAATGCTAATACAAGTCGATGTAGAATTTGATTCTGTATCTCATGATGTAAAAATATATTTACGAAAATTGAGTTTTGGGCAGATAATGCGCCACATTGTGACCAGCCTTTGAATTTTTCACGGACAATTAGGATATGATTTGAAAGCCTGAACATTATGCTTTCAAATGACATGCCACTTCAATCTTTAAATTTGAAACTGCCATAAATACATTCTCGTAAATGAAAGGTCACCAAAAAAATTTTTAAATAAATTTGAAGATATCTCAAAATCGGTTAAATTTAGGTATAGGGGAAATCTTAACACTTTTTCATTTAAAATAATGTGTAGAATCAGAATTTGCAATAAAAAGTATAGCATTCCATTTAAAATAAGGAAGTTAACGGCGACTTCCGGTATAACCGGAAGTGATATAAAAGTGAAAATATTTTAATCTGAAAGATTGCTTTCCGTTAGGGCAGAGTGCTAATTTTCAGAATTTTTATACCATGTGTCCACCGAGCGTGGTTTTCTTTTCTGGTGTCTAAACTATTTAATATAGAAAAAAAAATTCAAACGCTATCATCCTCTAATAAAAAAACTCTATACGTTAAACTTATTTGCAATTACACAGGCTGTTCATATTACAAGTGTCAGCAAATACCTCTAATATTTCAAATGGAATGCCCTATATATTACTACGAATTTTGACAGATCTATCAATTTGGAAAATATTTTATTAACATATTTTTATACCTAAACCTAGTATTTACCGTGATAAATATTTGCCAAATTGATAGATCTATCAAAATTCGTAATAATATATAGGGCATTCCATTTGAAATATTAAAGGTACTTGCTGACACTTGTAAAATGAATACCCTGTGTAATTGCAAATAAATTTAGCGTATAGAGTTTTTTCATTAGAGGATGATAGCGTTTGAAATTTGTTTCTATATTAAATGGTTTAAATGCCACAAAAGAAAACTATACTCGGTGGACACGTGGTACATTCCCTTCCCCAAAAATTTTGAATAGGCCGCTCAACTTGGGATACCCAATATATGGGGAAAGTATCGAAAAGTTTTAGAGATACTGTTGCCAAATCTGATCATATTTTCGCAACAGCAAATATCCAGTAGGTCTAAAAGAAAAAATAATTAAATATACAATGTCACACACTTAGCAAACAACATTAAAAACAAAGAGAGTTAGCAGAAAGGATAGAAATGGTTACAAATCCAATCTGCAATGACGGAGACAACAAGGAGACAGCAGAAAAAAAAACAGAGGATTGGTTTTATGAGGATTTAGTTTCTTTTTGAGAAGAGAAATAAGGTTAGAATACTAATGTGCAAAGAGAACGCAGCAAGTCATCTGAAGAAAAAAAAAAGAAACTTAGGCCCAGTTTTAGAAACATAGAATGAAATCAGAATATCCTTTGACATTTAATAGAAGAGATAATAAAAGGAATAAAGCCCAGGAGAAAATCGAATTACAGCAGAAATGATCAGAGAAAAAGGTTGGTTGCTATATCAAAGTATATGCAATTTAGGGCCGGTCTTTCCACCTCTTGATAAACTAACTGACGGATAACTACCATGGAAACAATTCATAAAAAATCAAGTTATTCGCCGGATAACTTTAACGAGAAGATAGAAAGATCGGCCTTTAGCAGGTGCTTATGCATGCGTCGAGTAGCAGTTGGCGCAGGCAAATTGCTACCTAGCGCTTGCTTAAGCACGTGCCTATACTTGAGCTCAGACTATGCAAACGGGCACCAGTAAGGCAAATGTGATAGAAGGAGACTATCCGAGACCTAGAAAAGCTCTGTAGTATGCCCAATTTTTTAAAAAAGAAATAGCAAGCAAAAATAATAGAGCCATAGAGATATACAAAAAATTGTCAAGCATTTGGAAGTCTAACTAAAACAATGAAGCAAACAAACAGTATCTAGACAGAAGTGAAAATAAGAGTTTACTGTATTCTGATTAGAGCATCAGTACTTTATGGATGTGAAACGCGAATTTTAAACTAGACAAATGAAATAAAAATATTCACCAGGGAAAAAAGGATCTTACACAAAATTTTCGGTGTAATAAAAGGTAATGAAGGGCAGTGAAGACGGCGGGGGGTACGAGTGTTATGTACTTGGAAGCCAATTGAGTAAAGTCCAAAGGATGCGATGGTTGGGCTATGTTTAATGGATGTAGGACTATGGACACGTAAAAAAAGTACTTTTAGGAGGAAAAAGAGGAGATAGCCCAGAAAAGAAATCTAAACATCCAGGACTAGGAGAGAAAAACATGTGGCAGAAGAGTATGCAAACAAACAGTTAGTGCTGATCTATACACAAGTTTAAACAATTCACTCAGAAATAGATTCTCTATTTAAACATTTAGAGTATTGCAAACCAAAAATATTAATTTTTATGACAGCTGAAAGCATCATCAAATTTAATAATTGTTAAGTAATTTTTTTAAAATGAATCAAAACTCTTTACTCTAATCAACAATAGTAAATGGAGTTACCTGCTTTTGTAGGGTCGCATTCTGCTTCACCATCGATTGATAAATCGTTTCGATGCTGGGCATGCGCAGGTGGAGCTTTTTCTTGCACGAATCCTGGAAGCTCTCCCACTGTTCATCGAGGGCCACATTTGCTTGATTCAGCTGGGACTCGATATAGTAGAATAGGTGGCGTATGTCAGCCAATTGACGTTCCGATGCAGGATCTAAGGGTTGTGCGTACATCAATGCAATCAACTTTGGATCCTTGAAGGTGACAAAGCGTGAACGTGCTTCTTCGTACCACACCCAAGTCTGTATGAGACTTTGTTTTAAATTGTGGACCTAAAAACAAAACTGTACTGTAAGTAAATGTTATTGTTAAGTTACAGATTACCTCAGCAGCTTGACTGGAGCTTGTTTCAGTCGCTTCGTTCACAAAATCTTCCAACGAGTTGGTACTATGCACCAAATTCGTGGCCTCATTATCGTTGCCCATGTCAACTTTCAATTCATATCCCTGCTGTAACAACACCATCAACTCCATCTCTAACATGGCACATTCTTCCTTCACCATTTGAGCTATCAACGTTTCTGTGTCTTCATTTAAATCAGTAACCTCGGCTTGCTGAACCTGATTGAGTTTCTGAGAAATCACGTTTGGTTTTACTTCGTTCACAATCTGCTTAACGACAGGCGGTTTCTGCTGTTGCTTCACCAAGTTTTCAGCCTGGTCTATGCTCTTCAAGTGCAGCGAAGGTTGGGTGTCTGGCTTTGTAGGAGTTGATGTGTTTACCAGTGAAAATGGTGCTATCATAGGTTTCGCAGCGAAGATTGATTGTGACTGGGGTGGACTGATTAAAATCTGAGGGTTTACTGTTGTCTTAGTCACTTGGATGGCAGGTTGATGAAATGAAAACGTTTGTGAGACAGTAGTAGGTTGCTACACAAAAAGAAATTGCTAAAACGAAGGGTTTTCATCTTCCATTAACATACCTGAGCTATCTGCTTTGCGAGGTTAATTGCCACGGGCTTACTGGGTGTCACTGCTGTCGTTGTTGTAAACTGCGAGAGTCCACTTACATCAGGTAATTGTTCCGGGGAGTGACATATGGATCCGACATCTTCTTTTGCGTTGATGGCATTAAAACAACAAAGTGTTCCGTGGTGAGACAATAAAAACAACAGTGGCATTGGAGGGAGGGTTGTTTCACCCCAGGGATACGGCTGCGTTGAAGACATATCGAAAGCCATGCCCACAGGCAATGTTTCTTGTTTCGTAGAGCTCAGTGGAAGCTCTGCCCTTGCAGAGTCGGGTAAAATCCACTGCGTCCAGTGATCCTTCTCGAACGCAAGCACACCTAATTCCATACTATTTGATGATGCAACCATTAAAATATTCCTAAAAGTTTTAATTTCAATATTTGCAAGTCGAAACTCCTAGAATCACTTACCAGACAGGTTGCAACATCAAATAAAATTGATGAGGCCGTGTGTTCCCATAACTGTAGCAAATGTCTTCGTAATTCGTATATAGTGTGTTTCCCACTCTAGGAAAATCCACCACAATCAAATTTAATTGCACATCTGGATTCGAAGATTTATAAACAGCAGCAAATTGATAATTGGAAACCCACTGCATGGCGACGACACTCTGAGCACCTTCCAATATGGGCGCACTTACTACTCTAACGGCCTTCAAGTCTGGTTTAAACTGAGTAATTTTTCCATCGCTACTACCAACAGCTATTTGCTTTCCCTTGGGGCTCCAACACATACAAGTGGCGCCGGCTTTTGAAGGCAGCTCCGTTATTTCTACGCCAGTCTCTTTTAACTCGTATATACCTTTATAAAAACAAAACTTACAAGTGACTGATTAAAGTGACTCAAATTTTTACCAAGAGAACCGTCGCTCTTGCACACGGAGAAGACCGAAGAGACTGCCGGGTTCCAACATGTCTCGATAACTGTGACGCCTGGTGTGGGGGTCAGCCGTATTTCTTGTATAACAGACACATTCTACAAAAGCAAATAAATGACAAGTGAAACCTTTAACACGTTAAGGTGGAGTTCGTACTTGTTTAAAAAATGATGTGATGTCATAAACTATTGCTTTGGCACAATCGTCTTTTACAATGACGACGCAGAGTTTTGTACAATCACAATTAACTGCAAGATGTTTTGGCTGTGACGGAAGAGGTATTGTTCGCCTGTTGTAATCCGTAACGTCGCCATCTTTTGTAGTATACTTATCAAGGCTTTGAAGCTGGAGCACTGTTAGGACCAAGCAAAAGTTTAAATAATAAATAAAAAAAAATTACTCGACGCCTTAGGGCTTTATGCTGTATCTCTTAACATAGATGTTACAAATCGAATATGTTAATTAACAACAAAAATCATTGGTGTATTAATTAACGACGAGATAATACAGAATAAGGCCCTTAGTTAACCCAGTTTAAAAGTGATTAATACCTTGGAAACACGGATTGGAAGTTCCAATGAACAATAATCCGAACCTACTAGCCGAGGCAATTAAACTGCAGGTTTCTGTGAACGGGTCATTTTCTTCGTTCTGAAATACTTTCAGGCGGTAGCGCAATTTAAATTGAAAATCCTGTAAACATCGTTACACAGTGACATAACCTAAAAAAGAAAGTTGGCCAAAGAATTTACCACGACATCCACGGGTGTCGGCGCAGTATTCACCATGTTCCTTGCAAGCGGTACTCTTTAAGAAGGTAATAAGTATTTTTCACATTTAAATTCGTTCAGAGTACGCCTCAAATTAAAAAAAAATAAGTTTCCTTTAAGCACACTACACTTCCCGTTGTATGTCGTTGTACACAGCCGTTAAAATAGAAATTTTATGTTGGTAGCAGTGTTGCCAGATTTTCAAAGCGCAAGGCGCAAACTTTTGGGTATAAAATCGCCCAAAAGCGCCAACATTCCAATCGAAACGCTAGAATAGAATTTTAGGCGGGGTTTAATTAATTGAATACAGATTGATACAAATATGCTTTTTTACAAAACAATTTATTTACACATCAACCACGACTAACATAACTTCCTCAAAATCCTTATCATCAATATCGTTGTCAGAACCAGATTCATATATTTTAGAATTAAACCTAGATAACCTTGTTTTTGTTGGAACAAAGTTTTTACAACAGATTCCATTCACATGGAAATAAGATCTTATTAGCATAATAGAATTTAACATTTTTAACAACATTTTGTTTTGCAGTTTGCATTTTGCTACCTACCTGCGTAGATAGGCAGAAGTTTTACATTGGAGCGAAACTTTACTCCAATGTTGCCAGTCAGCACAGTGGGACGGGGGGTTCTCTAACCAAAACGCGAAGGCCAAACCAAAAACAGGCGCCACTTAATTTTTTTTGTAAAAGGAAACGCGTGAAAAATTAAGAAAACACGTTACCTCCAAAACATGAACACTTTTATTAATAGAAACACAAAACAGATAAAACAAATTCAACGCAAGTCGATCGATCTAAGTACACAACAAGGCCATAAACATAATACGTTATTACCTAACTTATCGGATCCGAAATCGTTACACAACTATATTAAAATAATTCAAGCCGTAACTAATGCAACAGAATACAAAAGAATGCAATCTCCGGTTATTTGCACGCGTCAACGCTCGTCTGCTTATATCATATTTAAATTACACCGGCAGTTATGCAATAAGTTGCAAGTTTTATTGCGGCAAAATCAAAGTAATGGATCCAAAATAAAATCCGCGAAATATCGCTCAAAACTACGAAAAGAAATTATAACGCTCCGACCTTTATTCCTTTGATGTCCGATTCGTTTGTCGGCGTCTTTGCGGCACTTTGTAATGTGCCGGCTTCCGCATACAGGGGCGAGGGAGGGATCTTCCAACGCCGTAATTCGCGATGCACCCAACGAGAAATACCTCTTGATATAGGTCCCAGATTAAAGTCTAGGATTAATGATAGCTTTTGCTAGAAGCTCACGATAAAAGCTCACGATAAAAGCCTATGAGAAATGAAATAAAACGAACACATAAGTCAAACCGAGAGTTGCTGCGTATAGAACTTACCTCGGTCTGTTACCGAAGCTGGGACAAACCACGGGACACGCGGTTTTCCTGTCTCACAACTGGGTCTAATCAGAGTCGGCAATTAGCCGTAGAAATGCACTAACATCCCTTCGATGTAATGGCACGCACAAATAAAAATATTTACGAAAAGAGAGTGTGACCCAAGAGACGGCAAGTTTCGTTCTGACAATGGCGCAACATTTCTCGTTTGACAAACAAGGAACGATTATAAACAAGCGAGACACCTTTTAATCCTACCTACGGGGAACTTTCTTAGTAACGGTGGGAACCAATCGGCTGAAAGGACAAAGGTCACGCATAATACGCGTCCAGAAGTAGAACTTCGTTATAATTCGTTCAATTCCTCACATACACGCGATTTTGAACTCAAATAAGGATGGATTACGTATATAAAATGAATTTGTTTAAATAAATGAAGGACCTGTTAATAGAAATATGCTAAAACGAAAGTTTAAGAAAAATTACGCCGGCGAAATACGGGTATTCCTACACTGACTGCAATGTGTACAACGACGCGGTCCAAGGAATAATCCGACACGTCGAATTTCGCATATACAGGGCGTGTTCGGAACAGAAATGAAGGCTGGACGGTGGCAATGCATATACAGGTGGTATTCAGAACAGGAATGAAAAAAAATGAACTGTAACAATTTGATAATGGTCATGAAGGAGAAACTTCTTTCAACTGCTGCATTTGATGCTGGTAAACTTAGAAGTGTAAACGCAAATAGGGATATGTCTCGAAACATAAATTCACCAGTAGTATTTTTGATTGTTATAACTTTTTTCCAAAAAACTATTGCGTCTTCCGGAATTTCTCCATCAAAAATGTCTTCCCAGCGCACATTTAGCAACTGTCTGTACTGTGTTTCTAAATCTGATAAATTCTGTTGGCGCATAAACTGTATGGGAAGTTCACTAAATTTGGGTCTAATAGGATTTAAAACAACTTTGGGGTGAACATTTTTGATTTGTGAAAAAAATTTTAAATGGGTAGGCATTCGCACATTGCCTGCTAGGTATTTCCGGATAAAACAAACAAGACACAAAAGGTTTTTTTTATAGCGCCGACTTGCAATTACAAAGCGCAATTTTTATTTTTAAATATCGCGGCTTGCGATTTTTACAAAAATTGAAGCGCAAATTATACCTCAAAATCGCCCAATTTGCGCTAAATCGCCCAATCT
The DNA here is from genome assembly GCA_033060865.1 of Dorcus hopei. NCBI lineage: Eukaryota > Metazoa > Arthropoda > Insecta > Coleoptera > Lucanidae > Dorcus > Dorcus hopei. The sequence continues at coordinate 7,252,662 of CM065426.1, read as the reverse complement.
GGCAACACTGGTTGGTAGAACAGAATCAGTGTCATCAACGTGTAAAATGCAGAAATCCCTCAAGAGTTACTAAAAAATCCCTCTTCGACATAGAAAATCCCTAAAATTTGTTACTAAAGGTGCTTTCCACGTAAGCGTTGGAGTAGCTCCGATTTACTCCAGAGCAGTTCCGCTGCGTTCCATGTACAATTACCTTTAGTTCTCGAACTGCTCGGAATATACCTACCCCCGTCCCCTGAAATACCTACTTAAAATTTTGAACTCCAAGTTCTGAATGGAGGGGGAAGCGAATGAAGCGTTAGGTCAGGCATGGGCATGGAAAGGGGAAGTACCTCCCACTACGCTAAGTAATAGGTCAAACGAGTGTCGATTGCAGCTAGCTTGGTCCCACGAAATATAAAATTGTAGACGGCGGCGGCGCATTCGTTTTGATGCTCTTCGTATTGAATTAAACCGAAAATTATTATAAATATTGCTTAAAAAAGGTTTGTTTTTCAATTTAAAATGGTCTCGAACTTGTACGACACTGTTAAACGCTAATAAACCAACATGAACTAACTCGCTCGGCGATCTCTGTTTTTGATCTCGTTGATACGACTGAGTCAGTTATTGCCGGCGCTTGTTTGTCTGAAACATCGAGATCGTCGCAAATAATTGGGGGGTGGGGGTCGAGCTTTTGGCGAGCTTGTGCCCGTCCCTGCGTTAGGTCATTAAATGTCAACCAACCATACGTCACGCCAACAACAACATTCCAAATTTACGTTCCATGTTGCAACTGCGCAGAGTATTACACTCTCGATTAGTTCCGGAGCTTGAAGTTCGAACCTGGAAAGCACTTTATAATAGACAATAATAGAAATTCAGAAATAATCAAACTAAAATAAACTAATAAAACAAGAACAAAAGACAATTGATTTTACATACACAATTTTACAACACAAAATAGATTCATAATTTTTTTTTAATGAACGAAAATACGAAAACAAAGAAAATGAAATAATAGAATTTTTAACAAGTACGAAATAATAAAATTTAAATATTTAAAAAATAATAAAAACAAAAGACACAACAAAGCAGAATTCAGTAGATTCATAAATTAAAACAAACGAGAAGAAACTTTTGGCATGTTTCAACAGATGATGTTGTTAAATGCCTTAGAAGAAAACAACAAATAGTTTTAAAAACGTATAGAAGGGTCATTTTAATAGGACACTTCATATTATACAGGTGTCTATGGGCTTTGAGCTTTCAGTTTCTTTTTATGAAATAAAACTTGAAAATCCCTTCTTTAAAGAATATCCCTTAATCCCTAGTGCGTTCGTAAACTCTCTTGGGTACTCCTGAGTAATATTCTTTCCTGTGAATATTTCTGTTTCATATTCGCGTCAATGGTCGCGTTCAGACGACCACAGCTGAGTTGCTAACTCAGCAATCGTTTGTGATTGGCTCACATTAAGATAATAGCCAATCACAAACGACTGCTGAGTCAGCAACTCAGCTGCTGTGGTCGTCTGAACGCGACCATTGAACGAGTTGCCGCGCGGCGAAATTATGCGGCAACAGAAGGTCATGAAAATACACGTGGTTTGACATTTGATAAAGAGATTTTAAGCGCATAACCGGTAATTACCGGTCAAAAATATTTTTAACTAAAGCTACATAAGGTGCTTTCCAATTGCACGGATGAGTTACTCGAAGCTACTTGGAGCAGCTCTATGTATCTCTACCTCTACTCTACCTTTTTAACACAAAAATGGCGGAGAAGTGGCCATATACAGTGTTGCCAACCGTGTAATCGCATTTTCCCTTTCCGAGTGGTTAAAATTCCCTATTTTGCGTCAAAATTCTCCGAATTGTCTAGTTTAAAGTTGGTATGTCGCGATCTGAAAATCATAAGGCTCTAGATGATTTTAGAAAATTCTATAAAACATCATATTTATTGCTTGCGCTTTAATAAAGTTAATTGAAATGCACTCAGAACTAAAAATTTATGCTTGTGCATACTTATATGAAAGATATGTTTCATTTATCGACACGATTCTAACTAAAAATGATCTCAATTTATTGAAAGAAATGTTAATTAGAACCATATGGTTCTTAGGTCGCGATGTGTAGCATATGGGGTAATTAAAAATGACATTGTTTGTTTTTCAAAAAATGACATGTTGATAATACAAATTGAACTACCTGCCTTTTCTGTACATCTTCTTCCAACAAAGCTGCTAAAAGTAATCCTTCTTCTATAACATCATTTTCAACATCCATGTTAGCAAAATAGTTAATAATGAACGGGTATGGTTTGCGCTGAGGCCGCCACCGCGACCGCTACAGTTTGTGGGCCTTCTTTCGCGTTCGCATCCGCGGCCGCGGCCGCGGCCGCTACCGTGGCCGCTTCGGTTTGTGGAACCCTTTACATATATCGAATTACTGTTACAGGTTACAGCTTATGTCTTATGTCTTATGCAAATCCATTGTGTTCTAGGCTTTATGCAGACTTTACGAACCCAGCCCTGATTTGAAAAAAATGGATTTATTCCTTAGATTGGCAACCAGTGTTGGGACTTAGAAAATGAGACGTATAAATACCCATTAATTACGTGTAGATTTTGTAATTATCTACGTCGTAAAAATTGAATTAACTACTGTAAAAACTACGTTGTTTTCCATTTTCTTCATTTTCTGGTTATAATTACTTATTTATATACAATATAATATCTATTTTGATGTAAAATGGATAAAATTGTTTTATTCAAGCGTTAAAAAGCTTGAAAAACTTGAAATACGTCAAATGAATATTTAATTTTGAGGTTAAAAATGTGACATTTCACATAAACTACGCGTGTAAAAATTACATTTAACTACAACTACATAAAAATTACGTTTAAACGTAATGTAATGAAGAAAATATTTTGTACACGTAGTTTTCCCAACTCTGTTGGCAACACTGGGTAGAACTGAAAATTGACGACATTTTACCAACGTGAAGAGAGTAAATAGGAGAGAGCCATTACTGATCTGATGGCAATTTCTTGTCCAAGCTTGTAATTAAATATGGCCACTCTGTATCATAGGCGCACACAAGCTTTTCATAAAATTCTGGAACGACCACAAACCACACAGATCACCATTGTTTATAATAATACACTTACCTACTTCACTAATGTCGGTATTCATAGTTAGAGGTGAGCGATACGGGAAATTGTGTATCGAATTTCGATACGATTTCTGTATCGATACATATCGAGTATCGACTACCGATACGTATCGGTATGTATCGAAATATCGGATCGATATGTATCGATATATCGATACGTTTCGAAATATAAGTTTGAAATATTGAACAGAGGCTTAAAAAATACGAGATGAAAAATAGAGCTGGAATAAGTTTAAATAATAACGCCGAATATTCGACCATATAAATATAAATAAATAAATAAAATGTTTAGATAGTCTGTAATTCGATATTTCAATACGTGTAGGTACATCGATATTCGATATATATCGACATCCGATATTTCGATACGTATCGATATTCGATACACATTTGTGTATCGATACAGCTAGCAAATGTGTATCGATACAGCTGGCGTATCGATATATCGATACATCGACCCAGCCCTATTCATAGTGGTTCCTCGATGCTTCCTTGAATGAGGAACATCTTAGAATGGGATTGTCATAAGGCAGTTGCATTACAACAATCCCATTCTAAGGGGTTCCTCATTCAAGGAAGCCTCGAGAAAGCACTATGAATACGGACATTGTAAGGCCCAGTTGTACAGTTCCAGTTTAAATTTAAGCTGAAACTTAAACCCATAACAACGATTATTTCAACAATTGTTGTTGTTAAGGATTTAAACTTTGGCTTAAAGTTAAGTTGGAATTGTACAACTGGGCCTATAAGATCCTAGCAATGTCAACTGTATCCTAGACACTGGAGTTCTATCATAAAAGTCCTTGGAAGGAATTTACATTACGCTTGCTGCGCTGCTGAACATCGAATTTTAAATTTAAGTGGCAACCACCATTCGAATTCGGTAGATTTAACAAAAACAAAACACAGATAATTACTTTGTTAATATCACATTTACTGTTCAGTTTGAAAATGACATTGTAATGTTGAAACTGCAGTCACTGTGTGACAAATAAATGTGATATTAACAAAGTAATTATCTGTGTTTTGTTTTTGTTATAATGGAATATCACAAAGTAACGGCGGAACGTGTTAATTATCAGTAGATTTATAACACCCACAAGAACGAGACTTCGTGTTATCAAATAAATTTATTTGTATACCTAATTATGTTTCACAATAAATAAAAATTAAAACTCATTAGTTTAGCAATAATATTAATAAATACAGGATACAAATTTAAGATATACACTAAATTATGTATTAATTAAATAAAAGGGATTGCTTGAGTGATAACCTTGAGCCCCCAGCGATTTTAAAAGAAATTAGCATCGTTAATAATAAAATAGAGTAAATTGGTACCAGGGTGGCAGAATAGATTTGAAATCGATTGAGTAGAGTTATGGATGAAGCAGCCAAGTGTGAAAAAACTACGTAGCCTAATTGGCATTTATTGTTGGTGTCCAGCGCATTGAAAAATATGACGCCCCAAAACGTATGTAAAAGTATAAAACACAAGCTCGTTGCTGCGCTCGTTATGAAAAACATCTCAGTTCCAGATTTTAGGCCCATCGTTCCGGGGCCGACTGCATCGGCAATCACGTTCACCAGGGCAAAGGCGCCGCTGATGATTCCAAACCCCAGACCGCTGACGTACGCCAAGATGTGCTTATTCTCTATTAACTGAGTGCTATCGTCCATGATCTTCTTCAGTCCGTTCTCTGCTTTCCGCAGGATCTTGTATATGAGGTATCTGAATGCTTCTTGAAACAACACGGAGAATATCAGACCGAATACCAAATACTCTCGCAAGGGTACCACTATGAACCACCAGAGAGACGATAACAACAACGATAGCAGCCAAAAAAATGCTGCTGCTATCAGAATTATAATGCGTACCGGATCGTTTGCTATGGTAAATATGAACATTGCCAGAGGAGGACCGAACGCAAGAAACGTGCATCCGAAAAATTCCGTCGCCGTCATTTCGTAAATTTATTTACAAAAGTTTACTATTTAACACTACAAATGTACACAACGGATGACTAACCTAAACGAACTACTTCTTTAATACCAACATAAAAACAAATCACAAAATCTGCCAGCGCTCACGAGTAAATAATGAACAGGAGGGAACCTAACGGCAATTACATTTTGACGGAAGTTAGCGTGCGTTATTTTATCCCACAATATGTTGGATTGTCAATCATTAATAACGTTCTCGATTGATCACAGTAGTGCGTACTCATAGTACCTTCATCTCGTATTATTACACAAGGTTAAAAGAAGATGCAAATACACTGAGTGCAACCGGTGCATGTGAATCGAAAACGCTCTAAGATTGAATGCAGTTTTAACGCTAGATAGGTGATACCCTAGAACGATTTCACGGATTTCTTGTTGCTTTATCAAATGACAAGAACACGAAATCTTAAGGTGTTTTCCGGAAATTAAACCTGGATCTCTAACCGGGTTACTTGCAAGACGTCAGCAATTATCAGAGGTTACGAACGCATTTTGCAATGAATTTGGTAAAATAACCTTTTTCAGTTAGCAGTCTATTCTATTTATACATTAAATATGAATAAAAATTTAAAATAAATAAAAATTAAGCAGATATTCACTTTATTTACTTATTAGTGGAATTATATTATTATCACATTATCAGAACTAATTAAATTCATATTAACACTGAAAGCGATTCATAACCTTAATTCTTTGTAACCCTCCTCACGGACCAGGGATAGTACATAAGGCGTTTTCGGAAAATCGCTCGGGTTACCGGGTTATGTATCTGGTTACAAAATACTGTTCTTTTATTAAACCTGGTCGTAGTTCCATGTTCGAAAAATTGCAAAAAAGTAACCAGGTTAACTAATCCGGTTGTCAAATACTAATTGGTTTTTCTGACCAGTTTTAACAACGAAAATGCCAAATTTAGTAGCAAAGTACGGTAGCAGACAATACAATCCGGTCACATCATTTGTAAAATGTAAACTTCACTTTCATATTTTTGACGTTTAACACATACCTAAACAAAATGTAAATTGTGTCAAATGTAATTGTGACATTTAATATAAATTTTGATAGAAATATAACCTCAATAAAAAGCCTGATGTACCAAATTTGTCTAAATACGAATGACATGCTCGTATTGTCCGCTACTCTACCGGTTTGAACAACGTGTGGTTTGTGGTCCAGAATTTTAAAAAACGCTTGTGTGCGCCTATGACGTACGGCGGCCATATTTAGTTACCACTTTGAACAAGAAACTACTAAAGGCCTTTTCTCAAACTTAAACTGTTTGATCGGGTTTCTTAGGCCTTATTAGAGAACCGTTCGGAAACTTAACCCGATGGAATGACTTGTGTTCGAAAACTAACAGTTAATTTCTCGGATTTCTTCAGGTTTGCAACCGGATTTACGTTTTAATAACACTGCTATTTGGTAGGGTTAAAATACTGGGTTGTTGAATATAACTTCAAATTGTCACGTTTTGTCACTGCGGCAAGAAAGATCAGAAGAATGTAAGGTAGATATTTACATATTTGTACTTATTTATATTATTATTTTTGTTTATATTATTTTCTGACACTTGCAAGGTCATTCAATGAAACGTTCGCGCGTTCGTAAACCATATCAAACCCGAACGGTTCGGATATAGACCAGGTTAACCTCATCAGGTAGCTATTTCAATTCGATCTGCAACCCGATTACCCGATCATAATTTCCGAAAAGGCCTTAAGTATGATTACTAGCTCCTGTTTATTTCTTACTCGTTGACGTCTATGGATGAATGGTCTCGTTCAGGTAATCACAGCGCTGCAATGATTTAATAAAGCGTAAGCCTGCGATGTTCTTTTTGCAACATTATCTTTGAGCGGCTGCCATTGGTAGAGTTCAAACAGAAAATTAGTTGTAACCGTTGTAACTTGTAACATTACAGAAAAACGCTAAGTTACCCTCTATAAAGCGCTGCATCACTACCTGAACGCGGCCATTGAGTGAGCGTTCAGATTTTGAGGTTATGTCATGTTGCATTGATGTATGGTTGATGGTGTTCATAATTCCATGTTTACAATGGAAATTGTAATTGAAATTCCACAAGACATTAACAAATTATGTAGAACTTGTATGACGGTAATTAAGGAAAATGAAAGTGAAAACGTAATTACTTGCGAGAGCGATCAACATAGCTACTTGTCTACCATGCTGAAATATGTAACTGGTTTGAATGTAAGTTGCAGAAATACAGTGTAACTCAATGATTTTCTTTCTAAATTTTTAAGGTGACAACTACCGATGGCCTTCCGGCAGTTATGTGTCATGCTTGCATCAACAAGTTGCAAATAGCATACTTGTTCAAAGAGCAGTGTGAAAATACCTACCTAAACTTTCAAGAAATCATTTCTTCAGATGAGAAAGTCTTCGGTGAAAGCAAGACAGTTCCAGACACGAATTTAAGTTGTACGTTCTGTTTGCACAAAAGTCCGACTTCATATCAATTAAGTAAGCATTTAATTCGGCATTATCGAAACCAAACCTTATCCTCGAGGTACTTGTTGAGTCGAGCTGATAAGTATCGCCCTACGTTATGCTCAGAAGTTGATGAAGACACGGCGATGCTAATAGAAGAACGTAGATATGAGAATGTCAGTGGTGTTACCGTGAAGCACGATGAAATAGAAGTCATGGAGACACTAATAGAAGAAAGTAAATATGAGAATGTCAATGGTGTTACCATGAAGCATGATGAAATAGAAGTCTCTGTAGAAGATATCACACCTCGAGATGACAGTGAAAAAGATGCAAGAGCTGAGAGCGAGGTGGTAAAAATATGCGATTTATGTGACAGAATATTTTCCAGTGACCTAAGACTATCTTTGCATTTTGTAAACCACGCTTTACTTGTAGAAAGCGACACCGACCCTAACATATTCGATCAGTATATATTCTGCACGAATTGCGGACAGACTTTCGATGACAAAAATGAGTTAAAAACGCACAACGACGAATGCCCAGTTGATCACCAACAACAGTACGAATGCTTAAAGTGTTCTTTAACATTTGATAATGAGCTAAATCTTTTAAAGCACGAGAAATTCGTTGATCACAATGGCGATTACTTTTGGGACGATGAATTCCTAACAAAATCCGTCGTTAAACACAGCTACTGTTGTCCTATTTGCACAGAAAACTTTCCAAAGAAAAACGACCTGAATCTACACTCGGTTAAACATGTGGTTAAAAAAATTTTATGTCGACTTTGCAGGGGGTTATTCTGCACGCAAGTCGCTTACAACGAGCACTTACGAACTCACCCAAACTACAGGCACATCTGTGATGTATGTGGTAAATTTCTTGGTAGTAAACATGCATTAAAGATGCACGTCATGGGCGTGCACTCGGCAACGAAAAATTTCGTGTGCGGAATATGTTCGAAAGGTTTTAAAACCCCCGGCCGCCTGTACATTCACAAGTTGACGCACAAGACGGATAAGAAATTCGTCTGCTCCTACTGCGCCTATCGGACGAATAATGTGGGTGACTTCAAGGTTCACAATCGGATACACACCAGTGAGAGGCCTTACAAGTGTAATTTTGTGAACTGCACGAAGAGTTTCAAGACTTCCAGCCATTTGAATGAGCACATCCAGCGGCACCTGCAGATTAAAAAATTTCAGTGCAACATGTGCGATATGGTATTTGGACACAATCACACGTTAAAGATGCACCTGATGGTACATACTGGCGAAAAGCCGTTCGCCTGTGAACATTGCAAAGCAAGGTTCAGGAGGAAGCATCACCTTAAGAATCATATGAGGCAACATACCAATAACTAAATGTCCTTGAGGACATTAGTTAGGCGTAATACGTCATTACTGACAATGACGTCTTTTGTTTAGAGCTACTGGATATATCATAGCTAACCCATTCGCCATTTTGGAGCTCAGTCATAGGTGTTGTGCACTTAATGATTAAAGAGGTGTGTGAAATTCAATTTAGGAAAACATTTTAGTTTTTTTATTCGTTGTAGATAGCAGCATAGTTAAAAAGGAATTCCTAAATAGAATTTAAGACAAAGTTGTGTGGTTAAGAAATTAATTTAGTTAAAATAATACAAATTGTATTTCCCTTTTATCTTCTAACAATAAAGAAAATGAAACATTGAAATAATTACCTAATATTCTAATGCCCGGTTGCACCAACTTTTTAAGCAGAGCTTAAATTTAAGTTATGTTTAGAATGTGACATTTACGCATGGTCAGTATAATGTCAAATACATTCTGATTGACATTTAAACTTCAACTTAAGTATCAATTAGAATGTGACTAACATTTTGTTAAACCTATAAATAAGTCATAGTCTAAACACCACTTAAATTTAAGTTCTGCTTAAAAATTTGGTGCAACCGGGCTTAATAAAAATAACGAATTAAGGTGTAATATGATGCTATTAAATAACAGAAGGTTGTACTCCAAAATGGCGGACTACTCCGCAGCTCTCTTTTATACAGTAGCTATACAGTGAGCCTCCTCAAAAGTCTGAAATAAAATTTGTAATTTCTTTACTTCTGACATTTCGAAAAAAACACTCGAACAAGTAATGAGTGATCAATATCTTTTCTAAGTGACCTACGGAAATAAAATCGTGTGTCTTTGATTAGTTCAATATTTCAAATGCTGGTGCGTAAAATGTCCGCCATTCTTTTGTAAACACAACAGACGAATTCTGCGTTTTAAATTGTTAATAACATTCGCTAGGATTACTGGATTGTTATTGAACTGTTCGCAATGTAACAATAAACTCTTATGAACAAAAATTTCTGTTAATGAATTAAATTTACTGACAGTTATAAATAATTGAAATGAGAATGACATTTGAAAAATGAATTAAACAGACGTCGATTTTCTTTCCATAGGCCACTTGATTAGAAAATATATTGATCACGTGTTATAATCCGTTCCTTATCTATTATTTGTTATTGCAGTATGCCGTGAAAGTCTAGTCACAGTATAAGTAATTGCCCAGTAGCGTCACTTAAACGTCAGTTTCAAAAAAAAGCGCCATTCTATTTTATACCCTTATGGAAATGCAATGTAATTTACAGCTGGGTAGGTATCAAACAAAAGAGCAAATGTGACAGTTATACTCGAGTGACGCTACTGTGTAATTCTTATACTGTGGTCTAGTGAGAATGTGGTACTCATGTATGTACAGCTGAATTCAAAAAAATCGGGAAATGTCAAAATAAATCGACACGTTTTTTTCAATATTTTCATAGTGTGAAAATGGATTTATTAAAAATAGGTTAGAATTATTTGACGGTATGTCAGTTCATAGGTAAATAGGTTATTTTTTTTAAAGATATGTATGTATCACAGTATAAATAATTACCCAGTAGCGGCACTTAAACGTCAGTGTCAAAAAAAGCGGCCATTCTATCTGATACCCTTATGGAAATGCAATGTAATTTACAGCTGGGTAGGTATCAAACAAAAGAACAAATGTGACAGTTATACTCGAGTGACGCTACTGTGTGATTCTTATACTGTGTATGTATTGTCAAGTAGACAATTAACTGACAAATGGAACCAAATTTACAACTGGAAAAGAATCATTTCCCGTTTTTTTTGAATTCAGCTGTAACTAATAAATGTTGACAATGAATGTCATGTCACAGTATAAGAATCACACAGTAGCGTCACTCGAGTATAACTGTCACATTTGCTCTTTTGTTTGATACCTACCCAGCTGTAAATTACATTGCATTTCCATAAGGGTATCAAACAGAATGGCCCCTTTTTTTGACACTGACGTTTAAGTGACGCTATTGGGTATTTACTTATACTGTGGTCATGTCGATTTAGATTTTAAGGTTACTCCGAATTAGACAATGTTGCGATATTTTCTTTTCATCACGAGGTGTATTCACGTCCAAATTCACATACGTAAATAGTAAAACGTTTCCCTTCACTTTCAATTTTGGCTGGGTTACTTTTCAAACCTGTTTCGTTGATTTATCTGCTGGCAGATTCCGTTCGTCAATTCGAGTCGAATTCGCTATTCCTGCCAATGTCTAATTCGACTCGAATTGAAAAACGGAATCTGCCTGCAGATTTGAATTGTCACAATTTGACGTATGTTATAATAGGTCTGTTCCTGCAACGTTCTGGACTAGTTTGAAACTGTCAAATATATTCGCCTATCGAATTAATCGCCGCTTTCAAGAACTGCCTTAAATGTGAAACTTTTATCGGCGCATGCTTCTGACGGTTTCGAACCGGTCAGGGACTGATGCAGGAACAGACCTAATGACATCAAATTAAATTTGTCTAATTTAACATGATAGCCAACTTACTAGCTTAAAATCACGGCCTATTGCAATAACAAATAGATAAGGAAAGAGTAATATGTACAATCCGTTCACTCGGTTTCCTCGCCAGAGCAGGCAGTGTTCTCGTTTCGTTAAGTTGCTGGCATGCATTTTGACATATGCCAGAATCTGACATGATAAATATTATGACAATTCCACACCACTGATCTGACTATGTTGCCAAATACGAAGGAATCTGTCTCGATCTGTTTGTTTTACTCCTATGCATTACAGTCGAGCTGGCAACAATGTCTCCGTCAGTGTAACCATGAAATTAAAAGTAAACATAACCGTTTCATCTGACGTCTATATTTCATTGTGATACCAACAAAAATGTCACCCTAACTCGCCTACTCTGCTGAGGAAACCGAATGAACGGATAATAAATTTTGTTTTTTTTTTTAATGTGAAAATAAATTCTTGACCTTAACAGTCATTTGTTTTCAAGTAATGACGTCATCGAAACTTTGTTTTAAATATTACAGCAACCTCAAATTTTTTTCCTGATTCTGATAACTCATTGAATTCTCTATCCAGCCAATGAATTAATAATAATTTCGTATTGCTACGTGTTTTGGGCACTTTATCAAGTGATTTTCACAATGTGGACGTCCAACTTGAAAAAATTGTCGATGACGTCATAATTTTGACAGTTGTGAAAAAAAGGTGTGCTACTATTCTGAGGAGAAAGCACAATAAAAAATAAGCAATTCCATACACCTTTCTTATTTTGAAAAAGTATTTATTTTCAATATTTGTTATTAATATTAGAGAACGCAGAGAAAAAAGGACTTTCATTTCCGGTAAAAATCTCTTCATAAAGTGCCCCGAATACGTAGCAATGCGAAAATATTTTTATTATTAGGTCTGTTCCATTTGGTCGAATTTCAAGTTCTGAACCGTTCAAATCATGCGCAGTATGAAATTTATATCCAATTTTGTGCACTGCTCATGCTCAGTAAGATTTTGAACGGTTCAGAACTCGAAATCCTGACGAATGGAACGGACCTAGTATGTAGGTATTTCATTTTCAATAATTTTCTTAAAATTTTTCCCATAAAACAATATGTTTTTGATGTGGTTGGATAGAGAATTCAATAACTGTCAGAATCAAGAAAAATTGGGGGTTGCTAATAAAAAAATATCGATGACGTCATTACTCGAAGACAAATAACTGTAAAGTCAAAAATATGTAGAGTATTTTTTTTAAATCTGGCGTCGAAGTTGGCCATGAAAATTTTTATTGTGAACCATCATCGTCATGACAGTTGCTAATTTCACGTTTGAACTTGCAATTCCTAACCTTACTTTCGAGGTTTCCAACTCAGCAATACGATAGGACAACAATAGCTGCTTTCCTTTTACCACAAATCTCACGTCACGTCAGATAAGATTAGCACAAACAAGTAAGTTTGAACGGTTATTTTGAGCTACCAACTAATGGCAGTGCTCGAGTTGCAAGGTGGAGGTCGAAATTTGAGTTAAAACTCACTTGTTCCTGCTAATCTTATCTGATGTGAGGTGAGATTTGTGTCAAAAGGAAAGCACCTAATGTAATCTATTGTAATAGACGAAAAAGGACAATAAGAATGAGATCTGTTGATTTACAACAAATAATCGAAATTGTGGTGCGTTCACAATAAGCACCTTGTTACGGCCAACTTCGACGCCAAATTAAAAAAAAAAAACACTCGTTACTTTTTGGAAAAAAATTATGTCCGAGCGTTTTCTTGAAATGTCAAAAATAAAGAAATCACGAATTTTGTTCCAGATTTTTGGGGCTCACTGTATGTTTAAATGTTAAATTTAAGGAACATTTTAAGTAGCGACATTTTTCGATCGCTTGTTGACCTGACATTGCAGTAGGATTGACAAATTGAAGCCAGTTCGCTACATAATAAGCTTTGATTATATAGACTAACGTGGATGGCGCATTCTTTGTGTAAGAAGAGTACATCTAGGGCCAGTTTACAGAAAATTTAATTGCAATCAAATTTTAATGACGTTGTTAATTTGACAGTTCGCAATGTAATTCTTATGGCAACTTAGTCGTGATTAGTTTAATTCGAAATTAAATATTTGATTTGCTTTCTGTAAACCCACCCCTAATGTTCCAAATTCTTAGACAATGATAGAAGCGATGGAAGTGTGAAATGTGTAAGTGAGAGTGAGACAGTATTAGAAGTACATAAAACTTCATTGCGCAGGACTAATCTGTGCGTGCACGAATTATCTAATTTTCAATTTCGCGAGTGCGCGTAACGTTCAAGAATACTTTTCTATATCTGTCTCTTTTTTTGGAACATGTGTACGGAGCCAACGCGCTGTCCACATAGTCTATATAATCAAAGATAATAAGTCATCCCATGCAAGGTGGCCATGCTTGCTGTCAAGGCATATGAGAATTTTAAAAAAATTTTGTGCAAATCGGTTTTGATTACAGCGGATTCCTCGAGCAGGCTCTTTCAGCTGTTTCAGGCCTAGTTGGGCCTTCGTCAGCAGAACCGTAGCTCGAGAACTCCACTGCAAGCCAAACCGATCTGTCCAGGTTATTCGCCAATGCGCAAAGTCAGGTCAACAAGCGATCGAAAGATGTCGCTACTTAAAATGTTCATTACTTTCACATCGCATTGGCGAATAACCTGGACAGATCGGTTTGGTTTGCAGTGGAGTTCTCGAGCTACGGTTCTGCTGACGAAGGCCCAACTAGGCCTGAAACAGCTGTACAGAGCCTGCTCGAGGAATCCGCTGTAATCAAAATCGATTTGCACAAAAAATTGTTAAATTTAAGGTTACGTAATGAATAGTTTCCAGAATATTCCTTGATTATCTTATGATGCTTGCAGAGGAGAAAAACAATTGACTTTATTTGATATTGTGAAGTGCTTCGACTTCAGAGCTGTTAAAAACTTACTTATATAAGAACACCTTCCAGCGACTGTTTCACTTTTTAAAAACAGCGAGCAAAACTGTCAAACCACTTGTCAAAGTTATTGGCAGTCAGTTTCACACCAACCTTCAATTTAAATTAAAAAAATACATCCGTCATGACATTTTCGTCAGTTGAAAATCGTAAACAAATTTGTTACTAGGATTAGTAAACTTGGGAAGCTAAATTAATTTCTGTAAAATTGTTAATTAATTTTACAGTCTCAATTATTGTTACAACTATTACTCATGGCTTCCTAGATTAGTAAAGGACAAGTACTTTATCTGTTCCATGACAGTTCTCGTTAGCGTGGCTCTCTCCGTACAATTTGGCATTGCACTTAACCGTTGCCATGGTTACTACGTTAAATGTTATTGGGAGAATTCAAAATTTGGTCACGACATCTGCAGATATTTTATGGAACCAACGTTTTAAGTAAAAGTGCTGTGGCTATGACATTTAAACGGTGTTTGAAAGAAATTATGAAACTGCTGAAATTCGAAATACGAAAATAACTTGTTAAGAGTTAGAAATGCAGGAATTGTTCTGTTGTGCAGATTTTAACAATGTCTGCTTTACGTAAAACGCCGATCAGCTGTCGGCGATCGCAGCGCCACAATCGGAAATTTAAGTTGCCAATATTAATTTACTTTTCTCTGGTCACTATGATCAACAATAACAATTATTGAAAGTGCCGCTCTACAATAATTTTTTATTGTCCGCACGGCGTTGTGAAGAAATTATTATTGATATCCTTATAGATAAGGAAACAACTGTTGCGGATTGAAAGATTGATAATATTTCGGAAATAATTAAATGCAAACCTTCGATAAAATTATTTAAAGAATTTTGTTCCAAGTCGGTTTTGGTTGCAGAGGATTCCTACTGCAATGTTAGGTCAAAAAGTGATCACAGGATGTCGTGATCTAAACTTTTCATTGGCCGCGTTCAGATAACTGCAGCAGCTGAGTTGCTTACTAAGCAATCGTTTGTGATTGGCTATTACTTTAATTTGAACCAATCACAAACGATTGCTTAGTCAGCAACTCAGCTGCTGCAGTTACCTGAACGCGGCCATTGATAAAATTAGGCATTTACGAAAATTCATCGGGTGTACATCACATAAACCGAATGCTTTCGATAATTCAACCGGTTACTTTTGTACCGCGTTCGATAATTTACCACGTGTACCGTACTCATGCACCCAGTGCATAATTTGTGCGCCGAGGAAAGTTAATGGTCCATGCGGTCGGTGCATTAAACATAACCTAAAAAAGTTATTAGTTGTAGGTAGCGTTTTGTAAAATTAAAATAATTACTAGTTGCAATGGATGTGGAGTTGGGAAAATGTTCAAAAATAAAATATCAGCTTCAGATGTCGAAAATATCATTAAATATGCTTGTTTTCAGATGTTATTATAGATTTTGTTTGGTTAGTTCACCCAAGTTTATCTACCGTATAGCGTTTTTAAATTCAGTCAACCGATCTCTGCACCGGTGTTCGGTGTATCAGCTGATTACCGATCGGTAAATTCGATGTACCCACCGGGTGAATTTTCGTAAATGCCTAGATTGTTGATTACAGCGTATTTGACTTTGATTTGAATTCGAATTTTGTACATTTTATGATATTTTAATAATAAGTTATAAATATATTGCATTTTTGTCACCTAAAAATAGTGTCTTCTTCAAACAGATTATGCCCTAATTCGTAATGATCACTTATCTGAAAGTCAACCTAATGTGGCTCCCTCTTCGGAACAGAAAAATGACTCTGAACTAAGAACGTGACCAGTCGGATAAAGGATTTTGTACGTTATTAATCTAAGAAGCCTTGTTACTCCTACCTACTTTAAAAGTAAATAATTTAAAAAGAGAGCAGTTGTTTATTTTTTAACCGATGACGTTTCGTGCAGCTTCCTCATTCCTGTAGCTTCTAAGACAGCTGACTCGTTCACCATTTTGGAGCCCAATGTGAGGTTATAACCTGTGAGCAAATAAAAATCAGATTAGAGCAGGCTGTGCAAAGAAAATGTATGTCTGTGATTAAATAAAAAGTCAATAAATTTGACAGTCCATGAATGTATTACATTAATTAATTCAGTTAATCACAGACATACATTTTCTTTGCACCGCCTACTCTAATCTAATTTTTATTTGCTCACTTTTTATAAATACATTATTTTTATGATGAAAAGAAATTACTTGCCTGAAAAATTTGAAACCATTGCGTGAATGATTTGAACAATTAGGAGCTGCACATCCGGTCATATTTTAACAAATATGTTAACTACATACACAACACCAATTGACTGAGTTCCAAAAGGGACGACGAGTCAGTTATGATAATCAAGTAGCTGTACTCATTCCAATAATACAAATCTGTAAGTAAGTTTTTTTTTTGTAATAATTAATTAATTGATATTCCGCAGAAATTAATAAAAAATAAAACATTAATGAATGCATCTTAATTTACTGAACACTGTTAATTGGATTTCCTACCTTAAAAGAAAAAGTAATTAAAATAATTACAGCTGAATTAAAAAAAAACGGGAAATGAAATTTTTCCAATTGTAAATTTGGTTTTATTTGTCAATTAATTGTCTACTTGACAATACATGTATACCTTTCAAAAAATTAACCTGTTTACTTATAAAATGACGTACCGTCAAATAATTCTAACCTATTTCTAATAAATCCGTTTTCACACTATGAAAATATTAAAAAAAACGTGTCGATTTTTTTTGACATTTCCCGATTTTTTTGAATTCAGCTGTACCATTTAAAACAATTGTAAGTATTTTTCGTAATTTTTAATGACATTTTAATTTAAAATAATGGATTCTTCGTATCTAAATTGGCATGCATAATTTGAATTTATTCTATAATTCCCCATAATTAATTCTGTTCTTTATGTATAATATTAGAAGACATTTTTAATTAATCCTTAAGAAAGTCATTTAATTTGTTTCTAAACAGATATATTGAGATTACGACTCTATGACGTATTTTTTTGACAAACAAGGTGAAATTTCGCCGGGGAATCTTTTCAAATTTTCGCGCTCGATTTTCGACAAGTGAGTTCCGAGTTACGTCTGCGTATTCGGTTCGCTTCGCTCCGCATAAAACCAGTCAACATCTGTCTTGTAACGGTTCGTCAGCCATTTTATCGTGCGGTCGATCCTTGTTGCAAATGCAAGACGTACGTTTCCGTGTGTTTTAAGACGTCCGTGTTTTCTATTTTCTACGCAAAATGGACATAAGCATTTATCTGACGGCGCCGCTGCAGCTGCACAAGATATGCCGCGCCTGTCTGACGGAAAAGGGGGACATGAGACCCCTGTTCGGCGCTTGCCTCGATGAAATGCTCCTGTCTTTCGCTTCGATTCAGGTAAATATTTCCATTATTGGCAAATCGGCTTCTGTCCATTCTTTTCTGGTGTACGCGAGGCCGCGTACTGCGGAAAGAGATGAAATGATGACGTTATCGATTCTTCTGAAATACCGTCGAATGTTAAACTGGTAAGGTGCAGTTCTGGCGTAACTATGATGCAATTGCATCGCCCACCAAATAAAACAATACCTCATCTTCAGAAAAAATAACCTTTTCGTTTTTAGCTGTTACTAAATATAGGTTTCAATTTGTTAAAGACTTTCTTTACAAATAACGTTAACGACTTTTGTTAACGATGTGGCAATTTACAATTTTTATATTTTCAAGTAAATTTTTAGACTTGCCATAGATAATAAATTTATACATAATATGTAAAAATAACTTAAATGAAACATTTATTTTTGAGTTCATCTCATCCACGATTACTTTCTCCAGCTGCACTTATAAATAGGCAACCACACTTACACATACTACAGCTTTCTACATAGATCAATTCATAAAGAACAAGGAACCCTTTATTCGACTAGTAGGTTCTTAGGTCGAAGCTATTTTTCTGTTTAGAAGAGGGAATCACAGTACAGTGATCTATTACAATGTCCAAAGAAGTGGTTAGCTAACCATACACGAGCATTCATTCCCGCCGGAAAGTGCAAACGTGAAGGAAAGAACGTTTGTTACTGAAGTATAGTTTCTTTGAAAAAAAAAAGTAATAGTATATTACATAACGAGAGTTGTAAATAGCATATTACGCACGGTGGAAAAATTGCGCATGAGCCGCGCAGCGGCGAATGCAAGTAATTCCACAAGTGCGTAATTGCTTTACAACTTGATACTTTATCTACGACCACAAAAGTTACCTTATTATTCAAGTTCAAAATAATCAGCAATGACACTTGCAATTTCGACGACTGTCAATCTAATGTGATGCGGCTACGTAGATCTAACTACAAAGTGGTCAAGAATCATGTATAAACTTGCGTAAAGTAGATGCGTTTTTGTTATTTTACGCACGACGTTTGTAAACACCCGCTTACTTAATTTATGTGTTGTACATAATTCATCATTTACAGTAGTGGTCGTAGATAAAAAGTATTTTTGTTAAGTGATTATGTGATGCATTTAAATATTTTAAAAAGAAATCGAAATAAGGAAACGCAGCCCAAGCTTTATGCCGCATCCAGACGACATGGCCAACGTCAGCCAACGTTGGTGAATGCATTGGCAACAAAATTTTTAACCAACGTTGGGTAAGTTTGCACATTGCCTGTCCATATGATTGGATTTGCTTGTCAAACTTCAAAGATAAAAAAGTTCGGTCAATGTGTAGCAAATAGCTCCCAACATTTGTCAAATTAAAAAGATATGGAGAATGAAGAATATGATACGGTTGTTGCAAGTGCTTGTGTAGTTCTTTCGGATCCCAAATGACTGGGTATTTTTCATAAAGCTGAGGAATTCCAAAATTAACGGGTTACTCCATTCGGTCTCTGATGACATTTTTCTGGTCAAATTTAAAAAACAGTAAACCGAAAGCAGACCCACTTTGCCACCAAGTTATTGCAACTCAACGCGCATAATATACAAAAATAAATAATATTCGAGAAATATCGTGTGTAAATTGTTCAAGTCGTCTGGACGTAAAAACAAACGTGATGGCATATGAAGGCCAACGTTGGTTAAACTCTTTGATGTGTGTCGAAAAAACCGCCCTCATAGCGAATGCATTCCAATGCCAACATTGGCGATTGGTTGGCGTTCATTGGCCATATGTATTTCGTCCACACGGCATGGCAAACTATCCAATAGCCAACACTGGCTAACGTTGGTCGGCTGGATGGGGCTTTACGCTAATCGCTAAACCGATTTTTCTTACGCCAAATGTCATATAAAACTAGTCCAAATAGCAATCTGGCAACACTGCTCCACAGCGTGTATTGTCTTTAGCACGACCTACTAGATTTTACGAGGCAGCGTGTCTTTATTCAGCCTGCGCAATTTATTAGTTCAATGTTTCTCCGCTAGCGCCACTTACCTAAAAAGTCGGAGCGAATTGTAATTTTCAATTATGTCAAGCTCACGCAGTTTATGGCAAGTAGGTACAGTTGTATTTTCTTGCTCAAATATAGTTTCCTTGTGCTTTTTTCTTTCGTTATTTATGGTGTTTCTTATTTAGCACCAAAGCGAGGAAAATTTGCGTTAAATGGCCCAGGCCGGTTAAGAACTCTGCCTCGTGAAATATAGTAGGTCCTGGTTTTTAGTAACTTTATAGTTTGTTTTTAAACTAGGAGTAACTTGAATTTTGCCCGCCAAAAACTGGCAAAGTTGTTTGACAGCCCGTTTTACACAAGTCTTCAGCATAGTATATGTAATTATCCAGTGGCATCTCTTAAACGTTAGTGTCAAAAAAAAACCTCCACACTGTTTGATATCTACACAGAAATATAATGTAATTTGTAAATCGGTAGGTATCAAACAAAATGGCAAATGTGACAGTTATACTCGAGTGACGCTACTCTGTGATTCTGTGCCTTCAATTTAAACGTAAAAATTAACATCTTTCATAATATGTGACACTTTCAACTTGGAAACAAATCTGTTGTTAAAACTGGTTATTTGAAGAATTTGTAAACCTCTTAAGCAAGCCAAATTAATTTCTGATTTAATGTCTAAAGGCCCGCACAGAACATACGCGCATTAGACGCGAACGAAGTCCTCCAGCGCGTCACCGACGTAAAAGTAGAAACTGTTGCAACTTTTCCGCGTCTGCCGCGCGTCAAGCGAGCGTTTATTCTGTGCATACTGCATAAATGCATACCTACTTGGCGTTGGATCACCTTCTATTTGTTGTCGAGAAGCTTCCTTCGCGTCTAATGCGCGTATGTTCTGTGCGGGCCTATAGTTGTCAATCTACAGCAGATCGATAACTGTTAAGCCCCTGTCACATCATTAGTCAGTTTGATCAAACTGGACTGACAAATTACATCAATGACGTCAAGACTTATCAAATTCGTTATTTCGTCAAACTGCGCTGTCACACTAGCACTAGAAATTTGACCAAACTTTGAGGTTAATTTTTTTTGGAAATCGTCATTTTAAAAAAGTTACGCAAAAATGGGTAGAAAAAAAGCAGTGGCAGTGTTAGCCTTATAGGTTGAGTTAGATGTTAGACTTCCGTTTCACATCTCTTCCTGTGCGTTTAAATCTACCAATCATAAGGCAAGTTTGATCAAACTGACTGATGGATATAGAGGCCCCCCTAAAATTAGAAAATTTGCTCAAACAGCTTCCATGACGTCATGTGATGTCATTAGTTTAGTTTGTCAGTCCAGTTTGATCAAACTAACTAATGATGTGACAGGGGCTTTACTATGTTACTTCTCGTTTCCAAACAAACTACATATAGTGACTTCTTAAATTAATAACACTTTCGATTGGGTGTACTATGTGTACTAAATTTATGCACTCAAAGTACAAAGTGGTCAAGAATCACTGTTTGAGTTGGCAGTACTGAATTTTGTTTGTAAATGGTACAACTGGAGTAACTTACGGTTGTTGACGGCTTAACACAGACAGCCGTCACTTTGACAACTTCACCTTGACATTCCAAATTCAAATTAAAACGCTAATTTTTATTCACATAACCTATAATCTTGTCGTTGTTCAGGTTACGTCAAATAAACCAACGAAACATTATCCGGTTACAGTGTTGCAAATAGCTAAATAAAGAAACGCTCTTGTGTTGCCAACTCAAACAGTTATTCTTGACCACTTTGTATCTTCATCTCGTTTTACTGCATGAAGTTAAAACAAGATGATAAATGACAATACTCTGGAGTGCGCACTGTGGCACCCAGTGGAAATTAGTGCACCCCAATCGAAAGCGCTATAGTTTTTTCTTTAATTCCTGTCAGTGTCAAAATTTTAGGGTTTCAGTTGGAATACTGCTTTTATCACTAAATGTAAACAAAAATTTTTTACAATTTCTTAACATTCAGATAACGGGTACCAACATCAGAAACATTTGACAGATATTAGGTTTGTTCTGCACTTTTTACACTTTTAACTTCTTTACTCTACTTTTCTCACTCCTACTTACAATATATTATGTACATCTCACTCTCTCAGAAGCGGTTGGTGCAAAAAGTGTAGAAAAGTATAAAACAAACGAACAGACCTATTATAGAAAAAAAAAAAAACGGAATATATGTTACTTTTTGTGACAACCTGTTGGCAGCACTGGTGGTACATAGAGCACAGCATAGAGAGAGAGGCCATAAAATAGTCCCATGACATGAAACACATTTCAAATTGATGTAAATGTTCACATAACACGTAACTTTTCTTGATTAAGCAGTAATGCTTCAGTAGATCAACGAATGGTAGTTTCAAAGAATCGGGATTTTCTCATTAACTTTTCGAAGTATTCTCATAATCTTAATCATTCATTTATTTTCTTTTTATTAAAACTGCGCAAGAAACTTAATCTATTAATCGACAATCAAAGAACATCTTAGAATAGAACTTAATATTGAATGTATTATCGATAATCCTACGACACTCTATTCATAATATCTAAAATAGAAATTAATTTTTGCAATATTTTTTTTTGTATTAATATAATATACTTATAATTCATCAC
Source organism: Dorcus hopei (assembly GCA_033060865.1). Classification (NCBI taxonomy): domain Eukaryota; kingdom Metazoa; phylum Arthropoda; class Insecta; order Coleoptera; family Lucanidae; genus Dorcus; species Dorcus hopei. The sequence continues at coordinate 7,230,190 of CM065426.1, read as the reverse complement.
TCTGGTACATAAAAAAAATACATAACGTCTTTATTTGTCTACGTACAGAAAAGAGAGTACTTCATATTGTAATGATTCGTCGACACCAGCCGGCGCCAAATTGTCTCTTGCGTCACAGCCGTGTTTCTCGCGAACATTCTGGAGGCGACGGACTGTCTGGTCTAGTTTGTTCCGCCGTCAGAATTCTCTAGGCTGTCGCCTAAAGCGCGTCGACTAGACGCCCGGCATATAAAAATGCACGCGGCCGGGAGTGGGACAGTTCGAATTGAATTCAACGTTAGACAGTTCGGAATTAAAGTCGCGTTATAAACTTTCACTCGGCTGTTAAAATAAATTAGGATTAAGTTTGTACATTATCTAGTGTTAAATGTTAGTGTTAATTAGTTTGCTTGTAAATAAATTAGTTTATTAACTATTTCGTGTTTTTATTTAAAATAAAAATTAATAGAACGTTTAAAATCGTTACAATATTGTTATTAACTTTTAATGCCTGTGTATTTAAATTTAAACAAATAATAATTATTATAATGGAATTTTGCTGCAGTGATTGCAGCGCCATCTGTTGAAGTTAGGTGATTTCAAATTAAGAATTATAAAAATTATTGTCTTTGTTTCTTTACAACGCCATAAACCATGATCTCATTTCTCCAAATAGAAAATAATCGGGTCAAGGTAATTTATGATTCATTGGTATATGCAACAATTAATTAAATCTCAATAATGTGGCTATTTTTTTAAATTAAATATATTGGGTGATTTTGGAAGTGTGGCTGAAAGAGAATTTGGATATAATATGAAACAATGCTAAAGAAAATGGCAGATTTATTTTTCTTTTTTCTCTGTTCATTTTGAAATGAAAAATAATTTCATAAATTACTGAAAATTTTTTCATATTTTGACAATTGGGACAGTTTACCTTTAGGTGTTCGACATTAGTTTCTTGTTTTTATTTCAAATTTATTAATTAAAACCACGACGAATTTTTTCTAAAAATTGTTATATTTTTGTCCTTAATAATTTATTTAAAGAAAAATCTTTATTTACCAGTGCCGCCGGGATCGGGGTAGAATATTAAAAAAAAATTAGATATTAAATTTGTTTTTGAGCAAAAACAAAGTGTTTAATCATATACCCATTACATGTAAATACCAAGGTTCTGTTTTCATCCACACTTCCAAAAACATCCTATACAGGGTGTTTAAAAAAAGTTCGGATACTGTAACCATGAATAGTACTCATCAAGAGCAACAAAAAAGTCTTAGTAAGTATAGGTCCGCAATTAATTTTTTTCAAGGATAGGGTTGATTTTGCATTGAAGTAAAAAAATTGTATTATTATAAAGAAACAAACAGTAAACGTGTGATTATGTAGACAAAAAATATTTAAAGAAAATGTTCTACATGTCCACCTCCCGCTTGCACACAGGCTTCACATCTTCGACGAAAAGAAGCTCTTATTCTTTGGAATAGTCCTTGATTTTCTTGAATGGTTTGGCAGTTATGTTCTATTCGCTGCTGCAGCTCATTTACGTTATTAACGGGTCTTGAATACACCAGAGATTTTAAATATCCCCAAATGCAAAAATCAAGTGGGTTTAAATCAGGAGATTTATGTGGCTATGGCACTGGGCCTCCTTTTCCTATCCAGTTATTGTTGTACGTTGCATTTAAGAAATTTCTTACAACGATACCGAAATGTGGAGGAGCCCCATCATGTAAAGACCAAGATTAACTCTAGCAATCAGAGGAATGTCTTCTAATAATGCAGGTAAAGTATTATTTAAAAAGTCAAGATAAACTTCGCCATTTAAACGATTTGGTAAAAAGAGAACATAACTGCTAAACCTTTCGACAAAATCAAGGATTATTGGAAAGAATGATGGCTTCTTTTCTACGAAGCGAGAGAGGTGGACATTTACTTTAATTATTTTTTGTGTCTAGATAATCACATATTTACTGTTTGCTTCTTCATAATAATGTAATTTTTTTACTTCAATGCAAAATCAACTCTATCCTTGAAAGACTTTTTTGTTTCTCTTGGCGAGTACTACTCATGGTTACAGTATCCGAACGTTTAATTTTAAACACCCTGTATATTTATATTGTACCTGAGGCACGTAAACAGTCAAAATATCACGTGTTACTCAGTTGCCTAAATATGAAACCAAATAAAAATCCATTAGGTATGAAACTCATAATACCGATTTTAAATTTATTAATCAATTTATGACCATCGTAGCAAGTCAAAAATATTTTATAAATTTCAAATACATAATTTGAATTGACCTGTATAAAGAAAACATTTATTACGTTGATATTATCGATATTATACTGATATAAATGAGACTCTTGCTTTCTTTATGCGAATGTGTTTTCGTTTGCAGTTTAATCTTTAATTGCCTATAACTTTTGATGTCTTCACAGGTACGCGAAGGAGACGGCTTACCAGATCTGATGTGTGTTCAGTGCGTGTTGCAGTGCAGTCGAGCTTACACTTTTAAGCAACAATGCGAGAAGTCCGAAAACATATTACGCCAGTACATAAGCCCCGAGTTTCAGGTAATTTAGTTTTTGTATTTCAAAGAAGCCCCCACTCATTTTCATCAAGCTTGTACCCTTTTTTTTTAATTTTTAATACGTATCACTTAAAAAAAATCAATAAATTTGATAGGAACAACTCTCCCAACACATGGCGCAAACAACGAAAGAAGAATTGCAAGAGCAACTCCAGTTCGCCAACAACATCGAGCACGTGGTCGTCGACGAATTGCCTGCAGAATTTGTAACGTCGGACTACCAAGAGGAAAGCGATGTCGGTTTAGAAATAGTAAGCAAGGTTTCTTCTTCACTGAAATATGCGATACTTTAATACGGATAGTATTACAGGTGAAAAATGAATTATGTGATATGGATGTTGCAACGCAGATGGCCAACGTTGACATGGAAAAAGAAAATGGACTAATAGAAGACGAGGAGCTATCCGGTGAAGTGATAGAAATCCCAAGCAATAAGAAGTTGAAATATTCTTGCATGAAATGCAATCAATCTTTCACCTTGAAAGTCGATTTGAAAGTAACAACGAAGTACTCGTGTGATATTTGTAAAATATCAATTGGCAATTTGCAGGTTCACATGATGAGTCACCCAAAAGATTTAGACCACGTCTGCCACATATGCCACAAAGGTTTCCCAGAAGCTCGGATATTAAGACGTCATTTAAAAATACACCTCGATAAGAAACCGCATCAGTGTGATCAGTGTGAAATGTCGTTTGCTGAAAGTTCGAATCTCAGCAAGCACAAGAAGAAACACACCGGGGAACTGAGGAACATAAAGGGGAAGCCTCATTTATGTTCAGTGTGTGGGAGAGCGTTCAAGTGGGCCTCGAGTCTCTCCAAACACATGAAGTACCACACCGGACACAAACTTCTATCATGTGAATACTGCAGTAAACAGTATGTTGAGGTAAAGTTACGTTATTTTTTTTGTCGAAATTTTGACACGTATTTGCAGGCCAGGAGTTTAAGAATACATGTACGCTCGCACACCGGCGAAAGGCCTCATGTCTGTGAAATATGTCAGAAGAGTTTTACGCAGTTGTGTAATTTAGAGAAGCATTTGAGAGTGCACACGGGTGAAAAGCCGTTCCTTTGTCCTATATGTGGAAAAGGGTATTCATTTTGATTTAAAATATTGACAAGTTTTCTTGAAGGTCAAATTAATTTGTCTGCTTCTTCAATAGTTCAAGAAAACATATTTTCCTGTGCTTGTTTCAAAACGTATTTTAATTAGATGTGATTTTAGATTTACACAATCGGGATATGTGAGCATTCACATGAGAACACACACTGGTGAGAGGCCTTACGTTTGTCCCACTTGTGGGAAGGCATTTGCTGGCTCAAATACCTTAGCAATACATCAGAGAATTCACACGGGAGAGAAGCCGTACCCCTGCAATATTTGCGGAAAATCGTTCAGTCGCCATGAGACACTAGTGATACACACAAGATCGCATACGGGGCACAAGCCTCACATATGTGGCGTTTGCAATAAGGGCTTCACATCTTCTGGGCACCTTTCTGGTCACATGAGAACACACACCGGAGAAAAGCCTCACGGTTGCCAAGTATGTGGAAAACGGTGAGTACAATCGGTTTCCCGTTGGAGTTGTGGGTATTTCTGTGGTTTTAGCTTTGCAGGATCAAGCAGTCTGAAAGCGCACATGCGAGGGCATTCCGGGGAAAAGCCCCACATATGTAAGCTGTGCCACAAAGGATTTGTGCAGTCTGCAACTTTGCAACAGCACATGATCACGCACTCGGTGATAGCAAAATCCAAACTGCCCAAGGTTGAAGCAGTACAAGTTGCTGAATTTACGTAAGTCACCGTTCTGTAAAAATCAAGTTTTAAGAAATTATCAAAAGTTTATTGCAGGGTCGGAGAAACTGTTCACACAGTCCAGGTGCAAGCAATAAGTTCTATATAAACGTTTACTTTGAATCTGTTTTCTTTCTTTTTTTGGATAATCACGATCTTTATAGTGCGAAATAAAATTGAGTTATCGACATAATTTTTATATTTTATGAGTTGACCGACCTTCAATATATCAAGTCTGGTCATGGGTAAACAAAATGTAAAAACTAAACTTTTTCGCCTGTGTCCGTACATCAATTTATTGTCAGTTTTCCGTAAAATACCTTTTTACAGTTGGCAACTCTGTAATATGCGATATTTTAGTAAGGCCCGGTTTATCAATCACAAGTTAACTCTTAACTTTCAGTTTGTTCCCATAGTAACTACTACGAAGACAATTGTTGTTATGGTAATTAACTGAAGGTTAACTTTAATTACAGTTACAGATAAACCAGGCCTAAATTAATGCAGAAGCAGAGCTTAAATTTAAGTTATGTTTAGAATGTGATATTTATGTATGGCCAGTATAATGTCAAATACATTCTGATTGACATTTAAACTTCAACTTAACTATCAATTAGAATGTGACTAACTTTGGTTAAATCTATAAATAACGTCATAGTCTAAACACCACTTAAATTTAAACTCTGCTTAAAAAGTTGGTGCAACTGGGCATTAGTCACTTTCAGGAGTGAATTAAATTATAAATGTAATTTAATTACGTCATGCAAAGATGAAGGATTTTACCTGAGCAAGTTAGTAAAGTAAACCCAAGAATCCGTTTTATTTTTATTATTGGTAAGCCAAGTATAATTCCAGAAGAAAAATCGTTTCGTCAATTTCCAACTCGAGCGAATTAATTTTCTTGATGGTGCTCTCAATTTTCTCATAAACTTCCTTCTCAGGCGGCGTCAGCATTTCCTCAATCTAAAAGCAACGCTCTTTACAAGTGATCTGCAGTTGAGAAAGTAACTTACGTCCTGTAATTGTTCCTGGGATGCCCCCTGGGCTCGCATGGACATTAAAATCGTGTCAATCCTCTGCTTCTTATCGATAATTCGCTTGTTTAAAACTTTACAGTGAGTCCGTCTGGTCAATATGTTAAACAGGGATTTGTAACACGTTTCTAACACGGTCCTCACTAAATTGTTTAGCTCGATGTGGAACAGTAGAAAGGATTTGTTGGGTCCGTTGTTGTTGTTGGCAGATACTTTCTTTAATTCTTGAATTTGGAAGAAGTTCTCTTCGACCAGTTGATAGGAAAGCCGCTTTGCTTCCTTTGCTGGTATCATGACCAGTTTCTGGATCTGGTCGGCTTCTATGTACGACTTGTTTTTAACGAGACGGAATATGCGAGCTGCTTTCGAGTCAAATTTTTCTAGGACTATCTGCTCAAGAATCTCCCACACGAAATTGATGAATATGTCCTTCATGCATAACTGAAAGGAACCACCACTGGCTTCCCCTACTTTGACAATGAAATGGCTATTGTCTTGTTCTGTAAATAAAATTGAATTTTTTTTTAGATTACCTACTAAAATACTGTTATTAATAGATAGTGTTGCAGTATCTCATTATCTCACCTAATACTGAAACATATTGATCAAAATGTGCAACAAGTAATGGAAACGTGTTCATTTTCTTAACTATATCTCTGACTTCTAATATTGGAACTGGATTTGATGTTTCTGCCCACGGTTCAGTCCTAATATACATCTGTTGTATCAACAGTCTCACGAGCTCGCCGGCATTTGCATCAAACTTTCTCGTGAAGGCCGCCACTATTAAGTCATCTCTCATGTCTTGATGAAACCTATCGAAATTTACCGTCCAGTAATTTTTCGTTTGCTCCTTGTTCAGGTGATCCTCGGTTTCCGGACTGTTTTGCTCCTCGTTGAACCTCGGGAAATTTACCAGGTACTTTGCAATCACCAACGATTTCAATTTTTCTTTGATGCCCGAAGAATTGTGGACGCTTGCCTGCATGTCCTTTTCTAAACGGTTCAATGTGATGGACACTAATTCGTCTTCGGCCACGTAACCCTTCTGCAATACTTCTTCAAATATGATCTCCGCATCATCTCCGAATTTCTTTTTAATTGTTTTAATGTACATAGGATATCTCAACAATAGCAGCACCTTATTTGATAGCAACGTGTACACGGTGGTGTTGTTTGTTTGTTTGTAAGCGACCAAGCTGTACTTTATCAGTATGCAGAGGGCTTCTTTTAGCTACAATAAAAAAACCACAACTGAATAGAAGGTACTTACTCGGAGAGCTTTCGGCGTACTTTGATCAATGATAACTCTGTGCACTTCTTAATGTGCAAGAGCGAAGATGGCCCACTCTTAAAAAGGAAGCTTGCCACTTTCTCTATTAACTCACCGAAGCGTTCTTGTAGAATGAGAGACATCACTTTGCCAAGCTGTACAGACATTTTAGCTTAAAAAACAGTCGATTTCTTAGTATTTTGAAGATAAATATTTACTAATCTTATCTAATTTACTTCTCACATGCTGCTGCAACGACAAGTTAGGTTATGTACGGCTCAACGGTTGTGAAAGTTAGAGGTTATGTTAAGTTTTGATAAACTATAAAATATCTAATTATTTAAAATTAATAAAAGCATTTTCATTTTACGACTTTTTAATGCATTAATCAAATATCACGTCTAAAAAAATTAATTAGTTTGTGAAAATGACAGTTGCAAAGTAAAATATGGTAGTAACATTGCAGGACTCCGGAAGTGAAGCCAATCTGGTTGTAAAAATTTCGGTAGTTCATGGGCAGGCTGAGTGGCTGACGTTGAGCATATCAGCAACATTAGGGGTGCGTTTCATTTGCGCGCTCACATGCTTTGAGCGCTCATAAGCATTGCTTAAATCGTTTCCTTTGACTTTGCAAACGCTCACAAAGCGCCAGCTGACGAAATAGTAACGTCATTATGACTAGAGATGGCAATTTTTTTCCAACAATCGATTAATTGGTTAGTCGTAATTACAACATGATTATAATCGAATGAAACTAATCGATTAATCATATAATTAATTCCAATTAAATAGGTAAACAGAAACAATAAAGCCTAATAATAAATATTATAAAAATGGAGAATAGGATTGTACTGACAAAAATAACATATTGAAATAAAATACCTCGGTGTATCAAGTTTTTTATTTAATCTACTTACATATCGGAAAGATCCAGGTACCGATACGGCGACACGAATGCAAGAAAGCAACACTAAGGGTGAGTTTACAGAAAGGAAATCAAATATTTAATTACGATTAACTATTTGATGGAGCTTAAAATTCGTGTTGCCATAGAAATCAAATTGTTAAAATAAGGGAAGGCTAATTTTAATTTCAATCAAATAGTTAATCGTAATTAAATATTTGATTTCCTTTCTGTAAACCTACCCTTTCGATCTACATGGTTTCCAACAGATAGCGACCGTTATTTAAACGTAATACAGCTGCGTTTCAACGAGTTAAGAATAACAGGAGGGAGTCATACTAACAGTAGTTTCTTGTCCAAATTGGTCACTATACATGGCCGCTGCATGTCATAGACGCACACGTGTTTTAAAAGATTCTAGCACATTCCCAAATCAACAGTTCATCATTGTCTATAACAAACTTACTACATTAAATTAGATTCGAGAAATGTCAATATTGTGGTATTCTCCCACTGCCGTATCGTGCCTCCTGTTATTCTTTCCTCGTTGCTACGCTTACTTTACCGTCTGCCTGTCAAAACTAATTAATTAATTGATTTATTACCTATTAATCGATTAATCGTCGATTAATTATGTCCCAAAATTAATTATAATTAATCGATTACTATAAAAGAAATAATCGATTATAATGGAAATTTGATTAATCGATGCCATCTCTAATTATGACGTCATAGTCTTCGCTCACAATCGCTTATTCCATCGAGGTAGGGCAACAAAAGCGTAAGCGCTTATGTTCCAAATGGAACGTACGAGATGCGTATGAGGAGATCAGCTAATCATGGTCAGGTTATAAACAAACATTACACTTTAGAAATAGCTACAGCAGCTATGATTGGCTCAATTTCACTATTGAAGTTATATTTTTGAGGTTATGAATTCGTTGTGCAAACAAAAGTCAAAAGAAACACCTTTGCGTATAACTGCTTAAGCGAGTAAACGCCAAAGGAAACAACAGAAAACAGCGCTTGTAAGCGTGAGCGCTCAAAGCGTGTGAGCGTGCAAACGAAACGCACCCTAGAACTGTACGCCACATCTTGCGCCACGCCAACGCCATTGGGCTGATTCAGCAGAACATATCAGTAACAGTTCCCGCTCCAACAGTTGAAACTGAGCACTCATTTCTGCAGAATGAAGTTCACTCATTCATAACATGTTCCAGGCAGGTAGCGGAGAAGTTACGCTACAAAAAATGGCGACCGCTCCAACTCATCAACTTGTGAGAGGTCGCATTTAGCAGAAATTTGGTCAACAGTTGCAGAACTTTCGGGTCTGCTGAATGCGCCCATTGTGTGGTTCGTTTTTCGTTTCCCCTTTCCTGTATTTTTGGCAACGCCAATTTATAGCGTTTTCGATTCACCTACACTGGTTGAACTCAGAGTATTTGGTGGTATTTGCATCTCGCTTTAACCTCATACCTGCTCATATAATAATAAGAAATGAAGATATTCTGAGTATATATTTAAATAGTGCAGGTGAATCGAAGCTATTAGAGGGACAACTGTTTCACAGTTACTCTTTGATGCTTTATAATAGCGTTCTCGATTGACTGCTCTCTGAGCATTTCCATCCCTTATTATCACACGAGGTTAAAATAAGATGAGAATACTCTGGGAGTAGAGCGTAGAGCAGTCAATTGAAAATGTTATAAAACTTGTTTTTACTTTTTTGAGTGTTGTAAGATTGCTCGAAATGTTATTCACAGATTTATCAAGTAGCCAGATTCTCCGTAGAGAAAGAGGAATTGATATTAACTTAAGAGTGAGATGATAAATACACCAATTTAAAAAGCATTGCATATCCTCAGTCACGTGACATAGGCTTCTAGTGACATCCTTGTCGGATACATGAGCCAAAATTACTCACAGATATTCGCTATTTCACTCACATGCTGATACCAATCGAGAATGCAGGAAACATAAGGCACTGTATGGGCAGATGGGCACTGTTCATCGACCCTGTACCAGATCATTGATGTTATTGCCATACGTTGATTAAATCTGTAAAATCTTATTTTAATTAGATGTTAGATATACGCAGAAAAATAGAGATTATTCAATAATATACCTTTTGGCCTTCAACATTTGATGCAGTGAAGAACTTCGAAGGTACCATTATTAACCTAACCTTGTCTCTTGCTGTTATTAAACCTTTATATTATTTTCAGCTTTGGAAGTTCATCTGTCAAATGAAGTAATAATATCAGGAATTATTATATTGAGAAAAGAGCTGTCGGGGGTTATTATTGTATTGAGTGTGTACAATTCTCTTGCTATAAAGGTTAATTACATCGTCTTTTCCTATCTTCCGTTTGTATATTGAGTTCTTACAATTCTCTGGTAGGGGTTAATTATATCGTCCTTTTGTGTCCTCCCTGAGAAGGAATTGTGACCTCTTATCTGATTGAATGTTAATTGTGACATCACAGAAAATTTTGAAGAACAATTGATTCTCATACGGTACTTTCTATGAGGTGCTAATGTCAAATTATTATTATTATTATTACTATTATTATTCATTCTCACCTTTGAGTGATCCCTAATAAGAAATTGAGAACCCTTATTCCGATTAAAACGCTAATTTTAAAGGTGCTTGACAAATAATAATAGAAGAACAATCAGTTTTCATATTGAAATTTCTCAGGTGCTGATGTCAAATTATTATTATTATTAATGCTATTATTATAATTATTCCTTCTAAAAGAAAGCCCTACTATAATGGCTTTCATCTCTACATTGTATTAGAGGCCGCATATCTGGCTCTTACATGGTTATATCTTTACAAATAGATTTTAATGAACTACTCTTACAGTGAAGAGTGTGGTATGGTAACACGTCTATATACCTATAACTAGAATCTCAAAAGTTAATGAGATAATTTCTCTGTGTTCTAAAACCACCCATGCACCCTTCAACGATTTGATTGCATCTTGCTTCTACAGAAACGCCGTGACTCTTCAATCATAAATTCCTTTGCATTTGTACCCATGAAGGTATTCTTTCATTTCTTGGAAATACGGGTTGTAATCGTTTAAGTTTCACTTATTACTACTGTAAGTTCTTATCACATAAGAGATCTAATTCTGCAAAATATCAGTGGTCTAGTGGTCTAGCTCAAAAATAGAAAACTGATCTCCCACAAGAGCGCATCGTCTTTTGTTTGAGAACCTCTGCTCGTTCCTAATACACATGCGTCTGCGGTTTCTATAAACACTTCATAAAACAATAAAATTTGAGTCACTTGGTCAATGTGGCCTATAAGCAATTCGATAACAGAGGAAGCTTCTACATACCACTGGCGTTGATAACTGAATTAATTAATTATAAGCCAATTTTTACGTATTCTTAATACAGTTTGTACCTGCTGCCCATAAAAGTGTAGCAATTTACACCAATAAAACAAAGTATTGTTTCATTAGATATAATCGACAATAAATTACATCATGACATTCCATACTTTTAAACTGTGATTTAATTTGTTAAACGCTTGAAAAAAAGTGTTATTATTACGTAGTTTGCATTACAACACTAGTGACCTGCATGCTCCAAAAAGAAAATGCATTAAATAAATCAATGCATTTATTTCTTTGAATGAATCATCTACACGAAATTTCGGAATTTTGTTTGTGTAGTCTAAACGTAATAAAATCATAAATTAAGGGATGATCAGCATTGGCGTGTTTTCTTTCTAGAACGTAACCTCTTTTGAGTTAATTATCTAATTTTTTACTTGTTAGAATATGATTCATGATTACTGTTTTAATTTAATTCCATAATTTTATTAATTAAGGAAATAATTAATTAATATTGTGTAAGAATTTCTATTACTTAAATACTAATAAAAAAATTATAATGTGAATGTTTCTTCATTGTTTTTTTTATTGCTTCCTTATCACTAACTGCTAATCGCTGTATTCTTTCGTACGGAAGTCATAAATGACCTACCTCAACGTTCAATATATAAAGGGGCCCATACATTCTCAGTTTTACTGCGCAGTTTTTCACGTGTGACGTCAGCTCTGTTCCAACCACGCTTTCTGACCGTTTAAGAAACCGTCATAATTAGTTGCCCACCGAAATAATGATCGATGGTGACAACTTTGTCGAGTGTAAAACTTTGATGAGTGCATGCTTGTGACGGTTTCGAAACGGTCACAAAGCGTGGTTGGAACAGACCTGATATGTCTGAACGATAAACTTTGTGAACTGCGCAGTTTAGGCAGGTATTCACACAGTTGTCAGGCCTGCGCTACCAGCTCTTTTGCAACGACAAACTGCGCGGTTCACTCAGTTAAACGTACTATTGCTATCATAAAAAAACTAGGATAAGACTTATTTTTAAGCTGTGTAAAACTGCTACCGACCATAAATTTAAAATTATTTGAAATTAATGGTCATTCATTGTCAATCATACCTACAGTAAAAAAGCTAGAATGGCTGCTTGCATAGAAGAGGGTGTCACAGTTAGACAAATTGCTCAGAATGTCAGTGTTAACAAAAATAGAGTTACTGACTTGACAACAAAGTAAAATTCAATATAATAAAATCTTTGATTCTAAACTTTTGGACTGCTAGCAGCATATGATTTACAATGTACAGCTGAATTCAAAAAAATCGGGAAATGAAATTTTTCCAATTGTAAATTTGGTTCTATTTGTCAATTAATTGTCTACTTGACAATACATACATGCCTTTCAAAAAATTAACCTATTTACTTATAAAGTGACGTACCGTCAAATAATTCTAACCTATTTCTAATAAATCCGTTTTCACGCTATGAAAATATTGAAAAAAAAAAACGTGTCGATCTTTTTTGACATTTCCCGATTTTTTTGAATTCAGCTGTAGCACTATGTCCCCAACATCAACCACGCTACCGTGTTGCCTGACGAGCAATGTCGAAACTAGTACTTACCCGTAAAACGATTCTTTTTCATCGGTCTTGTTTTACTATAAGCAATTTCATCACAATTCGTAGCAAAGTAGCATCTGCGACCCATTCCATTAAATAGCACAACACTCCAACTTGAAAAAAGTAACAAATCTGACGAAAAGTTTACAGAGGTTACAATTAAGCAACTATGACGGATGATTCTACCGACCTATTCTGACAACCAGTGTCAAAATTTCAAACATTCAAGTTGCAATTTATGTAGTTCAGAGATGTAAAACGTAACCGAAACCGTTCCTCAGTTCCAGTTGTACTTAAAGCACAAGAGAACCGGTTCAAGGAACCGAATTTACAATAGTTTTGCATCTCTGATGTAGTTTCTAAAGTCGCCACTTGACAACTTCATGTCGCTTATGTTGGAGACACATTTTCAAAACCTCTAGCAGTCCAGATGTGTATATTATCTGTTTTTTATTTATTTACCATCGAAGTATGTCGTGAAAGTTTAGGGAAAAAGTGGTACTTATGCAAGTAACTACATTTTGACAATGAAAGTCATTTTGATTTAGATTTTAAGGTTATCCCGAATAAGTAAATCTTGTGATATTTTCTTTTCATCACGAGTTGTATTCACTTCCAAATTCACGTAAAACGTTTCCCTTCACTTTTAATTTTGGCTGTATTACTTTTCAAGTCTGTTTCGAATCTGTTTAGTCGATCTATCTGATTTGAAGTGTCACATTTTGGCCTATGTTATAATGACATGAAATTAATTTGTCTAATTTTACTATAACAGCCAACCTAATAAAATAAAATCACAACCTACTTGATGGTAAATAAAAAAAAACACAGATTATAGTCAAAGAATACAGTAATGGAAACGCATGGCTAGTGGATTTAAAAGTTGTCCTAGTTTTTTATGATATCCATAGTACAGTTCGCTCAGTTTGACTCTAACTAACATAGTAGTTTATTTTCCGACGGAACTGACAAAACTATAGAAAATACTAAGGAAATAACTGACTTCTTCCACACACTTTCAATTCAGTTTATCGTACAGTTTTACCGAGTTTTACTGAGAGTGTGTGGGGCCCTTTACATCTGCGGGTTTACTGCTCTATCATTTATTGCACATAATAGTAATCTTCGCTTAGCTGGGGCATTTAAACCACATCCAGTGGTTGTAGTCAGAGTTGGGAAAACTACGTGTAAAAAATATTTTCTACATTACATTACGTCTAAACGTAGTTTTTATGTAGTTAAATGTAATTTTTATACGACGTAGTTTATGTGAAATGTCACATTTCTAACCTCAAAATTGAATGTTCATTTGACGTATTTCAAGTTTTTGAAGCTTTTTAATGCTTGTATACAACAATTTTATCCATTTTACATCAAAATAGACAATATGTTGTGTATAAATAATTAATTATAACCTGAAAATGATGAAGAAATAGAAAACAACGTAATTTTTGCAGTAGTTAATTCATTTTTGACGACGTAGATAATTACAAAATCTACGCGTAATTAATGGGTATTTATACGTCTCATTACCTACGTCCCAACCCTGGTTGCAGTAAATGAAACTTATTCGATTACACTCTGTATATGAAAGTGAACAGAATGAATGCTGCAGCAACGTTTATAAAGATAATGACGTCAAATGTATACAACAAAAAACTAGTTCATAGAAGGTGCGTAAAATGTCCGTCGTTCTCCTGTAAACATCAGCGAGTTCTGCGTTTTAAATTGTTAATAACATTCTCTAGGATTACTGGTTGGTTATTTAACTCTCCACAATGCAACAATAAACTCTTATGAACAAAGATTTCTGTTAATAAATTTAACTTACTGACACTGACAGTTATAAATAATTGAAATGACATTTCAAAAAAATGAATTAATCAAAGACATACAATTTTTTTTCCACACGTCACTTGATTAGAAAAGATATTGATCACGCGTTATATCCAGTTACCCTATCGAGCTTTCCTTGTCTGAAAATCTGTCTGCTTCATTCTCACCCATTTCTCTTTCATTCAGCAAATATGCTTGATATTCCTTTCCCATGAATACTTGTTTAATAATTAATTTGTTAATGCAGACATTTCAAAGATACCTACTCTCGGGAAACCAAGTTTCTTTAAAACACGGATTTTCCATCACAGTTTAACTTTAATCTTCAGTTTATTTCCATTGCTGCTATAGGAATAAACCGAAGATTAAAGTTAAACTGTGATCGAAAAACCGGGTCTTATGTATGCAAAAATAAACTGTAGCTATAATAGTTTAATTACAATCGATTGTATGGTTTTTGAGTCAGGAGTCAGAATTTTTTGTTTCGTTAATTGGAGATGAGAAGCTTCATCATGACCAGCTACTGCAATTATCCATAACCATTTCAATTACATCCTCCACTTAGTGCCTTCTCATCAGGTGTAATGACAGCGTGCCTTATTACCGTCCGATAATGAATGAAATTGCTTATTAAAAATGAACTAGAAAACCAGACAATTTTTGATCTACTTTCTAAATGAGTCCATTTAGTTTGAAATCAGAAATTTCACTTCACATTTGCGTTAACTTAATTCTTTTATAAATGAGGAATGCATCATTGAACCCAGCGCGATATTAAGAGTTCTGCACGAACAATAATGTGAAAAAGCCATTTTTTTTCCTACACTAGCAGAAAATTCAATTTTACCGGCTCATCAGAGAGGAGAAAGCGAACGTTTCCACGGCTAGCCCGGCAAAATGAACATAAATGCCTAGCCGAGAAAATAATTTACGGGGCTTTACCACTAGGTGGCGCGACAATAATTTCAGAAATGCGCTCTCATCGACATCAAAAAATTAACAAACTAAAGTTGTTTTATTTAATTCCACTGGTATTTGGTTTTAAAAAGGATTAAAATTATCAAGAAAAAAAGAATTCGGCAGCGGTGGGATTCGAACCCATGCCTCCGAAGAGACTGGTGTATTAAACCACCGCCTTGGTCGCTCGGCCATGCTAGTACACGTAACACTGTGTTTTAAAACATCTATAATAATTTTAATAGTAACTCAATTTTAATATTTTTACTTCGAGAAAAAGAACGTTTGTGTGATATTAACAAAATTAATTATAATGTGTAGAAAAAAAATAATATGTAAACCATGGCGGTAAAGCAATTTTCGAGGTCTCGAGAAGTGTGGCCAGGCTCGGCTTCTCGCCTCGCCTGTCCATATCTTCTCTCGACCTGGAAAACAAGCACTTTACCGCCTCGGTCTACAATATACTATTTTTTCGAATGCTGGATTTTACTGCTGGACCATTGCTAACAATTCCGGACAATACAACACAATGCTGGTCATGCAGAAATCCTATCTATGAAGCAGAAACATCTATAGAAAAAAAAGTACCACTTAGTTTTTTTTTTGTAGTTATTTATACATGGTAAAGGGCAACGTAACTAGTTTCCATTGACCATTGGCACCACAAATCTTGTTATCCAATTCTCTATGAGAGCAGTGGCGTCGAAACTAGTGCTGGCAACCGAAATCGATTTTTTGGATAATCGGCTAACCGGTTTTGGATATTCGCGGTTTTGGAGAAAACCGAAAACCGGTTATCCGGATAACTCGGTTATTCGAGTATCCAGTTATATGGAAAACCGGTTATTCGAATATCCAGTTATTCGGATAACCGGATATTTGGATATTATCAGTTTCTTGGATAATCAGAAATTCGAATAACAGGTTATTCGGATATTCAGATATCCGAATAACTGGAAATTCGAATAATTGGATATCAGAATGGGTTTTGTTTGTTAAAGATCTTCAGTACTTATTAGAAAAAAGTACATACACATAGTTATATGTTTATTTACTTAATTGCTTTTATTATAACGTATTTGTGGATATCCGAATAGTCGCTTTTGGATATTCGAATAATCGGTTTTTCAAATATCCGAATAGTCAGTTTTTGGATATCCGAATAGTCGGTTTCTTGGATATTCGAATAATCGGTTTTTCAAATATCCGAATAGTCAGTTTTTGGATATCCGAATAGTCGGTTTCTTGGATAATCGAATAATCGGTTTTAACCATTATTTGGATAGCCGATTATATCCGAAACCGGTTTTTAAAGAAACCGATTATTCGGTTTAAATTTTTTCCGGTTTTTGCCAGCACTAGTCGAAACACCTTCTTGTCCATTGAAAATTATTGCAAAATTTGTAAATCTAGTTCATCGAGCAGAATATTATTTTACAGTGAAATGACCTTATAGTTTATTTTCATTAAATTTTATGAGCTGAAATCCTGGAAATAACAATGAAAGCACGGTTCTCTCTTTAACATAATGTTTATTGTTGGTGTAACCATCCTCCATATACACATAAACAAAATCGTTAAGTCGTCCTTAATTAGCTTTGTCCCATACGGGATGCGAACCATCTCCGTACTTTTCCACTTGTCTTTTGACCATCTCTTTTGGAGCAGTCCTAAGATTATAGGCCCATCCAATTTTCGTCATTGCATAAATGAAAAGCGCTGCGATGTTCAAGGGACTGATGTAGTCAGAGTTCCTGTAGTCCCACGGGAAACTGTGGTGATAATTATGGGTTCCCTCTCCCAATGTAAAGAATGACGTTAATGCAGATTGCGACGCACCAATAAACCTGAAAACGAACTTGCGAAATCACCCCTTTAGCTACATACAAAAATACCTGCCTGTTGTAGGGCCTATTCCCGAACCTGTGTGCGATCGAGTTGAGCGATAGCAGTCCATTCAACGTGATAATATATCTTAAGAAGTTCAAAAACAAAGCGTTTTTGAAGGATTCCCCCCAGAAATATATTGGGATTGTCGTCGGCATTATCACAGTGCAGATCATTACGAGGTAGTAGTAATACCTCTTTTGGAATCTTAGGACGGGGTCGTTAAGTAAATCGGATAAATCCAGGTTTTCACCCTTGGCTTTGACTTCCGGAAGTCTATCGCACAAGAGCCACCCGATGTGCGAGAAAAAGAAGCCCCTCGTTGCGTTCTGGGGATCCCCCTCGGTTTCACTCCATTTGTGATGAAGTCGGTGATCTCGAACCCAACGAATGATATGATCCTGAAAACATATTCTTTTGTGTTAGCATAAATTAAGTACGGGCTTTATTGTAGAAGAAAAATATTGATTTGTAATAACTTGCGAGTAATGTAAGGAATAAATTTACATACGTGATAAGCTATTGTATTGAAGAAGGCCATCAGGATCACTAATGGCCGTTTTGCTTTGTATGATTTGTGAGACCAAAGTCTGTGGGCCCCTGCAACAACCCCTAGTGCTCCACACACGTGCAATACATATACTGCAATTGGAAAAGTTATTAATTAGTAAAAAAAAGGGTGCGTTTGTGTCCATTTTTGGTGTGAAGTAGAGTGAAAAATCGAAGTGTTTAATTAGCTGCTGCAAAAAATTAATTAATTAATTAATTAAAAGTACTTGCCCCAGAGCAAAGTCATTAATTTCGCGGATGTGAACATTAAATATAGGCCATAAAGGCCAGCCAAATGGACACCTCCGAAAAAAGCAATCCTCTGTAATCTTGGTCGTAACTGCGAGGTATTTCTTTTTGGGACCTGCTTTTCCATGTTTTGGGCCGCTCTCATGAATGTCGAGGTTTTCTCCATTTTGTCCAACAACAAAAAGAAATAAATGCACCTTGAAAAAATCGCATCAAATGCAAAAAGAAAAAAGATGGTAATGTCATCTCTTTTCGCACACCTAATTCTTGCTTTCTGTCGTGACCACGTGCACGCGTAAGCTGTGATAAAATAAAATTTGCCTTTCTTATGAGTTTATCGAAAGCCTCACGCCTTGAAACAAACAAACCGAATGTTTAATTTTTCACCTTTTTCATTAAATAATTCCGCGACAGTTTATGCGAACGATCTCATTAACGATATTAATTACCATTTTTAATTGTGTTTAAGACAGAAATTTAAATGACATTATAGGCAGTTTAATTTAAATTCAATTAATGATGTCAGTATAAACTATTCGTAACAATATGTCCTCTTTATTTTTAAATAATTTTATTGTTTTTATTTCAGAATTATGTTAAGTTGGTTTACATTTGAATATAAAATCGAATTGAATTACAATATTGTTGACCTTTTTTTATTTAAATTTATCGCAGTGGTGCACTTGGGTAGTAAATATGTATCAGCTTATTTTGAGGAAAGAAAAATGCTTTTGCCTTGAAAACTAAATGTTCGTTATAAATTTTTAAAAACGTTATTAAAACTTTCTCATCACATTCTTGAGAAAATTTTACTAAACCTTATCAAACACTTATCAGCTGTCGCCGTCGGAGACATAATTAATCGATCGTGCACTTTAATTACCTAATAATCAATTAAACAAACGATAAATTAATCAAATCAAATGATAAATTTGTCAAGTAGATTTTAAACGATCGTTGATGAATTCATCGATTAGCTGATTAGTCGCATCTATTTTTTTTAAACGATATTATTCGCTTGATTTTGTAGTAAATCGATTATCTATCGAATAAATAAATTAAATCCTAAACAATTAATGAATTCATCACCCAAATGAATTTTCTTATTAGGTAACTGATTAATCAAACGGACTGGATTAGTTAGTTTTTCGATAATTCAATGAGAGTGTAAAAGTCTGTTGTTTTCTTTTTTTTTAATAAGTAATCAGTCGGACAGAGTCGATTGAATTATTTCTGAATCAAGTCTTAAGCGATTAATCGATGAATTTATCATTGATTAATCTCCCTTCCTTCCAATTTCTTTTTCTTTTAATCAACGGAATTGATTAAAATTGAATCATTCGAATAATCCTCTCCACGTATGTATATTGTTATGATCATAATTTTTCGATCAACTACTAACCAGACTTTAAATGATCGTTGATGAATTAATGGATTATTTGATTCAGTGACTTTTTTTAATTAATTAAGGAAGCGGATTCTTTCAAATTCGATTACTGAAGCAATCAGCTACGCAAGGCCATCAATATAATCGATAAATTCAACTTTTTTTATTCAGCAATTAATTAACCGATACAATTAATCGACTGGGTTAATTAATTTTTCCGTAATTCAATGACGGTGCAAAAATGCGTTGTTTTCTTCTTTTTTTAAATAAATAATGAGTCGAACCGAGTCGATTGAATTGCTTATTAATCAGATCTTAAGTGATTAATCGATGAATTTATTAGGTAACATAATCACTGAATCTCCCTTCCAATTTATTTTTGGATCGATTGATTAACCGAATTGATTAATTTAATCATTCAAATAGTCCTCTCCCCGTCTACTACTACAACTAATCATTTATTAATCATCAATTGATCAGACTTTAAACGATGGTTGATGAATTCATTGGTTAGCTGACTCAGTCGTACCTTTTTTTATTAATCTGATTGATTGATTAATCTCTTTTTCAATATCTTTTCTTTCAATCGATTATTTAATCGAATTGATCTATTGAATCATCCAAATAATTTTCTTCGCGTACATTATTGTGATTTATCATTCTTTAATCATCAATTAACCAGACTTTAAACGAACGTTAATGAATGCATCGGTTAACTGACTCAGTCGAACCTTTTTCTTATTAATAAATTATTCAAGCGGACTCTGATTAACTGATTGATTAATCTCCTTTCCAATTTCCTTTGCTTTCAATCAATTAATTAATCGAATCGATCAATTGAATCATTCAAATAATCCTCTTCGCGTATATTATGATTTATCATTTTTTAATCGTCAGTTAATCAGACTTTAAACTAATTAAACAAACTAATACAATCAGTGTTGTTTATCATAAAGTCGTATATTGTACAGGCAAAGTGTCTAAAAAACTCTATGTCAATATCATTTGATCTGTTTCTGGATAAGCGCGGGCAAGGCAAAATTTTAAAAATTGATATAGGGCATCCTTAGATTCCGTAAAGTTTTCCACTAAATTCGGGGCATAAAGTTTCATCACATCCAGCACTATTGTAAATTCAGTGCGTTCTTGAGGTTGTTGAGGGAACTCACTGTTGCATGGTAGTTGTGTTTTACGTGAGGAGATGCATTTTTGATAATTAACTGCTTCGTCATCTAGAGGAAACAAACCGCAAGCTTTAAATGCATTCTGAATGGTATCTTCCCATGTGGCCTTGTCAAAGGCGTTTTTAAATAATGGCATGAAACTACTTTTGGTGATATATTTATTCGTCACTTGTTTATAATGAAGAAATTCTTTCTTCCAGGCTGCTTTTAACGGCTTAAATATGGCAACATCATATGGTTGTAATATTTGGGTTGAGTTGGGACATAGACAATAGATGATGATTTTTTTTATCCCTACAGAAATTAGCTAGTTCTATACTTATATGCGACTTATGCTTATCCAAGAATAACATTACCGGGAATGTTACATTGTTATCTAGCAACCACGGGTAAAAACAATTACTCATATATTCCAAAAATGTTTCTGATATCGTCTACCCCGAGTCAGATCTTCCAACACAGTAACCTTGTGGAATGGAGAATACTACATCCCTTGGAATTCTTTTATATGGCAGTACAATCATTGCACGTACAGCCCTACCCGAACAGTAATATTCTCTTTTTCTGGCCCACTACTTATTTCATAAAATTTTTTATACGATTTAGGACCCAGAAGTTTTCCCGATTTCGGACAAAACTGCATGCCTGTTTGGGTCGTGTATTATATCTTCGTAACTGTTCTCTTGCAAAAAAGATCTCAGTTCTAAGAACCACTGACGAATATTGTTTTCAGCCACTCCCGCTCTTGCTTTTGATATTATTTCGGCGTTTCTTGTTGCAATTAGCGGATAATGTCTCGAATATAATTGGAGCCATTTTTTTCCGGGTCTTCCATCCGTAAAGGGCGTATTTCTATTGGTTTCTTGTATCAACTTCTGAACAGCCTTCTGAATGTTTTCTGAATGTAGGGAAAAGCCCAAAATTGTATTTGGTCCTCATTTTTTGTTGCATGGGAACAAGTCCTCTTATTTTCTTGCTTAAGGTGGACTTAGGAATTCCGTACTTTCTCGCTACTTCATTTAATCTTCCCTCAGTGTGAACCAGTGGCGGCTCTTCAAGATATGCAGAGGGTGGGCAACATTTGAAAAATTATGAAATTAATAAATTATTTTAAAGATTAAATTGCATTGATAAACTTTTAACAGGGTGGGCAGTGCCCATCCTGCCCACCCCGACGAACCGCCACTGGTGTGAACCTCTTCTACTGCTTCTTTCAAAGAATTTTGAGAATATTAGAAGCGTTTGAATTTTAGTGTAGTCTCCATTGTCTACAACAACAAAAAATAATAAATTGCATCACCCAATGAAGAAACACTTTCAAACCAATCAAGGAACAACTTCTTTACTGGATACTCTTGCTTGTATGAAGCTAAAATTTACAGTAAACCGTCTAAACGCTACAATAGTACATTAAAGAGATAAAATATAGTGAGAATGTGAAAAACTTTGAAACGCTAGGAAGGGGACACTTGTTTCTTCGCTAAGATTATACTTTTCACAAGATCCAGTAAAGGAACCCCCCAAAAATATATGAACTTTTACAAATTGAGGCTATTTAACATTAAAAACATTTAATTTTAACTATTGTGATTATTATAATACCATCGAAACTTGGTAAATATTGAAGGGAACTAAACTATTCCATTTCAAAAGGTAGTTTACCTACTTACTTACCGTACTATTTTCATGCACAGATCACATCTCAATCAACAGTGTAAAGAAAAAATTGAAATAGCGCATGTAAACTTGTGATTGGAAAGAAGAATATCCAATCAAATGAGAAAAAATTATTTAGTTTTCTTAATATATTTCACAATGTATGCATTGTTCCTTTACTGGACTTTACAGTGTCGATCATTGACCTAAAAACGGAGTTGACTTGAAATTCCACTTAAAGCCCGTTCACAATGACTTAACGTAAGAAACTTAAATTAAGGAAATTAGAGTGTTAATTTATGTGTTCACAATGAAGGGATTTCTTGTTCTTTGCATGCGCAAATATTTGCGAACTGTTAGTGGTTGTACAGGTTAATACAGGACAAAATTGTTTTGATCAACTCGAGGACTCAAAGACTACACTCACTACACTGTTTTAGAACGCTATTGATTGATTGTACTTAACAGAGTCAACCTAAAACTGGAAGTTGTCAACTTAAGAAACGTAAATTAATAGAATTAGCCAATTAGTACGCTTACATTTCTAACAGTGCTTCCAACTTTTATTAATGTTTTATATATGTTTTTAAGGTAAGTAGGTTGTTATTAATATTAAAATATCACGTACACTAATATAATTTATTTCAGGTTAACATTACAACTTACAATGTAGTAATTGGCGGGAATCGCTGGTCACGTAGGCAACTAACAATGTTGCCAATATTATTAAGTATCATATACAACATCTCCCTCTTTTAAGTTAATAATTTAACATCATACATAATACAAATAAACACATTACAGTAGTAACATCACTTCATTAAACTATATTATGTTAAATTACATAATCATTAAGTCTTGTAGGAGGACGGATAATTCGACCTATTTTAGTTGTAACAGGAGCTTTATTGTTAATTCTTGCAATGCCTGTTTCAGAATTTCCTACGTCTATATTATTCTGTACATCATTATCAGTAACCTGTATTTTGGGTTGATTCTTCATTTAATTTGATATGCCAAAATCCTTGTTTAACGTCAAGCACAGTATAGTAGTTTTTATTTAATAACTTTGCTCTAATATCTTCAACTTTTGGTATTAAATAATAATCTCTTTGTATTACCTTATTTAAGTCAACAGGGTCCAAACACAGTCTTAATGTCTTATCTGGTTTTTCTATTGATATAATATTATGTGCCCATTTCTTTGGTTCCTCTACTTTAGTTATAATATTATTCTTTTCCAATTCATTTAACTCTATTTTTAATTTTGACATTAAAGTTTGAGGTAATCGTCTGGGTGGTCTAATAATTCCTGCTTAGCTTATCATTGATTTTAATTTTATATGTGTCTGGGAATGTACCAATGCCTTCAAATACTATTTGATTGTTCTTAATAAAAGTTCTTGTCCACTCCAATTTTTAGCATTAACCATTTCTATTACATTTAACTTTCTTTATTAAATTTAATGCAGTACAGGCTTGTAAACCTAATATTGGTTGTGCACTTTCCTTAACTATTATAAATTCTAAATTTTCTTTTTTATTATTTATAGCTACATTAAGATTGACTTTAAAAAGTGGTTCAATTTCAAAGCCTCCATATGCTTTTAGTGTTATATTAGTATTAATTGTTTTCTTTTTAATAGCAAATTTTTTATAAATATCTACAGGTATTACGTTAACTTGAGATCCTGTGTCTAACTTAAAATTTACCATAAATTTATTTTCTAGACAAACATTTTCAAACCAACTAACTTCTCTTACCTTATTATCTATGTTACTAACTAGTTTAATGGTCTCCTTCTGACCTAATTCTTCAATGGTGTTAACTTCGCCTGTGAATAGGTGCTGAAGGTTTACCTCTTCGGATACAACTTCTTGTACTTTCTTCTCTGTCGTTCCTGCTCTCCACTTGCATCCCACACTGAAATGATTTGGTTTTCCACATTTCTTACATATTTTACCATAAGCTGGGCAGTTCTTAGGTCCATGTTTCTTATTACACTTTTTACATAAATACCACATGGTATTATAATTAAAGTTATTTTCATTTTTATTATGTTTCGCATTATTATTATTAATACTTTTATTAGACGGTCTATTTTTAAAAGTGTTTATTTGATTCACTTAAACCTCCGGTCAGTAAATTCTGAGCTTGCATCTTACTAGTTTCTGCTGTCCTACACACATTCACTGCAGTTGCTAACGTTAGGTCTGGTTGTCGATTAATCTTTCTTGGACATCCCTGCTCAGAATGCCTCATTACAATTCTGTCTCTAAGCATATTATCAGTTTCATTATTAAACTCACATGATTCTACCAATTTCTTGATATCCATAAAATGTATCGAAACTTTCCCCTTCTTTTTGGTTTCTGTTGTAAAACATGTAACGTTCATATATAACATTCTTTTGGGGCTTTAAATATTCATCAAAAGCCTTTATTATTTCTTTTACATCTTTCTGATCTGCTTCACTTAGATTAAAGGTATTAAATAAGTCTAATGCATCTTCGCCTAAGAAATTCAAGAATATTGCTGCCTTAACTTCATCCTTAGCATTGTTTTTACCTGATGCTGCTATGTATATATTAAAACATTGAACGAACTTCTTCCAGTTTTGATGAATGTTTTCATTAATTATTAAGGGTTTTGGATGTGCAAATAGTTCCATCTTTCAGGTTATGTATTTTACTCACTTTTAGTTTTTCTTCAGTTTTTATATCACTTCGTTTTTAACACTTATTAGATGTTCGCAGCGCCATGTTTTATATATGTTTTTAAGGTAAGTAGGTTGTTATTAATATTAAAATATCACGTACACTAATATAATTTATTTCAGGTTAACATTACAACTTACAATGTAGTAATTGGCGGGAATCGCTGGTCACGTAGGCAACTAACAATGTTGCCAATATTATTAAATATCATATACAACAATTAAGTGATTAATTTTGTTACGTTAAGTCATTGTGAACGGGCTTTTAAAGTCAAGTTCACGATCGAAACTACGCCTCCGTGCCTACTGTTATATCTTTATATTTAATAATCTAGGAATGTCGGTGAACTCGCCACCTACCTTACCGACTAGCGTTGGCGCGTAAGGGCGAAGAAGTAAGAACGCAGTAGTTTTTCCGCCTAGACATGCTGTTATCATTATTATTGATATATGTTTAGTTTTGCAACAAATAAAGCATTGTGTAACTTATCGACTATTTTCCTTTGACGTACCAAGCCACCACATTGGCGACGAGGAAGAAATTCGTGAGTTGAAGTTCGTTTTTGGCTGATTATTATCCACGGAGGAGCAGTTATAATGGCTAATAACGAGGGCGGCGAGCATGGCGTTCGGACAGTAGTTTATGGAAACATTGGTCAGTTACATGAATTCGAAGTGTCTCAAGACTGGAATATTTACCAGGAGCAATTAGAGCAATATTTTGTGGCAAACTTTATCGAACAAAACAGAAAAGTTAGTGTACTGTTAACGGTAATTGGGCAGCAAGCCTACAAAACTTTACGAGATTTGTGTGATCCAATCAGACCGTGTGACAAAACATATGGGCAACTATGTGAGATGTTAAAAAAACAATATTCTCCTAAAATTTCGGTTTATAGAAAGAGAATCGAGTTTTATAATTTGAAACAAACAAATGGAGAACAAATTAAAGATTGGTACGTGCGGATAAAAAATGCAGCAATTCACTGTTCATTTGGAAATAACTTGACTGCAATTTTAAAAGACAAATTTGTTTCGGGTCTCCAACATGGGAAAATATTGGATCGTCTCTGTGAGGAAGAGCCTAACAAGAGTCTGGAGGAGTTAGTGGACATTGCTTTAAAGAAAGAGGCGGCAATGGAGGAAGCTGTCGCTATCAACTCGGTTTCTAATTACAAGAAAGGAAAGTTAAATGCAGGTCAGGCAATGAAGGTTCCAAAAACAGATGAAAAGGGATCAGATGCAGGCAAGTCATCAGGTTCGAAAGGTCCGGTATCAGAAGCTAAGTGTTATGCATGCGGTAAAGCAAGTCATGATTTTAAGAACTGTAAGTATCTAAAATACAGATGCAAATTATGTAAAAATGTCGGACATCTGGCGTTAGTATGTAAAAAGGCAAAGAAAAACCATTATTTAGATTTAGAAAAATCCGACAATGACTTAGTACCTATGTTTTATGTAAATTGGGTTAATGTGAGCAAACCAATCAGTATTACAGTTAAAATAAATGGATTTGACTTAGAAATGGAGTTAGACACTGGGGCAGGAATATCGGTGATTCCAGAAAAAGTGTATAATGCTAAGTTAAGCAATATTACTTTATATCCTACTACTTTACGTTTAAAAACTTATGATGGTTCTGTAATTAAACCTATTGGGGAAATTCATGCAAAATTTTCACTATTAGGAATAGAGGAAATTTGTAAAGTTGTAATTGTGAAAGATGGTTGCCGGCCATTATTTGGTAGGGATTTAATTGATGCTATGAAATTATCAAATAATTTAGCAGAAGTATTTAAAAAAAATGAAGAAGCAGGGCTTTCAAAAACATTTATTCACAAAATTGAAAAGGATTCGATTTTTATGCAGTATCGTAGCCATTTGATCGAAGAATTTTCAGATTTATTTGCTAATGAGTTAGGTGAATACAAAGGGGAAAAAATTAGAATACAGCTAGTGAATGATACCACACCCATATTTCTGAGGCCCAGATCTATTCCATTTGCATTAAAGGCAAAAGTTGAAAGTGAGTTGAATCGTTTGGAAAATGAAGGGATAATTACCAAAACAGAAAATAGTAGTTGGGGAACACCTTTAGTTCCAGTTTTAAAATCAAACGGTTCAATTCGCTTATGTGCAGATTATAAAGTGACGGTTAATCCACATTTAGAGAAAAAGAATTATCCATTACCTAAGATCGACGAAATTTTAACAGACTTACAAGGTGGTAAACGCTTCACTAAACTCGATTTTTCAAATGCGTATAACCAATTACTCTTAGATGAAGAGACAAGAAGACTTCTAGCGTGGAGTACTCATAAGGGTATCTATTTAGTGAACCGATTGCCATACGGAACGACTCCAGCTTGTTCAATTTTCCAAAATATTGTGGAAAAAGTTCTGCAGGGTATTACAGGTGTGAAAGTTTTTCTTGATGACATTATTGTAACAGGGAAAACTGAAAGAGAACATTATGACAATTTAAAAGAATGTTTTTCTAAATTAAGAATTGCTGGGTTTCGGCTTAACCTTGATAAGTGTCGATTTTTCGAGGAGGAAATTTCCTATTTAGGACACATAATTAACAGTCAAGGGGTAAAAAAGAATCCAGATAAGGTAGCAGCAATTTTAGAAGCTCCCAGACCTTCCAATATTAAGGAAGTACGTTCGTTTGTAGGCATGATCAATTTTTATGGTAAATTCATTCGGAATTTAGCAACTATATTGGCACCTTTGTATGATTTACTGAAGAAAACAGAGAAGAGATTTTTGTGGGAACAGAATCATGAAGAGGCATTTATTGCTGCCAAGAAGGTGGTATCCTCAGATGAAGTTTTGGTACATTATGACCCAGAGAAGCCAATCAGATTATATTGTGATGCATCTGAAAGAGGCATTGGAGCGGTCATAGTCCATGTTTGTGAAGGGAATGTAGAGAAACCAATACATTTTGTGTCCCGTACTTTTTCACCGGCGGAAAAGAAATATGCGGCCATACACAAGGAGGCTTTGGCAATTTTTTGGGGAGTGAAGCGTCTGTATCAATACTTGATGGGTAGAGAGTTTACAATTTGCAGTGACCATAAGCCTTTATTAGCCCTTTTTGGAGAAAAGAAGGGAATTCCAGTAATGGCAGCAGGGCGGTTGCAGCGATGGGCTCTTTTCTTATCCGGTTTTAATTATTCCTTTAAGTATATTAAAGGAGAAGAAAATGTCGTAGCGGATGTGTTGTCCCGTCTTCCGCAGCAGCAAGCAAAAAAAGAAGTTTTTGAGTGCGAAGAAAAAGCAATTTTCTTCATTGATAAGTTACCTGTGGACAAATGGAGAATAAGGTCAGCCACCCGCAAAGATAGAATTTTATCTAAGCTGACTCAATATATTTTGAGAGGATGGCCAAAAGTGGTTGAAGAAGACTTGAAGAAATTTGAAACTCGTAAAAACGAATTAAGCTTTGAAGAAGGACTTATTATGTGGGGTTATCGAGTTATAATTCCGGAAGTATTACGCAAAGAAATGTTGCAAGAACTTCATTGTGGACACATGGGCATGGTGAAAATGAAAACCTGGGCTCGATCATTTTTCTGGTGGCCCAAATTGGATTCAGACATAGAAAGTTGGGTAAAAAGTTGTAGAGCTTGTATCTCGCAAAGACCAGAGCCAGCAAAAGTAGAGGTAAAATTATGGGAAAAGGCAAAAGCACCATTTGAACGCATACATGCTGATTTTCTGGAGATTAAGAAGAAAATGTTCCTCATCATTTTAGATGCTTATACAAAGTGGCCGGAAGTGTATGTGATGTTAAAAACAGATGCAACGTCTACTATTGAAAAATTTAAGGAGACTTTTGCTAGATTTGGTTTACCTTCCATGATAGTGACCGATAATGGACCGCAATTCACGTCCAAAGAATTCGCGGATTTCTGCAAATACAACGGAATCACAAGAATGACTTCACCACCTTATCATCCAGCAACAAATGGCGCGGCTGAAAACGCTGTGAAATCTTTCAAAAATGGAGTAGCCAAAGCTATTGAAGAACAGAAAATTGGAGTTTCGTTGGAAACGATCATACATCGATATTTGATGGCGTACAGGAATGCTCCTCACTGTACAACACAGGAAAGTCCAGCAAATCGTATGTTCAAAAGAAGCCTGAGAACACGTTTAGATTTTATTCTGCCAACCAGTGAAATAGATAAACAAGCGAAGGAAGGAAAACACGTCAAATATCCTGAGATATTTTTCAAGGAAGGAGAAACTGTTCACGCAAGAGACTACAGGAATCCAAATAAGAAGAGTTGGAAAGAAGGTACAATTGATGAAGCTCTAGGAGAGCGAACTTACCTGATTAAACTAAAAGACGAAAATGTTATTTGGAAAAGACACGCAAATCAGTTGATGAAATCAGTAATTCGAGATTTTTCTTTTGAAAATGACACGGCACTTGTCGGGGAAAAGCCGAAAGTTTATGGGGAGGAAAAAGAAATACCTAGACATCAAGAAAACTTACAGATAATGAGTCCCAAAACATTATCAGTACCGACACTTGTAAATGAAAATCGCGAAATTATCGAACAGAAATCAAATGACTGTAGCGGAAATAATACTAGTAGTGTTTTAAGCGAGCGTAAGACAAGTTTATGTGTAAACTCATCTCCATTACCTAATGTAAGTAGTGGAAATGAGTACAGTCTAGCTAGGAATAGGACAAGACGTGAAATTAAACCTCCGAATAGGCTAGATTTGTAAATGACAATAATAGCTATTTAAGGGGGGGAGTATATGTTATATCTTTATATTTAATAATCTAGGAATGTCGGTGAACTCGCCACCTACCTTACCGACTAGCGTTGGCGCGTAAGGGCGAAGAAGTAAGAACGCAGTAGTTTTTCCGCCTAGACATGCTGTTATCATTATTATTGATATATGTTTAGTTTTGCAACAAATAAAGCATTGTGTAACTTATCGACTATTTTCCTTTGACGTACCAAGCCACCACACCTACCATGAAACTTTTATGAGGACATACCTAAAACTAACCGTTTTTGAGGTATTTAACATTTTGTCTAAAAACTGCCATTTGCAGCCACTATTTATTTATTAATATATTATTTATTTTTTGTAAATCTTTAATGTTTACACAAAATAGCAAGTGAATCACCAACTCGTTAATAAGATCAATGGTTTCAATTTGGCTTATCCATAGTTTAATAAACCTCCTTGTATGGGGCTAGGACTTCATCAATTTTCTTCGGTTCTTCACCCTTACATCCCCACAAATTATGCGACCCATCACCGTTCTTTTTTACTCTACGCATAATGTATTCTCTCGGGGTAGTTTTGAGGTCGTAAGCCCATCCTATTTTCGCCATGACGTCAATAAACAAAGTTCCTAGGTGAGTGCTGTAGGCTCTTAGCTCGGCAGACCTATAATCACGCGGGAAAGCGTGATGGTAATTATGCGATTGTTCCCCCAAAGAAAAATAAGTTATTAGCGAGACTTCAGTGGCAAAAAGAGACCTAGAACATATAAATAAGTCAAGGACCCAAGACGAATTAAGCAAGCTTACTTATCGTATGGTTTGGATCCGTATTTATGTGCAACCGAGTTGATGCAAAAAACCGTATTCAGCGTGATGGCAAGTCTCAGAAAATTCACAAAGAACGCGTTAGCAAAGGTTTCCCCCCAAAAATACATGGGGACAACAGTGGGCATAAGAAACGCGCAGAGGGGCATCAAGTAGTAATAGTATTTCTTTTGGAAGCGCAGTATGGGGTCGTTGAGTAAATCGGTCAAATCCAGTTCTTTGCTTTTGGCGTCGACTTCCGGAAGTCTATCACACAAGATCCAACCGATATGGGAGAAGAATAGGCCCCTTCCTGCATTGTAGGGATCGGCGTCGGTTTCACCCCATTTATGATGCAATCGGTGATCCCGCGCCCATCGTATGGCAGAGTCCTAAACAAACAGAATGAGGCAAGGAAGGTGATTCAAGCCAGTTGCGTACTTGATAGGCTATTGTGTTAAAGAAGGTGAGGATAAAAGTCATGGGTGGTTTCGCTTTAAAGGATTTGTGCGACCAAAGCCGATGAGCTCCTACGGTAAGCCCCAACATTCCACACGTATGCATCAAGACTCCTGCAATTGATTATTATTGAATTATTTTAATAACATTAGGGGATTTTTTTACCCCAAAGGCAGGTCAGTAATTTTGCCGACGTAAAAGCCAGATACAGTCCGTATACGGCGGAGATGTGAATGACTGTAAACATAAGTATTCTGTGCCATCTCGGTCGAAGTTTCGGATCAAAAAATCTAAATGAAGACGAGTTTTGATCCTTGGGGATTTCATTGTCAATACTTGGGACAATCACAGCCGCAGATGATATTTTCGGTACCATAACTCTAGAACGACAAAACAATTTTGATATTCATGAAGTATTACGCAGCTTATTTTACTTTTGAATGGAAAACCATCCGCCACAACAACAAACGGTTAACTGTTTTCGCAGTGGCATATGATTTTATACGTTTTAAGTAATTTTATTTATGGCCTCATTGTATGGAAAGAGGTTCTTTGTAAAGTTTAGATATATGCAATAAATTTTCATAATTTGGCATTGTTTTAAAATCAGCCAAAAATTCTATTTAATAAATATTAATGAGCACCTAAAGTGGAAATTTTGAAAGAGCCAAAATACTTTTTGGGAGGTTCTTTTGGGCTTATGGAACTATGCAAGTGCCAAGGAATGCACCAAAATACTCTGATATGAATAAAAATCATTTGTGAATTCAAAGTAGTGTATATAATCCTGATCACAAGTAAATTGGTTTCTACCTTCACTTAACACCAGCAGGGGTTTTTCCTAACTTCTGATAGGGGCTCTAGGCGAAGGGATTTCTTCCTTACACCCATACCAGGAATTAAATTGAACACCCACTCGCGATAAGGGGGTCGGCGAATAAATTTTAAAAGTTAAACGAAAAATAAAAGAAAGGGGGACTCGTCAGTCCAAAGGGTTCGGCAAACAATAATTAATATTTTTGAAATACCTCCGAAACCGCGACGGCTTGGCTTATTACTGTTTATATTCAAAAGAAAAGACCCCATCCTCGATCCTTCTCCGTAAGGTGGTGTCCTAAGTGCGTGTTTACGTTACCTTTCCTTCACGTACCAGTGAGTCAAGTGTAGCCTCGTATTGTAAATTATGGCCTTCTGCACGATCAAATCGGTCCGGGGACACCGACGAGGTCGTTCGTCGATCACCTGGGTAGTCCGTCCTGGCGCCCTTAATAATTTAACATCGTATTAGACCCACCCCTATCTCAGTGTTGCTAGCCGAGAGGAAAGCTAGTGGAAAATACAGCGCAGATTTGTCACCTGGCCAAGGTAAGGCTGAGGCTGTCAAGTTTAAAGTAAATTTGGTGAGACCAATTATTGCTATAGATAGTAGAAATTAGTCGAAAAAGTAAGAAAAGTAAGAAAAGAATATTTGAAAATTGAGAAACTCCAGAATGAAAATAATTGGATGCAGTGAAAATTTGTAATAAAAGCTGTCACCAAATTTTAAATTTAATTTACTTGCCTCTACTTACCACGGTTCGGATGACAAGCTTCTACCGATGCTACGATCAGCTGAGCCCCAGCTAGCAACAGTGAAAACAGGGGCCGGTTAACTAAAGGTGGACTTATTAAGGGCGCCAGAAGACAATTGATAATTGGAGACGTAATTCGATCAGTCGACGTCTCCAATCGACCAGATCGTGCAGAAAACGAATCAATAATAAATCAGAGGCGAGACGTTACTCACTGGTGTGCGTGAAAGTTTAAACAAGAACACATAACATAAATTATAAGCGTTTAATTAAACAAATCGAACACACTTTACGCAATTACAAAAGGTCACTTATTCACTAATAAAGCGATCTGTTATTTAAATCCGCATGAAGAGGCCTTAATTCGCTCTTAAAAATGCATGCGCAATAAATTTAAATGGTTACCTCGCGACCGATATCTGACAGTGTACCGTCTTTGCCATGAAGTTGGCTGTCACCACGCCATCTAGTGGTCCTGTCCGAACCGGTAACTGGTTGGCAGCAAAATGGTGGACCCATGCTATTCGCAGAACGGCAGACTACAGCTGGAGTTCGTCGCGGCACCAAAACTTAATACAAACGGGAAACCCTCGCGTGCGGAGATTAGACAAGCCTGCGCTGAAACTTGCGCCTAAACAGAAAAGCCTACATAGAAGAAATGATTTTTCGTTAGCGGCGATGTTGGCTTACTCGTCGGCGTACGTCGTCATATTTTACCTGAGAGAACTGGGGTCTCAGACTTGGTAAGGAGATTAAAAACTGTCTCCAATCGATGTTCGGCGGTGTCAATTCCAGCAAAGCCGCAATTGAGTTACTTCTCCAAATGAGCAAGTACTCCGTTAGATTTAACGCACACGGAAAATACGTTTCACTGGCACAACGCTCCGAACAAGAAAGGACGCGACGAGATTGAAGATCGACGCCCGCGGGGATTACCGACGATAACCAATGACAGGTGACCTGAGAGTCACAGGTGCCTTCATAGCCTATGAATGTTAAGTGTTTACCTCACGTAGGTTTCCTCTATAGCGATGTAAATGGGAGGAAGGGACAGTGTAGCCAACTGTGTTAAAACGCAGTAGAATGAGGCTGTATCACCACGATGTTGTGGCGTGAGATTTGAACGTAACAAAGCGCATCTAATTTGGCAATTCATACGAGACAGGATGGTGACATTTCAAATGTAGGGATATACTGACAATGGACTCAAATAAAATTAAAAAATTCTTTCTTTTGATGAGCCCACTCAATGTATGTTCAATATCTGTTCGCCCCTAATAGCAAATTTCTTTATTTAACACATGTATTTATTGTTAATAACCATCCGTCTACATACAAAAAAAGCCAATTCGTTAATTATAGTTGGCTTTAAGTAGATTTGCCCCATAAGGGATGCGAACCATCGCCGTACTTCTTCACTCGATTGATGACCATCTCTTCAGGAACGGCCCTGAGGTCGTACGCCCATCCAATTTTCGCCATGGCCAGGATGAATAGCGTTACGATGTTAAAGCGACTCACAAACTCAGAGCCTTTGTAGTCCCATGGGAAGGCGTGGTGGTAATTATGGGAACCTTCCCCCGCAGTCAAGATCGACGCCAGCAAAGACTGCGACGCATCGATATTCCTAAAACCGAACCTACTTTGGAAACCATGTTTTTAAACTGCGAAAACACTTACTTATTGTAAGGCTTATTTCCGAACTTGTGCGCGACTGAGTTGAGCGACAGCATTCCGTTTAACGTGATGATGTACCTTAGGAAGTTCAAAAACAACGCGTTCTTGAAGGATTCCCCCCAGAAATACATCGGGACTGCCGTTGGCATTAGCACGCAGCAAACCATTACGAGGTAGTAGTAATATCTCTTTTGGAATCTTAGGATGGGGTCGCTAAGTAAATCGGATAAATTCAAGTCTTTACCCTTGGCTTTGACTTCCGGAAGTCTGTCGCATAAGAGCCACCCGATGTGCGAGTAAAAGAAGCCCCTCGTTGCGTTCTGGGGATCCCCGTCGGTTTCGCTCCACTTGTGATGTAGTCGGTGATCTCGGACCCAACGAATAATATGATCCTAAAAATAGGTACCCATAATTCTCTTGATTGCTGTCCAATCGAATAATATCTTTTATTGTTTAAGTAGAGGACATTGCTCAAGAATTTTGGTGTAATAAACCTGCAAATAATAACGAACAAAATGACGTACGTGATAGGCTATTGTGTTGAAAAATGCTAGTAGAATCGCCAGAGGTAGTTTGGCTTTGTAGGCTTTGTGAGACCAAAGCCTGTGAGCTCCTCCAACATATAGTCCACATATGTGCAAAATGTATACTGTAATTGAAAAAGTTATGATTAGTATTTCTTTGAGCTTTGAATGTCTATGTAGGTCAAGTGGCGCGCCCGACGCTAGTACATAGAAACAAAACGATTAAATTGGTCCCTGCTAAATAAAAACATGTGTTATTAGTATTTACCCCAGAGCCAAGTCATTAATTTCGCGGACGTGAACATCAAATACAGGCCGCATAAGCCAGCTAAGTGTACACCTCCGAAGAAAACAATCCTGGGTAATCTTGGTCGCAGTTTTGAATTAGGTACGGGCGAGGTATTATTCTTTGGGACTTGCTTTTCCCCATTTTGACCCATAATAGTGGCCGACGGAGATATATTCATTTCTTCTAATTACAAAAAAAAAGAAAATGGCCCATCAGAAATCGCAGAAAAAAATGATACTTACCGGATCTTTGCTACCCTTCCACGGCCTCTAAGGAGGTAATCTAATTTGAACGGGAAGGTTAAGGCGAAACACTACACTTACCGTGCGAAAGGCGCAGCTGAACGGTGTACAACACCTGGTTACCCACGGCTAACTCAATGGAGGAGGGTCGAGATTCTCCAACAGTAAAGGGGTGGTCTCAGTATTTATAAGGCGCCAGGAAACGGAGAGATTACCTAGGTGTCGTCTGACGAAGCAGTCGTTTCCATCAACTTCGGCACAGCTGATTGTGACGTCTCTCATGCGGTAGTTGCAGGGGTTAGAGTTTAGAGTCAAGGAGATAGGGATCATTGACACACACACACACAACTTAACCAAACATCGTCATCGAATTTAAACATGTAACTTTATTGCTTTCTCTATGTTCAGACACAGCAAATAAATGAGGTATAAACTAGCTAAATTTAACAGAATAAACTTGCAAATATTGCAAGTAGGAACAGACCTGTTCGTACAGCTGAATGCAAATATGTACGTTTTCCTTACGTTAATACCTATTTGTCTAAAGTGGCCCATAGGCCTTTGCTGTAACTTTCATTAACAATATATGACCAAAAATGAATTCTAAATATACAAATTAAGTTGTCGAACGATAAACGAAATACTGAACGATAATTGAATAGCTTTACGCGGAGTGATACGGAAACAACTTTTGAGCTCACGCTGCGCAAAATGTAAAATACAATAAAAAAAAACGTGACCTTTGTTGTCCAAGTTGTTGAATTATATCATATTTCAATTGTTTCTCCTCAGCTTCCCTATATGTAGTAATACACTATTCATTTACACACCGTAATACACTACATATACTCTCCCTCGAAGACGATGGCACACCCTTATCTTCATAAGTTAATCTATCTGGTTTCTTAATTATACGCCGTGGGCGGTTCTTTGCAACACTAACTGGTATAAGTTCTTCCTGAGGCGAAACTACTGAGTTTTTAGTTGGCGAAGATTGAATATTACTATCAATATAACTTCCAATATTCGCCGTAGCGTCGGTTTCGTTATTTTGTTTGTCTTTATTGACAATAATCGGTGAAATCTGATTGTTATCTTCTTTTCCTACGTGAACTGTATCCTCAATGCTTACTTCTTTAGTCTCCAAATTTTTGGCATCGCTTACAGCTAAAATCTGATTAGTGTGTCGCTTCCAAATTAAATTACCTGCAATGGTTTTGACAAAGTAGTTTCTTTTACCAATTACCTCATCAATGACAGCTTTAGTCCAAGTTTTCTTGTTAGGATTTCTATAGTCTCTAACCATTACAACTTGACCTTCAAAACTAATCTCCCTGTTACCTTTCATTGTTCTATTTTCTTTTACAGGTTTTTCGTGAGGTATTACAAAATCTAATCTGGTTTTTAAGTTTCTTTTAAACATACGTGCGGCGGGACTTACTTTTGTAGTACAATGCGGCGCATTTCTGTAAGTAAACAACCAACGATTAATTCGAGTTGATAATGACACTTTAGCGTTTGTTGGATCTTTCATTGCTTTAAATAAGGCATTTTTGAATGTTTTAACCGCATTTTCGGCAGCTCCATTGCTAGCCGGATGAGCCACTGGTGTTGTTCTGTGTTTAATACCATTTAATTCACAAAAAGTCATAAATTCACAAGATACAAACTGAGTGCCGTTGTCACTTATAATCTTATCCGGCAATCCAAAGCGCGCGAACGTTTCCCTCAACTTACTGATTGTAGTTTCAGCATTTATTTGAGGACAAATGAAAACTTCTGGCCATTTGCTAAAAGCATCAATAATTATAAGGAACATTTTTCCTTCTACAGGACCCAAGAAATCTATGTGAATCCTTTCAAAAGGTCGAGTCACTTCTTCAAAGGGTATAAGCTTAGCCTTGGGTGGTTCTTGTCTACAAGACAGACAAGCATCACAAGAAAGTACTTGATTTTCAATATCAGTATCTAACTTAGGCCACCAAAAGTATGACCTGGCCCAACTTTTCATTTTTACAATGCCCATATGACCGTTGTGTAATTCTCTGAGTAATCCATTCTGTAACTGCTTGAATAATAACTCGGTAGCCCCACATAATTACTCCTTCTTCCATACTGAGCTCATTTTTTAACCTTGAGTATGGTTTAAGCTCCTCATCTACATTATTCGGCCAACCATGTGCAATGTATCTGCAAACTTTAACTAAAATAGGATCACGACGAGTAACTGACCTGATTTGTCTGAAATCCACCGGCACAGTATCCATAAAGTGAATATATTCGGATTCATAGTGATCTGGAATTTCTTTCATAACAGGAACTCTCGACAAACCATCAGCAATCACGTTTTGCCCTCCACTAATATACTTGATGTCATAATCAAAACCTGAAAGATAAACAGCCCAACGTTGTAGCCTTCCAGCTGCCATTATTGGAATGCCTTTCTTTTCCCCAAAGAGTGCTAATAAAGGTTTGTGATCACAAACTATCGTAAATTTTCTTCCCATTAAATACTGGTGAAACTTCTGTACACCCCAGTGCACAGCTAAAGCTTCTCTGTGGATAACAGAATAACTTCTCTCCGACTTGGAAATAGTTCTAGATGCAAAATGAATGGGTTTCTCAACATTTCCGTCTAAAACATGCACCAACACCGCTCCTATACCATACTCAGAAGCATCAGTATACAGCTTGACTGGTAGATATGGATCATAATGGACTAATATTTCATCTGAAGAAATTGCTTTCTTTGCTTCTTCAAAAGCTTTGTCTTGATCCTTGCTCCACCGTTTCGCAGTTCCTTTTCTCAGTAAATAATACAGAGGTTCCAGGATTGTTGACAAATTCTTCACAAATTTCCCGTAATAATTAACCATACCCAAGAAAGCACGAATTGACTTTTCATCTTTGGGCTTTTGAGCCTTGAGAATAGCTTCTACTTTTTCTGGATCCTTTTTCAAACCTAGACTATTTATAATATATCCCAGGTACTTTACCTCTTTCTGATAAAATACACATTTGGACAGCTTCAATTTTAATCCGGCCTCTTTTAACCGATGAAATGTTTCTCTTAAATTCTTAAAATGCTCTTCATCAGTCTTTCCTGTAACCACAATATCGTCTAAATATACTACAACACCTTTAATTCCTTGTAAAACTTTTTCCATACATCTTTGAAAAATTGCACATGCAGTTTTAACACCAAAAGGTAAACGATTTACCAAATAAATACCCTGCTGTGTACTTAAAGCTAAAAGCTTTCTTGCTTTATCATCTACTATTAACTGATTATATGCGTTGGATAAATCAAGCTTAGTGAAATGTTTGCCTCCACTTAACTTTGCAAATAATTCTTCAATTTTCGGAATAGGATAGTTATCATTTTCTAAATATTTATTTATAGTAATTTTATAATCAGCACAAAGTCGAATTGATCCATCTGACTTAATTACCGGCACCAAAGGAGTCCCCCAATTACAATTATCCGTTTTGTAATAACTCCTGCGCTTTCAAGCCTACTTATTTCCTTTTCAACCTTAGGTTTGAGCGCAAAAGGTATTGACCTAGGCTTAACAAAGATCGGAATTATGTCGTCCTTAATTTTTAATTTAACCTTTTCATTTTTACATTCACCAAGTTTTCCGTTGAATAATTCGCTAAATTCACCAATGAGCTTTTTAAGAATAATTTTTTTACTGGCATTACATTCATCTATGGCCAACTCATAAGCTAATTGATCAAGATTAATTTCCCTTTCAGTAATATAAGTGGTTTTACATTTCAAATTCTTATTCAATTTAACAATGTCAAACATTTTTATCAAGTCACGGCCTAACAACGGACGACATCCTTTTTCAACGATAACTGCCCGACAAATCTTGGTAATGTCATTATAAATAAATGATGCC
Organism: Dorcus hopei; assembly: GCA_033060865.1. NCBI lineage: Eukaryota > Metazoa > Arthropoda > Insecta > Coleoptera > Lucanidae > Dorcus > Dorcus hopei. The sequence goes on along the minus strand of CM065426.1, from coordinate 7,190,975 downwards.
TCAATCTCACCAATTGGTTTTATTATCGTATTTTCATAAGTACGTAAACGAATTCCCGTCGGTTTCAAAGGAATTTTATTTAACTTCGCCATGTATATATTTTCTGGAATCACCGTGATTCCTGCGCCCGAATCAACTTCCATATTGATTTTAATATTATCAATGAGCATTTCAATCATAAAAGGTTTTACATATTTGACATTGTCAACAAAACACATGTCATATTCCTCAACTGGACTTGTTTCTAAATCTAAAAAATGATTTTTACTGCCTTTTTTACACACACAGGCTAAATGTCCATATTCGTTACATTTCTTACACCTATATTTCTTGTACTTACAGTTTTTATAATCATGGTTTGCTTTACCACATGCAAAACACATTGAAGAAAACGCGTTCTGGACTTGTCCCATTGACACTGACTTACGTGACGGTTCACCATTGATAGCTCCCTTGCCTTTATCAACCAACCAAGTCACCTTGGCATTTTGCCCTTAAAGCAGACTGCGTTTATGTGAATAGCTTCTTCGATAGCGGCCTCTTTGCTCAATGCAGTATCCAATAATTGTTCCAGCGTTCTGTCAGGCTCCTCTTCACACAGTCGGTCAAGTATTTTTCCTGATTGCAACCCTGAGATAAACTTGTCTTTCAGCACTTCATTTAGACGATTGCCAAACTTACATTGCATTGACACATTTTTTATTCGTACAAACCAATCTTTTATACGTTCATTTGGCATTTGATGTAAACTGTAATATTCAATACGTTTACGAAATACTGAAACCTTCGGTGAAAACTGTTTTCTCATAATTGAACACAAATCAGCATACGATTTTTGCGATGGTCGAACTGGATCACACAGGTCCCGCAAAACTTTATACGGCTGTTTTCCAATCACTGTCAATAGCACACTGACTTTGCGATCATCTCCGACATAATTTGCAATAAAATATTGTTCTAGTTGTTCCCGATAAATTTCCCAATCATCAGACACCTTGAACTCCTGCAATGTTCCGATATTTCCGCAAATTGCATTTCCCACCTTGCCGCTATGACAGGATTCTGGGTTTTCTCTTCTTGACATTTTTATCTTTGCTGGATGCTCTTGACTATTACTTTTACCTCGTCGCCAATTATGTAATGGATTGTAATAAGAGTAGTACTAATAATTGAATGTAATATAAAGATTTATTCCAGAACTAATATTGATAATAATACAAGTTGTTGAATTATATCATATTTCAATTGTTTCTCCTCAGCTTCCCTATATGTAGTAATACACTATTCATTTACACACCGTAATACACTACAGATAACTTTGCTGAGAGTGTGTGTAATTATATTTTAGGATGCAGCATGTCTGCTATAAACAGATTACGAAAGGAAAAGAAATGAAAAAGAATGAAATTCTCATCCTGCTTTTACCGTTTACATTTTAATTTTCACAGGCATTCAAATGCATACTCACAAAACACTTACTTAAGAAATGCGAGTTCCCATAGTAAACGTTGGCAACGAGCACATTAGCGCTCGCAGTGTTATTGTGGCAAACTATTAGGAGAAAATTTGAATTTGTCTGACGTGTTTGTTACTTTATTTTAGTAAGGCTGGGTTAACGATTTAATCGAGGAATTAATTTGACTTTGATAATTTGATAATTTAACAACTGAAAACACATTTATTTACACATCTGAAGTAACCAAGCACGCGACCACAACAAACAAATCAATCGGCGGTAAATTCAAATCCTTAATACAGATTGGCTGCTTGATGACCCCTTGCCGCACGCCTCCGTAGTGGCCCACATACTTTTACGTTGCTACTTTCGCAAACCCACCTTCACTCCCATGTGCATACTCATAGCATACTTCGCAATCGGGTACATCTCACGAATTTAGACAAAATGTGTTACAGTTTCCTAACTTAATTTCTGCTGAGTTAGTAGATATTTTAGCTATGTGAACCTGTATTATTCTCTGCAGGAAAAATGGACTATAGAAGAATCTATCGCCAACGATCTAGATCTTAATCGGCAGCATGCCCACGACATCTAACGACTAAATTACCAACCTAAAATACGAAATACACGAGCACAGAATAATAAGCGACCAGAAGTACAACTGGCTGTCGGCACCTTTGATGTTTGTGTCCGCTGTTTAGCTTTGAATTTTGGTGGGAGAGTGGTGACTGGTCCGCGCGAATTCAAAAATGGCAAATTGGAAAAAAATTAACCATTGGTTTTTCGTATGTTTCACAACATTGTGCTGTTGGAATAAGTTTGAATTTATTAAATCATAAAGAAAATTATTTGTTATTTATAATGTAAATGGACAGAATTTCCATTATATTCTCAATTATTATAACAATTAATCGAAAAGAAAACTACATTCAAAACTAAGCCTAGTTCATCGTAGAGACACAAGATGTCATTGTTTTCGTGCATGGCGTAAGGCACTCGATCTCTGTCTAGGGACACAGGTACTGCCATCATATGTTTTTGACACTGACAGTGGCTATTTGACCTTGAAGAAATTAGTTGTCAAAAATGACAAACTGGAATACTTTATGTAAATCAAGGCACTAATTACTTTAAATTTCCATTTTATTGATACAAAGTGTAAGTTTACAGTAAATTTAAGCGTTTATAGAAAAATATGACATAATAAATAAATTAGAAAACTGTAAGTAATAACCAAAAGAACATACCTGAAATTTTTCCTGTATGAAATATTCCAAACTAAAAGCTAACTTATTAATGTGCCAGGCTTTTACTAATGTTTATTAGCTATACTAGCGACAAATTAACTGGTTTACGTATAAATTTTCTTGCATAAAGTTCTTATTTACAAAAAAAATTGCGTATACCTACCTATACATATTTTAGATCAAATTTAAAAACAATTTCTGATGTATTTTAATAAATTTAGTTAAAATAAGCAACAAAATGTGTCTTAAATCAAAAAATACATTAAATTATATGAAATGTACAAATGTATCTATTGCGAGATTATGATATTTTAAAAAGAAAAGCTGTATGTACCTTTAGGAATGTTAAACACTTTAAATTTGTAGTATTTGATTTGTAATGGGCAACACAACATACTTTAGGCATTATCTAGGCTGTTTTTAAATTTATTACGCCAAGAAGCGAAAATTGAATGGAACAACTGTCACAATGACAACCAATTTGTTCAAGGTCAAATAGCCACTGTCAGTGTCAAAAACATATGATGGCAGTACCTGTGTCCACAGACAGAGATCGAGTGCCTTAGCATGGCGTAATGCTTTATTCACGTGGAAATGCCAAGACGCCAAGTTTAGGCGTTCGTTTCTTCTGATGTTATAAACAGTTTTTATCAATAATAACGTTTGCATTACTTCTGCAGCGGTCATTAAAAAAGTCCAGGAATGCGAATAGATATATTATATAACTGATAAATTCTATTTAAGACGTCTCAAAAAGTGTGATTGTGAACGTACCCTGATCGTAATTTTGAAATCTGCGGACAACTCACGCATGCGCAGTAAAAAAATTCAGACAAAACCACGCCTTAGTTAATCTTCTGGTCGTTTATTATTCTGTGACACGAGCGTCTAGCTGCAGATCCACCTACAGCCAATCAGAACAAGGATAGCTCAAATTACCAATCACATTGTAATATACTGTGGCCAATTAGAATAGGACAAAGTAATTCAAATTTTCGAATTCAAACTTACGAATACAGTTCCAATAGTGGTGTGGTTCACATTAAAAGACACAAATAAAACTGGTGAAGCAAAACAACGTTTAAAACTTAAGAGAACCTTTAAAAAAAATATGGTAACTGGTACTGGTAGCCGTCAACAGGCCGTCACGATGCTCATAACCTCGCTTTTACTTTGGAAGTTAATAATTTGACACGTAAGTCAGACCGCAATATTTTTAAGTTTAAACTCATTCTGTAACATTACGATTAAAACGTGTAAATTTTTAGTGTGCACAAGATCAGCTGTTATGTCATGAATATGGATTTTGCACCGTCACAGCAAATCGTGTTAGATATTTTACAACATGCTTCCAGTTAGAACTCGGAGATCCTTAAACCAGCAGAAACTCAACCTGGCTTTTATACCATACTCTATGTTTCTTTTGTATTAATATTATTATTTTTACTTACAGCAATTAAAAATATGATATCCAATGCCAATCGTAATATTCATTTGAACATCGAGTCAGGGTGGATACTGTGTTATATTTCAAGAATGGCACCAAATGGCGTTAAAATACAATACATACGATAAGTAAGAAAATTGCATGACACTTTGAACTCTAATGAGACGTGTTTTATTTCAGTGCAAACATCTGATCAGAAGAAACAGAGTTTAAAGGGGATCCATTTCTAATTTCAGTGAAACTTTCAACTAAATAGCTACATAAGTAGCAGTTTTAAATCGCTTGGAATTGATTTTATTAAAAGGGCTGGTACTGGTCACTGGTTAACTTTAATCTTTTGTAATACGAATTTTTTTAACGGACACTGAAAATGCACACTTTTTTCTGGAATATAATTTTAATTCTCATTTAACATGCTATGAATATGATCTACTTCTTTTGGGGAAGGTTTTCCTAGACGAATCACGGCATTTCTTTTTTTCTTTGTTGATTGAAATCTAAAATAAATTAAAATTTATTTTGTAAAAAACGAAGCAATTTAAAATGTTTTCATGTAGGTAGGTACGGTTTTTTTTGCACCCCACCTACAGGTTTCCTTTAGCAGCTTGAGAAACTCTAAAAAATAAATATAAATCCCTAGAACTTTTGTACTTACAGTTTTTCTCTAGGTGTTAAAATATCTAGGTGGGGTGCAAATATAAAAAAACACCTATGCAGTGCTTGGCATTAAAAACGAAACACAAAACCGCAATCTCGTTCGAAAATAATTAATGTTATTGATAAAGAGTAAATATGATCATACTATCAAGGCAGAATTTATTAGAATTCCTCAACGGAAGTGAGGCTCCGAGAGCTAGTTATGCTTTGGGTTGGTAGAATGTTTTATTTTTAGTGCCGAGCACTGTACCTATGGTAACTTCCATATAAATTTGCTCGTAATCGATTAAGTCCTGAGTATATATTATAAATACATAGAAGTTTGAAAGAATAATCTAATGATCAGATGATGGAAGCTGATGTTCGGTGTTTGTAAATTGAATTTTCCAGTAAATTTATATGGAACATATTCATATTTATAATTTATATAAATTACCTAGGTTGAACATCAATTTTCTTGTTTACTGGATTATTATTTTTTTGTTTGTCTTGCATGAATGCTGGACCCGGTTCACTGTCAACCATTTTCTTCATTAATTTTAAATAATTGTTTATCTTAGATAATAAGTCGTAATTTTTACTATTCTTACAATATTCTGAGACTTCAGTAATGTTATTATTAATTTCTGTGTGTAATGTTTGTAAATTATTATTTCTTTTTAAAGTTTTTAAATGCATTTGAATTTCCTCTTTGTCTTCATTATTGTGAACTTCGTTACTGGTGGATATATCTTTTTTGTTAATAATACATACTTTATGTATGTGTTTACATACAACAGCATGTATTAAATAATCTGTGCATGTGCAAGAATATACGTGCACGCAACATTCACACATAACACATTTCAATTTACATTCATGGCTGCTACTCAAATTAATTTTTTTCACAGTATAATTACTTTCATCAGAATGAACAGTCCAACTAGTAACTTCTTGTACAACACTTTCTTGTTCTGCAGCACCATCAGATGTGATATACATACTGTCGCAGGTAGTAGCAGTCAGATGTCGTTTGTTGATCATGGAAATTTTATTGGAAACTTTACCTTTATTTAGTTTAATAATTCTGTCAAACTGTTTATTTTTAATAAATTTTAATAGTGCAAAAATGGTTTTATCTAGTCTCCTACATGCTGTACCTACCAATTAAATACATATAATTAGTAAAGTTAATATATTCATTCTTTTAAAAATAAATTACCTTTTAAATAAATATATTTCAGCACCTTGTGCATAGATTCAAGGTACATATTTGTATTTATAGAAGAACCTAATCTATAACAAGCAGCCCATGATGAACAACGATTCAAATAATGTTTCTCAAAGTAATTTTTAAATTCAGTCAAATCTTCATCTTGAGCAAGTAAATTAAGGAAGGATTCTATATATTTGTTAAAATCATTTAAATTTATTTCCTGTCGTACAACACACAGCATTTTGTAGACCTAAAATTAAATTTTGTAATTTAGAAAGAATACAATGACTTAAGTACAAGAATTACGTACATATTCTTGTTTAGCTTTGTTTTTTATTATATTGATTTTGTTCCTCCAAGCTCTATCTATATGCCACACACACAAAAGTTTTTTTGTTTGTGTGGTGTTCATAACAGAGCTCCACGCTGTGAAATATTGATCAGCATCATCACTCATAAAAACTGATGCATTTATATCTCCTACTTTTTCTTTGATGCATATAATAAAGTATTTTATTACAGTATAGTCCTCTCGATTTGCAAATAAAAATGCTACCGGAAATCCCTCACCGAGGTCATCGACTATTAAAATTGAAATTAAATAAAAATCATAAGGATTCGTGCCATGTGTTGCATCCATGCAAACAATTCCATTATTGTCAAACTTCTTACAAAATTGCATTTGACATTCTGTCATAATACCTAATAAGAAATCTTTTTTTTCAAGAAAATTTTCATTTGAGGAAAATCCTTGCTTTTTATATAGTAAAATACTGTTTTCTGTTGTCTGAGACAATTCTTTCACCCACAGGTCTACACTGACGGCATCGTTTTTATCTTTAATAATTTTTTCATTAACGTTATATGTGAGTGAAATATTGTGAATGTCTTTCTTGGTTGTTAAATGTATCCTTTTAAAGTTCTCGTCTACACTCTCTCTAATTTGATCTAATATTTCCGATGCTGGTATTCCTAAAAAATATAGGAGTAGGAGTTAATTGTAGGTGATTATTGATTATTTCACATTGCAAACGTAAAATAATCGATTCTGATTTTTTTAAAATTTACCTTGCAATAATTTTGCAGCAATCGTTTCTTTTTCGCTAGTGGAAAGTGGTATGTGTACCATATTAATGTCATGACCGTAATGATTTTTAAAATATTTAACGTTAATGCTGTCAGAAGATTGTTTTAATACTATTCTGGACGTACAAATTAAATCTGTTTTGCAGGATCCTTGGGACTTTAGCATACGTTTGCGTTGTTCTGTTGAAATAATTCTTTTTTTTTCCGCTTCTGTTGCAATAATAAGTTATTTTGCTCTTTCCTTTTAATTTCGAGGAACCGTTATGTTTTATCCATTTGCATGAGTACTGTGTTTCTGTGTTTTGTTTCCATGTCATAAATTCTGTAAAGCGTTTGTAAAATTCAAAAAGTACTCTAAGTATACCAAATGAGCATTTTCAATCCGAAACATAGGATGTTAGCATGATTAGCCTTGATAATGCCATATTTGATTAAAATTATATTAAAAACAACAAAAAATAAATTCAAATATTAATTTAAATTTAACTATTTAATTAATTTAATTTTAAAGGTTTTTACATTTTAGGAACAATAGGCAAATCAATACATGAAATTAAATTAATTATTTATTGAAATTTTTAAATTTCAAAATATTTGAAATTCTTTTTTGATGACTTTAATGTGATTTTAATTAAAAATATCATTATTAAGGGAACTCGTGCTAATGTCCCATGTTCTGGATTGAAAATGTTCACGGAGTATGCGAGTTGTACAAACGTATAATTATGTATGTACATACCATCAATACTGCCAAAATGTAGTTCTTCAACGTCTTGTTTAATATTATGATCCACATCTAAATGGCGTTCTAAATTTTCACGTGTATAAAATGTAAAATCACAATTAGTTTCTAAACATTTTATATTGCTGACAACATTTTCCACAATGTTGTTTTTTTTTTTAATGTTTAAAATTAGTTATACCTGACTTATAAAAATCAGATTAGAGTAGGCGGTGCAAAGAAAATGTATGTCTGTGATTGACTGAATTAATTAATCTAATACATTCATGAACTGTCAGATCAGCCTAACGCCGCGTTAGTAACAGACATACTTTTTCTTTGCACCGCCGACTCTAATCTGATTTTTAGTTGCTCACAGGTTATATTGAGCCACAAACTTGACAAACAAAAGTCTTTTCATTCATTGCTGTATTTTTTTACGCAGCTTTAAGTTAACCGTTCTTTTGGTTCACCAAGTCAATTAGTGCCGTTTAATGAGTCATACCACTGTTATTGAAACTGTATTCCTAAGTTTGAATTCGAAAATTTGAATTACTTTGCCTTATTCTAATTGGCCAGAGCGTGCTATACGCTATTCATTGGTAATTTGAGCTATCCTTGTTCTGATTGGCTGTAGGTGGATCTGCAGCTAGACGCTCGTACGAAATACGCGACCAAATCCGCCTTTCAAATTAAAATTTAGTTAATTATTATAAATTCAATGTCGAAAACGCTAACGAAAAATCGGACTGTAACAAGATTTGTCACCTTGCCAAGGTAAGGCTGAGGCTGTCAAGTTTAAAGTAAATTTGGTGAGACCAGTTATTGCTATAGATAGTAGAAATTAGTCGAAAAAGTAAGAAAATGAATATTTGAAAATTGAGAAACTCCAGAATGAAAATAATTGGATGCAGTGAAAATTTGTAATAAAAGCTGTCACCAAATTTTAAATTTAATTTACTTGCCTCTACTTACCACGGTTCGGATGACAAGCTTCTACCGATGCTACGATCAGCTGAGCCCCAGCTAGCAACAGTGAAGTCAGGGGCGGGTTAACTAAAGGTGGACTTATTAAGGGCGCCAGAAGACAATTGATCATTGGAGACGTAATTCGATCAGTCGACGTCTCCAATCGACCAGATCGTGCAGAAAATGAATCAATAATAAATCAGAGGCGAGACGTTACTCACTGGTGTGCGTGAAAGTTTAAACAAGAATACATAAACATAAATTGTAAGCGTTTAATTAAACAAATCGAACACACTTTACGCAATTACAAAAGGTTACTTATTCACTAATAAAGCGATCTGTTATTTAAATCCGCATGAAGAGGCCTTAATTCGCTCTTAAAAATGCATGCGCAATAAATTTAAATGGTTACCTCGCGACCGATATCTGACAGTGTACCGTCTTTGCCATGAAGTTGGCTGTCACCACGCCATCTAGTGGTCCTGTCCGAACTGGTTGGCAGCAAAATGGTGGACCCACGCTATTCGCAGAACGGCAGACTACAGCTGGAGTTCGTCGCGGCACCAAAACTTAATACAAACGGGAAACCCTCGCGTGCGGAGATTAGACAAGCCTGCGCTGAAACTTGCGCCTAAACAGAAAAGCCTACATAGAAGAAATGATTTTTCGTTAGCGGCCATGTTGGCTTACTCGTCGGCGTACGTCGTCATATTTTACCTGAGAGAACTGGGGTCTCAGACTTGGTAAGGAGATTAAAAACTGTCTCCAATCGATGTTCGGCGGTGTCAATTCCAGCAAAGCCGCAATTGAGTTACTTCTCCAAATGAGCAAGTACTCCGTTAGATTGAACGCACACGGAAAATACGTTTCACTGGCACAACGCTCCGAACAAGAAAGGACGCGACGAGATTGAAGATCGACGCCCGCGGGGATTACCGACGATAACCAATGACAGGTGACCTGAGAGTCACAGGTGCCTTCATAGCCTATGAATGTTAAGTGTTTACATCACGTAGGTTTCCTCTATAGCGATGTAAATGGGGGGAAGGGACAGTGTAGCCAACTGTGTTAAAACGCAGTAGAATGAGGCTGTATCACCACGATGTTGTGGCGTGAGATTTGAACGTAACAAAGCGCATCTAATTAGGCAATTCATACGAGACAGGATAGTGACATTTCAAATGTAGGGATATACTGACAATGGGCTCAAATAAAATTAAAAAATTCTTTCTTTTGATGAGCCCACTCAATGTATGTTCAATATCTGTTCGCCCCTAATAGCAAATTTCTTTATTTAACACATGTATTTATTGTTAATAACCATCAAAAAAAGCCAATTCGTTAATTATAGTTGGCTTTAAGTAGATTTGCCCCATAAGGGATGCGAACCATCGCCGTACTTCTTCACTCGATTGATGACCATCTCTTCAGGAACGACCCTGAGGTCGTACGCCCATCCAATTTTCGCCATGGCCAGGATGAATAGCGTTACGATGTTAAAGCGACTCACAAACTCAGAGCCTTTGTAGTCCCATGGGAAGGCGTGGTGGTAATTATGGGAACCTTCCCCCGCAGTCAAGATCGACGCCAGCAAAGACTGCGACGCATCGATATTCCTAAAACCGAACCTACTTTGGAAACCATGTTTTTGAACTGCGAAAACACTTACTTATTGTAAGGCTTATTTCCGAACTTGTGCGCGACTGAGTTGAGCGACAGCATTCCGTTTAACGTGATGATGTACCTTAGGAAGTTCAAAAACAGCGCGTTCTTGAAGGATTCCCCCCAGAAATACATCGGGACTGCCGTTGGCATTAGCACGCAGCAAACCATTACGAGGTAGTAGTAATATCTCTTTTGGAATCTTAGGATGGGGTCGCTAAGTAAATCGGATAAATTCAAGTCTTTACCCTTGGCTTTGACTTCCGGAAGTCTGTCGCATAAGAGCCACCCGATGTGCGAGTAAAAGAAGCCCCTCGTTGCGTTCTGGGGATCCCCGTCGGTTTCGCTCCACTTGTGATGTAGTCGGTGATCTCGGACCCAACGAATAATATGATCCTAAAAATAGGTACCCATAATTCTCTTGATTGCTGTCCAATCGAATAATATCTTTTATTGTTTAAGTAGAGGACATTGCTCAAGAATTTTGTTGTAATAAACCTGCAAATAATAACGAACAAAATGACGTACGTGATAGGCTATTGTGTTGAAAAATGCTAGTAGAATCGCCAGAGGTAGTTTGGCTTTGTAGGCTTTGTGAGACCAAAGCCTGTGAGCTCCTCCAACGACCCCCAATAGTCCACATATGTGCAAAATGTATACTGTAATTGAAAAAGTTATGATTAGTATTTCTTTGAGCTTTGAATGTCTATGTAGGTCAAGTGGCGCGCCCGACGCTAGTACATAGAAACAAAACGATTAAATTGGTCCCTGCTAAATAAAAACATGTGTTATTAGTATTTACCCCAGAGCCAAGTCATTAATTTCGCGGACGTGAACATCAAATACAGGCCGTATAAGCCAGCTAAGTGTACACCTCCGAAGAAAACAATCCTGGGTAATCTTGGTCGCAGTTTTGAATTAGGTACGGGCGAGGTATTATTCTTTGGGACTTGCTTTTCCCCATTTTGACCCATAATAGTGGCCGACGGAGATATATTCATTTCTTCCAATTACAAAAAAAAGAAAATGGCCCATCAGAAATCGCAGAAAAAATGATACTTACCGGATCTTTACACCTATAAAACTCTGACACGTCAGATTACTATTTCTTAAAATCTCTTGTTGTATTTTTATGTCTGCTTTATTTTATTTTTGGAGGAAACTTATCACAGATGGATGTCGGTCGATAAGATTTTACCAAAGTGAAACTCTTATGCGTTTACCTTTCTTTAGACAGTTTTCTGTAAACCTCTAGCTTCGAAGGAACTAAATGGTTAATTTTCTATTACAAACAACATAATGTTTATCATTGGATGAAAATTATACCGTTGAGTTACATTTCTAATCCATTAACATAATTTGTGATTGTATTCAAATGAACCTATTCAGATTTAAATAATATTTACACTCAACAGGACAATGCAGGTTTTTTTTTTAAATCAAAGTGTATTCATTTTGCTTCTCTTTGAATTCCAAAATATACTTTTGTGTGAATTGAACAAAGGCCACGTCCAGTATTGACTGTTGAAGAATCTGGTCACCCTAAGTTGATTTTATTTGTTTTTATATTAAGAGAGTCCATTCGGAGATCTTATATTAAATTTTAGTTGACTTGTAAAGTTTTTTTATACAGGCTGGTTTAGGAGAAACTGTAAACATTTTTAGGAGGTAGTAGTAACGTCTATTTACCCACAAAAGCCTCACAAAAGGTTATTGCATTTATTGATTATTAAATAATAAAACACATGAATTATTAGCAATACTTCAAAGTTGTTTAAAAATCCTTACTATCGGCTTACCCAGGGCCGGCCATAAGGGGGGTGCACCGGGTGCGACGCAGACGGGCCCCGGATTACTCAGGGGCCCCCTAACCCATACCATTGTAACGACCAGACGGAATTGAAAATAAATGATTAAACACACCTAGGTTTACTTTTAATATAATTAATTCCCTAAGGACTCTTTGAGACGCTTTTGTCCTCTAGATACCACGACGAAAGTGAGCAGCAGATGGCATGACAGCAGTTAACAACATGCGCATCAGCGTAATACGCAGTATAGATAGACCGCTTCGCGTGTAGTGCGTGTATGGGCATTGCGCATTGCGTATAGATTGCGCTGTAGATAGACCAAGGCTTTAGCCTGGTCATGAGATGAACTTAATTTGTATATTTCCATTTCAATAATTGTTAGTAAACTGCTGTCAAAACCCGAGCGAATCTATTGCATCACTCGAAGAGAACTCTTGGCAATGGTGAAGTCGATCGAGCACTTTTATGAATACCTGTACGGGAGACATTTCTTATTAAGAACGGACCATTCTTCGATTCAAAAACCTCGAAGGACAAGTGGCACGTTGGATCGAGCGACTCCAGGAGTACGACTTTGAAATTCAACATCGGGCAGGTGTGAACCACCGAAATGCTGATGCCCTGTCAAGAAGAACTTGCTCAGAAGATTGTAGGCATTATAGTCGTTTAGAAGAAAAACTAGCTCAAATTGCAAGGACAGCCATAGTAGACGAGTGATGGCAATCAGGAGAGCTACGTCAAGATCAGGAAAATGACCCGGATTTGAAGGTGATATTGGATTGGAAAAAGAAAGAATCACGACCAACTTGAGAAGAAATATCATCTTACTCACCGAACATAAAGTCCTATTGGGCGCAGTGGGACTCTCTAGTAGTGGACAATGGCCTCCTGAAACGTACACTAGAGGATCACGAGGGCAGGGAACGGAAAATGCAGTTGTTAGTTCCCAAGAACAGAATTCTAGAACTTCACGATGGAGCTTCGGGAGGGCATTTGGACGTGAAGAAAACCACTGAGAAGCGACGCCAAGCGATGAACTGCAGGGAAGATGTAAAGGATTGGTGTAGAAAATGCGTAGTAGCAGTACAACGTCGGAAGTCCTTTCGAAAGAATCGCAATAGACGTTGCCGAGCCATTCCTTGAAACGAACGACGGCAATAAGTGGTGGTGATGGATTACTTCAGCAAATGGGTCGAAGCATACGCCCTTTCAAATCAAGAGGCTGCGATGGTTGCGGAAAGACTGGTTAGGGAAGGATAAGTCGATTAATTGGTGTACCAATAGAATTGTATTCAGACCAAGGAAGAAATTTTGAGTCTGCTTTATTCCAAAAGATGTGCACCTTACTCGGCATTAGGAAAACCAGAACTACTGCGCTACACCCACAGTCGGTTGGAATAGTGGAAAGGATGAACAGGACATTAGAGAGTTTTAGCCATTTTTACGGTATGGATAACGTTTACGCTAAATGCTACAAAACTATTAATGCGCGTGCTCACAAATATATGAGCAAGCGCGTTACTTCTTTTACAGCATTTAGCGTAAACGTTATCCATACCGTAAAAATGGCTAAAACTCTCTATTAATCGATACCTATCCATCCGACCATCAGAGATATTGGGACAGTTATTTACATCTGTTCCTTTTGGCTTACCGATCATCCGTCCATGAAACTACGGGAAAAACACCGGCAAGTGTGATATTTGGACGCGAGCTACGGTTACCGTGCGACCTAAAGTTTGGTGTTAAACTTGGTGAACGTCTCGCAGATGAAGTCTACATTAGTGACCTCCGTAAGAAAATGGACGACATCCACGACAGAGTGCGCCATAACATCCAAAATGTCAGCGACCGAATGAAAGATCGTTACGACATCAACGCCCAGAATGGAGGATGCCAACCAGGAGAGCTTGTTTGGTTACATAATCCCCAGCGACGACGAGGTCTGTCTCCAAAGCTACGAACCTCCTGGGAGGAATCCTACAAAGTTATCAAGCGGATCAATGATGTCGTCTAGGGTACCTATATTAATGAGGGTAAAGAATGAGCGCCATTAACAGGCCAAAGTCAAATAAAAAAGTGTAAAAAACGGGCTTTTTCCGTCCTCCCTTATTTTTCTCTTTACTTAGAAATTAGGATACCTATATTAAAACGAAAAAAATAAGGAAGCCCGGAAAAAACCCGTTATTTTTTATTTGAATTTGGCCTATTAATGGCGATCGACGCACCCACTATGTCTTTACCCTCCTTAATGTCTATCGGATTAAGAAAATCCCAAATGGAAAACTCTAGGTGGTTCATTTCAGCCGTTTGGCTCCGTACGCTAGCGAAGAAAAGGAGGAGACAGTCCGTTGAGTTCAGAAGTCCGAAGCAACTTTTGAGAACTTCATGACCCATTACGTCACGGGACGCAAGGCACGATTTGGCATAATCCCAGGACCTTTTCAAAATATCACCAGACTACAGTATAGCCCATTGCGTGGCAGCAGACTTAAGAATGTCCAGAGGTATAGCTCAAGTATTAAGGGTAAAATACGGCCGGATCGTAAACTTGTAAAGGCAGCTGCCAATGGTAGAAAAGGTGTTGAAGAGTAAGAACGCCCAGGGAGAATGTGAAAGAAATCTCTATTACTTGGTAACGAAGCAAGTGTCCCAAGCAAAGTCTAATTACTACTCCATGTGGAAAACTTTATGGAACCTGAGAAGTCATCTGCTAGCGGACAAGGTGAACAAGTTAGCCATCCCAAAATTGGGTTGTGGTCTGGATGGGCTAAATTGGAGAGTGATCTGGAGTATGATGCAAGTCATCTTTGATGGAACTGGGGTCGAAGTTCTAGTCTGCAGCTATACTAGCCCAAGAATCTTTGCCAAAAACGACAAGACCGTGGACTTCTTCACGACCACAGGTTGCAAAATGGATTTAACTTGTCGTTTCCGTCACGACCCATCAGAAATGACTCGGAATACGTTCCGGGACGAAACGTCTCTAAGGAGGGGACGGTGTACCGAAATTGTAAAACCGGCGAGACGGAGTACATCACCATGACGCAACGGCGCCGACATGGACACCTTCGAAGACGTTCCGCGCCGTGCGAGAGTAGTCCAGAGGATTCCAGGAAGTCCACGGAGAGATATAAAACTCGCCCCGTCGAATAGTAGAGTCACAGTTTCCCGCGAAGGAGGCTAACGCCGTATACATAAATAAATATTGCGCGACATAAATTATTTTAGGCATATAAATTAGTTATAGGTAGTGTTAGTGTTTATTTAATAGTCTTTAAGATTAACATTTTTATGCAACTCGTTATTGAATATTGTTTTATTAAAACCTAATGTTTTTTTTTTTTAATTTATACTTTTTAATAAAAATGTTACAGTATTTTATATTTTTTATTGTACTTATTACTGTCTTATTTTTTATTGAAAATGCCCGTTCGGAAAAAAATTGTGGATATTAAAAAAATGAAAAAAAGATTAATCTTTTAAATATGCTAATATTGCATTTGTTAATATATTATTTAATAAACATTTGGATCAAGTTTCCAACAAACTGGACGTTTTTGTACTCTTCTCCGACGAGTCTCCATTTGCATTCCATAATTTTTTTACTATCCCTTCATTTTTTCCAGTTGTTTATTTTATATTTTTGTTTATAATAGTTATTTTTGAATTATTAATTTCTTTTTATTAATAATTGTTAATTTATTACAAATTACGTTATTGAAAAATAGTAAACTTATTATTTTTTTATTATAATGCACACTTTCATTGAAAAGAAAATGTTACCATGATTTATAAGGAAATCTGATAATTTCGGCAATGTTGTGTACCACAGTTCCTCGACAAATCATTGGCACCACTGTTTCAACTTCTCCTGACAATACTACCTGTAGCGGCTGTAGCTCTTCTGAGGTCATCTTGCCGCTTTTTACGACGGCAGCATTATTCCTGTGCTATAACTTCCTAAAATATTTACGATTTCTACTGAATCACCCTGTATAAGCAGAATAAAATAGTGGCAGACCTAAGTTTGAGCCCTGTGGAATTTTTAAAAATAATTTTGACATTACAGGTAAGATGCTAGTGGGGCGTAAATCTGTAAATTTCTTGGGTGGATTGCTGCCTATTGTTGAAAATATAGGAGCCGATAAAAGTTGGGGCCAGCTACAGTGGAGACGGCTGGGTTCGTTTAGGGTTGTTTCTAGATTCCGATAGGGTGCCAGAAGGTGTTGCTTCCCAACTTACCTGCGTAAA
The DNA here is from genome assembly GCA_033060865.1 of Dorcus hopei. Classification (NCBI taxonomy): domain Eukaryota; kingdom Metazoa; phylum Arthropoda; class Insecta; order Coleoptera; family Lucanidae; genus Dorcus; species Dorcus hopei. The sequence goes on along the minus strand of CM065426.1, from coordinate 7,174,467 downwards.
GTTACAAGGGCACAAATAGGTTTCAAGATTAAATCTCACCACAGCCTCAAACGATGCTCGCCGGAATTCCGCCGTCAGTAGCTTCCGTTCCGAAACCGGAGTCGAAGCGCCAAACCAAAAAAAAAAATACCAATCGGCATCGGGTATCCCGTGGAGAACACCGACACCAATTGGGTCCTTTACTATTAGATCAACGGGAAGAGGATCCGTCTCCAAGCTCTGTCACCCTCTCAAAACCTTGCTTGCGGAAACCTCCAAGCAGGACCACATCGTGAAAAGTTGGTGTCGACAGGACAAAATGGTCGGCCGGAAACGTAACACACGTGACGTGCGAAAGAAAACCGCGCACCTCGCTTGGTAGAGGGGAAGGTCGTAAAATTGCCCCTAATTGTGGCAGCGAACGAATCGATGGAATGTGTAGAAAGGCAAAGAGAAAAACCCTAAAAGAAACACAGGGGAAATAGCACCATGCCGGTACCCACAAAAAAAAAACTTATTACATACCCGAATTGAAGCTTCAAATCCGCAAAACGAACGGCAAATAACTGCTCAAAACTCGATGTGCCTACAGAAGCGACGAGAAGTCGAAAAACAATTCAGACGAGACTCCGATAAAACGAAAAATGTAAAAATTCACCTAGGACTCAACAACCAGCTTAATTCGGGGTTTTCTACTGAACACGCAGACGCTAGTTACTTGAACAACAATCAACCACCGGTTTAGATAAGTCACAGTGACCTGCGCGCAAATATATTCGTTGGCCAGAATGTAATAAAGGCAACCTTTGACGCGAGGTACAAACGTGAAAATTTTAAATGTAACAGGATTGACTTTAGGAACAGAAACAACAAAAACACGCTGACGGACAACACTTTGTATTCCAAACAAAAATTGCCAACTTCAAACGTGGGAGTTTTTGAACGCACAGTGTTGTTATCAAAGGAATGTATTAAACGAAATTTTGCAGCGTTGAGTGCAATAAACTATAATTTACGAAAGTTGTACCAAAGTTCAAATGTGCTTGGACCCAATCTCCTCTAAAATAACATTTCTTTTGATATTCTTTGTTAATAACTTAATTTGTTGTGTGCTTGCTTTTAACATTTTAGAATATACAACAAGATAATTGCACTTTTATATTTTGCATTTCCCATTGAAAACATTAACGTGAAGCATTAACAAACATGAACCAGTCTCCATTAAGATAACAAATATGTAGCACAAAAAATCTCAAGTACACATATTTCAAACTTGAACCTTGATGGGTTCAGTTTCCCTCCACAGCCATTCTTTCGCTTCCAAGTGCCCCTGTTTTTCAAGCACAGGTCCGATGACGTCCCTGCACCTCTGATGATACTTGTTCAAGTGGTTAATCTCTTGCTCCGTCAGCATCTTGACTGTAATCATTTTGGTCTGTATGGGTACCAGAGTGACGGTTTCGAACGTAAGAAAACCACGGCTGTTAAAGTTGTGTGGTGGATTTGCTTCGATGATCTGAACAATGTCCTCTATGCGTATGCCAAATTTACCATCCTCATAGTATCCCGGCTCGTTGGAAATAAACATCCCTGCTTCTAATCCGGGGTCGTCCGGTATATTCTTCCATGAAACAAAAATTGGTCCCTCGTGTACGTTTAAATAACAGCCTATTCCGTGACCGGTACCATGACCATAATCTAATCCCACTTCCCATAGGAACTGACGGGCAAATGAATCCAAACAGTTTCCCTTAATTTTAGATGGAAAAATCGACGTGCCCATTTTTATTTGCCCCTTCAAAACCCTTGTGAAGCACTCCTTCTCATAATCCGTGGGTGTACCGAAATGAATGGTGCGCGTGACATCCGTCGTGCCATCTTTATACTGGCCCCCAGAATCGCACAAGTACAGAAGGTCTGCAGTGATCGGAACGTCAGTGCTTTTCTCTGGTTTGTAATGAATTATAGCACCGTGCGGTCCTACGGAGCTTATAGTCTCAAAACTGGGGCCCATGTAATCGGCTTGCATGGCACGAAATTCATTGAGCTTCTCAGCCCCGGATATTTCTGTAATACTACCGGAATGTACATTCTTCTCAAGCCAAGAAAAGTAACAACAGAGCGCAGCTGCGTCTTTTACGTGCGCGTTTCTCATTCCTTTCACTTCCACAGAATTCTTTTTGGCCTTCATCAGAGCAACCGGGGTAACTTCAGAAAGCAAGTTCCTCGACGGTATTAAGTTAGTAAGTCCGAAACTTGCAGTTTCTGAAAGCCACACAAAACCCTCCAGATTTTCAGTTAGGCCTTTCACTGTATCATAGATTTCATCATACGCTTTTATTTGAATGAAGGTTTTCACCCCCTCATCAGTGAAATGTTGATCTAATTCAGGTATGCACTTTTTTGCGTCGATAAACAAAGTAACTGCATTGGAAGATATGATAAGGTAAGCAAAAAAGACGGGGTTGAAATCTATGTCGCTTCCTCGTAAGTTCAAGGTCCAAGCTATTTCATCCAGGGCTGTCAGTACTAAAACAGTTGCGTTTTTCTCTTTCATCTTCTGTTGGATGGCCTCTAATTTTTCGATCACACGTTTCCCAGAAAAAGTCAGACTTAAAGGTTTCACAGCATTGCAAGGCACCGCCGGCCTGTCTACCCATATCAAATCAATGAGGTTCGTTCCTATTGGTACCAGTTTATGTCCGGCTAATTCTAATTGGGTTCTTAGTGGAATCCAGACATTGTAACTCATTAATTTAGGATCAGCACCCACACGAGAGCCGGCAGGTAAGTTCTTAGACAGCCATATTCCTAAAATTAATTTACAAGTTTCAATAATACTACAAATTATAACAACACTTGATATAATCTACTTTATCTCAATGACCTAATTCAAAGATTAAGTGTAACCACTAATCAATGTAGGAAAATTATTTATCTATTCTTAATCAGCCACAATAAAACAATTTGATGACAATATCTGAACATGTTGCTTTATAGTAATTATTCATTTATTTCCAACGAGTAATTTAATAGCGTTTTCGATTTGGTTGCACTATACGCACTGTAACCTCATGTAATAAAACGAGATGAAGATACTCTGAGTGCACACTCAGTACACGCCAATCGAAAACGCTATAATTCTGTAACTCATAACGACATCATTAAACAACGACAATAGTTATTTAACGACGTCGTTATTACCCCTTTATTTTGTAACTCATAATGACATCGTTATAAAGGTAACGATAATCGTAAAGTGAAATATTTTTGACCAATCAGTACATGGAAATGCGTGGTCTCTAAGTACTGATTGGTAAAAATATGTCCCTTAACGATTGTCGTTATCATAACGATATCGTTATTAATTACAAAATAAAGAGGCAAGTTACAGAAAAGGGGGGTTAATCTTATAGTAAAAAAAATTACAGTACTGGCTGTGTTGCCAACAGACTTTCATGAAAAGTCATATGGTGTTCTTGTGTTGAAATTTTCAAGCTATTAGTGAATCAAAAATTTAGTGATTTCTTGACCGATTTAGTAACAGATTTTATTTGGAAATAATTAATTAATTCAGTCAGTGTTACCAATCTCTACATTTTGGTAAGAATTTAATACTTTTTAAGCAGAAATATACAGTACTTTTTATAGGAAAATTGTGCTTTTCAGCATTTACAAATAAAATGTCGTTGACGGCGTAAGTTCAGAAAAAAGGATTAAATAAACCACATTTTTTGCTTGAATACGAACAACAACACCTTCAATAATTTAAATTAAAAGTACTGCACATTAATTTAGCAAAATATTATTTAAATCAGTGTATAGTACATTTTCGATCAAATGACCCGTTCGTATTTAACCAAAATTTTTCTTTTGCAGCCGCTTGTAGGATCTTCAGGAAATTTTACAGTGTTTAAAAATTGTCCACGTTCTGTTGATTGCACGGATTGATGGTTATGTGAACCAGCCTTGCTAGAAACTTAATAAATTGACGTATATCATAACCTCATTTTTCTTTCTTTTATTAGGTGCATTCCAGTTTAGCGTCGGAGAGGCTCTGAGCTATACTGGAGTAGTTCTAAGTTACTCAGAGCTACTTCGACGCTAACCTGGAAAGCGCCTATTCATTGCTTTTATTAGTTTAAAAGTAGGGTTATGCTACTTCATACGTCAGGTCGACTGAGGCAAGTTCACAACTAACAATTCACGGCCAACTACAAGGAGAAATTTAAAAAAAGGCACGTTAGAATCTTCAGGAAATTTTACAATGTTTAAAAATTGTCCACGTTCCGTTGGTTGCACGGATTGATGGTTATAAAACGTCAATTGTCAAATTATTGTTTATAGGTACATCATTAGAAAAAGTATATGAAACTTTGATGCCCTTATGGAAATGTACAGTTCATTTTTTCTCTATATGCCGTTCGATTGAAAGATAAGTCAAAGAATTTTATATCCATTATTAAATGAAGCTCTTCATTTGAGCAAAGTTCAAGATGGCGCACCTTTAACTTGACATTTTATAACCATATGAGTGCGTTCAGAATCTTTACCTCCGAGACCGTCTTGGGCGTGTAATCGGAAGTGAACTAGTCTCAAGTCTCAACGTAAGAGACCACTTTCAGGTGAAAGCCATTTAGATTATCTTAAGATAAATAAATGGGCGATAACGGCATCTTAGGACGTGAGAACTAAAAATTTACACCCACGCGCGCAATGGAAGTGGGTCGAAATTAGACTAACTGGTGTCTTAAAGGTATGCAATTTTGGTCACTTCGGTGATCTAAATGACTATGGCCCAGTATTTCAGTCGTATGGTTTAACTTTAACCTTTAGTTTATTTCCATAGGAACAATTGTTTTTACAATTGTTACTATTATTTACAATCGTGGAATAAGGACGGAATAACTGTTCGCCGAATATCCCTTAATGTTTCTCCATATCTACGTCACACCTACGTCACGTTATTCTAAGAATAATGCTTATCCAACGATTGTAAAATCGGGCCTAAGTCGACAAAGTTGAACGACTAGCCCGCGAGAGAGCAGCATCTTCTGGGAGAATTATTAAAGAAGGGGAGATTTTGAATTTGTAAACAATATGGTCCACGGGAGAGGAAAGTTTTAAAAAATTAATTAATGTTCACCTAGCCCTCGTTTTAAACGAACGTTCTCCTCTCTAAATTTTGGTATTCTCCCTTTGTTCTTCGGGTATTCTTTTCATTAACTTATTTTAAATTTAATTCGTAATCCGTCACACGGGTCTCTCCGTTAAAAAGAAATTCTGGTGTGAGTGTAAGTGTGGGTGCAAGGAGCAAGAACTCCACCCAAAGGGATATAGCGAGCCCCTTCCCAGAAAAGGGAGATAAGAGGACCCTCTGCTGCTGAGCTCTACCTCGAACCTCCTTACTCGGTAGGTGAATTTGTTATTTTATTTTTATTAATGTGGATATCATGTAATTTCACCCTTCCAGGATAACCAAAAGTACATTTAATATACCCTGCCTTAAGCTAGTTCCCGACTTTTATTTACAGTAGAATAGATTATGATTTTAAGGTGCTCTTGTACAGTTTCAGCCTGGAAGGATCCTCCTCCGAAGGATTATTAAACGGCCTTATAATTTATTTAGGCATGACAGGGCCCGGAATCCCTTAAACTCCGATGGTGGCAGCGAATTCTTTTATTCCAAATTTTTAATAGATTTCTTTATATATTTTGTTATTCATTAAGGTGCTTAGGTAAATTTCATTAAATCACGCTACCACAGTAAGAAGGGTTAGTCACAGGGAAAGACTTCAACTTTCACCCCAGACCCTTCCTACAGCTACCTCCTTCTTACTTTCGTGAAACACCCTTGTGGCGTTGTGGCTTTTGTCAACTCACGTCATTTCGTCGTATATTTTCTTAACTTATATTTTAAACGATCGACATATAGTAATAAATAATCTGTAATGAAATTTGCAAATCGGTAGGTATCAAACAAAATGGCAGATGTGACAGTTATACTCAATGACGCTACCGTGTAGATTGTTGTACTGTGCCATAACCACAGTATAAGAATCTACACAGTAGGGACACTTGAGTATAAAGTGTCAAACAGAATACAACGCAGTTACGCGCCGATGCAACGACGCCAATTGTCACTTCAAAAGACATGCACAGATAAAGCGGCGTGGAACGTCGTCAATCTAACCGAAAAATAGAAATAACTTGTGCCAAAAATGGATACATTTCAAGTATTTATATTATTATATATGTATCTGTTATACCTGATGTATTGTATATTGTATTATTCACATACAAAAAATTATCGGATGGAAATACAATGATGGGAGTTATATTTGGTTATGCATTATGACGTTTGACGCCATTAAAGTTGGAAGTTGACCAACTTTTTGCGTGCAACGCCGCTTAACATTGTTCTTTCTGTGCAATGACATTTGAACCTTTACATTTAACATTCATTTGACAGATAACGGCGCATAACGGCGTTCGTTGCATTATGCTTGCGCCTTAACTGTCACATTTGCTATTTTGTTTAATACCTACTGATTTGCAAATTATATACATTATATTTACATAAGGGTATCAAACAGAATGGCGTTTTTTTTGACATTGACGTTCAAGTGTTCCTACTGAGTATTTACTTATACTGTGCCATAAGAACTACACAGTGGCGTAACTCGAGTATAACTTTCACATTTGCCTTTCTGTTTGATACCTTCTGATTTGCAAATTACATTACATTTCCATAAGGGTATCAAACAGTATGGCTCCTTTTGTGACACTGACGTTTAAGTGACGCTACTGGGTAATTACTTATACTGTGCTTCCCAATTAGAAGACTTTTCCAATATCCTATATTGGCTGCACTGATTGTTATGGCACAGTGTGCACAATCAGTGCAGCCAATATAGGATACTGGAAAAGTCTTCTAATTGGGCTGATTCAGCAGAACATAGTCGCATTCAGCAGAAATTTAGTCAACAGTTGCACATCTTTTGGATCTGCTGAATGCGCCCATTGAGTGTTTCTATAAATAGATTGTGTAAATGGAATGAAAAGAAAATTTCAAAATAAAATCACTACATTTGTTACTAAGCGGTCAAGATAATTATCGACAAGTGTGAACTCACTAAAATTTCAACAAAAATTCACCAGATCTAATCACTTAATTGGCAACATTGAATACTGGATTTGTGCAGTGTCGCTAATCTAGTTATGTTGACATTAGGCTGATTCAGCAGAACATATCAGTAACAGTTCCCGCTCCAACAGATGAGACTGAGCACTCATTTCTGCTAAATGAAGTTCATAACATATTCCGATCAGGTAGCGGAGAAGTTACGCTACAAAAGATGGCGACCGCTCCTACTCATCAGTTGAGTGATCACTTGTAACAGGTCGCATTCAGCAGAAATTTAGTCAACAGTTGCACATCTTTTGGATCTGAACTCACTAAAATTTCAACAAAAATTCACCAGATCTAATCACTTAATTGGCAACATTGAATACTGGATTTGTGCAGTGTCACTAATCTAGTTATGTTGACATTAGATCTGGTTACTTCCTGTTGAAATTTCTTGTGGGTTCAGGCATGTCGCAAAATTTAGTGATTTCATGACCGTTTTAGTGACATAAATCTAGTGTTCATTTTAAAATAATTTTAACAAAACCAACCAAAGCTAAAATTTATAGTCCTTGCAAAATAAATAATTATTTCTGATTCTGTCGCTCTGTGATGACATCCAAAAATTAATAATCAAAACTGCAATTTCGTTTTGGCATTTGTTTTAGTGAAATGTTTAGTGACTTAATAATTTGCTTGTAGTGACTTCTTTGTGATTAAGCAAAATGTTCAGACTTTCTGTCAAAGGGTGCGTTTCGTTTGCGCGCTCACACGCTTTAAGCGCTCACGCTTACAAGCACTGTTTTCTGTTGTTTCCTTTGGAGTTTAGTCGCTTAAGCCGTTATACGCAAAGGTGTTTCTTTTGACTTTTGTTTGCACAACGAATTCCTAACCTCAAAAGCATAACTTCAATAGTGAAATTGATTCAATCATAGCTGCTGTAGCTATTTCTAAAGTGTAATGTTTGTTTATAACCTGATTATGATTAGCTGATCTCCTCATACGCATCTCATACGTTCCATTTGGAACATAAGCGCTTACGCTTTTGCTGCTCTACCTCGATGGAATAAGCGATTGTGAGCGAAGACTATGACGTCATAATGACGTTACTATTTCGTCAGCCGGCGCTTTGTGAGCGTTTGCAAAGCCAAAGGGAACGATTTAAGCAATGCTTATGAGCGCTTAAAGCGTGTGAGCGCGCAAACGAAACGCACCCAAAGCCTACTGGCAGTACTGGCAACTCTGGATTAATGAATTCTGTATGATGTCAGTACTACCAACTGCCAACTCTGACCTACTTTGGATCAGTGTTGTCAATCCGTGGGAATTTTCCCGATTCGTGGGAATTTTTATGCCTTAAGATTGCAAAAAGGGAAATTTCTTGAGAAAAAGGTAAATTTTGAAGACAAAATTACTTAAATTTTGAGGCAAATCTTGACAAAAAAAAAACAGCTTAAAATTGCAATTTGAGGGGAAAACGACTGTCAGCATAAGGACGATTATAAAAAAAAAAACTTGTAATGCTGTCTGTCTGGTCTGTCATTTAGAAATTATTAGTAAAATTTAATTACTTTTGAGAGTCTGTAATTTTGACAGCTTCTACACATTTATTAATACGGTGTTTATAATGTTGTTATTGTTTCTACTTTGAAACTGTTCTATTTAAAAATGCATTCACATTATTTGCTTTTCATTTCAACACAAGCTTATTAAGATAAGATTATAAGCAGAAATGTTCAAAGTATGGTCAAATCAATTCGCATCCGTACAATCTTAGTAAGAATAAACGGAGCTTTTCTTACCAGGCGTGGGAGTACTTGGAATCCCTTCTTTCATCAGCGTCCAATTCGAGTCCATTTCTTGAGAGGCCTGTAAATAGTATCGTCCATCGGTCCACAGGCAGGCATGCTGATGAGTTATCACCGCAGTCCCTGCCGAGCCAGTGAAGCCAGATATGAAAGGCCTTCGTTTATCACAGTCTGCCAAGTATTCACTGTTGTGGGCGTCTGAGGATGGCACGATGTAAGCATTCAAAGATTCACCTACGTACTTGACATTTTGCATCAGTTGACGCAGCTGCTTCAGCAACGCCGTTGTAGCCTTTGCTTGCGGCATCCTGAACACCTACTGAATTGAATTAAACTTTGCAGCTCTTCATATTTTGATAACAACGACCTTTTAATTCAAGATTGTAAACAGATATCGAACTGACAGGTAAAGAAGTGCTGGAAGCAAGCGACATCTAGCGGCAATTTCTTGCAAAACCCGATTTACAAAGGAAGATTTCACAAGGAATAAAAAATTTATTAATTTACTTGCGAATTCGTATTACTACAGTTATTTAATTTCGTTTTTATTACGTTTTGCAGCTCCCAGAATATAAATAAACAATTTTTAAAGCCATTTGACGTTTCACAGCTGGTTTGCTTGCTCTAAATAAATAAATGTTAAGTGGCTCGTGGCTCTAAGGCCCATGTGACACCATACAAGATTTGATAACATTTTTGTTACAAAGTGAGGGAGATGAGCTACCACAGTGAATTCTGATTGGTTGAATTGGCACTTCTCGCTCACTTCGTAACAAATCTTGCACAAGAAATATTACAGTGTCACACGGGCCTTAAAAAGTGTTTATTTGTAATAAATTTACAGAACAAAATTTGAAATAAAAAAACTACTCCTTTCTTGATAATAAATTTATATTAAACAATATATTATATAAAATGTAAATTATTATGAATATCTAAAATGCAATTATGAAAGATTCATGGAATGGTCGATTTAGTCTATGATCTTGTGTATTTTCCCCAGATGTGCAACATGAAAACGGACGCAATAAATAAAAGTGACATAACTAACACTGGAACAGGACCCCTGCAACAAAAGCATTTACTAATGTGTTCCTTTCAGAAAGAAAATCGCCTCAAACTTACACTTTAATGCCAGGAGAATCATCAGTGTAAAACTTCCACATTCCTCCTGAGCCCGCTCCTGTGTTGCGTGTCCTGGACACTACATTCGTCGTGGTCTTTCGCTGTTTAACAGTACTTCCTGCGGCTGACCGAGGAGCTACAGCTTTCGAAGGGGACCTGGTGGTCGAACCTACTGATGTAGAACTTGGAGATGCTGGCTGTAAATTTAAAAGAAATTAACGAAATACTTCACAGGAAGCGAAATGGGGTAATTACCATTTCTATAAGAACTATTGAAACGCAAATTAGAAACTACAACCTCTCACTCCGTATGTTGACTTGCGAATATGTACAGTTAAGAATTGCTTTCGCTATTTCTAAAATTCTGACTGACACGTTGGCGTACGTCACCGAAATCAACAAAGTAAGCAACCTTCAAGCGAGTAAATTCCTTACACTTACATATTTGGGTTGGTAGTACTGGCAATTATAAATTTGTGTTGTGTCGAATATGAACTTGACAAGTGACATTTTGACTTATGATAGTTATGACTGACATTTAGCCAAATAATTCATATGCAATGTATTTCCTGTCCAAGTTCTGTAGAATTTGTATTAAGTCCAGCGCTGATTTAAAAGACATCGACACCGTCGATTATGACTCAATCAAATTTAGTGAAAAATTAAAAGTGTGCACAAAAATGGTAAATATTGTTATCTCTCATTGCAGAGGTTACATTATTGATTTTCTCTGTAGGTCATCAACAAAGGGAGTTTGTCTACCTTGATCTGCACATCCTGTATAAATAAGTTAAGGATATCATACGATTTTGATAACATGTGTAAGAAATCGACGATAATACTTCAAGGGTACCTGTCGGAGTTGATTGGGACTAACGAGAGCGTCAGCACTAATACATTTACGAATACTGAGCTGTTTGTGCAATTGTCGAAGCTGCCACAGCAAAGGAAGCACAGACATTACGTTACAAAAGAGCAACGCTGTTCTCTCCTGAAGGAACTCCTCACAAAAATTAAGGACGATAAGAAACACTTTAAAAAGCAGAACCACTTCAAAACGAAGCACGAAAACGTACCAAAGAACAACTTACGTAAACACGGAAGCCTCAAGACTCTGATCAACTTCACAAAATTTTACAATTACGGCTACAAAATAGAAGAAAAAAAAATTGCAGACGTTAAATTCGATAGTTCATCACTTGACAAACTCACTGAATTCGTTCACACGTTTTTTAATCTAGGCTTTATAAAATATCACGATAATATTTCATACGTGCTTGAACAAGCAGAGGATTGGGCAGACGACAGTGATGTGGAAGACATGTTTAATAATCGGAGCCATGAAAACTTCAGTACAAATTTTAAATTTGAAGAAGTCATCGTCGAGCCAGACATTAACATTAAAAAAGAAATATTCGTCGATGAAACGGACATCGAAACTAACAGCTTTGAAGAATGTTATCAGAGCACCAGTAACTTAGGAATCGGCAACGTGAAGCAGGAAGATATTCATATGAAAATCGAACCGGAAGAGCACATGCTTTCTGATAATTCAATCGGTTATTTGAAGCAGAATCGTTTCCTAGCGGAAATTATTCCGATACGTACTCAACAAATGAGCAATAAAATTACGGAAACACGGCCGGTCCTAAATAAAAACGCAGAATTATATCCAGTATTGTGTCAGTCATTAGATCGACGTAGTCAGTCGACTTTAGATTTGTTACAAGAATATACAGAGCAGAAATTTAGGAGAAATCGGAAGCCTTTCTCTCACAATAACGCTAAATGCAGGACTAAAGACCACCCGTACATTAGCCCACAATTAAAAAGACAGTTTCTACATCAAGATTTTAAGTGTTCAGTTTGCAATCGACGCTTTAAAAGCCAAGGTTATTTGCAAGCTCATTACAGTAAGATGAAACATAAACCTCGTTGACTTTTTTCTTTTTATAAATTAGTCCAAGACTTTTTCATTCTATAAGTGAGTATAAATGATAAGATGTTCGTTCTTTACAGTTTGTACAGGTCTCGTCGGGGATCATAAACATAAAGAACTAAGTTAATTAACTTATTCTTAAAGCTGTTTATTAGAGCAATTGTCTCCTGTTGTTTTTTTTCACATTTAATGTACAAATTTACTGAAACTGTTGAAATAAGTTTAAAATTATTGTTATTTAGATTATGTAAATATTAAATAAATTTTTTATGATATTTAACATACATGATACGGAAATTTAATTGTTCTCCCGAAAATTCTAAACAAATATGCTTGAAAACTTGAAAAAACACCAGTTCCCCACTGCCCGCCAAATTCAAACAGGCCACAGTATTTTTGGCTCACCTGGTATTAATTGTAAGCGCGGTTTTGTTAAATAGACATCTTCAGTCTGTTCCAATTACAAAATTTCAAGTTTTAAAGCATTCAGATTATGTATGTGTAGTGTGAAATTTATATCGATTTTGTGTATTGCTCATTTTCAGAGTCAGTACGATTTTGAACGGTCCATAATCCATAACTTGAAATGCAGTAAAATGGCCGCGTTCAGGTGACATAACCATTATTCGCGAAATCAAAATAGGCGACCTCTGCTGGTATCACAGGGTGAATGGTGAACAACATTTCACGTAAAGTCCCTAGATAGTATAAAGTACGGCAATAGGGAAGCCATTTTCTGGCCCATTATGCGCGGGAATTTTAAAATGAAAATTTTGGTTGATTTTCATGTCAACGGAAAATGAACGTAAATGTCAATTTTTTAGAGCCTTATTGCGCAAATCTGAGCAAGTAAACTGTACTGTTTGTCGACTAGTAAAATTGTCCCATAATAAACTGTAATAACGTCCTTACAACCCTTTATCATGATTAACCATTGTAAATCGATAAAAATAAACAAAATCCAATAACCGTCACAAACCACAAATGAACAAACCAGGAGCTCCACGAGGCACGGACGAGCACCTTCGAGTTTCGAGCAAGCACAAATATTTTACACATAACTCAAAACTGCAATATTTCCGTTACCTGCAAAAACTACTCCATGTTTTTTCTATCAAAATTGAAAATTTTAAGCAAAAGGGTTTTAATAATCATATCTTCAACGTCTTTAGATTATTATGGCTTATTTATTATGGTGTTTTTAATATGATTTATTTCGTATTTCTAATTCCTTTTGGGAGCTGACATTTATCAACTGCCAAAAAATCTAAAACTTCTTCGTTTCCATGACAAATATTTGTTTATTCAACTCAAATACACAAGTCTGTTTGTGTCACGTGACACAGACGCCATGTTCTGGCTAGTTTTTAAAATGTGGTCCTAAACTGTGTATTGCCGTACTTTACATTTCACGGTTTGGTCACAGAATAATAAGCGACCAGAAGTACAACTGGCTGTCGGCACCTTTGATGTTTGTGTCCGCTGTTTAGCTTTGAATTATGGTGGGAGAGTAGTGACTGGTCCGCGCGAATTCAAAAATGACAACTTGTAAGAAAAATTAACCATTAGTTTTTCGCAAGTTTCACAACATTGTGCTCTTCGACTAAGTTTGAATTTATTAAATCATAAAGAAAATTATTTGTTATTTATAATGTAAATGGACAGAATTTCCATTATAATTTCTCAATTATTATAACAATTAATCGAAAAGAAAACTACATACAAAACTAAGCCTAGTTCATCGTAGAGACACAAGATGGTACTGTTTTCGTGCATGGCGTAATTCTTGTTCACGTGTAAATGCCAAGACGCCAAGTTTACGCGTTCGTTTCTTCTGATGCTATAAACAGTTTTTATCCATAATTTTGCATTAAAGCCGTCGTTTAAAAAAGTCCAGGAATGCGAATAGATATATTATATAACTGATAAATTCTATTTAAGACGTCTCAAAAAGTGTGGTTGTGAACGTACTCTGACCGTAATTTTGAAATCTGCGGACCAACTCACGCATGCGCAATAAAAGATGTCAGACAAAACCACACCTTAGTTAACCTTCTGGTCGTTTATTATTCTCTGGTTTGGTTTAACCTTTAACGAGCGGTCGCCAATTTTTGTAGCGTAACTTCTCCGTTACCTGATCAGAATATGTTATGATCAGTGAACCTCATTCAGCAGAAATGAATGCTCAACCTCAACTGTTGTTGCTGAATGGGCGCATTCATCAGACCCGAAAGTTGTGCAACTGTTGACCAAATTTCTGCTGAATGCGACCTCTCACAAGTTGATGAGTTGGAGCGGTCGCCATTTTTTGTAGCGTAACTTCTCCGCTACGTGATTAGAACATGTTATGATGAATGAACTTCATTCAGCAGAAATGAGTGCAGAGTCTCAACTGTTGGAGCGGGAACTGTTATTGATATGTTCTGCTGAATCAGCCCAATGCTCAGTCTCAACTGTTGTTGCTGATTGTTCTGCTGAATCAGCCCATTGATATAACAGTATTCTACATCACACAAGTGGCAATACTGTCTGGAATTCAAAATCCTATGGGGAACTTCTAAGATTGACAGTTGGTTGTCATGTTCTGTTTTTCACCCATATTTCTACGTACTCTCACGAATTGCAAACCCGAAATATCCCGATCATACAAAAATACTACCAATACGGGAGGTTATATGAGAAACTTTCTGTCCAGAAATTCCTGAAATAATTGACGAAAAATAATGGAAATAGCAAACGCCGTGGGAGCAAACTCAGGTGCTCCAAGGACCAGCAGAATTATGCTGGAAGGAGTGGGAGCTAGAGTAATAAGGGGCCCTGACTGGAAATGGGGCAAACAGGTTACAGCTTTTAGTTTTTCTGTTGAGAATGAAGATATTAACGGCGTGCATTTTAGGATGGCGGCGAAGGCCATGTAGGCACCGTGCGTAATTTTGAGTCTCCGGATGAAGTTGTCGTTGTATGGGATAATGGGACGGCTGCGAACTACCGCTGCTCGGGTCAGTATGACCTGCGAATATTTGACAGTGCACCGACTGGTGTGAAACACGAAGGGACCATGTGCGATACCTGTCGGCAGCAGCCGATATTTGGGATTCGTTGGAAATGTGCGGAGTGCGGAAATTATGATTTATGTTCCATATGTTACCACGGTGACAAGCATCAATTGAGGCATCGTTTCTATCGGATTACCACGCCTGGAAGTGAGCGTGTATTCCTGGATACTCGCCGGAAAAGTAAGAAGATCGCTGTTCGTGGCATTTTTCCGGCAGCACGTGTCGTCCGTGGAGTCGATTGGCAATGGGAAGACCAAGATGGGGGCAATGGAAGGAGAGGCAAAGTACAGGAAATACAAGATTGGTCAGCTGCAAGTCCACGTTCAGCTGCATACATTGTTTGGGATAATGGCTCAAAAAATTTGTATCGCGTTGGCTTTGAAGGAATGGCTGATTTGAAAGTGGTCAATGATGCTAAGGGTCAGACGGTTTACCGTGATCATTTACCGTGCCTTGGAGATCAAGGTTCGGGACGGTCTGGCCCTCCCGATTTAAAGATTGGAGACCAAGTGAATGTCGACTTAGAATTAGAAATAGTGCAGTCTCTTCAACATGGCCATGGTGGATGGACTGATGGGATGTTCGAGTGTTTGAGTAGTACTGGCACTGTGGTTGGAATCGATGAAGATCATGATATAGTTGTAGCTTATAATAGCGGGAATCGTTGGACGTTTAATCCGGCGGTTCTTACAAAGGTTGCAGCTCCTGCCGTAGGAGAAGGCTTTAACGAAACACCTCAGCAGCAGTTTGCTGTCGGCGATGTTGTGCAGATCTGTTCCGACTTAGAACGTATAAAGATGCTGCAACGAGGACATGGAGAATGGGCAGATGGAATGACTCCTGTAAGTGTGTAAAATGGTTTCAATATGACTATTTAATTAACTAATCTAGTGGTTAAGAAAATAAACATTAATTTTCGTAATGCATACACTATTTTAATAATTTCATTAGCTATCTATTAATAATGGGTAAAAGTAAACTTGGTACTCATGAAAGTTTTAATTGACGTTGAGCTGATTGCTTTTGGGTTTGACGCGGGCTGGTAGCTAAAATAGCTGCTATACTACTGAGACTATTTATTTTAATTTCTTTCTCTTTCATATTGTTGCGTCTAATGCCTGATTGCACCGCATTTTTAATCATTGATTAAATTTAAGACGTGTTTAGAATGTGACAATCGTGAATACATGACAGCATAATGTCAATCGCCATCTAATTGACACTCAAACTTCAACTTAAGTGTCAGTTAGAATGCATCTGACATTATGCTGGATCTACGTTTAATATCGCATTCTAAACACGACTTAAATTTAATCAATGATTAAAAATGCGGTGCAATTGGGCATAGGTCTAATAACTTAAACATTAGATGCTTAACCTTCTAGATTATTTGATTAAATGATTATACTATACTGTAAGACCGTTATAATTTACGCATTTTAAATTTACTTTCATATTTGCAGTTATAAATAACACAGGTGCATCAGTATAAGAATCTATGATCAAAGTTATGAATTAAGCATTAATTTGTAACTGCAACAATAATAAGAAGTAATGCCAGAAGTGCTACTGGTAAAAAAAATATTCAGATCCAAGATTTTGTGCATTTGAATTTTATGTTCAATTCAGGATGATTGAAAAAGATTTGTGAGGCTTGATTAAGACTGTGTTGTCACTTGTGCGACATAATACGGGTATTATTGCCAAAATGATTAGATTTTACCAAGAATTATATTATAAATTTTTCTGGCAGGTTGAGGGCGCAATAATTATCTTACATTATGAAAAATAGTTAAGAAAAAAAAGAGAGTAGATATCAACCATTTTATTTAAGAAATTAAAATTCCAAAATAATAAAATGTAGATGCAATAATGTAACTAATAGTATGTAATAGTAAAATCTGGTAGATTTTCGAAAATAATTTGTTCATTTATCATTGTTTCAAAATCATCATTTTTCTGTTTGTTCTTTAATCTTTCAAGTAACGAATGATGAGCGTAATTGATGAAATGCGAGTGAATATTGAAAAATATACATAATTTTTTTTGTAAAATCTTGTGAGAGTTCAAATTTTAAAATTATGTTAAAATAGTCAATCATGTTATTTTACATTTTTCTACCTATAACAATTTAACACTGTTAAAATCTGTTAATTATGTGCCAGTTAGCAACACTGAATTAGAATGGAATGGTACAGTAGTGGACATTAAAACCCGGGCAAGAATTTGATATGTCGTGCGTATTTCAACAAATTTACTAAATCAGGCTTTTATTGAGGTTATTCTGTCAAAATAAATAAATAAAATTTGTATGAAACGTCAGAATTACTAGTGATATTTTGTATAGGTGTTAAACGTATTACAAATTGTACAAATGACGTGCCCCGATTTTATTGGTTGGTCGCTGTTGCCAACAACACCATAATCATCATAGAGAGAGTAGTGAATCGAAAACGCTATTAAATGATCAAAAAAGCACGGATTTTTTCCTAATTAATATCCATAGGGCCGTTTTCATAATAGTGCTAAAGGAGACTTTAATTTAAAGTCACTTTAAGCATAAGAAAACTAATATATTTTTATAGGTTAAAGTCACTTTAAATTTAAAGTTTTATTATGAAAACGGCCCATAGAATAATTAAATAAAGTAGATAGTACGTACAAAGTGTTACTAAAGCCAAGTAATTAATTGAAACCACAAATATTACTCTTGCGTCGTTGTCATTGCAAACTGCAGAGCTACTCTACACCTACATAACACTTATCTTTTTTTTTTTAATGAAATGAACACAGCGCGGATTTTTTATCGATTTACGTAGCTTATATAAATCCTTTTCGCTGCATAGGATAACTGAATAAAGTAAATAGCATCATACACTTATAAGGTCTGTTTGTTTGCATGGCTTGGAGTTACTCTAAAAGCTATCAAGTCTAGTTTTCAGTCAAATTCGAAGTTTATTCAACACGAGATTTAGGAATTTGACTGCAAACTAGATATAATAGCTTCTAGAGTAACTCCAAGCAATATAAACAAACAGACCTATAATTTGTGCATCGTTGTCAATACGAACCGATTTATTTTTCATGAGCCCCGGACGTTACACGATTTTTTTTCTCCTACAGCACGGTATAGTTGGTAACACTACAGTTGGCCTAAAAATTGTAGAAATTTTATGCAATCATTGTTTCTATAGTATTTTTATTTTCAGAGAAAAGGGCGCTGGGTTTAGTACAAGAAAAAATAATTCCTGTGTTTATGGTTTTCTTGAAATTAAAATTAAAAAATATTGCTAATTCATGGGTTACGTTCACAATCATAGCTCCGAGAGCGTCTTGGGCGTGTAATCGCGTCTTTCTCACTCACGATTTTTAACATATTTTGCGTCTCACTCATCCGTTTCAAAACGACTTGTGTTTACATTATTTCCATGACAACGGGCGCACTCTAAGCATCCTACTTAAAAGTGGGATGTGAAAAGTGCGTCCGTTGTCATGGAAATAACGTAAACAAAAGACGTTTTGAAACGGATGAGCGAGACGCAAAATATGTTAAAAATCGTGAGTGAGAAAGACGCGATTACACGCCCAAGACGCTCTCGGAGCTATGATTGTGAACGCAGCCCTGGGGGTTATTCTCGAACTGGAGAGAAGTGATCGCTCCCGAAAATGACGCATTTCTCGAAAGGTTTGTATAGGTTTATATGAGAGTCTACGTCATTTTGACGTCACTCCCACAAAACGAACCCTCTCCCTCGTTTCGAGAATAACCCCCTGGTGTATAACTGTGTATAGAAATGGATCGCATTAGTGATGACGTCAAAATAGGCACGAAAATTCAAATCCGAGTCATTCCCATTTTGATGTGAAATAAATTGAACCTTAAGGCATAAGGCAATAAACGTCACTTTACAAGGGTCACCTGACTCGAAATCATCCGTCTAAGGTATCAAAAATATGTGTTTATGGCGAAATAAAAATGTTGCAGCCTATAGTCGTACATGACATGCGCACGAGCTACTGCTATCGAATACATAACCTAATTGTCACTTGTTTCTGTTTCCTATGTTCGATAGTTATCTCTGTTTACTGTTTTTGTGATTGTTGGTATTTGTTCTGTTGTCTGTTTATCTGATTTTTGTTCGTTGGTGTTTGTCCTGGTTCCTTGTGTTCATAGGTTTTCGGTATGTACAACAACAAACAGTGTTACATCATTTTCATGTCGCTATAAATAAATATTTAGATACCTTATGCCCGATTTCTTCATCGCCTTATCTTGAGGTTAAATTTATCTGTCAGTTAGATTGTGACACATAGTTTGTGTATTGCCAACTGTACGTCACATTCCAACTGTTAGATAAATTAACTTTAGGTTAAACATGGTGAAGAAATCGGCCATTAGACGGACACTTCATGTCTTAAATATATGTAGTGCTTGCGTACGAGTGGCTCAAAAACTGATCCTTATAAAGTGACCTTTATTGCCCTATGCCTTAAGGTTCAATTTATTTTATACCAAACTGGGAATGACTCGGATTCAAATTTCGTGCCTCCTCTGACGTCACACTAATGCGGTCCATTGCCGTCACCAACAGTTGTTGCCAACCAGTAAAACTGAAAAACCGCTCTTGTTGTGACAAGAAATCCCATTTCATAGATGAAGATGAAAATCCCTTTCTATATTGAAATATTTAAGTATAAGCAGGCTTACGATTTCGGCCCACGTCGCATTTAAACATACTTATTGAAAATTTGCTATGGGTCACGCGATCGCAGTAAATAATAAAGTTTAACATAAATCAAAAAAGTATGTAAGACAATATTTACTACCTGCCGTGTTGTGCGAAGCCGGGGAATTTGCAATCCAATATGTTCGAAGTGGGCCGAAATCGTAAGCCTGATTTTAAGGAACCTCTAAAAGCGTGCCCGCCTGTAAAAATTATTCCTTTACCGGTTTTGTATAAAAAAGAAAACGAAAAAGTATTAAATCGTCCCATCTGGCAACACTGCCAATGAAAAACAAGTGTCACAATGTAACATATGTCCAAGTCCTGGGTGGCTGTGGAATCCAACATAAATGTCGATTCTTAGTTTGCATCGTTGAATTGATGTCTCAAACATTGACTGTTAGAAAACAAATAAATTCTTGTTTACGTATTTCATGTTTTATTGTAATTTGAAGTAGTAATTAGTTAAAAATGGTTGACTCCACAGCCACTCAGGACTACAATAATTGTTGGACACATGTTAGAAAAAATGCCTGAAAATTAAAATCTGTATAGAATATAATAATAAAGTAAAGTAACAACGACAGATTGACAGTACAAAAAGCAAATACAAGGCTTCAAAGTCTCCAAAAGTTCCTCAAAGTAATCGCTTTTAATAAAAAAAATCTCTTTGTCTCTTTTGGGTATAAAAAATCTCCAAAAAGGGATAAATCACTCAAGTTGGCCACTCTGGTAACAAATGCCTAAGGTTATGTGCAGTGTTGCCGGTAGATTATCAAGAAAAGAAGCAGACCACTTAAAAGAAGATTTTTGAATAGGAAGATTATATATTCTAAGTAACAAAAAACTTTATTCGCTAAACAGCAACTTTTACGATATTTTGCAAATACATTTTCAAATATTGGCCGCGTTCAGGTAACTGCAGCGCTGCAGTGCTTTAATAAAGCGTAAACCTAAACGAGGTGTACGTGACATCATTGTTTATAGCGCTTTCTTCAAGCGGCCGCCATTTATCAAGTGGGGGTATTTATATGCTACATTGCAGCGCTGCATTACAGCGTAAGGAATTCATAACCTCTACAACTAAATCAAGTTCAGATAATTTAAAGCACTACAACTTTACGCTGTGCTGTAACGCTGAAACAATTTTTTTACTGAACGCGACCATTGTAATATTGCTGTTTTCATTCTGTATTTTTCATAATGTCGCAACTTTAGATCCCTCATATTTCACAACGTAATTTTTAGATTTAACTTTGTCTCTTGTTCAGTGAAACAGTCTTTAGGAACAAGTAACCTCAGACTCACGATGAATTGAATACTATCGGTGGCAGCATTCTCGCAAGTGAGATAGCGAACCGTTACGTCACCGCATACCCACTTCTCTTTTTATACAATAAGGTTTTTTTGGCGAGTAACCGGTTACAATAGCGTAGGTTAGCAGTAGTGACGTTACGGTTACGTGGTAACGTCACGGTTAGTAAGAGTCGCCAAAACTAAATAGTTGCGGAGCAAAGGAGAATCCTACTAGAAATTACGGATACCTTAAATACTGAAACAAGTAATCTTAAATAAATATAAAGTTGAGTCTGTGGTCGAAGTTAATACGCACTGACAGATACACCAGTTGAAAAAAGGACAAAACTAATTGAATAAGAGAGAGATAGCAATGTTCCACAACTCTCTGACCGGATTAGGAAAATAGTAACCGGAGTAACGTATGTGACGTCATAACAACAGTTACCGGTATCTCATAAAATGGAGTGCTTACTTCTTTTACCTTACCACACATAACCGGTTACTCGCTATTAATCTTTGATTAACTGTTAACCGTGACAGTTAATGATTGGTTGATAATTAATGTGTTAGAGGGAGAAGCGGGCATGCGAAGACGTAACGGTTCGCTATCTCACTTCAATGCTGCCACCGCTAGTATTCAATTCACCGTGCCTTAGACCTTACTTTGGCTTTAGCCCAGAAAAAAGCATAAAGTTCGTAATAGGTGGCTCTTCAGTTCAGATTTTTACATTGTAGTAATAGATGTCGCCATCACAATCATGGTTGTGGCATCGTGTTGTACAGTTATCACTAAGATATCAGGATGTTTCACTTTGCATAGTGTTTTTCCCTTATTGCACGCGCTATTTTAAAACAAAATTTTCACACTTCACTGCAGTGTCAATTTTAGAATTTACGTAATAATTTAAATTACAGCTCCTTGATTATCATAGCTGGCTCGTCGTCCATTTTGGATCTCAGTCAATTGGTGTTGTGTATGTGGTTAACATATTTGTTAAAATATGACCGGATGTGCAGCTTCTAATTGTTTCAAATCATTCACGAAATGGTTTCAAATTTTTCAGGCAAGTAATTTCTTTTCATCATAAAAATAATATATTTATATAACCTCACATTGGGCTCACATTGAGCTACAAAAGGGACGACCAGCTAGCTGTCTTGTATATAGTAGCTATAATTTAAATAACAGATGTAAAGTTAAAAGTTATCAAATTGAATAATAGATGGCGCTAGATCAACCAAACGTTTTGATAAAAAGTTGTCAAATATAAACTCAAGACGTAATAGCTTTCAGCTATTTAGAAATAGCGTACCAGAATCTAGTAAATAATAATAGATCTATTACGAAAGTAATAGCACTGGCAACGCTGCTTTTGCCATATTCACAATGACAATAAAGACTGGTTTACACAAAGGTTTTACGCTTTAATGACGATGGTGTCCGAAATTTTATGTCCGTATCTGTACATCCTATTCTGACTCTCTGTCATTTTGCTACTAAAACTGATTTATTAAATTCATTACCTATTTACTGCTTTTGCAAGTTCTCTATCCTTTTTTATTTTTACCTGTAGCCTATATTCAATCTCGTTAGTTCTTCTGTTAGTTCATCTTTAAAATGTTTCATATTGCTTCTAGTCAACTCTCTTCTCCTTATTCCCAATTTAATCTCTGTATTCGTTACTTTTGACCCTTTCAGTTTTTGCATCGTTATTAATTTTTTAAAATTTGTTTCATGTTCATTAGGTACTTCTTAGTTTTTGGAATTTTATATTTTCTTCTTTTTTTTCAATTTTTATGTTTCCCGTTGTCAGATTTGTGCTTTTCTTTAATTTTTGTTTAGTTATTAGTTATGTATACCATTTCTTTACGGCCAGTAATTCCTTAATTTGTGCTTACTTTGTAGTATGTACTTTGTTTTCATTTGATTTTCTTTTCATTGCATCCCGATCATTTGAATTGTTTATATTATCAGATTATTTTTCCTTTTGTCTTTATCTAGATCCTTTTTTTTTCTACATCATTCCCTTTACATTTTACTTATATCACGGCTTTTTTAGTTCCTTGTTTATTTTTTCGTGCTTAACTTATTACATCATCTTCATCATGCTTGTCATTTTTATCATTTGCTTTCCATTACCTTTTCCTCGTTTTATTATTATGATGATGTGTTTTGATACTTTGATAGACATCTCTTTTTCTCTTATCAAATTCTGATCTACCGCCATCGTCGCTCTCTTTGTCGTTTTCGATGTCTCTTGTTTACTTGAATAACTTTTTGTTTTTATTTTTCTCAGTTTCGTTTCTGTGCCAATTTGCAAATCGTTTTTCTAAAGTAGCCACCCCTTCAAATTAACATTGTTCGAAACTTTTATTTTTTTTGCCTGGATTTTGATTTTCTTTATGTGTACACGTTCTCAGATCAAATTGTTTACCACTTACCTATTCGAATCTGTTTCATTCTTATTTACTACTTATTTATTAAACCTTTCAGCATTTTAATTTTTTCTCGTTACCTTTTATTTTGACAAATTTGCGCCACATAAAGTTTATTCATTGAAGTTAGTAGTTTTAGACCCAACAGTTAATAAATTTTTTCAGCTGATGCCATTTAATGTAGTTTAATTCAGTGTGACATTTTGCAATAAGAAGTAATGAGTTGTAAATTAGTTAGTTGCAAAGAATTTTTTGTTTCAGACTTTAGGTAAAATTGGCCACATCCAACAAATTTACAACGACAACGATCTGAAAGTCGAAGTCTGCAACACCACCTGGACTTACAATCCTTTGGCCGTAACAAAAGTCGCCAGCAAGGATGGCACCATGCACGGAACCACGAGCGGCGAACGATTAAGCGCCCTCCTCAAAAAATTATTTGAAACCCACGTTTCCGGCGATGTAAACGAAGAACTGGTCAAATCTGCGGCGAATGGGGATGGACAGAAATGCGAAGAAGTCTTGAAGCAGAGCACCACCGCAGGAGCCGGAATCGGTCCTGATGTTAATGGGGTCTTTGCCGGACACACCGCTCTGCAAGCCGCAAGTCAGAATGGTCATTTGGAAGTTATAACCGTGCTGTTGAGGTTCCACGCCGACGTGGAGATTGAGGATAAAGATGGAGACAGGGCTGTACATCATGCAGCGTTCGGGGATGAACCTGCTGTAGTCCAGTTACTAGCTCATGCTGGCGCCGATCTAAACGCAAGGAATAAGCGAAGACAAACAGCTCTGCATATCGGTGTGAATAAGGGGCACATAGGGGTTGTTAAGATGTTGCTTGATTTAGGTTGTCATCCGAGCCTTCAGGTAAGCAACTTCTATTTTTAATCAAAAAAGAGAATACAATTTTGTAGTTAATTAATAATTGCCGACAGCACAAAAATAATTTTATTTATTATGCTGAGTGTTGTCGTTAGTTTCCCTTTTTGAATTTTATGGTAATATTAAAATATTAAGCGCAGCTTTATGAAGACGAAATGAAAGCACATTCTATAACAGTTATAAATTTGAGTTTAGGGTTTCCCCTTATAAAATTATGGCCCCTTAAAGTTGACAATTTATTGTCCAACTTGAAAATACTTTTACAGTTATTCTAACGTAACTTTTAAATGACTTAATCGAGGAGTATAATTTTTAGGATTAGGAAGTAATCATACATCATATCACTTTTTAAAATTTGGTTTTCTCGTATCGCTCTTTCAGTTTGGAAGAAATGCATAAAGCATATTGGTTATTTATTTGAAACACAGAGCTTTTTTTTTGAAGAAATTGAATGGAATCGAATTATGTATTTGTTTCCCGTGAAGATAACGTAGTACAATAGATGTTTAAGAACATTTTAAAATTGTGGCCAAGTAAAATATTATTTAAAAGAAGCAACGAGCCGTCTCAGCCAAGGCGAAGACTCCATCCTTACGTTCGATTTTAATTAGCGATAATCCTTTTTCTCGCCGAAATTTGACACGTTGATTGATAACTATTTAAAGCCATGAAAAATGTATACGTGCTCAACTTTTCGCTTTTGTTAAATTACAAGTGGTGAGCGATCAATTACTGTCATGACTCGCCCTTCAGTTAAAAAGCTTCGACTTGTATTACTTTACTTCCAAAGTGGCAAAGTTCATGCTAATAACGACGAACATTTTTTATCCGTGTAACTTCGCAACGTGCTCCCTAACCGGTTTAGATTTTTATTCGGTTTTATTATTATTTCGCTTCGGAGTGCCGGGATGCATTTTTGCGAATTAAGTACTTGTTTATTCTCTCGGCGCCGGTAAGTCCGGAACTTACGAAGAAATAAATTTCGTAACTTTGTTAAATTCCGGAGTTTATTTATGCAAAGTAATATAATAATAGGCCACGATTTTGAAAGCTCTAACAGGAATTTATATATTTTCGTCAGTGGTTAGCACTTCAACATTAAATGATACATAAGAAGTATAGTATAGGTACATCAGATAAGCATACTAGAGCTCATTCAATTAAAGAAAAACACTCTGACGTCATGAAAGTTGCGGGAAATTGAAATGCACGGGAAGAAGTGTTAATCTTATCAGATGTATGTTCCACTTGGTGTTATTAGTGTTCCAAAAAACTATGTATTTATGAAGTTTACCTCCCCTACATTGACGTCCATACCAAAACTCTAACCGAATTAACTTCATTTCCCTCAATGATGTCAAAGTTTCACGATATCACCAGAAATAATGGTGAAAAATAAATGTTCAATTATTCAAATTTGAGACTCCTGGCTTATATGGTAGAAATCCTTTCCTTTTCGGTTTTTCCAGCAAACGTCTGGAACCATCTACCGTTCGACTCGAAACTTACCGGAATAATCCAGAAGATAGATAGATGGCTTGATTGATGTAACAATACCTATTGTTTCGTTCAAACTTGAAAAAAGGTGGAAACGTAACAGAAATTGCTATATTATAAAATAAAGGACTTTACTTGCTCGTTAACCCATACCAAAGTCGCTGCATACAATGGTAACTTAATGATAGCTCATTTTAAGTAAAAAAGTTCCTATAAACATGTGGCCTAAAATGCTTCGTTTTAGGGACTACATCACCTTGTATATTGCAAACGGAGAATTTTAGGCCACATGTTTATAGGAACCATACACATGCGAAGCCAGCGCCACCAATGACCATATTGTGCATTAGTGGTATGAAGACACGAGTTGTTTCAAATTATTAGTTTACATTTGAACTTGAATATTGTAATGTATTTTAATGCCAGGAAGCTCAAGCATTATGTACTATAATCGTAAGTTGTCACAAGAGTGATATCATTCCCATGCAATGAGTCTTAAGATATATTTTCATATCACTAATTCACAAATCACCACCCCAGGCGGCGCTGAACGCAGACATGTGCATGGCGCCTATAGGGGACGTTTCTACTACGCCTTCAAATTTTATTTAGATACACCCTGTATGCTGAGCGCTAAGATTTAGTCGTAGGATTTAATACAAAAGCGTGCAAGTCAAAACAAAATATACCATGTAATAAATTCGAGTACGTAACTGTCAAAAAGAAACCAACAGAATAACATTATTTTGTAAGACGTGCTTTGAGAAGAAAACGCATCTTAATTTCTAGCCTTGAGCATGGCCAGCTCCATTAACATTCACTGACGTGTATGTGGCCGTTTCAATTCGCCTAAAATTCGGTTCCGAGAAAGCATGCCGTGGAGTACTCCCTTCAGCGCTCCCTATTATGCTTCGGGCACATCTGCGTTAACGTCTAACGGCATTCTAACGGACAAGAACGCGACAATTAATGAGAGAAAAATTAATGCGCTAAGTTTTACATTGGTGGTTAACGTCATTATTTGTCCCACATTTCGCTCCGAAGTAGCCGCAGTAGTGGTATTTTATTTGAATATTGGCAATTTTATCTTAAATGTCAAATATCACAGGAGTTCTATTAAAATATTTTAGCATTTTCCGTTTCCTAACATTCAGAAATTATATTTTAAATTAGTACTTGAAATAATGAAAGAAACCTGCAATCAAAACTAAGATAGTACGTGACTAAAAACACGAGATGTCGCTGTTTTCGTGCAAAAAAATGTATGTTCTGTCTTCCTCACATATATCTTTCTTTATCTTTGGCAACAACTATGCGATACGTTCGCCGGCAATCCTTTTGATGTGTATCAAAAACCGCCAGCCCAGCTATCGTCTAGCGCGCAATGCCATTCTCAATGCCGTTACAAAATTAGTGCCATATATGCCAATAATCCGTCGTTACACTATCGTTGTCGGAGCCACGCTGCGTCTAATGTGCTGCCTAACGTGATTTTTCACGTCTAACTTGACAATAATTGTATGTGTAGCGACTGATTAATGGCAAATTAGATGTTAAAAATGACGTTAGGCAGCACATTTGCCGTTAGTGTGGCTGAACCATTAAAGATACTACAAAACTACTGACAGTAACTTAATGACAACTGCAATTACTTAAAAACTCACGAGAGGCGCTGAGTGGAGTACCGTCAAAATTTTTAAAAGTCGAATTGAAACGGCCTTACATAAACGTCAGTGAATGTTAATGTAGCTGGCCATGCCTTGAGCAATGTGGTTCGTCCCTACATGACGAGATGACGCCACTATCTGCTTGGTGACGTCACACCTCGCAAGTGTCACTCTCAAAACAAAACCATGCTTTAACACGAATTGCGGTCAAGGGCAGAGTTAAAAGCCTCTCATAATTTTTTTCGTTTACGATATTTATTGTCTTCTTGCAGCTGCGTGCCATTCATAAAACAATTTAAATCGCTCGTCTTGTTTCACGGCCGCAGAAATTTAAATCGCTACGGTATTTATGAAAACATTGACTCAAAATAATGCAAATTTCAAGTTGCTCCGATTGCAAAATTGTATTAAAATATTTTGTTTGAAATAATGTCAGAAACGTTTTCCCGAAGTTTGGTGCATCATCACTGAAACACCCTGTATTGGGGACAAAATGTTCACGTTATAAGGCGATTCTCAGAGGAAACAATAACATTCAGTGAGTTGGTCGCAATCGTAGTAGGCATATTGCTGTGATATTTGCCGTAGGATAATACAAAATTAAAATTTTAAAAGGCAAAATTGCCATAAACAGAAACAAATAAAAAGACCCTTATTTTCGTAACACAAGAGACGCAGTGTAGATAGTGTACATAGAGAGTTTAGTTAAAAAATAAAAAACGATACCATGTAAAATACAATGGGTAGAGGATTTTTAGAAATTAAAAGACAGTCAATCTCTATAAAAAAATCTATTTTTTCACCACCGGTTTCGTCTAACAGACATTATCAAGTGCGTACACAGCAGGTGTGCAAAATCACACACGCGCAGTACTTCTAGAGGCAGCCTGGGTGGAGTTCTGTAAGGTTATGTAGCGATTTCACAGAAAGCCGAACACTCCGCTAACTGCAAGGCATTGGCCGGTCCAGGCTAATCAGTCCGGGAGAAAAAGAAGGCTTGTCTACCTTGATGATGGCCGAAGGGTGCGCCTCAGGGCGTCTCAAATTTTAGATATAAAAGGTTGACTACGATGAACTGTTACAACAGAAACTGAAAACACAAAACAGACTGTAGTAGTGAAAGTGTGCGGAAGTGAAGTTAATTTTAAGTTTTTTAATGAAAAACACTGAACAAAGCTTTTGATTTCGAATTAAGAATAGTTTCCTATTTTATGAAATTAAGTTTTGACGTTGTGGTAAGCAGAGATGTGAGGTTAGAAATTAGAAATTTGTTAACGTAAACAAGCAATTGTACATACCAATATTAGTCCAGTCAACGAAGTGGTTGTAGAGGACATGGAGGGGGGGGGAGAATTTTTCTCTTCAGGAATGTGTTGGGGGTAGTTAGGAGGTAAACATACTAAAAGTCCCCACCACTACCCCTGCCGTTTCAGGGGTCGAGTGGAAGAAGAAGTTCCCTTTTTTCGGTTTTTCGCTTATAACTCGGAAACTGTGCGTCGTACGAAAAAAGTATTCAGTACAAAATGGGTAAACATACTAAAAGTCCCCTACCCCTGCCGCTTCAGGGGGAGAGGAGGAAGAGAAGCTCCTTTTTTTCGGTTTTTCGCTTATAACTCGGAAACTGTGCGTCGTACGAAAAAAGTATTCATTACAGAATCAAAGACAATTAAATTTCCTACAAAAATGTCTATATTCATTTTCTTCCTATGTGTTATGGTTTCCGAGATATTCGCCAGCGAAAATAGATAATTTTCGAAAAACTTTTTTTTGCCTCACGTTTATCTTTTTGACGACTAATCTGTAAAACAAAAGGCTGAGGAATTAGAAGGACAAGATTGACGAAAATCGTGAAGCAAGAAAAGTTTTTCGAAAATTATCGATTTTCACTGGCGAATATCTCGAAGCTCTTTATAGGAAAATGAATATAATGTAAGTAGTGTCTATTCTTCGAATGAATGAACTTTTTCGTGCGACGGTTATGTAATAACTTCTTCCTCTCCTCCTGAAGTGGCAGGGGTAGAAATGAGGATTTTTGTTATTCTAATCAAACACATTCCTGAAGAGAAAAATTCTCCCCCCCCTCCATGTCCTCTACAACCCCCATTTGGGCATTAATTGACTGGACTATACATACCGTCTGTTTGATTATAAGCTATAACTCATTTATTTTTGCTTAAACTCCGAGTAAAGTGTATATATTCTTAAATGGGACGTTGTTTTCTAGAGAATGAAGTACAACAATATTTTTTTGGCTACACCGTATAGGAGTCATGACGTCGTCGACATTTTTTTTAAATGGCACGATGAAATTTTTTTTGCGAAATACAATAGAACATCCTTTTCTCTTTTCAACCACATAAAATTTTTATATCCTTACATAAGAAAATGTTCGAGAAAACTGAAAAAAACTACCTACATAACTTACCATTTTAACATTTTAAGGCACGGTAATATTTCTAGCATGCTAAGAGTTATTATACTGAAATTTGTCGTACTTTATCTAATTTTGATAAAACAATTTCTAAAATACCGGCACTGTCAATCTGACTTATAATTAGTTTGAAATGGTGAGAAATGAATAACATTAATGAAGAAGCCGATATGCTAGAGGTTTACTACGAATGTAGAAAAAACAGTGTCAGTTTGACAGTGCCGG
This sequence comes from Dorcus hopei, assembly GCA_033060865.1. NCBI lineage: Eukaryota > Metazoa > Arthropoda > Insecta > Coleoptera > Lucanidae > Dorcus > Dorcus hopei. The sequence goes on along the minus strand of CM065426.1, from coordinate 7,144,267 downwards.
TATTTTAGAAATTGTTTACCAAATTAGATAAAGTATGACAAATTTCAGTAAGTACTCATAGCATGCTAGAAATATTAGCGTGCCTTAAATTCAAGTGGAGTTATCTGGTAGTTTTTTCAGTTTTCTCGAACATTTTCTTATGTAAGATATAATATGTGGTGAAAGAAAAAATGTTCTATTGTATTCTGCGTCATCGTGCCATTTAAAAATGTCGAAATGACTATGGTAACCAAAAAAATGTTTATCATTCTCTGAAAACAACGTCATTAAATATACACTTACTGAGTGTTTAAGCAAAATAAATGAGATTATAACAGAACCTGTAATCAAACAGACGGTATACTGGGTGTCCGGTAAAGAATGGGCCATACTTCAAAGGTGGCTTCTTTGGATCAAAATAAATCGATTTAGATCAATTTATCTTAGTACAATTTTGCTTTATTAAAAAGTTATGGCCTTTCAAAGATAATTTTTTTATATCAATATTTTAGCAAAACTCGCTCATTTTTGGAGAGATTTAATTGTAATTTGATATTTAGAGGTTTTTTGTACTGCTGAATCTGAATATCTGCTTATTTTTAAGGTAACGTATAGAGGGCACTCTGGAGCCCCTGACATTCTCTTGTTTATTGTCGTACTTTTTTTTACGTGAATACTTTTAAAATATGTTTCGTTTTCTTGAAACGACATTTAATTTACTTTAAAAAAGGTATATTTGTCACATGTCGCTAAAGTACACCAGTTTTGAGAAAAATGGCTTTGAATGTGAAAATGTTGAATACTTACTACACCAGTAACGCTACTTCAGGATGAAAAGACAATTACCTAAAGTTGCACTACTTCGTAATTTACTTAAAGTTGAAAAAATTTTACAATTCCACATTTAAATCAACGGTACATTACGTAAAAAATTCTTATCATGTTTGCTATGGCCGCATATTTCACTCATAGTTTAACTTTCAACTTCAGATTACTCCCATAGTAAAAATTATAAAAACAGTTGTTCCCATGGAAATAAAGTGAAGATTAAAGTTAAACTGTAACTGAAATACGGGTCTATGTGCCTGATTCAACGTAGACCTAAAACAGTAATATTCAGCATTATCATATTCAAAGCCATTTTTCTCAAAACTGGTGTACTTTAGCGACATGTAACAAGTGTACCTTTTTTAAAGTAAATTAAAAGTTCTTTCAAGAAAATGAATATAATTTAAAAAATATTCACGTTAAAAAAATGTATAACAATAAACAAAGGAATATCAGGATCTTGAGAGCGCTCCCTACATGTTACGTCAAAAAATAGGAAGATATTCAGATTCAACAGTACAAGAAACCTTTAAATACCAAATTACAATTAAATATCTCCAAAATGAACGAGTTTGCTAAAAATGAAATAAAATTATCTTTGAATAACTTTGAATGGCTGGTAATACTAAGATAAATTGGTCTATATCGATTTGTTTTGACCCAAAGAAGCCACCCTTGAAGTATGGCCCATACTTTACCGGACACCCGGTATAAATGTAACAAACAGTGCTTATGATCAAGTTCAAGTTGTATAGTTGCGGACAGAAAATTTCGTACCTATGCACAGTGGGTCAGAATCCACTAATGCTGGCCAAAATTATATATTGTAAAATTTTCGTTTTATCTACATAATTGTTATTTTAATTAAAAAAAGAAACAGTAACTGCAACTAGAAATTAATCATATTCACGTGAAATTTTTTTTCACCATCTGCAACATCGGAATTACTCATTTCATCTAATTCTTTAAGTGTAGCTAATAATTTTAATACTTCTGGCAGAAGTTATTTTAAAAATGATGGTAGAAATTATTTTAAAAATATGTATCTAATAATGTTTTACTGCAAATACATGAAGAGCGCTAAACAATGACCTTTGTATTTGTAGAACTGCAGAATATAACACACATTCTGAAGTTTCGCATGGAAGTTGGAATAACTTTTCGAATAGCACATATTAGCAGCTAATTTTTTCACATAAATTAGTTAAGATTACAAGCTATGCCATATGTGAAAAGTACAGTTGGATCTAGTCGGATTAATTGGGTACGTCTACAATTCGAACAAGACCAGATTTTATTTTATTTAAAAATTAATGTAATTTAAATGTGCATAAATAAATAATGTCTCACAGTAAATATTAAAATTTTAGTTATATGATCTGTACTTACTTTTATTCGTTTCTTCCATTTGTAATGAATTGAGCAACTTAACAAAATAATTGAGTCAATAACAAAATAAAACATACAATCAGTTCTTTTAGAAACCTTCTCGTTTGACGATTGCAATTAAGTACGCTCTCTTTGTTATTTCCTACTGCAGATGTAATCCGCTTATTTTTCATACTGTCATAAGCCACGGAATATTTTGTTACATTTTACGGCTATTTTACAGTATTTTATTTCATTCGATAATTTTGAATTTTGGTCAGCTTTTGCAGAATCTGACCCACTGTGCTATGTCACCGACATTCCACTGACCTAAAAGTAGAAAAATTCCTTTATGTATACGTCAGATGAATGACAGTGACATCCGAATTTTTCTGTCCGCAACTGTACGTGGAAAGAAAGGAGCCAAGCCCTCAGGCAAAACTAATTCAAACCAAAACTACAGAAAAATTCCAAATTGCCCCTTTTCATAGCAAAACATACATACATTTGCCAATGTAGAACCTCCAAAATAAGAAAAAGGTCCAAAATCACAATTATTGCTTGTGTGTAACAGAATCCAGCCTTTGAAGCGGCTGCATGTTTTTCTACAGCGTTGACGTTAGACGACAGCGCTGGATACAGAAAATTGCAGCCAAAAATTTTTCGCTAACTGTTTTTAAAGCGCTTGCGAGGAAGAAATTTGTAGGTTATATTTTTAAATACGTTTTGTACCAGAGTGTTGTGTAGTACCACATGTCTTTTATATGTGCAGGTACTGAAAATTAGTTACAGCTGTTCATTTTATTTCTTGCTATTTTTTGAAATGCGCATTTATTGAAACTTCAGATTAATCTGATAAGGTTAGGGTGACGTCAGCGTTCACTTACACCGTCTAATACTTTTGCAGCAAGTCAGTTGGCGCTTGAAGTCACATTGCTGAAACGCTGAATCCTGTTAAGCCGCATCCAGACGACATGGCCAACGTCAGCCAACGTTGGTGACTGCATCAGCAACAAAATTTTTAACCAACGTTGGGCAAGTTTACCAGTTGCACATTGCTTGTTCACATGATTGGATTTGCTTGTCAAACTTCAAAGATAAAAAAGTTCGACCAATGTATAGCGAATAGCTACCAACATTTGTTAAATTAAAAAGTATATGGAGAACGAAGAATATGATACGGTTGTTGCAAGTGCTTGTGTAGTTCTTTCGGATCCCAAATGACTGGGTATTTTTCATAAAGCTGAGGAATTCCAAAATTAACGGTTCTTCCATTCAGTCTCTGATGACGACAGTTTTCTGGTAAAATTAAAAAAAAACAGTAAACCGAAAGCAAGTTAGTACAACTCAACGCGCACAATACACAAAAATAAATAATATCCTAGAAATCTCGTGTGCAAACTGTTCAAATCGTCTGGACGTAAAAACAAACGTGATGGTATGTTAGGGCCAACGTTGGTTAAACTCTTTGATGTGTGTCGAAAAAACCGCCCTCATAGCGAATGCATTCCAATGCCAACATTGGCGATTGGTTGGCATTAATTGGCCATGGCAAACCACCCAATAGCCAACACTGGCTAACGTTGGTTATGTCGTCTGGATGCGGCTTTAGACACAAGCAATGTTAAAATCTGTGACAACCCACATAACAGCAATATGTGTATGTATGTACAAATAATCAGAACATCTTCCCGGTAAGCGGTAGCTTGAGGCTTGAGTCTTGAATTGTTGTTAAAAGAAACGATGGCGATGACATGTTTTCTCTTGAGGAATGGCATTGGATGACGTTATTTAAAATGGGTTTCTTATTTTACTTAAAACGTTTACAAATAACAATTAGCGTAGTCAAGTAACGTGTCTAAAAAGGAAGGGCTCGCTCTTGTTAGTTTTAAAAATTATTTTTGTTCGTAATAAAAATAAAAATAATAAATTTATTACGAGATATTTATGGTATTGTGATTGTTGAATACTAAAATATAAATGATTTCGAAAACCACAGTACTTGTACCTTTTCAAATTCTTTATACCTTTTTCTGAAGATTTCTTTTGGATTTGGTGCTACTTATGAAACGAAGCTTTTCAAAAAATCGTACGTCTATCTATTTTGGACGTAATTCCAATAGATTGAGATGACCTTGCAATTTATATGTATCTTAAACCTTGTAACCAAAGTGTTCTATTCTTGACATTTTTATGTTGAAGAAGTTTCACGTTTCTTTGGGATTCTATGGGATAGAGTGGACGGCAAAATATGTACGAGGGTAGGTGAAAAGAAAAAAGGCCAAAATACGTATGTAATGAGTTTTAACAGTTGTAAGCTCGATAAGGTAATTTGTCTTAATTTATTAATTAACGAAATTGACATTCGTAAATGATTATTTCTGTGGCACAGATGTGATTGTATGTGCACGTGTATTGTGTGAGACAATGGCAGGTACGGCGACGCTGAAACATGGCCGCATTGTGTCTTAATGACGCCGGCTGATAATTAGCTTCAACTACAGACGCTGATTGCAGATTTATGTCGCATATACAAACGGCGTCTTACCGCTCGGTCGGAGATGAATCATCCAGTCGTCTCTATCAACCGGCGAGGACAATAAGTTTTTGTTAAAACTAGATTAGATTTAACTCGATTATCTTTGCGACTATGCCCAGGAGTAAATTTCCTTTATGTTTGACAGATAAACGTGATTTAATTACGCGCGATCTGTTTTCCTTGTTTGCAGACATCCAACACACATCAAACAGTATTAATGTCACTTCTGTGCATGTATCTGGCTAATTTATTGGTTTGATGTTTGTACTCTGTCGACTCAAATCCTCTCAAACTTAAGACTTTGTTTTTGAAATCCCGTAAGATTAAACAAAACAAACAACGTGAGAATACTAATCTAATTATTAGTATTGTATACAGGGTGCTTAAAATTTATCGTATTTCCTATAATATACATACTTACTTTTTCTTTCAAAATTGAATTAAAGTGTGATATAATAAATGCATATCTGCACTTTCGAAAAAGCTTCTATTTTCTTCTTGATTTTTCTGAAGGAGGATCGTGCAGCGTTATTATAACATTCTATCATATTATGTATATGTATAACAAAGTAATCATTTGTATATTCCTGGTTTTACCCCCAAAACCATTAGTTAGTGTTTGAATGAAAACAAGATGGTACTTTCCACCAAGTTTCTTGGTTTTTGCTTTTTTCTAATAGAACAGTCCTATAGTCTAGTAAATTCTAGATTTTGTTGTTTGTTTTGTGTTTTCTATAGACGAGACGAGACGAGTAAATGTATATTGGATTTGTTGTATAAATTAACTGTGTGTTCCATAAATAAACTACAGAATTCATAAAGAATTTACTTTTCACATTTCAGCTGCAATTTTTTAAACACCCTCTCGCACACTAGGGGTTATAAAAAGCGGACGTAGTGTTTGCGTTATGCGGAAACTAGGAACGTCACGAGCCCGACAAACAACTAACAAACGTATTAAATTATATTTAGCCCAAACTTTGTCCATTTATATTCTGCGAGGGACGGATATTTTTAATAATGCCGGCGTGTATGTGCTGCATGCGAAGTTCAGAACGAACGAGTCAACAGCTTGTTTTCAAAGTGCAATCGAATGCGAGTTGAGCACCTGAACTCTCTGTATGAACACGCGAAAAATTGACTGCCATAAAATGCCGAGTCTGCAGGACGTGAACGATTTGGGAATTGCCTTACACGGACATCGAACGACCAAATTTCAGGAATCGTCGCAGTGTAAGACAAGTTTCTGTTCAGCAAAATACCGCCTGAAGTATTATGTTTCTTATCTCTTTCACTCGTAATAATAATTCTGTTTTATCACTTCGAGAGATCATTTTTTTCTCGAATAGATCGTGACTGCGACTAGCAAACTTTTCTCCTTCTTCATCAAACTACAATTCCGATTTATTTTGTAAGTCACCACAATCTCTAATAATTTTTTTCATTTTCTATCATAAAGTAACTTTTATTGTGAAACCAGTGCAGTGCGTGCTTACTTAGTTCCATTTCGGTAGGCCGAAGGAGCAATCAACCAAGATTTATGTTATTGGAAAACTATCTCATTTCAGTTAAATTTATATGTCAATATTTCACACTATTTATTTGTGTAGGAACGTCGTAGAGCGATCTTTATTTTAAACTTTGTTTTTTTTTTTTGTTAGGTTTGATGTGTCGCTCGTTTAGGTCTCGCGACCAACACCAATCCCGTTATTCTGATTATGTAAATACAGTTATTAATTATGAAACTATAAGTGTCCCTTCCCGAGCTAAATTAACAGATATTAGTTTTACACTTCTGACGAACACGTATCGTCTATCGGAAGTATCGGAAACATTGTAGATTATTGTACTTACTAGTTACATTGCTTTTAATAAAGTTAATTAGTAGTTTTGGGTAAGTTGCTCCATGATTGATATTAGTAACCAAAATTTAATAAAGAAACTTTAGAATTTGTCTTAGGGTTACCAAGAAAACGAAGTGTGGTAGGCTAGATGTTTAATGCCGATATGTTTCGACCTCAGAAAAACCTTCGGGGCGATTAGACTAAGTTTGGTCACATAGTTTCACATATTTATTTATTTTTTTAATTGTGAACGTATGTGACCAAACTTAGTCTAGTCGCCCCGAAGATGGCCTTTTCTGAGGTCGAATCATGTCGGCATTAAACATCTAGTCTACCGCACTTCGTTTTCTTGGTAACCCTAAGACAAATCCTAACGTTTCTTTATTAATTAGTAGTAATCGTGTTTCACTTTAATCTCGGTCACAAAATTATAACACTTTTTTATTGGAATTGATGTTAAGGGCGGGGATTACTCTGTATAAAATTTTGATATTTCGTATCTAATGCAAAAAAGTTTTGTGTTAGAAAAATAAATTAATTGGTATAATTAGAGACGAACAAGAAGTAATGATCCAGAAAACAGCGCGATTTGTTAAGAAAAATATTAAAAACACTCGTATGTAAATAATTATTGAAAAGTTCAAAGTTTGCACAATTCTAGCTGCGCCATTGGAAACTAGCCGTGCTATTGGAAATTACTCGTATATGCAATTGCCCAAACAAGTTCATACAATCACAGGTTTATTATTATTGTGGAAAATTTGTGTAAGAATGCTTACGTCGCTCGTAACGTTTAAATAAGATGACGGATTTCTAGAAACAGTAAAGTATACTTGATTACAAACACAATTATTAAACGAAAATTTTAGTGCCAGAATAAAGTCGGGGGCTCTATATACTCATTGACAGTGCCGCAGTAAAATATTTACAGCTCGTGTAGTAGTTTCATTAATTCTCTTATTTATGGAGCACGAAAGAAACGGTTTCGCGATTGCAATAAAAATTTACGGCCCTTTTTATGCCGGTAAATAAGTTTCCCCGTTGTAATGTTCGCTTAACGCCCATTACTGGATTCAGCCGAAGAAACAGTACGATTGTGCAGATGCGAGTTCCTCTATTTATGCTCGCGGTTAAACTTTATGTGGATGGCAAGTTTCCCTTCACGGCGAACGCAAAAATATTTGGGCTAAGTTTTATGATAAGTTAAGTTGAAATTGTGATTAGTAAAGAGCTGGTGCTTTTTCCAAAACTATAGAAATAGCCCCACAATCATTATGAAACATTTGGTGTGTCAAAGTAATTTAATTCCCAAAGATATGTTTAAGGTTGTCCTCTGGTGAGTGTTTTAATACAATCATCCTCTTTTGCGGTGGCGTTGCTTTCGAATGAAATTTCTCTAGTTCTTGGCGTTAGAAGAATGTCACAGAGTTATGCAGAAATGCAAGTTACGTCTGTTTCGACGCGACTTCGAATTGAATGTACTTTAAATTTCAAATATGTTTTATCGGATTACAATTTGTCTGGACCGCGTTGAGAATGTTCGCCGGTGATGTTATTCACAACAAATTGCCGGATTATATGAAAACAAAGGCCCTATAGTTTTATATCGGACACTTTTATTGTTTTCTGCCAACGGTATATGGCTCTCCTCCGCTGTTTATCATTCGAAGTGTCTCTAATTTATGTAATTCATTTCTCGGCGAACGTTGCCTATTATGCCGGGGCGGTTTTTATGCCGATGCCGCTCCGCTCTAGCATTGTGTTCGGTCTGTTATTTGCTTTTTCGGTAGTCACATTAGCGGGCGGAAATAATGACCGGAGGGTAATTGATATGGCGAGTTCAAAAACAGCTTGGCCGGGTTTTTCATCTCGCCGAGTTGAGAATCTATTATAAATTTTATGGATCTGCTCGATATGGGCGCATAAATCTTACGGTAGATAAAATTTAAAAGGCTTTTTGCTCACATACTCAAACAAATCCTGAAAAATTATTAAATGGCTTTCCTCAAAAACTTATTGTTTATTTGATGAAGTGTTCGACCTATATACACAAAATTTTCTATCTCATGTACTTACACATACAGTTAAACGGATAAGTATTTGTTCTCTTTTATGTTATTTTAGTTTCGGACAGTGAAAAATCATGTTGCAATAATTCCTGCTAAAGTGATACAAGGTGCCGACATCCGTTAAACCCGTAGCGTTTTAATAATAGAAGAAAGAGTTTGCGTCTTCGTATGTCAACGTATTTTTGCGGCGGGGATCTACAGAACGCTGCAACATCTTATAATAAAGAGGACCCCGGCAGTAATTCTGTCCCAAAATGAGCCATAACGTCGTCATTAATTCCATTTAACGCCTTTGTAAATCACCATTACTCCGGCAGTTCGGTACAGTTACTCGTTTTGCACAACTGCACTTTTAAAAAGTTCAGCGCTGGGCGTAATTTACATTGTAAAGTTGGACTTCGACCGAGCAATTTAATCTCCGCAATTGATATGCATTTCTCCCTGCACTCGGACGCTTTTTCTGTTTACTGCTTTCGGGTGTTTCTGTTTTGCAGACGCGACGTCGTGAAGCCGTGATAAATTAAATTCTGTCGATGTGTCTTTTTAACGTTTTCAGGAGTCACTTGTTTTCAAGATCTTTCAATTGAATTAGTTGAAATTTCCGTTCAAAAGCCAGGCAGACTAATTTTGGCAAAACCAAGAAAAAATCGTTCTTGAATTACTCAGCAATATAACCAAAGCTCTTTTATTTCATGACTAGGTAGATAATTATCGGATCTCCCCTCGTAGTTTCGAGAAAAATGCAAAACAAGATTTTTTTAAATTCGATCTCCAGCAGTACTTACACACGTACTTACTTGTTGAGTTATACCTGAAACTTGTAGCAAATGTATAAAAAAAAGCCAATGTATTTTGTAAATTGTAAAAGAAAGGAAGATAATTAAATTGGAGAAAACATCCAGTTGATTATTTATAAAAATATTTATCTTTCGTGTTGAAGCTTATCGTTAACGGCGTTGTATTTTATAAACTTTTTAACAAGGCTTGCGCCGGTATTTAGTGCGTCGGCTTAGTAAGTGTTCAGTATTTCCTCGAAGGACTAATGTCCAGGTAACATGAATTTTTATTAAGACTTAATCATTGCTTAAAGCATTTAGCAAGTAAATTAAGGATTTTTGTATGATTAACAATTTACTAAATTTCAATGGTTAGTATTGCATTACGCTTTCAAAGTTGAAGCATTGACAAGTTGTCCTTCACCTTTTATTCGCCCATTTGTCTGACACCTAGAAATATCAGTGCTCTTTATTGTTTTATTAACTATGTATTCGACTAATCGGAAGACATTCTATTTATTGATTGACTTTTTTACTTGACTTTTTCCTTGTTTATTATTTTTTGACTTCAAATTAAGCACTCTTCTCATGTGCTATGTAGTTTATTCAAAATATAAAAAATAGTTTTCGAATAAATCCGAAAAAGTAATCAAGCGAATACCTCGGTGCTGAGTGCACAAATATGCACGTTTGTGTAAATTCGCAAAAAAAATCTTACTACTTATTCAAGAATGATGTATAATTGCGATGCATGTATAGATTGTTCAATTATGAGAAGCAATTTAAAATTCACCAAAAACTGTCAAAGTTATCGATTGTTTGACGTACAGTTTCACACAATCCTTCAATCTGAGTTTAAAAATTTAGGTCTCTTATCTGGCAAGTAATTTACTTCTATTTTTTTCCTTTTGTTTGTTTAGCCGTTAATTTACAATTTTTGCCTAAAATCTTTCGATTGACCGTTCAGAATATCTCCATCGCTTATTATTACATGAGGTTAAAATAAAATGACAATACTCTAAGAGTACTCTAGAGCAGTGTGTCCCTGGATGGACCTAACTATACTTGTAAACTTGAAGAACAGCCATTCTTCATAAAAAGTTTTGCTTTTTCTAACAAGTCGTCAGCCACCACCAAAATTTCGAAATAACATACAGGGTGGTTAGAAAACGAGATAATGTGAAATTTGGTTAAGAGTAAAGTACCTTTTATTTGAAAGTAAAGTAAAAGTATTATTGGAAAAAGATGTTTGTAATGTCACATATCTAATCTGAACGTTGTATCTCAACGTAGATTTTTTGTCTTTATTACGATTAATAAGTAATAGGTATAAATAATTTAGCCAACGTGATTATCGCAGTTATTTATGACAAGTGCAACTGAAATTTAACTCAAATGATTGATTTCATGCCAACAAATTGTCAGTCAATTTTGAATAATTAATGAAGACAAAAAAGATCAACTTTAAAATACAACGTTCAGATTAGATATTTGAGCTTCTGTTGACACTTCAAATAAAAGGTACTTTCCTCTTAACCAAATTTCATGTTGTCTCATTTTCTAACCACCCTGTATGTTACTTCGAAATTTTGATAGTGGGTGAGGAGTTGCTAGAAGAAGCAAAAGTATTTATGAAGAATGACTGTTCTTCCTAAAATGCGAAATAAGGAAGTTTACAAGTATAGTTAAATCCATCCATATACTATACACACTGTATATTATAGTCAATCGTTTCTTGTTTTTTGATACAAATGAATTTTTTTCGGTTTTCCATTTTCATTTTCTTGCTTTTTTTTAATATGAGACACTCTTTTTGTTTACTTTTCCAAAATTTCATTTTACTTTTTCGTTTTTAATTTAAACTATTAATTGAAATCTGTTTTTTAATGGCGATGGTCTTTTGTTTTTCCATACATCATGTTTTACTTTTTTTAAAACGAAATGTTCCTTGTTATTTATTAATTTTTTTCGTAAAAGATATAATGGCATATGATCGGACACTTTGTAAAATTGAATTGAATGTTTATGTTTTGGTATGCGTTTGACAGTACTTGAGGAAAATAATAATAATTTATTAGAAAAATAAAAAACGATCGACTTTAAAATAGAATTTGAGTAGAAATTGAATGTTACAATTAAATTAATGAATTATTAGACGGAAAAATTAAAAAAATTAACAACTCTAAAGCTGCATTCACATCCTTGCAATTAGTAATTAGGGAAGAGTCAGAAAATTACACCATACCTTAGTCTTGAATTGACATAAGCGTGATAGGCACAAACAGCAGCTTCTTCGTTTACGAAGTTGGACAACATTCGAAGTGCATAGTTGAATGATTCTAATTTCGACGCTATAGGTAGTCTACATGTGCTTTCCAGTTAAGACATGAGTCGACTTTTAGTCTAAGGAAAAGGACTTCATCTGACGTGGTAAGTATATTATTTTTATGTGGCAATACTATGTTGTTACCTCTTGTAGTTGAAAATTGGACCACTTTTGTATATTTAATTTCAGATTGAGAAACTTCAAAAACAGTAAACACTACAAATACCTCAGATGGTACTGTACTAAGCAACGTTTCTGCAAATAGTTTTTTTCCAATACAATAGATAGTTCTAGTTGGTTTTAATTTACATTGAATTAAAGTGGTCGAATTTTGGAGCTGGCCCAATATAGCTGACTCTTCCCTACAATTAGTTGATTTATGTAACGCACAAATATGTTCATAAGGAATAGAAAAAAAAGTAACATTTACACTTTAGGCTTAATTATAATATCATTTAATGAAATTAAAGCTCTTTAATTTTAATTTTAATTAAACATTGTGAACGTTGGAGTTTCACTGTAAGTATAATTACAATTTTACATCTTAATTTATGTAACCTGTGAGCAACTAAAAATCAGATTAGAGTCGGCGGTGCAAAGAAAAAGTATGTCTGTTACTGACGCGGCGTTAGGCTGATCTGACAGTTCATGAATGTTTTAGATTAATTCATTCAGTTAATCACAGACATACATTTTCTTTGCAGCGCCGACTCTAATCTGATTTTTAGTTGCTCACAGGTTATAAATTACTAGGTTATGAATGAAGCGTTATCCTTTCTTCTAAATAATAAATTTATTAAAAAATTTTGTGCAAATCGATTTCGATTACAGCGGATTCCTCGAGCAGGCTCTATACAGCTGTTTCAGGCCTAGTTGGGCCTTCGTCAGCAGAACCGTAGCTCGAGAATTCCACTGCAAACCAAACCGATCTGTCCAGGTTATTCGCCAATGCGATGTGAAAGTAATGAACATTTCAAGTAGCGACATCTTTCGATCGCTTTTTGACCTGACATTGCAGTAGGATTGACAAATTGAAGCCAGTTCGCTACATAATAAGTCATCCCATGCAAGGCGGTCATGCTTGCTGTCAAAGCATATGAGAATTTTAAATTTTTTTGTGCAAATCGGTTTCGATTACAGCGGATTTCTGCTGACGAAGACCCAACTAGGCCTGAAACAGCTGTACAGAGCCTGCTCGAGGAATCCGCTGTAATCGAAACTGATTTGCACAAAATTTTTTAAAATTTTCATATGCTTTGACAGCAAGCATGGCCGCCTTACATGGGATGACTTATTATACACTGTGTCCACATTTCGATGCTCACCATTGGTATCTCGGTTATTAGAAAACATAGAGCAACGGTTAAATGGGGAATGTTTTGCAGAATTCAATGATCGCCACATATCTCATTTCAAATTTACCATAACTTTTTTAAATTTTAAGATAATTAAAGAAAACCAAAATTTGTCGATTTCAATGTTCCTCAATAACTCGATAACACCTAATGTGATCTCTTCTAAAGTTTTACAATGTTCAGACACTTTTTTAAGACAAAGCTTTTGATATAAACAGAAGCCCCCGATTGTCATTTGTTTTCAAGTTATTAGTGCTAACTTTTGTTTTTCATATGGCAGCCATATTGGATTTTTGATTAGTTAGATAGTCTTTAAAAAGAGCTTTTCAACGATGTATAACATACCCGAAAAATTTTTATTTGTAGGGGAGATATTAACAAAAACATAAATTAATTTCTAATATGAAATTAGTAGGCTATGAAATTAAACAACAATAAGGAATGAAAGCTTAAAGATATGCTAAGTAATACTGTAAAATAACGAAATGTTACTGATCTTTAATTTCATACTAACAAATACAGACTACCCAATAAAATTAGTAAGCCATGGAATTAAACATCCGCGTGAAACAAAATGACAAGCTGTCAAATTACAATTAGTGCTGCAGAGATTAGTTAATTAAAATCTTGTGTATTCTTAATTCGTAATTATTGATAAGTAATTATTTTTAAATATTAACATTAATAAGTATTGATATAATGGCACATAAATATTCAAATGATGAAAAAGTTGATATGTTGGAAGTGTATTTCAAAGCAAATAGAAACTCTGAAAATGCTTGTACGAGTTACGCTGAGTGTTTTCCGGAAAGACAACAACCTCACAGGACAATGTTTGGAAGGATAATTAGCAATTTACGGAACTTTGGAAGTTTCGAACAAAAAAGAGCTAACTACGAAGTTAGTGATGCTGTTTTACGTCGAAATAATATTTTGCAAAATGTTACGAACAATCCAAGCACATCAGTTCGCCGAGTGGCTCGTGAAACAGGAATTCCAAAATCGACTGTTCACAAAACCTTGAAGAAAAGCAAATACCACCCTTACAAACCAACAATTGTACAAGGTTTAAACGATAATGACTATCACCGAAGATTACAGTTTAGTAGGTGGTACCTACGAAAATGTGAAGATGATGCTAATTTTCCTAGGAAAATAGTCTGGACAGATGAAACACGATTTACCAATTGCGGAGTGTTCAATAGGCATAACTATCATCATTGGTCTACTGAAAATCCACATTTGGTAAATCAAAGAAGATTTCAAGTTCGATTTGGTTTTAATGTCTGGTGCGGTTTAATTGGTATGCAGTTTGTTTATATTTTGTTTTGTTTTTGAGTTTAGTTTCATTTTAGATAATCACTTAATAGGTCCTTTCATCTTTGATTACAATTTGACTGGTAACAGATATGTGGAGCTACTAACAAACGAGATAATACCTGCTTTGAGAGAAATTATTAATCCTGAGAACATGCAAAACATTTGGTTCCAGCAGGATGGTTGCCCGGCCCATAACACTCGTGACGTACAACATTTTTGAGAGAAAACTTTAATGAGAGAGTGCTTTCAAATAATGGACCAGTGCAATGGCCTGCGAGATCACCTGATCTTACCCCGCTTGACTTTTATTTATGGGGTACCACTAAAAACGAAGTATTTAATTTTGCACCGCCAGAAACTCGAGAAATTTTAGAAGAAAGAGTGGTGGATGTACTAAGATCATTAAACGGAAACACACTTCGTAGAGTTTGTAATTCTGTTAGAATAAGGTGTCAAAAGTGTGTGGATCAGAATGGTCGTCATATTGAACAGTTTATTTAAGTAAAGCTGAGCTTTTAGTACTCTTTCTTTACTTTTTACTTTTATGACTTTTCTTATCGTTTCCTATTTCATTTCAGTATTACTTAGCATATCTTTAAGCTTTCATTTCTTATTGTTGTTTAATTTCGGAGCCTACTAATTAGAAATTATTAGAAATTAATTTATATTTTTGTTAATATCTCCCTTACAAATAAAAAATTTTCGGGTATGTTATACATCGTTGAAAAGCTCTTTTTAAAGTGTATCTAACTAATAAAAAATCCAATATGGCTGCCATATGAAAAACAAAAGTTAGCAGTAGTAACTTGAAAACAAATGACAATAGGGGGCTTTTATTTATATCAAAAGCTTTGTCTTAAAAAAGTGTCTGAACATTGTAAAACTTTAGAAGAGATCACATTAGGTGTTATCGAGTTATTGAGGAACATTGAAATTGGCAAATTTTGGTTTTTTTAAATTATCTTAAAATTTTAAAAAGTTATGGTGAATTTGAAATGAGATCTGTCACGAGTATTGAATTCTGCAAAACATTCCCCATTTAACCGTTGCTCTATGTCTTTTAATAACCGAGATACCAATAGTGTGCATCGAAATGTGGACACAGTGTATAGCGAACTGGCTTCAATTTGTCAATCCTACTGAAATGTCAGGTCAAAAAGCGATCGAAAGATGTCGCTACTTGAAATGTTCAATAAATTTATTATTATTTATCCCGAAGAAATTGTCAAACGTACAGCGAAAGGTCGATATTTAATTCAATTTTACAAAGTGCCCGATGATTCGCATTTATACCTTTTGTGATAATTTTCAGCGAACAAGAAAGTGATTGAGTAATTTTTTTCCGTCTAATATAGTTATTTTTATATTCTTTAATTTAGTTTCAATAATCAATTTCTACTTATATTCTATTTGAAAGTCGTTCGTCTTTTACTTTTCCATCTCTTTAGTTGTTGTCAAAGCAATGAGCTTCCATTTCTTCTTTCTTTTCTTAATTCGAGATATTCTTGTGCGTCACCAGCATTTTAGAATTTTTAAATTTTATTGCCTTTTACATTAAAAAAAAAACAACCAAAACCATACCTCTCCTTTTTCCCTTCAGAATTTCATCTTGATAAAATATACAGGGTGTTTAAAAAATATGTTTGGTTATGATATTTGTACCTGACGATGCAAAAAACTGTAATGTTTTATATGCAAATAAAAATTATCTTTATTATTATGTTTTATCCAGCCAGTTATAGAATTCAGACATAAGTGTGAAAATCAACCGTTTCTGAGATACAGTCGATTATCTAAAAAATAAATTTTGCTTGCTAACCCTTCAATAACTTTTTAATTTAAACTAATAGTGGCGTTATTAAAAAAAATCTTGCTTAAAATCAATTACAGTAGATGTTCTAAGATGTTTTCCTTCCATTTCAACGTATGCTCATATCCATAAAAATGAAATCAATTGTTTTCATAGCACACGTTATTATTAACAAATTCAACGCCCATTGCGCTTAAATAAGTTTCGTTTCAAGAACTCAAAAAATCTCGGAAACGGTTGATTTGCCGACCTACGTTTATTAAAGACTTGTGTTTGTATTGATGTGATCCATAACCGGGCAAAATATCCGAAGGTGTTCTTTAAACACCCTACATATATTTTATGTAAAAAAGAACATTTAAAATTTTTATTTTTAAAGTTTATAAAACACATCATTTTTTGACGTTTTCAAATACTTTTTATATTCTTTTTTATATGCAATATTTTCAATTCAGATACCGTCGATCGTCCTTTGCTTTTACCTTTTTCTTGTTCTGTTTTTTTTTTTTACTTTCTTTATTGAAGCAGCAAATCAATGAGCAGCAAATAAAAAAAAATTTCAGAGTAATAAAGAATGCGATTCTAGAGGGTGCTAAACTCATATTGATGTAAACAAAATAGTACATTACATAACGAGAGGTGTAAATAGCACATTACGCACGCGTGAAAAAGTTGCGCACGAGCCGCGCAGGGGTGAGTGCAAGTATTCCACAAGTGCGTAATTGCTTTACAACTCGAGTTTACTATACTTTATCTACGACCACAAGAATTACTTTATTTTTCAAGTTCGAAATAATCAGCAATGACGGTTGCAATGTCACGACGACTGTCAATCAAATGTGATGCGACTAAATACGTAGATCTAACTACAAGCCTGCATAATGTTAGGTTCAAATCGCTGTGCGATTTTTTTACTTTACGCACGACAGTTTGTACACACCCGCTTACTTAATTTATGCGTTGCACGTAATTCGTCATTTACAATAGTGGGCGCAGATAAAATAAATTATTTAAATATTGTTTTTAACAATCTAACAATTATTAGACCAAGAAAATACATCCACCTAAATGGCATAATGCACTAAAAACAATGCACTAATAAGAAATGCTAAAAGTCACTTCAATTTTGATTAATTTATAAAATAACTTATTTACTTATACCATTTATGGCCGACATGTATTTCTGGTTGTATACATATTAGGCTCAGACAGGGTCAAACTAGCCCACAGAACATACACAAGAAAAGAAGCGGCACAAAATGTTAAAAATCTGAAGCTGTTGAGTTACGGCATGGCCAGCTCCATTAACATTCACTGACGTGTATGTATGGCCGTTTCAATTCGCTTAAAATTCAGTTCCGAAAGCATGCCATGAAGGACTCCCCTCAGCGCTCCCTATTAAAGATACTACAGAACTACTCATAATAACGTAATGACCATGGCCAGCTCCATTAACATTCACTGACGTGTATGTATGGCCGTTTCAATTCGCTTAAAATTCAGTTCCGAAAGCATGCCATGAAGGACTCCCCTCAGCGCTCCCTATTAAAGATACTACAAAACTACTAACGGTAACTTAATGACAACTGCAATTACTTAAAAACTCACAAGAGGTGCTGAGGGAAGTACTGTCAAAATTTTTAAAAGTCGAATTGAAACGGCCATATATACACGTCAGTGAATGTTAATGGAACTGGCCATGTAATGACCATGGCCAGCTACATTAACATTCACTGACGTGTATGTATGGCCGTTTCAATTCGCCTAAAATTCGGTTCCGAGAAAGCATGCCGTGGAGTACACCCCTCAGCGCTCCCTAGTAAAGTTACTACAAAACTACTGACAGTAACTTAATGACAACTGCAATTACTTAAAAACTCACAAGAGGCGCTGAGTGGAGTACCGTCAAAATGTTTAAAAGTCGAATTGAAACGGCCATACATACACGTCAGTGAATGTTAATGGAGCTGGCCATGGTAATGACAACTGTAATTACTTAAAATCTCACAAGAGGCGCTGAGTGGAGTACCGTCAAAATTTTTAAAAGTCGAATTGAAACGGCCATACATACACGTTAGTGAATGTTAATGTAGCTGGCCATGGTTACGGCGCCCTTTATGAACGGCATCATGCACAAAATTAAATGGCGCCAAAAATTTTCGAATTTGAGCAAGTTCGTAAATTAAACAGAAAATCCAGCGATTAATTGCAGCGATGACTAGCGTGACGTCACAGATGTTTTCGGTGTTTGTGATGTCTGCGTTGAATTTACAAACCGTTGCGAACGTAACCAATGAAAACATAATTTGAGTAACCTCAAATCATATAACTGTGGTATAAATGCTTTGTTGGGGTTGTTAGAGCTAGAATGAGAAAAGTAACATTACTGCACAATGGTTACCTTTTTACAGTCTAATATTCTTTTTGAGAGAATAAGTAAACCACTTTTCTCCATCCTAACAACAATACATAATGTAATAAATAGAAATCCCTCTTGCAACGTTTTTCAATAAACTGCTATAAATAAACACAAACATAACCTTAAAATCTTCTCTTCATCAGAGTTATGGGCCTTTCAGTTGGATGAATTAGATGTACCATCGTAATAATAAAAAACGACTACATCGAAGTGAAACAGATATTTCCATTTTCAAAAAAATTTAGTTGTGTAACATTACTTTTCAAAATGGTACTGGTGCTAACAGCTAATTCAGTTGAAACTGCTCGAATGCTGATACCGTCTTGCTATCGCGTTTGAATTATTGCCTCCTGAATTGCTTTTAATTGGGGTATTTTTATTTGTTTTGTCAAAATAATATTAATGTTAAAATGACAAAAGTTCATTTTGAAGCACGCTTCAATCAACCGCAATTTAGAGTGTAGTCGGTTTTTCTGATTACGATGGTACATCGATTTTCTACAACAGTAAAAAATCGATGAAAATAAGAACCCGTGTTTTATTTTTGATGGTTTTACGATTACTTTACGAACGGTTTTATGAAGATGTGATTACATCGAACTGTCAACCGTTGAAATTACGAACTTGCTCTTTGTTACTATGGCACCAGAATTAAAACGCATTCTTTTATACATTTGAATTTATTATGTAAAAATACATGACATACAGCTCTTCAATGTAGTTAACTTTCTGCTCCTTGGGAAGAAGAAATACATATCTTATGTTTGGATTTCTATTCTCCTTATTGGGGCAACCATTTCTTGTAACGGGCGGAACTTATAATTACTCTGCAATAGGAAATAGGAAGTTGAACATTTTTTGTTGTTATTTTATTAATTTAATTTCTGATACATACCTTTTGAATTTCTGTTAATATAAACTGTTAATTAAGGTCAAAGTAAATATAGCGCGACGTATAATTGTACGTCTAAAATATTTTTTTCAATGAAACGGTTGTTATGTACTATCAAGTATTGTACTTCACTTGTAGTTTGTTTTTATTTTTGACTTAGAGCCGGTCTTTCCATCTCTTGATAAACTAACTGACGGATAACTACCATGGAAACAATTCATAAAAGTCAATCAACCATTCATAAAAATCAAGTTATTTGCCGGATAACTTTAACGGGAAGATGGAAAGACCGGCCCTTAGTAAAAAATGACATAAACGTAGGCGATGCATCCGAAACATTATACGTAAAAAATACGAGAAATAAAAAGTATATAACGTTAACTAAATCTATCATTCTTGACGCGGAGAAGAACTCTGTACCAAATTTGCTACAACAAGTATTAATTATTTGGAAATTTAAATTGAATGTTGCAGAACTATGACAGAACTTTGTGTGCAGTGCCATCTATAAACGGGATCACATTATTAAATTTTGCGATTTAAACGTTTCCCTTTAAATGTCGCAGGCCTGAACTAGCCTTAGGTTCCACTTTTAAACAGCGTTCACAATGACTTAACGTAACAAAATTAACCTCTAAATACAGGTTTGAGGCGTTTTGTTTCAACGTAAATACTTAAAATTCTAAACTGAAACTAATTAATGTGTTTAATTATGAACAGTAAATCATTTAAATTTAGAATTACTTCGTTTACATTAACAAACAGTGCACTCAAATTATTAATTTACGTTACGTCAAGAGATTGTGAACGGGGTATTAGTCTTATACAGTCAATCTGTTTATATCAGAGTTGCAACCCTTACTGCTCCTAGTTTAAAAATAAGCTATACCTACAGCTCACCTAGCTGAAGAAAATTTCCTTGAAATTTTTTTTCTTGGGCCGGTAGAGAGAGAACATTTGGTTCGCGAAGTGCTTACTCCATTAGATTTCTCAGTTTTTGCATTTCTCAAAAACGAAGTCCACAAAGATGGAATGAATAATTTCCAAGAATTAATGAACCGATTTAGAATTAAATGCACCACTTGCATTGAGTGCACCTTTCACAATAAGAAACGTCGTGCGGTAATTTGCATCCAACAAAACGGTAACCACTTCGAACACCTGCTATAGAATAAAATGAATTAAATATTACAGTCTTCTACCCATCTTCGTTTTTTTAGGTCAAATTTGTTGTATGTACTGTCGTAATTAGCGCTTCGTGTACAATTGCATACATGTTAGGCAAACGAATCCATAGTTTCATTTTATTTTTTTAATTTTACATGGAAAATTCATAGCCAACTAGATGTAACTATCTCTTACATCTCTGTGTTGTTACTTTTTAACATTGTATATTTGTAGGTGTTGAAAATTATAGGAAATATTAAATGTTTGAGACTTAGGTTTGATTTATCTTAATATTCGAGAAGTCGTGATTTTCCCAACTTACTTTCGGTTATTTCATCATAACATTACATGCCGCATTGGATCTGAAAATGTCCTCAGGCGAAGCGATCGAGGTTTCCTGTCCCATTTCACAATTTTCATATGCAGCGCTAAGCATTATGCACGAAAGTTTCGCTCTAGAACTTCAAGCGCATTAAATTTGTAGTGTTTTCTTGCAGAGGTATCTCGTATGTAACTGCGGCTTATAATTTAGTGTAAGTTATGATTGTCTGCAGCAACTTCGGTAATGGCTTGTTTTCAAGTTGGAGAGCTGCAAGCCCGAGTGTACGTGAGTTATGTTCCCTCTGGCTTTTTCTCGTTGCCCCCGACATGCAAAGTTTTACATTTCTCGTGTAAGCCGGACGCTAAGTGCGTCCTACTTAATTTAAACGTGCGTCGCCCGAAAGAAAAATGGAGGACTTCGATGTGGGAAGTAACGCTAGCCTTAAATTAAGCCGAATAATCTTTTACGTTCCTGCAAAAAGTTTGCCTCGTAAAACCTCTCGGGAGAGGCATCGCATTTGCTATTTCTAAATCTTATAAGACGATGCTTACTGTTGAGACGAGTTGAATAATTCACTTCTTCCTTCATGTCTTATAGTTTACTTGTCTTTGCAACTTTCTTTAAAGTTTTTCTTTTTTTGTACAGGAAAAATATATGTATGTATCTACGCGACACACATTTTTTTAAATGAATTAATAAAATAGAAAACTATTGAAATGAAAAGACAGATGAATTTGAAATTGTATGTTTTTGTATAGGCCTCTTGTTATTGATGGGGGGAATGCAAAAAGTACACGTTTTGGTGTTTATTTAAAGTAACCTTTATTTTTGAATTTTATATTATTATAGAATTATTTCAGAATCGTTTTAAATAAAAATATTTGCAAATTTCGGTTTGAATGAAATATTTTAACAAAACATTATGTAGTGTAACTGTGCTTAAGAAAGTGCTCCTTTTCGACTCGACACCTACCGCGCTCCCCCGTAATCTAATTAAATGATTTAAAACCATAACTAGTAGCAACAAGGGAGATCTTCGCTACGTTCTATGCATATTTCATCTTCGCCGAGCTATACGGCCAAAGTTTGTTTCGTGGATACGTACGCAGTGATTCGCTGCTTCACCGCGACCGAGCGGGCTTTGCATATTTCAGGCGAATGAAATTTTACGCTCTTCTTCTCTTTTCTTTCGTTAACTTGGGCAAAATAGCACGAAGTCTTACTCGTTTCGAAGCCAAGTCATAGTAAACGTTCGGCGAGCTGTGCTTTAAATATGCAGAAATTTCGCGGTGGTTTTTTGAAAATTTTCAGGAGGAGCTTTCAGCTTTTGTTATCGCAGCGGAAGCTTTTAACTTTCCATTGTAGTTTCATGTAGGTCATGTTTGCATTATCTGTAGATTTTTAACAACTGTCGTCGAATTCCATCGGGCAATTTGTGTAACCGTTCGCTTTAATAAACCCGATTGTTCCAGCCAGGGGCCATTAATAACATTAGTATTGCAGCACATGCATTACATATATCACAAATATCTGATCAGGTGATGAACCGGAGTAAATGTGCAGGGAATTGAATACCTTCAATAGGGGTGGCTGGCAATTCCATCAATGCGAACATATTTATCTTCTCTCCTTGAAACCCACATCAACAATAGAAAATACTGTGTTTCCTAGAGCTTTAGCCTCGAACGCCATTTCGAAAAGAGAATAACATACAAAACTCTTTATTTTCGCATCTAATTAGGTTTCAGTAGTCTGGTTAAACTCTTCTTCTGTAAGTAATAAGAAATAATTGAACGCAGACTGTTTCATATTCCAAAATCTGAAAGTCAAATATTGAAGCGAGACAAACATTTACTTTGGGGCGTAATTTATTAGGGAAATTAATTACGAATTGCATTTTTATCACCAAATATTTGCGGACGTTTCTGTTTTTCGAATGAATAATTCCTATAACTTGGAATAACACCAAATAAACAGATACGGAAAGCTCAAAACCTATTAATTAATTAATGGTAAAGTGAGCTTAAAATCTGCACTGAATCGCTTTGATGTGCTAATGTAATTGTGGAATTTGTTTTTAAGCCACTGAACACTGAGTGAATATTGTAAATACCATCGACATTTCAAAACGTAACAGGAAACTGTTTGGTTTTTTAGCGACCACAGATTTGAGACCTAAAAGTTCGAATCTATAATTCCTCAGGATAAAATAAACTTGTGGCGTTTTTAACGTGAGACAAATAATTTTAAAAGCGGAGTTAGTTTCTGTTCCGCAAAGCGGCGTTAAAAGTTGCACAACTCTCGGTGCTAAGTGTTCTGCAAGCTCATCGTGCTGCTTATGATGTCGAGACACGAACTGAAGAAAATGCCTTCATTTCGATTCCGCCCAACTCGTCTGACTCTTTGTCACAACTTTTCATCCTGTCGCTGGCTGCGGCTCCCTTTGCTCGTTTTAGTTTAACCGCAAAAAATATATGGCTTATGAGTTTCTGGCTGTATTGATTGGGAAGCACGTGGAATTTATTACGAGACAGCGCGGTCTAAACACGCTCCTAGTGTGCAATATTAAAAATTTATAACGAAAACAAAAAAAGAGGAAGCTCAGGGATTTTGTTGAATTTTTCTAGAAGAGTATCATTTCGTTCAATCCCCTTAATAAGCAAAGCAAATTATGATTTTTTTTTAAAGAAATAACTATAGTTTTGCAGAAAATTATACTTTTTCAAAACCAATTTTTGTTTAAATTTATAAATGAAAAGGTAAAATATTTTTTGAATACGTCGACATTCCGCAGCTGTTTTGAAACCTTGCATAATTTATCGGCGTGTTTTTTGAAATATTCAGCTTTTATTTCTATAAAGCTCGGCTTACATTCATTAAATTGTGATTTTTTTTACAACATTCGGGCCATATATTCGGCCGTGGGTCTATCCTTTAAATCCTCGCAGGCTTTGAGCCGATCACAAGCCTAATTGACTCCGAATTACGAGCCACCAATTATTGTTTTCAGGCAGTTTGTTATCTGATTTGTTGTGCGGTCTTTCGGCGTCATTCCCCTTTATCGTGCACAATACATGTGGCGTTCGTTCTTCGACCGTTTTATGCTAATTTCGGCGCAGTAAGTTATTTTTTGTGTACGGGGAGAAATTTTAATTGAAAAAGTAAATTTTGAGAGTTGCCTAGATGTTTTAAGTAAAATTTACGACGCAATAATTTTTTGAGATAGTTAATTGCTCGAGTGCACAATTTCGTTTTCGCACAAACAAAAACAATTTAATCAAGCATCAGCAGAACGATGCAATCTTCTCTTATCCTGAGGGTAGAGCGGAACATAGGCCATCCAGACGGAATTGCCAGTTACCGAGAGCCCTGGGTATGAGTTTTAAATAGAATAGAACAATAACGGGCGCTCTCAAATCCCGCCATAAAAGCCAACCTGAATATGGCGAAAAATAGTGGCTTATATCCTGCGTGAATCATTTTCACTAAATGTGTTATTACGGGCTTTACTTTTATTGCTCGTGATGATATGTGACGAAGTGTTATTAATTTTTTTGCACACGATGGATTGAAATTTTCATGAATCTGTTTTTTTTTTTAAAGTAAATTACAAAATGCTTTTTTCTCGTTATTTGTTTA
Source organism: Dorcus hopei (assembly GCA_033060865.1). Lineage (NCBI taxonomy): Eukaryota > Metazoa > Arthropoda > Insecta > Coleoptera > Lucanidae > Dorcus > Dorcus hopei. The sequence continues at coordinate 7,119,614 of CM065426.1, read as the reverse complement.
CGCGAGGAACGAAAGTTATGTGCCAGTCTTGATTATAAACGATATTTTTAATCCGGGCGTTCTGCACAGTTTGCGCCCTGTATTGTATGAAGGTAGCACGGCTCACCGCAGTAGAATGCACCGCTGACCTCTTGATTCATGGCAGAGTCGGAAAGAGACTTGCAGTTTTAGTTTTCTCCCCCCGGTTCCGGCGAATTTATGGCGAAATTTTTTAAACGCGGGCTAATGAAACAGGATGCATTAGCTGAAAAATTACTGCGGTCTCGAGAGTTGAGAAACGCTGGAACGAGCGCCGGGAAATAAATTTTTCATTTTTTGAATTTCATGCAACTTCTAATTACTCGCTGTGTTCTTCCACCATACACAATCAGTTACAACAAGCTTATGTATGTTTGTCTTTTAAAAAAGAAAATTTGCGATGATTTACACAAGTATGTACATATTTGCAATAATTTGGAAACCTTTTTCCTAAATCAAAATGATCTTGCACATCGACAGATCCATCAAAACAAATAACCAAGAGACCATATCTTCTTTAATTTAACGACCATAACGTTCAAATTTTTGTGATATTTCCATTTCGTCTTTCGGAGTGACCCGAGATTGATTGTTGATTATTGAAATCTTCTTTCTGCTGATATTGCTTTTCATATTTTATTGTCTTCAACTTATTTGATATTATCACATGTCCTCTCAAGAGCGTCGAAGAAGGAGTAAGACTCCCTCTGTAATGGACGGGATGAAAAGGGCTCGTCGAGTACAACCTTTACCTCTGGAAGTCACGAGGAGAATGAGAAAGAGAATCGAATTCCTCTCTCCAAAACCTCTGACTATATTGTAACAAGAAACACTACAAATAAATACTTTGACCTGGTAACAAGTATGCGCTGTTTCTTTCACCAGCTTTCCCCTCGGCTAGCAACAGTGAGATAGGGATGGGTAATTTAGATGTTAACAAAAGAGCGCCAGGGTGAACTATAAACCCAGCTGATTCGTAATAACCTTGACAGCGTTCCAAAACCGTCTCGATTCTGCAGATGGTCATTCGCAAAACACCAAGAGGTTTTAAACTTACTCACTCGCATACTGAAGGTATACGCACACCAAAACACAGCGAATAAATTAAATAACAAGTACTTTAATTTAGATGAATCCAAACACGGTGAGAGTACTAACGTCACATTAAATAGAATTATGCGACAACGAACGTCGAGTGCACTTCGACTAAAATAAACTATCAAATACACAATAAAACGCACGACTATTTAAATTACGTTATTTATTTTTTCTCTTTACAAGCAAAATTCCATCGATAAAATGAAGGTAAGAAAAGTCGAAATTCGCTCTTTGATAAAATGCAGTAAAATAAAATTATAGCGATACAGACTCACGGCCTACGAAAGATGTTGTAGTGGGCCGTCAATTCCGATGCGTCTGTCTGTGGCAGCGTCTCCTGTTGGCCAGTCCTCGCAACTGCTCCCAAGGGCTGATTAGTTAACCCAAGGCGGAAATGAGTATTTCCCAGGTGAGATATCAAATCGTGCAGAAAAATGTACCCGGAGAATGCACGAATAATGTATACGTCAATAGTAACACTTCAATGGAAGCTTGTCAGTAGAAGCCTGAATTAAAGGAGAAAAGCGAAATTATTTAACAAGATGGCGTCAGTTGTTAATGCCTGTTACCTGGATTTTATTACATTCCAAGCTTGGTAGGATTAAAGAAATATCCAAATCCCGTCTGGCGGTATTCCAAAAGATTCCGACAAAGTTGTAGATGAATTCCTCTAATTTTTCTAGCAAAAACTCCGATAAATTGCAACACACGATATAGTACCATCGACGATGACAAGCTAATAGCGCTTCCAAACAAAGCAAAGCGGTTTGACGCGGAGGAATCGCAAATGAAGTCACCTCCATCCAATAAACGCAAAGGTCATCCATCGCGCGACGTTTTAAGCGTACGCCGGAATGTACGTCAGGATTACCACGATGATCTCTAACTTGGCGAAAAATTCTCCAATGTTGCCATCTTTTCGTGCGAGATTTTTAGAATGTAACAAGATGTATCACGACAAATACATATATATAAAATGAGATGACCTCGAATTCCCACATTTTGATGAGCACAAGCGTTGAACAGGTGCATTGCAAAACCTATCTTGTCGAAAGTCGTCTTATCATAGTATATCTTTTCCTCGTCAATAATCGGAAGTGTTCGATTCCCAAATTATAAAACTCGCCATTTTCAAATAGCAGCATAACAAATCTAACTGTTGTGTAAGGCTGCCCAACCATGTGTGTAAGTTACTTTTTGTAATGAATGAATTATTTGCTTTGACAACGTCCCTTATTCAAAATATGCCATAACAATATTTCTGAACTTTAAAAATAGTTTTATATACAATAAACAAACTTTCTCTCCTTTTTTTTTACCAAACTCTTTCTAATCAAACCTCAGCTGCAATTTCTTGGCTTGTAGGTTTCTGGTTTGAGTTTTGAGCAGCCAGAAATTGCTCCCATCGTCATTTTTCTACGGAATGAAATTTGGCCCTTACCCATCGATGCGTATATTTTTCGAGATCATCGAAATCACGCCTTTTCTTCTTTATTGTAGTCTTTTTCTTTTATGAGTTGACTTTAGTTGGAGTCAATAAAAACTTTCTTAAAAGTGTATATTCAAATAAAACAATTACAAATTAAGAAGAAGAGGTTTAGAATTTACAAGAAAACTGAAGAACAATGATTCAAAAGTTGATATAAATTAAGGAAAGGAAATTTAGTACAATTTTCTAAAACTAAATTGGACAATAATTCAAAATGTTATGCATAAAAAAATAAATTTATTCAAAATGGCTTTGTGAAGAGAAGAAACGACATTCTGTACAACAATTAAAGCAGTTGTTAGTTTCTAATAATTAATTAGCAATTAAATTTTCTGCTCACCACTTGATAATTTAGGGTACAGTACACAGAGAGAGAAAGGGGAACCTTGGAACTTTGTCAGTCGCACAGATTATCTAATGATGGCATCACTACATGTGCAACAGAATTACTCGTATGTCTTTGCCGGTGTGGCAGCACTACTTGTATGAAAATGCTGCATGTGACCTTCATTGTCGACCTCCGCGATCTTTTATAAAGTCTTTGTAACTCGAATCAGTTACGAAAAAGTGTACAAATTTTGACAAGTTTAAGATGCAACTTTATCGTGTTTCATAAAATGGATGGGATGTCTTCCGGTGTTTGAAGCGCCGCGTCGATCGTTTTTCGACAATGAAACTATGAAATCTTTTTTATTTAAAATTTCTCTACAGAATACTTGTTTTTTGCACCTGGGCCTGTGAAATATGGTGTTCAGGAGGACATTGACTATCGCTTTATAAGAAACTATCTTTCGAACTGTACATTTTCTTTGGTGTATTTGAATGAAGAAATCTTCAATTTAATACAGTCTGCTGTCTGGTTATGTGCTGATTCATTTGCTTCAAGTCCTTTTGGTCGCTATTTATCTATCTTTGCCTGGGCCAATCACTTGCTCTTTAGCCTGCTAGTGTAGTTTGAAATATCTTATCGTCTTCGCTTTATTTGCTTTCATCACGTTTTCTCAAACCCCATCAGAAAGGGGGTACAATTCCTTGGATGTGTTTTAAAACAGTGACTAGGAGACTAACAGGAAACCTATATTAGGGTGCATGCGGTTTGTGACATCTCTGCGTGTGTAGGTATAGCCATGTCAATCTGCAGGTTCCAGGTGATGATGCCAATCTACAACTTCTTATGTCTCTCATTTTGAGTGGCTGCTATCATTGCTTCTGTTGTCCGTTATTCTTAGAGACATCAAAGAAAAGGTAAGAAGATTCCTTGGATAACATTTCTAGGAGTCAAAGTAGTGATTAGCCTTATTAGTAGTGATTAGCCTTATCAGAGTCCAGTTGGTGGTTTGCGATGTCACTACGTGTCTGTTGCATGTCAATCTACAGGTTCTTAAGTCTCTTGTTACAAGTGGTTGTTACGTATCCCCTCTCGGTTCTTCTGTTGTCTGTTATTTTCTGTTAGCTTAATCTTCTATAGGGCCACATAATTTTCGAAAGAAAAATATTTTTGCTACAGGACATAAATTCGAAATGTGTTTAATTTCTTCCCAGTGATATTTGGAGTTCTCATTTGTTTGTACTTAAACTGTCTTGCGTTTATCCTTTTTTTATCTGTAATGACCGTTCCCAAATATTGAAACTTCTGCATTTTCCCAAACACATTTATGTACATCTTTTATACTTCCAAAGTGAATTCTGACAGCTCCTTGTCCTCGTCACTTTCATTATTAATGTTTGATTAATACTTGTCTTTAATGGTGGGTTTATTCAGTAACTAACACTAACAACTAACATTTAGTAATTAATAATTAAACAGTTAAAAGTGAGGTTAAAATATATGCATAAGCAGACGGGGTTTATACAACTTCACTAACAACTAAGCTTAAATAACATTGCTTAAATTGTTACTTGTAAGTTTTAATGCTTAACTGTTAACTTTTAGTTAGCTGTATAAACCCACCTTAACTTTTTAACCCCATTCTCTCCGCTCATCGTTTTTCATATCGGTTTATAATTGATGTATCTCTTTCTTATTTTTGTAAAACCATTCAGTGATAGTCTATCTCAACTATTTGAACTATTTTTTTGATATGATATTAAAAGAGGGGAACCAAAATGTAAACAAAATAAAAAAAAATTGCTGTTGTACATGAAAACAAATAAATGTCTTTTAAAATATCGTTTCCAACTAATATGTAGAGCCATTGGGTCACATACATACCGAATTAAATTGAGAACGTAATGAAGCTACGTCATATCGCTACTCCGGGGGCCTATGAAGCTATTTCCAAGCACCCTGGGGATATACATCAACCCTTCATTCACATTTCAAAGTTATGCAGTATATCAAGCGTTTCAAGTTCGGAAGACACACACACAAAATGACGAGAAAGTTCGCGGACTGATCGGAGCAATGAAATTATGTTATTACTAAAAAAGAACATTTAGTTACGTTAGTTATGTGAGTCGTGGAGATGACTAAATCATAAAAGAGGGCGCGAGCAAATTATGATAAAATGTAAAGAAAAAATCAACAATTCCGCCATAAATTTGTAAAAAAATAGATCATAAACTGGCATAACTGTGGCGCAAATAACACGGCCGCCTGTATTTTTGTACGAGTTGACAATTTTATGGTGGGTTTCTTTCATTTCACGGACATAAATTGGGGCAAGGAATGTGCTCCAGCTGGCGCCTAAAAAAGAATCCGAGGGCCTGGTATGTGCTTGGCAGGTGCACTATAAAGAAATTGAACAAGAAGCATACATCAGCTGGAACGATGAAATTTCTCTGTTCACCCATCGATTTAATGTTGCCAAATAAATTATATATAAAAAAGAAGCTTTCTGTTAAAAAAAAACGTTGATTTTAATGTGCTTCTGCTTTATTTCATTTTCGGAACTTCTGTATGTATTGTGCGCGTATGAACTTTGCGGTTATGAACTTTGGACGACTGGGGCTTGCAATTTGATAATGCTTGTTTTCTCAAACAAATGTATCTGTGCATGTTTTGCTACGTAAATTACGTGAACCACCTTTCGTGATAGGACACTGACAATAGCACCCTCCCCCTAATTACTTACGGCATTATTGTCTACACTTCTCAGTCACCATGTGTTTTTGCATCCCCTGCCATATTTTACTGTCCTCTTCTTGAGGGGAACATAATAATTTTTGATTTTAATTTTAATCAACACAGACAGATATAGTAATTGGAAATTGAAAGTTTTTTTTACAGTCCTAGTCTGTATTGGAATTACAAGCACCCACAGAGACATTATTACAGTTGTATATACATGCGGCTTTAAGACATCTTCCTTAAAACAATGACGTACAAATTAGAATAAATTCATAAACGTTATTACTACAGCTTTCTGTTAATCTTTAGGCCGTTTTACACTACCCTATTTCTTGTACAAGATTTGGTTCAATTTCTTAAACCATTTAATGTAGATAGTAAATCGTATCTTGAAAAATAGAACGTGTTCTATCTCTTGTACAAGAAATAGGGTGGTCTGAAACGGCCTTAAGACAATGTCAGTGTTGTTTCAGGATTCGGAAGGAGATACTCCATTGCACGACGCCATTTCAAAGAAGCGAGACGACATGTTAACGTTGCTGCTAGATCATAACGCCGACATAACTTTGACCAACAACAACGGATTCAACGCCCTACATCACGCGGCGCTACGTGGAAATCCAAGGTAGGAAGCCTATTAATAACACTCTGTATACAAAAATTATGTTACACAAGATACCCCACCGGCCTTATCTGACGTGAGCATCGGAGCACGGCCTAAATTAATGCGGGCGATTTTTAGGCGAATATCGCAATTCAAATTGATAAAATCTAAATTTATTAGCAGTCATTTAATTTCGGCTCACCTTGAGGCTACGCGAGGAGTTTCTTATAGCTGAAGTTTTATGGTTATGAGCTATTTGCCGCTTTATCAGTAAAGAGAGTAGAGCCCCTTTCACTTGGGAGTTGAAACCCATTTGAGTAATACTTATTTGGATTATATTTTTGTTCATAATGGCAAAGCTCCAGATTACTTTGAGGCAATGGTGTAGATCGAACCAACTTTTTCTTTTAATTGTAAAGCGATCTGCTAAAGTGGCAAACATTAATTTATTACACGTATAACATTACGAATGCAGTCTTATGGGAATATCAGCTCCGTATATATTCAGTTTCTGTGTTAATACGATAGCACTGTTTCCAAATTATCTTAAGCGAGCTCATATCCGCGTACATATACGCACCATTGGAACCTGCGATTATGGGGCTAACTGTTACATTCAGCTCAATTGCGCCGGAGTTTATGTAATGTCGCTTCAGAGATTCGCAATTTGCATTAGCATACACGCTCCGGGCTTGAGAAAGTAAGATTTATATGACTGATATCAACACCTAACGGCAACTTTGAAACTTCCCCCGAATTTTAAACACATTAGCTATTAGCGGTGCGCGTCGACTGCTCAACTGCCGAGAAATGTAGACAATTTTATCAGGTTTCGCATCTTGAACGGCTCAACACTAATTCATGCTTGAAGACCGACTGAAAACCACACATTTGCATGAAGGTCTTCACACACGCGTTATCCTGCTTGAAGATTTATAAACAAATCTTCTTTTAAGTGGGAAACAGTTTGTGATACGTAGACATTTGAGATAGCAAGTTTACAAGTTTTGCTTGATGACAAGTGCGTTGACCAAAAGGGCCAAAATGTATATTTAATTTTTGCATTGTAACTTATAAGAACTTCTGCAATTATTTATACGATTAAGGCCCAATTTTTTCAACTCCAGTTAACTTTATCTGACGGTTTATTCCCATAGTAACAATTGTGATTACAATCGTTACTATTGGAATTAATCGCCAGATAAAGTTAACTGGAGGTGAAAAAATCGGGCCTACGGCCCAGTTGTACAATGTCAGTTTAAATGTAAGCTGAAGCTTAAATCCATAGAAACGATTATTTCAACAACTGTCGTTATGGGTTTAAGCTTTGGCTTAAAGTTAAACTGGAATTGTACAACTGGACCTAAGCTTCCCCAAGAACTTTGGCAAACACAAACGTGAGCCTTTGCAAGTCACTTTCTGTTAAGGAACTCAAAAATATTGTTTGTACGTTTTATGAAAGATCCACAAACAGCATTTCTGTTTGAAAATAATTAGAAAGTACTTTCGAGCAATAATTAATTGAGTGTAATTTCATTAGGAGAAAACTTGGGTCCTCCGCGCGAGTATTTTCCTCATTAGCTTTCATCCAGTTTCAATTAACGCCCATATTGTATAATCGATAAAACCTAGGGCTTACTTTTACGTGACCGCTCCTTTCTTTCCACTTCCTTCTCATATACTATTCCCTTTCCGGCGAAGTAGCAGTTAGGCTTCGCCATCCATAATCTGAGTAAATGGCGATCGCTCCGGCAAATCGGATGCCGAGCCGGTTGCTACAGAATTGGATATTGTAATGGATATTGGTCGTATATATTAAAGACGTCTATGGCCGACTTTGGCTGAATTGCCGCGAAACGAATCAAAACTTTTGTTAATACGTCTTCGTGATGGAATTGGACAGGCCGAACTTGTTTTATACTTTCTCAGATGCCTTAGACTTAGCTGCAGTGCAAAATTCCCTTCAACTTTTAAGTTTCACATCGTCTGCTGCGGACGTTTCTTTGAATATCTCGGTTCATTTTGGAAATGACGGAGGTCCTGTTTGTTCGTTTTAAATTTTATTAAAATGTCATGTTGTGATCAAATACAGAAATACTCATGCAATATAATAACAAAAACATTATTAACGTTTGATTTAACTTTAATAATAATTGTTTTCCTTCACGGAAGCTTTTCTTTAAATTGATTCGGGAGTATTTACGGATTTTAAATTAAATTATTACAATTATAAGGTAGTTCCGGTTTATTACCGCGTACGTTATGAATAAAACAGAAGAAGGAATTGAGAAATCCTGCTGAAATTTATGTAGCAATTAAAAACCGCGGCGCTTCGGAGTGTTACACAATGCAAATTTTGTCAAGAGAATAGTATATTACTTCATTAATTTTAAATTCAACTTTCCACTTAAAATTCTTCGAAAGTTTTTTTCGTAATTTACGGACGCGAACAGTTTCCAGAGAAAGCGTAGAATTTCCCCCGCTTGCGTGCCGCGTTGCATTCCGCGGAAAAGAGTTTAGACTGCTCACGAAATCAGATTAAAGGGACAGGGAAAAACCATGCAAATTCTCGACCTCGTGTCGTTTGTCTGTTCACGAAAACTATCTTATGGAAATAAGACATTTGTTATACTGATATAAACGCCGGGCTTGGAGTAACAAATAACCGCCGAGTATTGAAATTTATGTATTTGCTTAGACCGTACATATATCAAAACACTGACGAATTACTTTGTGTACGTACTTCTTTGTTTACAACTCCGTCCTGATTTAATTTAAACTTGAAAAATCAATAATTTAACCCAGTAACACTTTTATGGAACCCCTGTAGATGTAGCCGCCGGTAGGTACGTTTTGTCCACGAAGTTTGCGCCTTGCAGAGGACGTAGCAATATGTATTCAGTAATTAACGGGCCCCGTGTCAGAACTAATGAGACAAAGAGATTAACAAATGTCGGCATCCGCTTTACTGCTGTAATTGATGAATATTTCAACAGCACTTCTTGACATTTAAGTGACATTAAATTATCAAAATGCATTATAGCCTGCTTCACGTAACGAGCGTCATAGCAGCGAAATTAATTAAACTAAGACCGTTCGTTCGTCCCAGAGGTCCAACTAATTAATTGTATCGATGAGTGTGATATTCTGGAAACGTTTTAAAATGCGGTCGGATCTGTTTGTGTTTGCGCTTACGGCATGCTCCGCGATTATTAACGTTTTCAACTCCATTAGCATATATTTCCCATTTTAAGGATCATGCAGCTTATTACATTTGCACCCGCAGTAATTCAAGTAACACCGACCGCAATCGCAGATCTTGGCAATGCACAATTCATGCAAGCTTATTCTCTTATCTACCTTGAGTGGTTATCCTGTATTAATGCGGCGGAAAGACTTTGTTGCAAGTATATTATACTCGTATAGAAATACTACGCTTTTTGCTTTTTATTCCTTTGAAACAAACTTTCCTGCAAGTACACTGGCAAAAACGTTCTCTCACAGTCAGAAAACTTATTCATTTTACAAACTTAACTTTGACTCACTTGATGTTTTCGTTTTAACAACTGATTTGTTTCATCGAAAATAAAACGCTACAGATTACTCGAGAAGACACTTCAAAGATTAGCGCTTTCGAGCTTTGTTGGTTTTCATCAGCGACATGCAACTGCGCAGTCTCGCAATCAGTTAGTATTTATCTTCAGTTTCCACTATCACTTCAGAATTCATTTCGAATGTTTTTCCAGCGAGGTATTTTTTTAAATTTGGCAGAAAAAAGTTACACCGAGCAAAATCTGGCGAATGAGATCTATGTGGAAGCCATTCGTAGCGCAGTTGAAACAATTCCGATTTAGGTGTTGGAGTATTATCCCGTATTTTTCGTTAAGTGTGGTTTAAAAATGATGCATAATATTATACAGTTATCGGTTTCCCTTTTTTTTAAGACAGTTGATCAGTATCATACCGTATGCTTTCCAAAAAATAGGCGCCAAGACTTTTCCAGCTGATGCTACGGTTTTTACCTTCTTCAGGGCACCTTCGCCGCTAAAAATCCAGTATTTTTATTATTTGTTACCTACTTGAAGGCTGCAAGCTTATGAGAGGGCAAATTAAGTTCGTCCCATAGATCGGCTAACTCAATGGGACGGGCAGGTTGAAACGATGAATACAAACGGGGGCAGTAATTAAAAAAAAATAGTCACCACTTAATACATATTTGTCTTTATTTATAAAAGAGAGAATTCGTGAAATTTTTCGTAAAAGGTCGTAAGAATGAGTTAAATATTCAACAGAATAAATAAACAACGACAACTCTGACGTTTGATAAAACACGAAGTGTGGGGCCCGCTTTTCGTTTAATAACAAGTAAGCGGCAAAATAAAATAAATCTACCACCACGCATCAAATGAATGATAGGTTGCACTAAGATAAAAATTTGCAAGTTCTTACAAATAAATCAAAAGATCCAATCTAATCGCACTTTACACTTGCTGCTTTAGTCTCGACGAAGACGTCCGGGTACCAGGGTCTAGGAGTGACGTCAGTACGTCATTCCACGTCTCAGTGTGGTATCTCCCTGTTTTGGTCGTCGGAAATCAAACAACAGGTTGGCGAAAGCAAGTCCGATCGACCGGAGTGGGCCTTACCGGTGCGCCAAGAATTTTCTACAGCGGCACCAAAATATCTCAGCGAAGACTAGCCCCAAGTGAAAACCTAAATAATGAAAGAACGAAAACCAACGTTACGAACTCAACTGCGCGCAGAAGTCGCTTGCAATAAATACCTGATTGCAGAAATCAGGCTTCGAAAAGCAATAGAAGGTGCATGGAATCAACATCCGTTCGCTTTCTTCACAAGTACACAACACTTAAGGAAACAGTAACAAGATGGCTCTAGGCTCTACGCCAGCGTGTCTAACGGAATACTAACTCAGTCTTGCGCGCAGCGAGAAATTTAAGCAGGAAGACAAATCACATGCCCCAGACTGACCAATCATAGACCTTCCTGAGAAACCAATACTAACGAACCGACAACGGTGACAAGGGAACGGACCACCGCGCCGTTTCAGCGGCCATATTGGAACCTTTTATTTTTAACGGAAATTTACACTGTAACATTTGTTTAGTGTCTGGGGCACAGAGAAGCAGTCATATTTCATCAACCATTATTAATCTACAAAGAAATTCACTTATATTGCTCCGTATACGATATGTGAAGAGTCGATTTTATCGAATAACATTTTTTTAGAGTTTTTAGTTTTTCCACGTACTTGTGATTTTGCCCTCGTAATTTGACAAACTATGGATTTCCATCTTTTGCAGTCTTTTGCGTTGTTCCTTCCATTTCCTTACCCTTTTCTCTTAGACCGTTAAATACCTCTCCGTACCAGCTCTGTTTTGGCCTTGGTTTCTTTCACCTTATACTCTTTCTGTGTCCTTCATCTCTTTTGCAGTTTATTACCTGTCACCCGTTTCCAGATGTCCTAATATCGATGGGTTTCTATTTCTTGCGACCCATTGCTGTGTTCCATCAGGTCCTTGAATAGCTCTTCATATAATCTCTTCTTTGGTTGGTTTAGATTTATTGCGGTCTTTTGCGTTGTTTTTCAAGTTCCTTACCCTTTTTTTCTCAGACAATTAAATATCTGCTCATGTTTGGTCGCCTGATACTCTTTCTATATCCTTCAACTCCTTTGCAGTTCATTGCCCATCACCACTTCCAGATGTCCTGAATCGACGGTTTTCTATTTTTGCGGCCCTTTGCTTTGTTCCATCTGGGCTGTAAGGAACGGGGGTTAAAAGATAAAAGAAAGGGGATGAACTATCCAATGCTTTAGAATTTACAAAGCCTCGTCGAGACACTACGAGGATAAATAGAAAAGTCTCCAACCTAGACAAGAGAATAAAAGAATATCGCGTAAACAGTAATTTTATTTTTCAACGTAATCCCCGTCAAGTTCAATGCACTTGGTCCACCTATGTTCAAATGCTCTTATTCCATTTCTATAAGCCCTTTCATCCAACTGGTCAGAATAGGCATTTGTGGCAGCAGTCACATCTTAATCGGACTCGTACTTCTTTCCAGCATGAAATTTTCTCAAGTTTGGAAATAAACCAAAATCTGAGGGGGTTAAGTCCGGCGAGTAGGGGGCATGGGGTACCAATTCAAATCACAATTCATTAATTTTTGCCATGGCAATAAGTGACTTGTGACAGGGTGCATTATTCTGGTGAAACAGATCTTTTTCTCTGCTAATCCGGGTCGTTTTTCTTAAATATTTTCTTTTAATGTGCTCCCTAATGTGTGCTACCTAACTCAGCTTTTATTTCCTTTGGGGATAAACCCTTAATATGAAAATATTTAATAACTGCACGAATTGCAACTTGCCCCATTCTTACAGCATGCAAAACTTTAGCAACTTTGACAGCCTGTCAAACAATTATTATTTGTCAGAAATGTTTGTTTTTCCACAACCAGACTGATAAATTTTGAAACAATATAATGCCGTAAAAACATTGCGCAAACTTGTATCCTATCTGGGTTAGGCCGCAGGCTTTTCAATTTATCCTCGTATGCTCTTCTAGACGAGAGTGAAAGAGAGAGAGAGATCCGATTTTCACATCCGAAACCTGTGGTCTTTAATTCAAACTTTACAAACATTTTGCACAAATAAACAAACTATTTCCACCTCTTCTTTTCACCCTTTTTACTAAATCTTTGTCAAACCCTAAAAGACCCAAACAGCAATTCCTTTGTTTGTACGTTTCTGGTTTCAGTTTTAAGTAGCTAGCACCCTTTTGATATGGAATGAAATTTTAAGCCTTGCCCGGCATCACATATGTATATTTTCGAGATTATTCTTCTCTTTTTGTATTTTCTTTCTTTTGTAGGAATTTTAGTTGAAGATAAAAAGAAAAAAAAATATAAATATATGTCTTTAAAATAAAGAAAAATAATTACAAATTAAGATAAGAAGTTTGGCATAAAAGTAAAAAATCAAAACAGCATTAAAACTATAACGCAAAGTCACATACCTATGTCTAAATAATGTCTTTGTCACACCATCACTCTTTGGGTCTTACTTTCTTTCGCCTTCTAGTCTTTCTGTATCCTTCATCTTTTTTTTGCCTTCGTTGCCTGCCACTCATCCTAGGTGTTCTAACATCGTTGGTTTTTCCTTTCTTGCGGTCCTGCGCTTTGTTCCTTCAGTTCCTTACTCCATTTTCTTTCAGGTCTTTAAGCACCTCTCTTCTTTGGTTCTTTTTTCTTTTGAACTTTTTTCTTTTTTTAATCCTTCATCTTCTTTCCAGTTCATTGCCCTGTCACCCTTTTTTGATGTCCTAATGTCTTACCCATATAGCCTCTGCAATTTAACTAATTGTCGCTTCTCTATATAAATTTATTATTTACAGTTGGTTCTTCTGACGAAGCTGTCGAAGTGAAAAATATTTTTCACTTCTGACGAAGCTGTCGAACGACTGCGAAACGTTAAGTGTATAGTGCGCGATTTAGTGTCCGCTTAAAAGATTTTGTGATATAAATTTATTAGTTTCTGACTTCGACTTTTTAACTTTTTGTTTAGTTTGGCTGCGTTAACTATTTTATAATAACAGAGTTTTAATTGCCGCTGATCTTGTCATTGTTTTACAGAAATGTAGATTGATACATTCTTCGATTGTAATATTTTGTTTAGTGCACTTTGTGCCTTTTCCTTTTTTATGAATCTTGTAACTGCCTCTTTGCTTTCACGCCCCCTTTCTTTCTCATTACTTTTCTAAGCAAAACTTCCAAGTCGTTCAAGTTCAATTTTATTTTCCGTATTTTATTATGTGATGATTGATACAGTATTCGTTCTTAAATTAGTGGGGCTTTCTGTTTTTTATTTTCAGACGTAAGACAGTTATCCGAATTTTGTCTATTCCATTTGACTTCTATCACAATTTTTTTTGTTCAGCTATTTGCTGATTAGTCTATTAGCTCGTCTTAAGTAGTTGTGTTCCCTAATATATTTGATTCTGGATCTTTTTCAATTTTATTATTATTTGTCTTTTTCTATTGCTTTTCCTCTTTTGTCAAATGTGTTTCCTAATTTGTCAAATGACTTTCCAGTCCGTTCAAAGTACAGTAGGCCTGCAGATTGGAAAGACATTTGACATATTCGGAAACATAATTGACAAAAGGGGCAAAGCAAAAGAAAAAGACTGTATTTACTTATCATCTTCAATTTATTGTTGTTGTTTGCTGGTGATAATTTATTTCACTGTCTAGCATGGCAATTAAGAGCACAAAGTCAGCTTATCTCTGGTGTTCCAAATACTACTTCTCAGTTTAGTGATTTAAATTTGTCTCGTAGAGCTAAGGTGAATAATTCAGGAGGGACCGTGTCCCTTACTTCACACCCTTTCTTAATCTGACTAGGGTTAGTTTTTTAAGGTTTTCATCTAAAGATAAAGTCGCAGATATACTAAGGATCAAGAATTTCGAGATCCTGCAGTAGTTCTCGATCCATGATACTCTACTGCTCAAGACCTTTACATAATTGACAAAAGCTAGAAAAAGCGACTATTTAGTTATTTTAAATAAATTTCGTATTGTTTGAAGGTACTCAGATCTTTTCTTTACCACACTCGCACTACTGATTGATACTGATCTAGTTTATTTGTTAATCTATTGGCGCTAAGTGGTGAATATTTTATATGACTGTAAGAAGAAATTATACGCTTGCAACAGTCGGATTTTTTTTTGGATTTCGCTCTTATAAATTAATAGTTTACTTACGTTCCTCCTCCTAAAGGAAGATACTGGATAATAATTTTAACCCATTTATTTAGGTGATTCTATTAAAGAATCCATCTTCCGGAGGTCTCCTCGAATATCTTCTTTTATTACTTTCTTAGTTAATGTGTCGATTCTGCTCGTATCTGTAGCATCTGTAAGATCTGTAAACCTGAAACTCAATTATTAAAGTATGGAAGTCTGAAGTTCTGTGGAAGATATGATTTCTTCTAGGTCTGTAGAATTACTCGTAAGTCTCAACCACGACTATGCGAGAAGTAACGCCATGCAACAAGACGGGAAGAAATAGTGCGGACAGATCGCAGCGAGAGTCAGCTTCGACCAATAAGAATGCCGCATTACCAAGATGGTCATGTAGGGATCGACGGACGAGTCGATTTTCGCAATTAATACTTTCGAGCTTGCGCTGAGATGCCACAATGATCTCTAAATTCGCCGAAATTCTCAAATGTTGCCAACTTATTTTGTGCGAGATTTTTGGAACGTAACAACCTCACATCTAAAAAAGATACGTGTTAGTTCCAAGGACAGATTTGGCAAAGATTTGAAGTGCATAGAATCGCTGCGTTAGAAAAAATGCAAACAATAAAATGAAATTCAAAATCATTGTTACGGAGAATATTTTCTTTTAAACTCTTAACAATCATGATACATGTGACTGCTTCAAACTCTATAAATTAAAGTTTCTATTAAAGTGGTGTTTATATGAAAAACAAACACGTGCACGTTGAAAATCGAAAGTTACCCCTTGGCATATCTTATTGTTTACTTTTTATTAAGACGGAGATAGATAGAAAACACGAAACCAAATTCGTTTAAAGAAATGGGCTGTGAAAAGCAAGCCCGCACAGTCGATACAGTAATTGAAACGTTAACTAACGGCGGCGTTGTATCCAAGTAAGAGCTTTTGAAACTGAAATCCTGCATGTTATCCGGCCCGATTGCTATTTGAGATCGCCGAAGTTGTAAGCCTGCCGGTACACAATGCCGGCAATGGAATGAAACTATTCTACAGCGTCGGATTAAGTTAAGCTCGGATTGATCTCATAGTTTGATTACGAAGAGTTAAGGGAACGGCTGGTCATTTCTGATAATGGTCCATCATCAATCGGCATATTCTCTAACGCCCAACTTTCAGTTTAAATTACTTGCGCACCATTACCGCACAAAACCAGTGAAAAATGCCTACCACGTTTCTATTAAATACCCCAATGTATTTTCGGAGAGATATTTAAATATTCTTGCTGCCAACCTTGGACCAGAAATAAAACTCTTGGGCGCAAGAAATTTTTACTTTACTTTAAATTCGCAATTTTTGCAGATTTTTTTAGAAGAAATGTAGACCTGTAGATTTCATGCAGAGGGTTTTGTTTTCTAAAGAAACAGAACCTTTTGGTAAACGAACATTTCCAAAGCAAGTCGAAAAATGTTAAAAACTGTGGCAAAGTAAAGGTTGAATTTTCTTTAAAATTTTTTGTAGCCAATAATAATATTATCCAGAAATATATGGCGAACTATTTTAAACTAAAACATTGCACTGAAGAAAACAGAGCGCATTTACAAAATCCATCTATTATATTTTGCACAGCGATTTCCGAAATTTATGCCGAACGCTGTTATAATAAATTTCCGACTTAAATTGGATGTCTACATATCACCTAGCGTACTTGAAAGTTTCGAGAAAGAAATCGATAAATTAAAACTTTATATTTTTCAAATCGAGTTACGGGAAAATATATGGTGTGCCGGAATTGAAAACGTAAAATTGAAAAAGGCCGTGCATCAAGTCAGATCTCGCGGAAAATTACGAACGGAAAATCGCATGCTAGTTTGCGCTGGCTGCGAATAAACTACGACAATTTTTTCATAACGTTCGCCGGCTTTAATTTTAAATTAATCCGGAAATCGAACCGCTCTTTTTTTTTTAATGCGGTTACCTCGAGATAAGGGCGCGGTTTCAAAACGCATTGTGAAGTCATTCTCTCATCTTCCGAGGTATTTAAATATTAAATTTCATTAATAATAAATGCGTTGAGGTTGAGTACAGCGAGCGGGTCTTAAATTGAACGTATAAGCTAGTTTATAACAGGAAAAATAATTTGAGTGTCTGCTCAGCGCATGAAAATTATCATTCGTTATTTAATCCTCACATGAAAATTTATAGGTCCAGGAAAGGTAAAAGGGCAATAAATAAAAGGAAATTTTGATGCAATATGATGTGATTAACCTCAGTACCAAAAATATTACTAAAAAGTTGTATATAAATACATACAGGGTATCCCAGCCGAACTTCTTTTAAAGATACTTTGCATGGGGCTGAAGTTACAGTATGATTATCCAAGGCCGTCAAACACATTTTTATAATCTTTCAACAGTCACACGTCTTAGAACTGTTGACATATTATTTGACGTCCTGTAGCTTATGTTTGGCTTGATTCTTTTATCTTTAACACTAGTTGATGTCATACTTCTCACTGCTTTTTTTACTTATTTATATTTGTTTTTCTTTGTTTTGGATGTTGTTTGCAGTTTCAGTTGGTGTTGTATAAAGCTTTTACCTACAGAAACTGAGATTGAGCAGAAAAGATTGAATCTGGGGTTTCTTGCGATAACATCAGTAATTAATGTAAATATAACAGCATCGGTCGGACCGAATGTACTAACGAATGCGATTAAAACAAAAACACAATGAAAGGAACAGTAACTCTCCGAATTATTCCACTTAGTGCTTATTTCCATTTCGAGCTTTGCAGCAGATCCGAATATATGTGGCCTCAGTCGGTCAGAGTAACACAAAAGTAAGCTAATTGAAGAAAGTGTGCGTACTTCGGCTGGCCTACTGTGGCATTCGGCAATAGAGGCGAGCGCATATCGCGGCGGTAGATCTTCAAAATGGGTTCCGAAGCGGCCCCACTTGCATATCTATCTCTTGGAAATGCGAATTGTCCCTTTATTATATATTCTCCACATTTTTATTACTAATATAGATTCCGAGATTTATTAGGTCCTTATAAACCGTTGCGAGATCCCGATTTTAATAAAATGCCACTTCGTGCCGACCTTCTCGGAAGTTCTTAGACTTTTTTTTATCGATGGCTGCAATTACAGTTAATCATACTGGTTTTTTATGTAGACGTTTCAGAACGTTGAAACCATTAATACCAATTTTATAAAAGCTTTGTCGATCATACGTAAACTCGACTACATGTAGTCATACTTGTACTTATACGTACACATCACTTTCGATCTATCAAGACAATTTTAACAATATCCAGAAAGACGACGATAAAACAAGAAAGTATCAGATGAAATTATGTATGGTCCCAAAACACGTGTATCCGTTTTGGAACACGTGCGCGATGAGTAACTGCTTGATTCAACCTGTAGATTTTGATCGTAATTAATCGGAGCTTTTCGGTTTAATAACTTGTCGAGACTTGGTATCACACAGTCAGCACGAGTATTACTGTTAACACACCGATAGAATTCACATAAAAATAATGCCTCAGTGTGAAGTGAAGTGTTCCAAATTGCGATTCTCTCTCTGTATCCAGAATCAACTTTACATACAGTCTTGTACTACTAGTTACTGTACGGAAAAAATTGACGCTTTTATTGCAGTACTCACAATACTTACATACATGTTTCGCTTTTTTGCAAAATTAGGGCGATATTTGCGCAATGCTTGATCATCTGTGGCGTTTTGTAGTTGAATGTGCTGATGTGCATTTGGTAAATGTGTCGATAAAAGTCTTTCCCTTCTTTTCCATTGCCTGGCAGACTTGAGGGCCGTAACCTCCCAAAACCTACTTTTACTAAGAGCAATAGTTACTCGCATTTTTAACCTCTGAGGTTCGGTTTTTCAATATCAAGTTAAACTGTAACTTTCGGTTTATTTCCATAGCGACAATTGCGTTGTTATGGGAGTAAACTGAAGGTTAAAGTTAACTTGCGATTGAAAAACCGGGCCTAATGGCCGTATGCACCGAACGAATTAACTCAGCTTAACTTTAAGCGTCACTAAGAATGTGACTTACACAATGTTATGAAACTTCAAATGTCACAATATAAACGTCACTCAAATTTAAGCTCGATTAAAGTGTTTGGTGTATATCGCCCTAAGGCACAGTTTTTCAGTCACAAGTTAACTTTAACCTTCAGTTTATTGTCATAGAAACAATTGTGTTCATAATTGTTACTATGGAAATAAACTGATAGTTAAAGTTAACTTGTGATTGAAAAACTGGCTCTTAGATGTTTCAAGAGGACTTCTTCACGTTTAATTCCTCTCTACTTTTCACGTTTTGCTTCCAATTGCTTATTTTTAGCTCCAATCTTCTTTTACTTGGTCCATTCACTTTTTGCGGATCCTGCTTTCCTTCTCTTCCACTCTAATTTCCCAGTGGGTCGGTATGTAGGTTCACCGTTCATTCTTCTACCCACACAAAAACTAACTCCTAACTAGCTCCTATATTTTTAGCTTTAAAATTTTTATAATGTAACGCTGATGTAAATGTAATTGCTACCCTTTACGTTGGAGTGTCAAATTATGTTGCGTTATGTTTGTACTTTGTGTAAATTGTTTTTGATTTTGATTTTTTAGGGCGATGAGACTTTTTATCAGAAAGTTCTCTCTGTCTTTTAAGTTTTTTTAATAATCCATCTTAATATTTGTGATTTTGTTCCTGCTGACCCTCTCAAGTCCTACGGGGACGCAGTCTTGTTTGTTAATAGGAATATTTTGTTTTTGGAGTTTTAAAATACTCAACAGTTGAGACTCTCACAAGTCTTACAGTGACGCAATCTTGTTGTTAATAGGAAGATACAGGTTGACTGACAAAAAACAAAAAACAGGATAACAAACGATGTCTGAGAGTATGGGAAAAATGTTAAAAAAAATTCTTGCTTTAGTTTTCGAGAAATAGTTAATAAAAAATTAGCCCCAAAACGACGATGCGCCTCTGGTTAAAAAATAGAGGAGCAGATGAACGAAATGAATGCCCTCATCAAAGTTTTATGGTAGGCACGGCGGTGTAGCATCGATCGTGAACTTGACCTTGGAATTTCACGTCAACTCCGTTTATAGGTCAACGCTCGACGTGGTGAAATACGAAGTACTAAACATTTACTTGACAAATGCATCTGAAGCAGATTATTCCACAAGGGCCCCACTTTTAATACCTGCTTTGACAGGTAAACAAATAAACAACTAAAACGAAAAACAATTTAAATCTCCGTGTCAAGAATTCCTAGTATTCCTATTTCGATTGTTAATTGTTATAATTTCGTTTTGTGTATGACGAATTGTAAACACAAATCTGTTAAAAGTTTAACAAATTCAAGACGCGTTCGGTTAAAGTTGTGTACAGACTTGACAAAGGATGCGAATTGATTCGTCGCGCTCTCGTAAAAATTCCGCACGAGGACGTATGAGAGTGTTTGCCGTTGATCTAGTTGTTCGAAGTCATCAGTAAACAAATTTGGATATCGACGGCCTAATGTATTAACCTGCCAAGTCCGCTTTTGGTCGAATATTACTTTTGATGCAGTTGAAAGGCGTAGACGAATGATAAACGGACAAAACACAAATATTTTTAAATTTCCAAAATGAAAAGTAAACATATTTTCACCAACGTGATTTTAGAAATTCTAAATTCAGAAATATTTAAAGAAATATTAAGTTTCTTCATGCTCCTGTAAAGTTTTATCAAAACGGACTTAGCAGGTTGACAACTTAAGGCGACGATATAAAATATTACGTCTACACTGAACACCGACAGCATTCGGATCAACCCGAGGTCGTACGCCGCGCAACCCGAGACATGCAGTTTAACACGTCTGCTATGAAAGGTCAAGTTTTACAAGCCTTATTCTGAGGAAATATCGTAAAACGTTTATGACATACGTACGCTGTGAATTTGTCGTTTCAGTCTGAATAAATTTATAATTAATTACTAATTTTTATACATTTTCTCGTAATCTGTAACATAAATTAACGTACGCGATTTGATCAAAAATTATACGCATAATACACGGTCCGGCAGTCAAACCTGATGGTTTTAGTTTGAGTGTCACCCAAGTTAGGAGCAAAAAAAGACGATGTAATTCGATTCCACAAGTATGGAAGTTTTTTGTTTATGGAGCAGTGGGGTCATGAGCATCGCGCTTTCGTCATAATGACGTACATATTTCAAAAACGGCGATTCCGATACGATCACGCAACGAAAGTTTCGCCAGCATTTCAATGTTCCTCCCCGCGAGAGGATTCCTAACACGGAATTGTTGTGGGTGCAAAACTTTCGCACTACGTTTTTAGCTATGCCAAGGAGTAGGGGTTGGTCTGTTCAAATAATGCTATGGAATCGCCGTTTTTGAAATACGTCTCTGTGACGAAAGCGCGATGCTCATGGCCCCACTGCTCCATAAATACAAAACTTCCTTGCTTGTGGAATCGAATTACACCGTTTTCTTCCCAATTTTTTGCTTCTACCTTGGGCGACACTCAAACTAAAACCGTCAGGTTTGACTGCCGGACCCTGTACTAGCGACGTTTAAAACAACTGAGTCCTCATAGTTTTGTCTCCATGCGGTAACAAGACGAAAGATTTTACTATCAGCTGCCTGTCGGACCGTGCATTGACCCCTGCGGTCACCAGATTTAAATCTTTGCGATTTTTTTTGTGGACGAAGCAACTGCTACATTCCAACTGCTACATTCCGCATGAATTAACAGACAATTATTTGCGAATTTGTTACCCTTATTTCATAGGCAATTCCAGTTATTTTTGAAATTACCAATAATTACGTCGCGTAAAAGAAACAACTCCGACTTCCGTTCCCAGCTGTTAAACGTGTAATAAAACGAATTGAGATGTGTGTCAAGGTGGCAGTGTGCAAGTCAATAAAAAAATTTTGTAGTCCTATTATACTGCCGCATTTATAGAACGTGGCGTCGTATTTCGTACGCAGTGCCGTAGCTTGATCTTGGGGTAATTTTTTAATTATAAACTGTTTAAAAGTAGTTTTCTAAAAATTTTTGACATCCATTCTCGTATGCGTTTTTTTTTATCGGAACAGTTGTCATTCACCCTCCATTTTGTGTGTGTTTTGAAGGTTTTTTAATTCTTAGGTTTGTAGTTTAGTTTTGTTATAAAAAATTCACAAGGACAATCCTTGGAGAAACAGGAGTTCGTAATAGTATTACAGAGTTATGGCCGTTTTACACTATAACATTTTCTAACTAAAATCTATTACTAAGTGAGTGAGAAGTACCAATTCAATCAGAATTCACTGTGGTAGCTTATCTCTCTCACTTTGTACCAAAAAATGTTATAATGTAAAACAGCCTTTAGATTAATTATTTGCAATGTGCTCGCTGTGGCAAGGATGAAACTATATTTAGAAGAGGTTTCAACATTTGTTTGGAGAAGAATACTCGGAGATCTAATTTCCCCCCACCCAATAGAGTGCACTTATCTATGAAACAAACGTTTACTAAAGATAAGGGTTGATCCAATCAAGGATCATTTCGTAGAGAATGAAAAAATATGTACTGTATGTCAATAATTTGAAAATAGCTTTTCATTTCATGTTTAAAGGATTAACTTTTTTTGTTAAATACTACAAGAGTGTTGAGGTTTTCTAATTAAAAATTTATTGTAGTGATATTAAACGTTAGGGTTTAATTTAACGTAGGGTACTTTCACGTGCGTTCATCCGAGATCCATATTTTACGGAGTACTTAATACGGGAGCGAAGTGATATTAATTTGTGCAAGTCCTTGGTTAACGGTGGCGCGCACTTTCTAAACGACAACAAGTTATAACAGTTTGTTATGAAGTGCTCGGATTAAACGAGGACCTGCTCGCACTGTACGCAACCAAATGGTCCACACTAGGGATTAACTTAATTACTTTAATCCTATTTATTCCGAAATTGGTTCTTGAGATAACTACACGATTTTATAGGAATTAGTCAAGTTGCCTCTGATGTTATTTTGATGGGGCAATTAAGGCTTCAGCACTGGAAACGTGGTCGCGCATTACGAAAATTTCCTACAGTCGGCATTATATTAGAATTTACATAAAGTATTCAAACTTCGGCGGTGCGAAATTGACTGGTTAAGGCATTAAGAAAAGCGGATTCTCTCTAGTCTAATTCGATTTAACGTGATGCCCTGAACGCTGCGTTTTCCGCACTAAAAAAAAAGTGAGACGCAGTGATTTACATTTAGAACGAAATTTACATTTAAATAAGGCATTGGTATGTAAAAGCACCTCCTAATTTTTAACTAAGTAAATGCGATAGTTACACTTTTGGAAATTTGTTTATTATAATAATATTGTGGATGTTCAAACGGCCTAATTTTCGAAAGAGTATTGAAACTGTGAGAAAACAGACTGTTGTAATTTTGCGACCGAGATTAAAGTGAAATACGATTACTACTAATTAACTTTATTAAAAGTAATGTAACTAGTATGTACAATAATCTACAATGTTTCCGATAATTCCGATAGACAATACGTGTTTTTCGTCAGAAGTGTAAATCCCTGTTAATTTGGCTCGGGAAGGAACACTTATAGTTTCATAATTAATGAGTGTATTTAATCAGAATAATGGCATTGGGGTAACAAAAAAAAACAATGTTTATAATAAAGATCGGATCGCGTCCTCGCTCTACGACGCTCCTGCACAAATAACTGAAATGGGATAGTTTTCTAATAAGATATTTATTTCTTGGTTGATTGCGCCTTCGGCCTATAATGAGTAATATATGGAAACATCAATTTAAACCGAAATGATAATAATTGAAAATTCATTTTTATGGTCGATACATCTGTTGAAATGAAAATCTACAGGGATATCCACATAAACCGTTAAAAGTTTTCAAGGTTGCAGTTCACGTAGATATTTGAAATTTAAGGAGCAATGGTTTTCCGTCGAGATCTCTTTAAATAAAATAAAACTGTCTTTGTATCACTTCCGGTTGTACCGGAAGTCGCTATCAACTCGCTTATTTTAAATGTAATGCTATATTTTTTATCATGTTTTTGAATTCTACATGTAAAAATATGTTAAATTGCAATACATTTCCCTATCTCTAAAATGCATCATTTTTGAGATATTTTGAATTTTCTTAAAAATTTGGATTCTGCAATCTGATTTTCAAAAAATTATAACACAGCTATGATTGAAGCAATTTTATTTGTAATAGCTGATATTGTAGTTGAAGCTTTAAGGTTCTTAAAAATTCCATAAGCATAATCTATTAAGCTACAGGGTGTCTAAAACGCTCCGCTCCACTCGAAGATATTCAAACACAGAAAAATACTTTTTTTCAAATGGAACGCCCAATATTTTAATAAACCATTGTATGTGGAATTAAATGCTGTGTCGAACTATATTAGCATTCCCTATACCTAACTTTAACAGTTTTTCAGTTATAAGATATTTTTGGTTTAATACATAAAAATTTACATTTATTAAGTTAAATATTTCTAATTTTGTTGATATAGTTATGAAAACAACAAACAATTGCATTTAACGTTTCCTGTTACTACAAATTTTAAGCAAAAGCAAAAAAAAGTTGAGAATCAAAATCAAAATTATTCAAACGCTGATATTTTAAATCTATTTTTTTAAATCATGAAGAATGATCTAAAATTGTTCAGAGCAGAGAATGTGTGTTCAATAAAATGTACCCCTCTTGTCTCCTATGAACAAAACACAGTTTGGAAAGTTTGAACCTAACTTTATACAATTTGGAAAAATAAAATGTACGAAGATCAGTAACAAATAACGAAGATAATTAGACTTTTAATTAGAGTTTTAAAATACTTTCACGCTAATCCAGAGAATTGCAAACTAGCAGCTATTTTATTCTTCCATTTAAAGTAATGAAATTCATACTTTTTCGTTTTATAAGATCACAAGCGTCCTAAGAGAAGGATGATTAAAGAACTATTAAAATTTGTGAATTTCCACTTGCCAAATTCTATTTTCTTTGGTTGACTACAAAATTTGTAGTAACAATAATCATTGTTATAATTTCCATGCTATCTTAATAAAATTAAAAATATTTGACCTATTAAAATTGTAATTTTCTATGAATTAAATCGAAAATGTTTCATAACTCAAAAACTGTTAAAGTTAGGTATAGGGAATGCTAGTACAGTTCGACGCAGCATTTGATTTCACATACAATGGTGCATTAAAATATCGGTCATTCCATTTGAAAAAAAGTATTTTTCTGTGTTTGAATATCTTCGAGTTGAGCGGTGCGTTTTAGACACCCTGTAGCTTAATAGATTATGCTGATGGAATTTTTAAGAACCTTAAAGCTTCAACTACAATATTAGCTATTACAAATAAAATTGCTTCAATAACAGCTGTGTTATAATTTTTTGAAAATGAGATTGCAGAATCCAAATTTCTAAGAAAATTCAAAATATCTCAAAAATGATGCATTTTAGAGATAGGGAAATGTATTGCAATTTAACATATTTTTACATGTAGAATTCAAAAACGTGATAAAAAATATAGCATTCCATTTAAAATAAGCGAGTTGATAGCGACTTCCGGTACAACCGGAAGTGATACAAAGACAGTTTTATTTTATTTAAAGAGATCTCGACGGAAAACCATTGCTCCTTAAATTTCAAATATCTACGTGAACTGCAACCTTGAAAACTTTTAACGAACGGTTTATGTGGATATCCCTGTATATAATCTAAATAAATTGATTTAATAACTACGATAGCCTAAGCACGCACTGCACTGGCGTCTTGTTGATTTCACAACAAGACAATTTCACCGGTCAGGTTTAAATTAATTTATTATTTTAAAGCGCCTGTTTAATCCGAGTTCCTTTGTATCTTGTCGGAATGCCAAGATTCGTAAGATAAAGTGCGGCAAGCCGCAGACTAACGTTCTGATACAAAAGCAAACTTTTCCGTTGCCAGATTAATTCATTTCTAGCGATTCATTCAGAAAGTTTTCCCGAGCCATTGCTGCTTAGGAAAACCTAATCAAAGAGAATGTATAGACGTAAAGGATTGCCTTGCCAGGGCCGCATTGAGAGTCTCCGAATAATTAATCGGGCTTAAAGGTGCTTACTGCGTCGCCCGTGTGTTTATAACATCTAATGCTGCATGTAAGGAAGTTGATTTGATCTGAAGTGCAGCTAAGCCACGCGAGATAAACAAGGCACCAGCTGAGAGGTGTTGTTGATTATATTGCTGGTGTTATCAAGACACAATTTGCCTCCCGCGCAATTCGAGCTTACGATGGATACTTCTCTAGCTGGTTTCTGCCACGCGAAACGACGTACTTCACAAAGAATGAAAGCATTAGACCGCCTTATACTAATGAAAATATCGTGGAAAATGCACAGCAATAGTCATTGTTTTTTTGTGACCACCGATATTTGGTGTACACAAATGAGTATACATTAGTGTACCTCGGTAGAAAAACGACCCATGTTCACAGTTATTACTGCATTTTAACTTAGAGTTCTTCTCAACGGGCATTTCTATGTATATTATTAAAGCTATCAACACTTATTTTAAATTAATTTTTGCCAAGCACTTGCAGTTGCACATTGGTTCTGCGAGGTAAACAACTTCTATACAACTTACCATGAGATACCGATATGGATCGTTGTAATTGTAGAGTTCAGCAAATGTGTTACCTAAAAATATTTCTAAAACATGCAACACCAATAGAAACATAACTTATAGAATGAAATTTAATTTTACAGTAAAGAAACTGTAAATAAACAAATATTTAGACGTGTACCAACAATTACAGGAGGTTTGAAGAGGACTACCATAAGAACTGGTATTGGCCTCATTATTATTTAGAATACTGTTTTCGCCCTCTAAAAGAATCGATTCCAATTGAATTAAAATAATTTAATTATTTGTTCTTATTCTACAAACACTAACATTATATTAAAAAGGTCGTAACTCATATACCCATAATCATACATAATAAATACTTTCAGTGTGTACTTTATATGCTCAGTATTATCTAACACTCGCAAATACTGATGCAATTCTGTCCTCAGCCTCAGACCAATAGTCAATCAATACGATCCACACACAGTCAGTATTGCTGTCAGTATTGAGAATACTGTGAGTGTTATTAGGTGCTTTCCTTTTACCACAAATCTCACCTCAGATCAGATAAACGTCATTTGCGCTAGCATGAACAAGTGAGTTTGAATTGAGATTTTGACCTCCCACCATGCCGCCCGAGCATTCCCATTAGTTGGTAGCCCGAAATATCCGTTCAAACTTACTTGTTCGTGTTAACGGTAATGACGTTTGAATGATCTGATTTGATGCAAAAGGAACGCAGCTATTGATCATGTGAGGGTCTCTTAAGAACATACATACTTTGCGTTCGTAAATTCACGTACATCTTATATATGCAACACCCAGTAAACGTGAAGGTATTGTAATATATTTTTGCTAAAACTGGTTACATGTGGAGTATTAAATGATTAAAATTTGATGTAGTTTGAAGAAGTCGTTTGCCTTAAAATTCAATAATTTGAGCAAGCAATTTGAATTTCATTTCTGAGGCGCTGTAGATTCATCGGGGGAGCAGGTAATCGCCCTAACCTTCTGCCTACCATATCCCATACATGTTCGATGGGCGAAAGATCAGGTGATCGAGCTGGCCACGGAAGAATAGTGACATTAGCTTCACGAAGGAACCTCGTAGTCACAGCTGCAGTATGAGGCCTAGCATTATCCTGCTGGAAAACAGGGTTTTCTAGTTCTTGAAGATAGGGCAATGTAACAAGTTCCAAGACACTGTGAATGTAGACCTCGGCGTTTAAGTTTCCCTGCAAGAAGACTAGAGGAGACCTGCTTCCATATGCTATGGCACCCCATACCATATGCCCTTGGGTAAGCGCAACTTCATGTTCCACGCAGAACTGAAGCTCTCGCCTTTCTCCACGTATTCGACGGACTCTTCTACGTCCATCGTTGGCCCAGAGACAAAATTGGGATTCGTCACTGACCACAATCCGATTCCATTCCTGATTCCATTGGATGCGTTCTTGACACCATTGGAGTCTCTCCTGTGTGTGCCTTTGGGTCAATGGCAAGATGAAGCGCGGTCGATAGGATTGTAGACCGAAAGCCCTTATTCTGCGATAAACTGACCTGAGAGAGAGAGAGCTGTTGTCCTATAGTAGCCAACCATTCATTCCCAATGGACCTGGTGGTGCACGATCATTAGTTTTACGAATAGCTCCAGTACCTCTGCGGGGTTGATGTCTGTGCTCTTCTGTCCAGGTATTCCAACATCGCATTACGGTAGATGCGTTTCTGTCAACCCTATTAACAATTTCCCGAAGACCCATTCCTGCTTCACGCATTCCGATTATTCGTCCTCTATGCACAGCAATCTGATCATTTAATACATTACATATACCCAATTTACTAACAAGAAATTATTACAATATATTGATGTTTACTGGGTGTTGCATTTTCAATGTCATGCAGTATAGTATCATCTCAGGAGATGATGGTAATTGAATCTGAACTGAGCATTCTTTTCGTGGATACAAAGTGATGCATTACTAATTTATAATCATGCAGTTATGAAATTAATGACACTTATGTACGTGGTATCTATTAAGTATGATTTCAATAATGCCTACAGGGTGAAATTAATAATACCCGTCAAAATAAAAGCAGAGTATCCATGTCATATATAACGGGAAAAATGTTAAAAAAATTCTAATTAATCAATAAGTTTACCCTAAAATCAAGTTGCGACACTTCTTGAGAGATACAAGGCGACGTTTTATAAATAAAGCAGTAAAACTGCAATAAAGTTTTCTCACATATTATGTGACGTAGGTATCAGCTGGTCCGGAAGAATAAAATCATTATTTTTTTTACATAAAAGTATTAGTATTTGCCAGGATATCAACGATAATGATATCAGAATTTACAACCGACAGATGTGCGTCAATATACGTATAAATTAATAAGTATTAACAAAGTCGCATTAAGTTTGCTTAATTATTTCGTGTTTCTTATTTTATTCGTGACTGAACTGAAATTTTATGAGTGTTCTGTAATAAGTTAAGCTGCGCTTTTTTTACAGTAGTCGGTTTGCGGAAGCTGCACAGTGTTGCATATTTTCTGTTGCATTTTATTTCATCGAAAGTAGGTGGGCGTTCTCTCTCTGTCGAAAAGAACGCCGCAAAGAGAAAGCGCACTTCTACACCTTTTCCAAGTGTAGTTCAGAAAGTAACAGATTAATTTCAGACATTGTCTAATGTTTTTCCATATTCAAGAAAGAATTTTAGAAAGTATCAATTGTATTTCAGAAATGTAAAATGTTTTTCAGAATGTGTATTTCAGAAAAGTGAAATAAATTTGAGAAAAGGTTAATTATATTTCAGAAAATATCAATAGCTAATAATAACTATACACATTTTATCAGCATACCGTAGTAAATAATGCGATGTACCTGATGGTTTGCAAATGTTGAGAGTGCAAATTAAGATCATCCCATTGACCGGCTAACTCGATAGGATGCGTTTTGGGGTCATACCCCCAAAACAAAGGATCGAATTTTACAATGAATAAAAGTCACCAGTATTGCACAGTTTTGTCTTTATTTGTGTCAAAATTTTAAAATTGTAATGACTCTAGATCAACGCAGGTCTTAAATAAACGAGCGATAAATCGCAGCAAGTTAAATGAAATAAAATACGAAGTACGGATCCCTTTTTCGTTCACAAACTAAAATAAATATCAAATCTGGGTTCAACTAATCTCCGCGATGACAACATTACTTGAACTAAATTGACGCTAACATAGTATTAAAATTAAATAAAAGAATTCGACCTTCAGTCGTCCAAAATGCGTGTGCTCCAGCTGCACTTTCGAGTATCAAACGTCCAACTCCAACAATTTGTTTCTGTCAGTCAGAGAAACGTCAAACGCATTTGCTGATCACCACGCCATCTACGGCTCCTGTTCCGCGATGCTAGTCCGGGATGGACCGGTTCAATGCGGTTTCAGTAGGGGCGCGTAGGAAACGCCGGTACTAAATTCTTCACAGAAAAAGACGGGATGATTCAATGCGATGGTTCGAAATTATTCTCCAAACAAAATCCGCAAACGGATACTCGAAAGCCGGGGCTAAAAGCCTAAATAGAAGAAACGATTTTAGTTAGCGGCCATGTTGGGTACACGCCCTTGCACGTTTTACATTACCTGGGATTTTCTAACTTTCCAGGCTTAGTATGGGGCTTAAAAGTGCCCCAAATGTGTTCGATGGTGTCACGAGATCTTCCGGCACAGCCTCAGTTGAGTTACTCCTCCACAAAGAGCAAGTGCTCCGATAATTTTACAAAACACGTAAAAGACGTTAATACTCAACCAAGGGCTGAACACAAAAGGAACGATAGAGACGGCTCGAAGATAGTGATGACCGCTAAAATACGGGCGGTAACCAACGGCGTTAACAGAAGGCTGTCACGTGGTGTGCCACACGAATGAGATTCGAGTAGTAAAGAGGAGGGATGCAGGGTAGCCACCTGTATCTAAACGCGGTTCATATAGCACTTTGCCTCCGCGTTTTCTTGGCGGGAGATTTGAACGTAACAAAACTGGACGCTTTCCAAATTTTCGCCTTGAAAAAGAAAGAATGAGTTCTACTGTCGAATTGGTTAGATAAAAAGTGGCTTACTTTTTCAAAAAAGAAAGCAAGCACTACTGTTTCGTCAACTTCTGCTACTTTCTTAGCTAATTTCCACTTGCGAAATTGTTCGTGAGTGTTTTCATACTTCGCCTTTGATTTTGAAGGAAGTAAACTGCTGCAAGATGCGTTAGCAGCACTCACAATCGCTGAAAAATCTTCTGAAGTCGCATTCATGACGTCAATTAAAATTTTTTTTTGTTGTTATTAGACTGTTTGTCTTATGTTCCAGATTGCTATATTATTGAGATATCTCAAGGCTTACTACTTTTTTTAATAGCACCTACAAAGTACTAACATTTTTAATAGAATTTTTAATTATTTGTTTAAATAAAATATACGCAACTCGTTAGAAAAGTGTTTTTACTAAATTTGATACATAATATATTATGAAAAAGTTGGTACCTGAGAAAAGAGTATGTTCATTTAAAACATAACAGGAGGGTTCGTTGGAATGTAGGAAAATTTCCAAACTCTCCGCTACATGCAGCAAATTTCCCTTCGGTAAGTTATGAATTAATTTCACATAGGAGCCAGTTGTAGCATTAAAATAAAATCATGATCGTTATCCAAAAGGTGCAGAGCAAAAGTTGAATCTTCTTTACCTAACCTGTACGACCGAATGTGTCCGTTGACTCTGGTTCGAAGATTCCTGCCAGTTTGGCCGATATAAATGGCTGAACAAGTGTCACATTCCAGTCTGTAAACGCCACCCCGTGAAATTATTTCTATGCGGTCCTTGCATTGTGAAAGTAATTGTTTCAGGTTAAGGTTAGTTTTAAGGGCTACTTTAAAACCTAGGTTATGTAAATACTTTATAATTTTTATAGATACGGCGCCTACGTATGGTAAAGAAAAATAATACTCTGAAGGAGAAGTAGACGTGAGTGAAACAGGGTAAACTATTTCATTGGTAAATCTATTCTTAACTTTGGAAAAAATTTTTAGAATTGAATCTACAGAGAAATTATTTAGAAAGGCCATTTGAACAACAGTGCAAATTTAATTCCCAAAATCTGAATCCCCCCAACTGTCGCAACCTACGGCCTATTGAAAGGTATTGGGCTGAAATGAAAAAAAAAAAAAAAAAAATTAAGGAAAATTGTTAAATGTGCTACAGATATAAAAAATTTTCAAGCAAAGTGGAAGCGAGCAGCAGATAAATTCACAGATGAGAAGGTGCAAAACTTAATGAAAGGAATAAAATCAAAAGTTAGAGATTTCTTTAGAATTTGATAGGTGATGAGGCAGTTATAGATATTCGAACTTTAGAAATTACATACTTATTAAAAATGCCAAAAGACTGCATTTTTCTGTAATATCATGTTTTTTATTATGATTCATTTATGTCCGGATTTTTCGTGGACAAGCTTTAGTTGCTCGTATAAATCCTACCTGATATACATAAATCAGGCTTCGAAAGGCCTAGAAGAAAGCCTTTTGTTGCTTAGAACGCACTTATCAAAACTCGGAATAATATCCTCAGTTTAAACTTTAAACAAAACAGTTTAGTGAATTTTTTAAAATGGTTGAAAAGCCCAAAAACATGAGGCGTACGTTAAGCGAGGAGCAACAATACTGAGCGGAGCTGGCGCGGTCGCTCACGAGTGGGGGTTGTCGGAATGAACACTGCAAGGGGATAACGGCTGAATTACGCAGGAGAGTGAGTGAAATAGAGCATCTCCGTGTGGTGCAAGTTACTGCATTTGTCTAGTTGTGCAATATTTTGTAATCTTGTGAAACGAAGGAAAACGAGTAAGGGTTTCTGCTTCCACACAAATACAGGGTGACCCGAAAAACTAGAAATAATTATAACGAAATTTCCTAACCGTAACCATAAGTCTTACAATACCATAGAACAGATTTGTACTGTCACAATTACATTGAAATAAAGTAAAGAATGAATTTAACGGATAATTGTGGAATTTGCAGGGTGTCCATGATGAGAAATGCAGTTCTTCGCTTATTCCTTTGCCAGGCATTTACAAACTCACAAAAAATTTAATTATAAATGATCCCTGATTTACAAATAAGGCTTTCAGATGTACAAATGATGCTTTCTGATTTACAAATGATATTTTCTGAGTTTCGTATAACATACGTTTTCTGTATTACAATTCACCGATCTGAACTACAATTACTACCTTCTGAAGTACAGTTTACTAATCTGAACTACAATTGACGATTTCTTAAATACAATTTATTAATCTGAAATACAACTGAAATTAAGGCGTATTCTGCATCGAAGACGTTAAATTTAAAGGGTTGTTATATTTTGTTACCGCAGTAACAGCCAATTACAAGACTTTTGAATTTTAACGTATCTTTAAATTTTAACAGCCTGTTAATAAGTTACAGAATACACCCTATTATCTGAAATACAATTGGAAAAGGTGTGGTTAAGGAAGAATTCAATGATTTTTTTAAACATACCCATCGAATTATTTCAAAACAAAAATTAAGATAAACTACTAATTATACTGAACAATTTATAACTTTATAATAAAACAACTAATCGTAAAAATTTCTCCGCCGATGTGAAGCTTGTCGCAATCTGAGATATTCAACAGTAAACCTTTATTTTCCCTTTAACGGATTGCTAGTGCCCTTCCGTGGGTAGAATTTCCAACTTCAGTTTTCTTGAAAACCTTTGAATTTTGGTTAAGGACATATTAGTACAATCGTTACCATTTGCGCTGATATATTACAGGTTTCAAGCTTGTCAAAACTATTAAAGTCACCCAGTTTATTGTTATAAATTCGGTGTCGTACTTAATTTAATTAAATCAAAATAATTATTACAGTCGCCGATCATATTACAACAAACAACAGCGAGTTGTAATACTTCACTGTTACACAATAGCATTTTATAGCGAGTTTACTGTATTAGTGTGCTTAGTCGCGTTTTGGAATAAAACTTCGCGCTCACTTTTACTTTTATGTTTTAATTCTGCCTTCTCGAATCTTTCGAGAGTCTGACGAGAACTAACTAGAACACGTGGAATGTGGCGACAACTATTAGCTGGCGATTCTTCTCTGTTTTGCTGGTGGCCTATTCACCAGGATGTAATACTATTTTGACATTAAAAGGGCTTTATCAATTTGATATTAAATTTGGTGGATGCGCCGGACTTTACCACTTGTGTTACTGTGGCGCTAAAAAATATTAAACATATTTATTCTGACAACGAAAGTTTAAACGTATGACGTGTTTGGTGGGTATATTACGTTCTTAGTATACTAGTGTGAATTGTAAAATACAGAATGGTTGTAAAAGTAATTAAAACATTATTAACTAAATGAAAAATGATGGCCGTTATAAAGCCATCACCGTACGTAAAATATAATTAACTTCTTGCCGGACGGCTCGTTAGCGTTTTGCATTTTGTCATGGATTATCCTTATTAGAGTGCAACTGTAAAATAGAATATTTGTTTTTTCTTCTTTAAATCACGGGAATTATGTATGGTTTTCCAAGTGGTACAAATGGCGTTATTATTAGGCGATCGTAAAATAAGCTCGAAGCAGAACACATTGCAAACTTGTAGTAGAATGGGGTTATATTGTATTCCAAGATTGTATCATATTTGGTTCGCTGCACAAGAACACTGCGCTGCAAAATCAGATTATCTGCAACATATGCTCAATTATTTCATTACCAAGACAAATTGGTATTCAGATTGCTTTTGCTTCGTGCAAGTTTGCCTCGTCGGTAATAATTGGACATTTTCGGACTGCAACAGTAGCGAAAAGTCTAATTTGATTATATTATTTGACCTCGACCTTTAAAGTTTACTGAGTTATTGATATCATCATTGTAAGTATTTTATTTTGTAAAAAATTTATTTTGTGAACTATGTAGTTCAAAAAGTATTACTTTTGAAAGGAGTATATCAAAATAGAGTAAAACTAAAAATCAATTATACGTATGAAAGTTAGCCGGAAGCTTGATATAAAGATTACAAACGTCTCGTTTACGAGACACAGAAACATCAAACTTTTTTCATAAATATAGGTAAGAGATCACATTCGACTTTAAAAAAAGAAGCAGACCGAAGCGACGACATGGACGTCGATATTTTTGTTCGGAGTTAAAGTTTTCGGTGTACTTTATTGTTGGCAAAAGTTCTGCAAAAAGCGAAGAATCGCGGCGCAGATCTCAATAAGCGAGTTCTGCAGTTGCAGTTAGGGCTTGCTGAAGTTCAGGATTGTGGTGATATTTCTCGCACGACTGCGGGCCAAATTACAGTACACCACCGTAATGGCGGTAAGTCAACGCCAAGAAGGCCCGTTGCAACATGATTTCTGGGTTTAATAAAGGAGGGATTGTTTATTTTTGCCCGGGGTTTCTGCATTGATTCGCTGCAACACTTTCAGTTGTGTGTTATTTCATCACGCAGAAATAAAAGGATAACGATTTAATGTCGTAATAGTTGACTGCGACGTTACGACCAAAACCATAAATTACTGGAACGGATTGCGCTTGTCACCGAGCTGAATATTAAACCCATTAAACACCCCGAAAGAAGAATGATTAGCGATTTTAATTAACAAAGTTCGAAAAATTTTCGGAAAGTTGGTGGCTGGCATCTTACGATGAATTTACTCATAATATTTTGCAGTGAAATTAAAGTTACGCAGCCCATTTTTTATGTAAGAAAACACTGAGGATTCAAATCAATAATTTTTCACATAATTTACTTGAAATTCAATATTATTTTGCCGACGTTCTTCTTTGTTACAAACATGACTAGGAGTAAGAGGAACAACAGTGGCAGTGGCAAGAAGAACATCAACAACGGCCTTATCGAAGAAAATTCTTCTGTAACAAAGAAAGAAATATCGGCGAAAAGAAGTAATGGTTTAACTGAAGGCTGTGGAAATCTTCAAGTAAATCCAATAGATTCAATCTATTGGTATTTTTTGGCTTCCAGGCTAAAACTGCACCGATCTTCTTTCTTCTATCGACACTGCAAGTGGCTCAGCGGCAATGACAACAGTCTTGAAGATGTCTTCGGATGGAAGAGGTTTTGCATGAACTCTTCTTATTAGAAGGATTTCA
This sequence comes from Dorcus hopei, assembly GCA_033060865.1. NCBI lineage: Eukaryota > Metazoa > Arthropoda > Insecta > Coleoptera > Lucanidae > Dorcus > Dorcus hopei. The sequence continues at coordinate 7,083,742 of CM065426.1, read as the reverse complement.
ACGATACATCTAAGAGTCACTGCTTTTTAACATTTTCTCTCTGCGAAGCTTTGGTTTTGATCTAAGCAAACTGAGAATCCAGCGCGCAGAAGTCTCTTTCATTTTTAAGACATCTTTAAAAAACCACTTGTTTAGAATAGATTTGTCAGAACCAGTTCGCCCCTTTAAGTTTTGAGTGCACTGGTCTTTAGCTTCAACCAATTCCCTAATAGAAAGCTGGAGATTCAAAACCAGAAAAGTAACAGCGAGAGAGAGAGTCAACAGTCTTTTAAAAGATCTTTGAATAAGAAAATCCCACCTAGACGACTGAAACTATGAATTTGGAAAAGCGTGATTCGACCAATGGTGACATTTGTAAGTGCGGTTTGAATTCTACAGTGGACACATCAGGACTTACTGGGTGAGTTTCTCGGGCGTATGAAAGTGAGAGATAAAAGAGCCCAGAGCTTAAGGAACTATAACGGGTGTTCAATTGAAAAGTCCATCATGAATTTTTCTTAACATTGCGAAGCAATGTGAAATGTCTCTTTAAGTTATGTCACGTTAGTTTATAAGCAAACCATTTAACAAAACTGTCATTAGGGGGATTCAACGGACGCAATCGATTCACAATTGATTTATGATTGCATACAGTTTAGTATTCAACGCAACGAATCTGAATCGATTCAACATCGATCGTGAAATTGTCCATCGTAAAAATTTTGCGATTCAACTGCGATTAAATATGGCGTTGCTGTTTGTATCACATGTGCGAGTTGTTTATAACAGTGTATTGTTTATTTCAAAGATTTATTAGAGAAATTAACAATTAACAAAAGCAATATAACAATATTAGCAGTGCGGTTAAGTTATTTCTCTAATAAATCTTTGAAATAAACAATACACCAATACCAAATATTATAGAAAGTAGGGTTATACCGGTCACGCCACCGTTCAGTATTTTCACGAATCGATTTAAATCGATTCAATCTGATTGTAATCAATCGATTTGTTTGTTGAATGCCCCTATTCATTTAAACGTCAATCGGTGTAGGAAGTCATCTCCTTTTCGCTCTATCTTCCTTTATTAACAAATGAAAACCAAGTTGTTGAATTTTTCAATTGAACCACTCATTATGCACACGTCCGTTTGTTTTAACTTTAAGATTTCTGCGGCCCTCATCCATCTTCTGTCTGATTTCCAGTTAAACAGCGTCAGCGATAGCAACAGGAATAACAATAGTGATAGTTCGGAAGAAGTAATCTCATAGCAAAGTATGAAACGTCGACCGAAGAAATATAAGTGCCGTGATTCAATCGGAAGCGTGCCCTTAAATGTATGAATGAGAAAAAAATAGAAAACATTAAAAAAGAAAAGAGAAATGGATATAAACCCGGTCCTTTTTTCCTTGCTCTGCTGTACATTGTTTATCTCTTAATAACATTTACCCTCGTCGTTCCCTATGTCCTGCACATTTGAAGCAGATGTTTAGAGCGATTCAGTTATAGCAGAAAATGTGGATGGACTACGAATGGAGAAGTGGGAGAAAGATGAGTTCAAAGAAAAAACGATAAATTGGAAAACCTACTCAGTACCTTCTTCGGTCTGAACCTCGACCTACAGACCTAAGAATAAAGAACGAAATGCTTTAGACCAAAGAAATCGTTTTCTTAAAAAAGAACGTTGATTTATTCGCTTATTCTTTTGGCTCCTATCTTTTTTTTAGAAAGAATTTGAAAAAATTCTTCCTTGAAATTTTAATTAATTGAGATGCAAATTTGAATGAATTTGCTTACAATTAAGCAAAAATGAATATGAAGATATTACAGTTCTTTCATGACTTGGTAAGTTTAGTACAGGACTAGATATACCTACAGGGTTGCCCGAAAGGTACTTTAAGGCCCAGTTTCATAAAACGTAATTAACCACTCGATCAAGTTGATTGTGTGATTGAGCAATATCATTGGAGGAAAGTTTAAATTTCCACCAATGATATTGCTTAACCACACAATTAACTTGATCGAGTGGTTAACTATGTTTTATGCAACTGGGCCTCAGTCTCTTTTCTATGAAATAGAAGATGATTTGTTTAGCAATGAAATGGCTTTATTCAATAATGTGATGATGATCAGCATCTTAATTTGTCATCTGCTACGTAGGACCTGTTTGAAAAATTATTGAGCGTGCAAATTAAGTTACTTCCCAACTGCCGGCTAATCAGTAGGATGGATCGAAATCAGAACGTAACCCCAAAACAAAGATCTGAAGTTATATGAATAAAATAAAAGTCACTAGCAAAGTACACTTGTCTTTATTTATATTTCAAAAGAGAAAATGAAATTCAAAATAAGGACATGAATAAACGCAAATGTTTAATCGGTTAAACAAATTGTGCTGAAACTCAAATGACCAGAAAAGTCAATTCACGAAATACGGATCCGTTTGTTCGTTCACAAGAAATATTAAATTAAGTAGCAAAAAAACTATAGTAAATTTAACTAGGCATGTCAACATAGTCTGTGTCCAAAATATTAAAAATATAATAAAATAAAATCCGTCCTTCAACTTGCAACTGTGAAAGCACAACAGCTGATCGAGAGTCGCGAAGCCGATCGAGTAACGCATGCACAGAAGAGACGTTTCAGGAGTACCAACTTGGTTTCCGGGGAATAAGCGTCCTCTAGTGGCGGGACTAGTAAACAGCCGTGGTAATGGACACTAAAAATGGATGACAATTTGTTCGGTTCACAACGACGCGACGCTATCAAAATTCCAAAGCCGACTCCATGAAGAAACCGACGAGTAGCTTCCTGCTAAACGCTTCAATGAAACGTCTGGAACAAAAGAAAAACCCTAGATAAATGATGGAAAAACAAGTGTTACGACCTTGAGCTGCGCACAAAACTGTAGATATGAAACATACCTGAGTTGTATCCAGAAGGCAGGCTTGGAAAGGCCTGGAACAAAGCCTTTGTTGCTTGGAGCGCACAAATCAAAACAAGCAAAACCCTCCGTTCAATATTCTTTAAACGATCACAGTTTAGTGAATTCCACAAACAAGGCGTAGGAGGCCACGAGGTGTACAGCAAGCGAGCAGCTACACGACTGAAATGGAACAGCGCGGTCATACACGAGCGGGGTTTTGACGGTCATACTGCAAGGGGAGTTGCTAAGAGCCTTTTTACACGTACGAGAATTCTTACGAAAATGTTAACGAAAATTTTCGGAAGAATTCTTGTATATAGTCTTTGACGTGTAAAACAGTATTTTACTCCGAAATTTATTACGAAAATTTTCGCAATAAAAGAACAACAACCCAAAATGCCAACAAGTAAAATCAACTAAGCATTTTTATTCATGTTTTGCTTGGTATCACAACAACCTTACAAAAATTAAGCCGTGTAACAAGAAATATTGTGAAAATTTGTGTTAAAATTTCTTGCGACATAAAAATGACGCGTCACAGATTCCTTGCGAGAATTCTCTCGAAAACTATCGACATAATTTTCATTATAACTTTCGTAAGAATTCTCGTACGTGTAAAACGGCTTTAAGAGAGACAGTAGAATTACGCAGGGGAGTGAGTGAAACAGAACAGTACAGTAATGCGTGGGTCCTTGAATTGTCTTGTTGTGCAATATTTTGCAATTTTATGAAACTAACGGAAAGCTGTAACGTATTCTCGATTCCCACAATATACAGAGAGATCCGAAAAACGAATAATAATTTTAATGAATTTTGCATTCGTATCACCTCACCAATCGCGTTTGGCCGACAAGTGTGGTGCATCTTGAACAGAAAAATCACCGGAAAGAAATTTCGCAAACCAATTCTGACATGTGCGGTTTCTTATTGCATCACCACTATACATAGCACATATCTTTTTGTGTGCATCTACAGCCATTTTACCTTGGGGAAATAAGAAGTAAAATTCTCATTTGGATTTTCCACTTTTAAAAGGACGCCAAATAAACACACCAAAACCAATCACCACGATTTTTATTGAACGATAATTCCAGCACCGATTACCAGAAGCAACATAATTTTGACATTTAAAATTTTTTTTTTCCCATTGTCCTACACCCTTAAAAAAGATGAATGTCACAGCTAGTTTTTAACAATTGGTTTGACATCGTCGCTCTTTTGATTCAAGGTTTATTATCGAAATAATAAGAGAAGAGCCCTGCGTCATAAATTATACGCGTCTGGCGTTGAATCGTCTGACATAAAAAGCATAACTCAATCCTTTTTTCTTATTCACCGTTGATAAGGAAATAATACTGAAATATTTGTCGGTTATAACTTCGGTGATTGATGACCCAGGGCATAACTCTGGTGATTTTGATAATAGTTAGATCGTACTTGTGAAAACCGAAAGTACGGTATGCACCAAAATATACAGTACTGAAATATATTATTTATTACTTATACATTCTTATTTCTATAGAATACATGTTCAAAATGTGCGCCATTGCGCTGTAGGCACAGTTCATAACGGTCACGCAGATTTGCAAACATATTCGAGAACACAGGTTGCTGCAAATTCCTATAGCATTGTTGCAGAAAACTTTTGAAGGACGCATCATTTCCCGCGGTTCTCATTTCAATTACGCATCACATTCCCCTGATCTTACACCATCGGATGCCTACCTATGGGGTGTGTTAAAGGAGAAAGTCTTCAGCGGTACAGACCCACCCAGAACTGTTAATGAATTACGTGAGAAGATCTTCTCGTTTTTTTAGGAATTTGTAACAACCTGTGTTCTCGAATATGTTTGCAAATCTGCGTGAACGTTATGAACTGTGCCTACAGCGCAATGGCGCACATTTTGAACATGTATTCTATAGAAATAAGAATGTATAAGTAATAAGTAATAAATAATATATTTCAGTACTGTATATTTTGGCGCATACTTTACTTTCCGGACTTGCCTTGGACGAATTTAAGGTGTGTACTAATTTTGTTGTATTAGAACAAAATTTTCAAAAAAATTCTCCGCAAGTCCTCGCATAAAAATCATTTATGACAGAATAAACTTGACGGGCTCAGATAACACTTTAAAGACTGGGTTCGGGGCACTTGAGGAAGCTACATTAATTCACGAAAGCTTGCCGAAACGGAATAACGTACTTGTTTTATGTAGCGTTACGATCAGCGCGGATTAAAATATGCTTTACATTTATTTTCATTTTACGACAGTGCCGTAGATGCGTATTTATGTGCTAATTTACGAGCTGTATGTTCGTGCATTTCGCGGGCGTTAAATTGCGAATACAATCTCTCCGCAGCACTAACAATATATCATTTAATTATAATTTTGATGTCGTCCGAATCAGATTGCTGGTTTTAGTTGGGTCTTTTGTACAATGTGTGTGTGTATTTACAATAAACTTTATTTTTACATTCGAATTAAAAAAAAATAATGAAGTGAAAAAAGAATATTGTTTATTGAAAAATTGTTGTAACTGAAATGGGACGGGCGGTGTCAGTGTGCCCTCGGTAATTAAATTGGGGCACAGTAGCAAAAGTAACGGACAAGTGGAAGGCAAAAAAAACTACTGTAATGCTGAAGATAATAAAATCTGTAAGTAAATGAGACACCGAGTTACCGTGACTCACGAGACCTATCCCATCAACAGGAGCAGGCTGCGTGACCCTAACGATGGGTCCAGCGGGATATATCAGGCAGCTGATATCAAATCCCCAGTATTGACTGAGATTTTACGACAGTTGAGAGTGTTTTATCAGATTGATGAATATTCCCGCCTGCTGACAGACGTGGCACCCGTATCTAAGTTTCTTACCCTCAGCAAGAACTTCTTATAATCAGGAAAGTTTGCTCGACGGTCTACGCCTTGATCTATGTACCGGTGGAGCTGCGCCCAACTTTTCAAACTTGGAAATTCGTGATTGTTTAGCCGTTTAAAAACATTCCTTTTTTTGAGTTTGCTTTCTTTTTTTGCCCGAGTGTTTGCTGCGGCGCGATTATATATGACACGAGTGTTTAAAATTACAAAAGCTACTGATGATATCCAACCTAGGCTCTGTCGATCTTTACTTCCTTTTTTTCGCCAAAGCTAAATAAAAATAAAAATGTTGAATGTCAAACGGGTTATATTATTTAAATGTTTGCTTTGGGTATTAATAATTGAGAGGGTACAACAAACATTTTTTCCTATTTTGGGTTTAGTACTCAATGTACTTTGAAAAAGACAATGATTTTTTTTTGATTCTTGAAGTAGTATCACAAGTAGATCCCTTAAACTTTCGAAAGAATAATTTAAAGAATGAGTAATGATTAAAAAGAAAGGCGAGTACGGTGCTGCCATAAAACTTGCATGTTACAAAAGTTTTAAATAGGTAAAACGGTATTTTCGGCGTGTTCTTCGTTTTGGCCGGCGACAATTCAGAGGAGATTTGTGGCGCGCTTTATCGCCCGGAACACACTTTTATCTTTCTCCGAGAAAGAAATTTGTAAGATTACAGATCATGCATACCTGCCTTGAAATGGAAGAATTCTTATTATTATAAATTACGATCTAAGTTCGCGGTTATGACGCCCGCACTTGCTTTAAACTTCGGATTTATGGGTCTCTTATTTACAATGGCTTTGCGCTTGGCTTTTTCTCGGGCTAATAAATTTCTGGAGATATACGACATCCTCCGACGCTTTATCAATATGCGATGATATCGTAAACAGTGGCAAAGCTGCATTACATTAATAACTGCCGCGCAAAGAAGCTGCCTTCTACTTTTTTTAAAATCCAAATTTACAACTTTATTAAACTCGATTTTATATTACATCGATGTTTTCATAAGAGAATTTATCGGGAAATTGGAGCAGCCGTTTCGGCGCCCCAGAGAAGAATATTTAACTGCAAACAACTTACAATAGAGAATTAATTGTAACATCGCCCCAATTTTCAGTTCAAAGATTTCAAAACCCAACAGAATAAATAAAAAGGGAGCAAAAAACATATTGATCTTTTTAGAACATTTAGCTGCGCAACAAGAAGTAAGCTACGTCGTGTAAGTTGCTCATAAAGCAACAACTATCCAATTTTCTGAAGTTTACGGACCACTGGTCTGGAAGGACAATGAAGAAAATGAGAGAGTCAAAGTAAAACGCAGTAAGACCGACCGACCGACCGACGACGCGAATTAAGCATCTCACACAACGAAAAATGCTCCCTTGTATTTATTTATTATTTTAAGAAACGCGCCCTTAAAAGCAGCAACACGTTTTCAAGCAGCAGTGAGTTCTCACGCCACGGATGGCCTCAATTTTCGCCTTTTGTAACGTTAAAACCTAATAATAGCATCGGGACGTATCGAATAATAACGTGAAATTATTCTTGGCAGGCGAAACTTAATTATGAAAGGCGGAAAAAATGGTATACATCCAGTTTTACGAGAGGAAATTCGACAATAATAAAAATTATAATACCCCCAAATTTATACACCTGTGGAAAGCTGCGTTTAATTATCACAAACTTGAACATTTGTGAAAACCGCGTCGGGGAATTTTTGGGCTGTGTTTTTTTCTTTAATTTGAATTATTTATGAAAACAAACCATTATTTCTCAACTGTGAAAAGCAAACATAAATAAATCCTGCTCGTAAAAATTTGATTTTCAACTGTAACCTTTGTGACTGTTTAGTATCGTTATAAAAAGACTTAAAAGCTGACCGCTCTCTGGAGATGAATGACGTCAAAGATTGATCTTCTTGATGTCTTCTTGTGCCCAATATTTTTGGCCGCGAGTATATAAGGATTTCTTTGAAAGCACATTTTTTTTCCATTAAAGGAAATAAAAGTAACCACAGCGAATATTTTGCCAAAATATAAACCATTCTGTTTTAAAAAATCACGTTACAGTGGGCCAGATAAATACGTGGGCACGCTGGACAAAAACACGGGAAATCATTTTACTATAATGTCACATCTGACCATATTATTTTACTTTTTCGTATAACGAATTAAATAAATATTAATAGTATACAGGATTACTCAAAAAAAAAGTGTACCTTTTATACAGAGGGTCAATAACTAAGGCCTCCTTTTTTGATAGCTCAATTATAGAATGAGATAAAAGCTCTTTTCTTCCAAAGAACGTTTGTGATGATTGTGTACTGTAGTATAAAGTTTTTCTGACATATAGAGAGTGTTTCATAAAGTAGTGACAACATACAGCATATTTTCTATAAATAAAACTTCCCCTATATTAGCTTAATTTAATCGCCTCTAAATGATATCACACGAAATATTCATGTTTATTTAAAAAAAATGATAGTGAATTAATAATATAATGAAAACTTTCCGATCGCCTCTAAATGATATCATACGAAATATTCATGTTTATTTAAAAAAAAAATTATGGTGAATTAATAATATAATGAAAACTTTCCGATTTTCCATTTCCGTTTGAATGTTTAGCATAAACTTACTACTTAATATGAAATAAATCAAAGCAAACAACACTAACAAATATTGGCAACATTTTTTGTGTTGTTTACTTTAATTTATTTCGTATTAATTATAATTTGCACTAACATACCTTTACTAATATTTAATAAACTTAGTTTTTGCCGCCCAACAACAGAAATCAAAGGTGTTTTAAATTAGAGTACGAACCTACACAAATATTTACTTAAATTTGATTAGTTTTCCAAATGTTTTTTTTTCTGTGTAGTTAGCAGATTTCAAACACAAACATTTATTTAACTTTTAATATTTTTTCCAAATGTAAAGACTTGTCTAGTTGGCAGATTTTAAAGCCGTCGTATTTTAATTTTTTTAAACACAACTCTTCCTCCTTTCTTCAACTAATGGACAATGGCTCATGTTCTTTTTCAATTCTATTATTATTTCTTACCATTTGGCCGCCTGATTTGAAAACATTAAATTAAAATTAAAGTAGATTCTTTTCCGATGAAAATTGTAAAATAAATTATTTTAATTTACACACCTAAAATTCGCACAATCACTCAACGTTTCACTATTGGTTGCTAACTTCGTCAGGTTGAACCGAATAATAAAAGAATTTGTTATTAAATTAAAACAAAATAAAAAATTGTAATAAGATACAGAACGCATTAAACTACTTAAAAAATTAATCCTCTGAATACTGATGAGGTAGCAAAAAGGAACAAAATTACAAGCACAACTTTTTTCTTAATCCAACTCCAAAGATGAAACAAAGAAATTAAAAAGTAAGTTCTTCTGCTACATGAGATTTTTTAAATCTTAAACTATAATAAATGATCTTAAATCATTACAGTTTAATTTTTACTAACCATTACTACTTTTTGCAGAAGAGAATAAATTTAGAAAGTGAAGAATTTCCAACCAATGTTCTATTTTAATTTAAGTGTATTACTAGATATAAATATTAGTAAAAATGGAAGAACAAGTACTACAAGAAATTCTGAACACAGTTAATAGAGCGCAGTTAAATTTATTGCGTTCAAAAAACTACGCTAAACGTAAATGTCAATATAATGAAAAATGATATTTCTCTCCCAAGGGAGTAAATATGTTATTTCTGTCCACGGTTACCTCATGTCGGCAGTTTGTCACGTCAGCTATAGACCAGTCAAAGCTTGCTTGTTGAAGTTAAATGCAGTTTTGATCAGTTGTCAAAGGGAAAATGACACTAAAAATCATACCTGTTGAAGGTGAAGCATTTGAACGGTCAGTTGCACCAAACTCTTAAGCTGAGCTTAAATTTGAGATTACCCAACATTGTGTAAGTCATATTTTAAGTCTAAAGTGACGCATAAAGTTAAGTTGAGCATAAATGTTTAATGCAACTAGTCGTAATTGACAATATTTTATCGTTATCTTTACTGATTACGTTCTCAGTCCCGGGCAATTGTAGACTAGTCTTTACTCTCATTAATAAAAAATAAATAGTAATATAGTTTAAAAATTAGTTTTAATACAAATCTTCTGACAGTTAGAGAAAATTCCTGGAATCCGCAATCCTGCAATCTGAACTTGTACTAATAGTAAACACAAAAAGATTTTCATCGTACATCGTTAATATTGATGTGACAATAATGCAAAAATTAATCTAACATCGATTATTCGTAAAAAAAGGGCCGTGAATAGATTTAAATTGCCCATCTGATCGTGAGTGACATTTTACCGTATTTATTATTATCACTGACTGAAATTTACCAGGCAACTTATAACTTTAACTTTAGTAACCATGGAAATGGCGAGTAAGGTCTATCGGTGACGTTGTGTTGCTGTTGGTTACAGGACGGATGAGGCAACCGTTATAGTTTACAGACCGTGATTTCTGTCATGATTTTGATGTCATAGAGACTACTGTCTACTCCCGGTCGTGAATAATAGTATATTATACATCGAAGGAGAGAAATGCGTCATTTTTCCTGAGGTGTTTGTTTGTAGCCTGAGGGCGTAGCCCAAGGGTTACAAAAACACCGAGGGAAAAATAGCATTCTCTCCTGAGGTGTGTGTATTATTTTAATCACGACCGAGAATAGAAGAATAATAAGAATTCAAACTTTTAGGATTAAAAAATTATCATAAATCCGAGTGTCACTTTGACAATCAATTAATTTCGGAAAATTGTGGTCGCTGACATTCATTATTTGACAACACATACGTTTAAAACGACTTTAAGTGTATTACTTGATAGAAAATGGAAGAACAAGTACTGCAAGAAATGCTGAACACAGCGAGTATAGCAATGTTAAATTTACTGCCTTCAAAAACTACGCTAAACGTAAATGTTTCCTTTGGGAGAGAAATATCATTTCTCTCCCAAGAGAGTAAATATGTTACTTCTGTTACGATTTTGGTGTCATAGAAACTGCTGTCTATTCCTGCTCCTGAATAAAAATCTTATTTTGACACTTCGTTATCTTAGAAATTATTACATTTAAGAATTAAGCTTAGTTCCTCGAGAGAAACATAGCCAATGACATACCAAATGGCAGCAAAAAAAAAGTTTGTTCAGCTACAAAGTGTAGGTATCCGGTCCACTGTACGACAGACTGTGTTAATAAAACCAATCGGTTAATGTTGTTATTAGCATTTCAAAATGGAGCTGCTTGATTAATATGCTTTTGCATACAGTTGTTGTTCATGGTTGTCGGCGCACGATTAATGGTCAGGAGCGATTGAAAATCTTTGTTAACTTTCGACTTTTGCTATTGCCACAGTTCTGAAATCAGGTTAAAAGTTTGGATACGAAGCGCAGCTGTTCCCCCGAGCACTACGCTATTCATTATCTTGGAACAAAATATTTCGTCTCCCCGACGCCATGCAATTTCGAGGTGCATGGAAGTTTCGACAGACACCAAAGAAAAATCTCAATTGTCCCGGAGCTGCTTGATTTATTCGCCCGAAAACGTATTAAAACTGTTTTCAATTTGGTCCTTGCGATAGTGTCGATTCTCTTTGGATTAATGTGTGTTTGGACGTGGGATTTCTTGTTTTCTTCCTGGAAACATCACACCTGCAATATTTCATAGTTACAAATTTCTGTAACTCCATCGCCGGCTAATCGATGAAGTGAAACGTAGCTCGGCGCTGAAATTTTCCTCATATTTTCCTTCCCAATTCTCAAATGATTTAAGATGGTAGACGTCGGAGGTACTATTTCCATTAGCTGTGTACGTGCTGGGCCGACGAGGAGATATTGATTTTAATTCTGGTATTAAGTTGTATTAGAGTGCCACATACACCACGTATTTTTACAGAGAAAGCAACGTAAAGAAACTCACTCGAATTGATTTAAAAAAAAATCTATATCATTAGATAAATTTTATATTTTTCAGCTCAAATACCTTTAATAATAATAATCATCAACATTTTATAAATGTGTGTATAAATAGAAAACGTATGAGGTACAAAGGAAAAGCTCCTTCAATATAACCCAATTGACAATTTTCAATATATGGCGTTATATAAATTCCGAATACTGCGAGATGAGGAAAGAGATCAAACAGTTTCCATTGTCTTGATTCGAGAACTTATTGTGATCAAGCTGAAGCAACGAAGCAAAAAGACCGCGAAGAGTGCAGCGTTCATCTTTGAGGTGCAATCAAGGGCCCTAGAGCTTTGTAAGGCTTCTAGTTAGACCCTTTTATTAGAACTGTATACTTTACACCGGTTCTCTGTGCTGATGGCCTTCGTTTTCACACTATTCCTAACATATTGAACCGTCGGAAATTTTCCTTTACAACGAAAATCTATTTGAAAATAAAAACAATTACAGCGCTTTTATAGTATTTAAATTCGAAATGGCAAAACTAAAAATTAGTTATTTTCCTTTGCATTTTCCCTCTGCTGATTAGCTGGTGAAAAATTGCGAAATCATTGTACGCGTAAAATCTGCAATGCAGTTCCAAGAAAGAAACATTCCGATTCCAGCTGTGCGGTTAAAATATGTGACGTAGATATGGAAACATTTTTCAATCGGAAATGAGTCGGTTGCCGGGAATGAAAAGGAGAGATTGCACTAAATCAAGGCTTGCATTTGCATACAGCATATCGTGGTAATTCATCACCGAGGTTTAGGTGTTACTGGAAGAAGGAATGTCGAGGTCGAATTGAGGAAAACGTATGGATATATAATGAACGTTTACAGTGTTAACGAATTAATAATGATTATGCGTTATATTATTAATCAAATTCATCTCCCCCAGATGGTAATACTAGACATTTGACATTTAGGCAAATCACTTTCAAAATGGCTAAATGGCTTAATAAAAAATAAATATCTTAGATGATGAGATGAGGAACGTCATTTCATTTGGAGTTCATAACACAAATCATGCAAATATATTACAATTGTTTATCCTCTCCCTGCATCCTTTCCATTTGTATATCCTTTATAAGTTTCTTCCCATTCTAGTCTGATTTTGATAATAAATTGTTTGTGTTCAGTTGTTCTTAATCTATGTTTGGTGGAGTAATGGGAGCAATAACGAAATCAAATTTTGAATTTGCTGATTGTCTTCGAATTTCAATATACATAAGTCCGAGTCTGGTTTCTATTGGATTTTGGTTTCATTACGGCGACAACTTTATCCAATCTAAATGAATAACGGGCATCGCCTTCATGCTCAAAGAGCATTAAGCCGTTACTCATACTCAGTCTAGCTATAAATTAATGGCCGATGGTCGACGATAAAATCTGTTACAATAGGGGATATTAACTGAATGAAGTGAAAAAAAAAGAAAAAATACTTAGGATCGTGGCTGGATGAAATAGATGAAAGAGTTATATGAGAACTAAATGAGGAAAAGTGAATAAATGGAGACCGTTGGCGAAGTCAGCAGCAGCTACTTAAATGAACAATATTTTATTAATTTTATCCACTATCCTCCATCGAGAGAAACGATTGCTTTTATGAGACAGTTGAATAGGAAGTGTCATAGAATGAAGTCCAATAGAGAAGAATGAGATATACGAGTTTATGACATATGAAGGCGATGAAGAATCCAATAGAAAAAAGGTAATTAATCAAAATGAAAGTAAAAAGAAGAGACCAATGGTGAGGACGATCAGGAGGAGGAGGAGGAGGTTAACAACCATTGTAGAATTTTACTATGGACTGCGAAGGAAGCACTTGCAGAAGAAATCTTCAAGTGACCTTTAACAATGCCCTCAATAATATAATTAAAGAAAAAGCAGAAGTAGATGTGTTAAATATGTAATGTAATCCGCGAACAATGGATTGTTGATCTATTCGACGCCATCTCTTTTAGTATTGACTGAATCGGTAATTTTTCAGTCGTTACTTAAATTGCTAAAATGAGCCGGTGCTGGTATAGGCAAATTTAAAAGGCCCTGTAGGTTTTAAAATAGGTTGGATAGGCTAACCTTTTTATTTTCGCAAAGGAAGATCTACAGCAGACGACTCTTTTGTCTGAGGCAATTCAGAGGAAAAGAAATGGGAATGCGCTTTAGCTTTTTTATGAATTTTATGCATGTGAATGATGCTTGTGGACAATTACGAGCAAATTTGAATTTCACTTTGAGCTTTAATACTAACCAAAGTATGTGTGCTGGAATCCAAAGCACTAAAGAAGCTATTTGGTATAGCATGTGATACGATACCTTATCGTTGTTTCTGTTCTGTGCAACATAAAGAGGAGGAGGTGCTACCTACCTGAGTCGATAAGTAGTAGTTTGACACCGGAGCGAAATTATTCCAGTGTTGCCAGCCAGCTGCAGTGGGACGGGGAGGGTTCTCAAACCAAAACGCGAAGGCCAATCCAAAAATAGGGGCCACTTAATTTTTTTTGAAAGGAATCGCGTAAAAATTAAGAAAAACACGGTACGTCCGAAGCATGATCAATTTTATTAAACGTTTAAGACAACGAAAATCCAAACAAATTAACTAGTAAACCAGGCAATAATCGTGACACAGTAATACCTAACTTTTCGGATCCGAAACTAATACAGAGCTAATCGAAATGACAAAGATAACATTTGCTTATTCTAACGCCGAAGAAATCATTCGACGAATTACGTTCTGTGCGCTTAACGCCTAATAGCCGATGAATTCCTCCGAAATGGAGTTTACCTTGCGAGTATACGCAATTTTCGTGCACAAATGCGGCTACATTAAATCCACCGAGAAGCAAAAATTAGGCAAACAAGAAAAGCATGACCTGTTCACGCAGCGTCGTCACGTCCGTCGATGGCGTTGGAGGCGGCCGGCTACGGGGCGCTTCCGTGGACGATCGGCTTCCTCGGGGTGGATGCGTGGATTAGTAGTCGCAAGTTGCCACGAGATACCAACAGCGTAGGTCAAAAGCCAGAACCAAATCCAAATCTTAGATCAGAACAGAAACCTGGAGCCTAGTCGCGTCGGGCTAGGCTGACACAAACCGCAAAAGAAACGCGGCTTTTTCGTCCCCAAATGAGCCAAAGAAATTCGGCACACAGCCGTACAAATTCACTATGACCATCCAGGTGGAGTGAAACTCGTTAACACAAAACTTCCCACGAAAGACAACAACATGCGGCTCCCAGGGCGAATAGGGAATTACTGAAAAATGACGGTTCCCTTGACCGGCGGAAAATAAAGAAAGAACAAAAGAGAGAGAAGTATTCGAATGTGCCAATGGCCGATTTTTATGACATCAGCGGAAACCAATCAGAATAAAGGGCAAAGGTTACAGACATACGCAACGGTACCAAGTGCGACTGTTTTCCGTAAGGCCCGGAACTCGATCATCCGTTAACATCCGCGTCGCAAAATAGCACTATTTAAATTGGACAAATAAATGTCGCGTAAACACGATTTCGACACCAAGCAAGGATGGGCTTAATTCTTATAAAATGAACTTGTTCGACTGATCTGAAGCTTTTAACGAAAATATGTTAAAAAGAAGGTTTTGGGTGAAGTACGTAGGCGCGGAATGGCACATTCCTACGCCTAATGGGGGAAACAAAACGAAACGTGTTAAAAATAGACCGGAACGTTGAAATGTGCACTATACAGGGTGTGTTCGTACACAATCAGGAAAATTAAACTGTAACAGAGGTTAAGCGAGTATAAGTCGGTAAAGTTACTTAGAGTATCGTCATACCTTAGCTCTGTAGACCTTCTTACTTTGTATACCTAGAAGAGCTAAAATAGGATTGGGCGTAAGTGACCAATATTTAATACATCAGAGTGGATAAGAACGAAACATGAAGAAACAGTAATTCTGAATTTTTTTAAGGTGTGATTTTACTTGACCAATAATATGTCTTCCACTGTCTTGTAAGTCCTCGAATTTTTTTGTATACAATCCTTCTTGTATAACCTCAAAGAAAGACACCTGATACAAGATTTCCGTAACCGTCACTCCGTAGAGGTATAGCACGACCAAAAACTGGTAAATAGCGATAGGATTTTTGGTGTAAATTTTATTTTTTTTAGTATGGCCCCAAAGAAGCAAGATAAAAAAAATCTTCGTAACAATCGAGGCTGTTACAAATTCGAGGCTCACCATTGGGATCTCGGAAACGGTAAGAGATACGAAGTCGGTTAAATTGGGGCAAAGTTGCGTATTTTGGTGCTGAACAATAATCCGTTCTGAAAAATCTTCTACGTTTTGTAGTTTTTGAAATATTTCAAAAACACAAGAAAACGTAATTTCCTTTTTTATTTTTTCCTGAAGTTATTGTTGCAGGGATCATAACAAAATTAATACATTCTACAGGCACTTTTTTAAGCTCTTTACGATGATATCATTAGATTTTACTTAAAACGTTTCGTCTCGTCCTGACCATCATCAACTTCATTTTTTCTTATGGGCGCTACATTGGATTTTAATACCATTGAATAGATCTATTTTTTCTGATGCTTTTCCATGTATCACACATCCCTATTTAATAATTTGAAACAGCTGGAAATGCAAGAAATTGTTGAAAAATAATACTGCAAAGAAAAACATGGTATGCAGTGAAAACAAAAACCAAAAAAGTTTGATATACCTTCGGAGTTTTATTTCGTCTATCACAAAATCAGATTTTTGAAAAATTTTTAGATATAAAAATGAATGATGTGAATCCAAGAAAGACGTACATTTTTAAAACGTATTGTGCTAACAACAACAATTTAGTAATAGCAAGAGAAATTTACTTCCAACAATGACGATGACCCAGTATTTAATTAGTTTCGTAATTAAATTATACATTTATACATGATTAACGCAAGAAAGTATCACAAGATATTATGTCTTTAAAAATCTCTCATTCTTGTAAATTTCAAAATGTATTGTGCTAACAACAATTTAGTAATAGCAAGATAAATTTACTTCCAATAATACCCAGAAAGATGCCATCCAAACAGAACAACGTTATTAAGTTAGATAGAAACATTGCACTTTATGGATAGTTTCATAAAGCTCGAAGGACGTATCGAGATCGCCTTAATGATGATGAGAATGAGGAATTATTAGTAGAGGTAGTTAAATAGTTATAAAATGTATAAAATTATGAGATTACAAGAAAGAATGTTTCCTCGAGCAGTAATATCTTTTAAGATACGAGTTTTCTAAAGACATACATAATTTAATTTGATATTTTCTTGCTTTAATAATAATAATGTATAATTTAATTACAAATCTAATCAACTATTGTTTTGTAGTTGTCTTTCTGGATATTGTTGGAAGGAAATTTCGCTCGTTATTACTGAATTGTTGTTGTTAAGACCACCACAAATTTTTAAATTTACGTCATTCTTGGATTCAAAAACATTCATTTTTAGATCTAAGAATTTTACTAAAATCAGCTCTTGTGATACACGAAATAAAACTCCGAAGGTATATCAAACTCTTTTGGTTTTTGTTTTCACTGCATACCATGTTTTTCTTTGCAGTGTTATTTTCAACATTTCTTGCATTTCCAGCTGTTTGAAATTATTAAATAGGGATGTGTGATACATGGAAAAGCATCAGAAAAAATAGATCTATTCAATGGTATTAAAATCTAATGTAGCGCCCATAAGAAAAAATGAAGTTGATGATGGTCAGGACGAGACGAAACGTTTTAAGTAAAATCTAATGATATCATCGTAAAGAGCTTAAAAAAGTGCCTGTAGAATGTATTAATTTTGTTATGATCCCTGCAACAATAACTTCAGGAAAAATAAAAGAAAATTACGTTTTCTTGTTTTTTTGAAATATTTCAAAAACTACAAAACGTAGAAGATTTTTCAGAACGGATTATTGTTCAGCACCAAAATACGCAACTTTGCCCCAATTTAACCGACTTCGTATCTCTTACCGTTTCCGAGATCCTAGTAGTGAGCCTCGAATTTGTAACAGCCTGTATGTAACTCGAACAGAAAACTAGAGATTGATTATTTCCCGCGTTTTATGTCTTGTTGAAGCTACATTTCATCACGGTAACGTTGACGATCAATTTTCGGAAAGGTGCTACTGTATAATACCTCCAACTAAAAAACTGTAGTATGGCAGAGAGCGACATTTCATTATTACTTGATTATTTCAATTGCTGTAGGCAAAGAGCACCATATTTCTTCCAAGACGATACCATCTAATTCGAACCATAAAATTTGCTATCATGTCATACTATTATTGACCATTTATAATAACAGCATTCCAGAAAATTGTGGCGATATGATATCTCCAATCCAAATTGTTTGTTATCAGAATCAGTACCGTCTAATTCGAGTCATAAAAGTTTACGATCTCGTGACGATAACGTCGATAATTTATTGTAACAGCATAACCAGCAAAACCGTATGGTTGTATGACACTTCCAGCTCAAAAATTGCGTCCAATTAGACCGACCTGGGTGAAGGAATTAGTTGAAATTGGATTAAGGTTTCCAGATTGCAATATGAGAAGTGATTTCTCTATTTCAAAGCTTCTTTTTGCTTTGCAAGTGAACAATGTTTTTTTAATAAAGTTTGCATGTTACTGTGCATTATAGCGCTTTATTTTCTGTGTGTCTAGAAGGCAATGACAATGACAAATATTTTTAGGATTGAAACTTTTAAAGTATTTAAGGCCCGGTTGCATCAACTTTTTAAGCAGAGCTTAAATTTAAGTGGTGCTTAGACTAGGACATTATTTATAGATTTAATAAAATGTTAGTCACATTCTAATTGATACTTAAGTTGAAGCTTTAATGTCAATCACAATGTATTTGACATTATACTGACCATACGTAAATGTCACATTCTAAACATAAACTTAAATTTAAGCTCTGCTTAAAAAGTTGCTGCAACCGAGCATAAGAGTAGCTGTTGTTATGTACACCTGAATGAAGGATCTGGTAAAAATTTGGGCGATATTTCCCAATGACCCTATATAATAACCTTTTCATTAAATTAAGTTCGTGCCAGATACATGCACGCTCGAAATCCAATATGTACGAGAAAGTTTCTTTTTTTATCAAAGAACGCTAATGCAAAGTTATAAAAGGGACAACTTTTACAAGTTTCTCTCACCAACAAAGCACGTGCCCTGCTACCCGGGCGAAAGAATTAACGTAAGGATTCTGCTTTTATAAGTCTCGACGAAGTGTAATCCGAATACCAATCAGGCACCAGCTGCATCATCGTCTGAAAGTTTTTTTTTTTTTGCGATTTTTTTAAAATGCAATGGTTACCATCATTTTGAAAATCACTTTTAGTTACGTGTTAAATTAATTTAGCACGAACGGCTCTTTTTTGTGGTAGGTACGTATGTAATTAGTCGTTTGGTATGCAACTTGGGGGTAACTTTAAAATAACAAGTTGGGATGCTTATAAGTTTATGATCATTTACTATTCTAATCACGCGTCCTCTCCGTACTTCCGCATACCCAACTCCCCTAACAACAACATAGGACGCATCGTAATGTAATGTGTAATATATTTTACTTCCATAAAGCTCTTTGAAAAATCATCTTTGTATTTTGTTCTCAAGTGAAATTTGGAACTGTATTGTTGAACGTGTAACGATTTGAATACCATGCGATCGTTAAATACGATTAGCGGACTTAATGTGACTGCATGTCGGCTCATAATAACTAGATCAATTACCAAGGGTCAGGAGACCCCGACAATATATTTCGATGCAATTTCCTATGTGGTTGCTTATGGAAATGGAAATATGTTGGCGGCTTTAAGTCCAGATAGAGCTGCTGGTAAATAGCCTCCGGAGAGAACAGCCATAAAATCGTATTACAATAACCGCAGACGGGAAGGTCTGTTCTACTTCGGGATTAATTTCGTAGAAGCTAGCGGTACCCGAATTTTCTCCGATTTTAAAATTAACTCCGGCGTAATTAGCTTTCCTGAGTAGGTAACTTACTCCCGCTAAGAAGAGTGCTAATGAAAATCACTTAATTTAAATATGGTGGGGAGGAGGGTTCTCCTTTCTAATGTTTTTCAGGAGTCTCATCAATGTTGATGTTTACATCAAATAATACAATATTTATAGCTTCGTCAAATATAATGAAATGAGATACTTAATTCTAAATAAAGGAATAGGAAAAGAACACTCTCATCATCGCAAAACTACTTGTTTGTATTTTCTTGGGAACTATCCGCCCCGTCTCCACGGCACGAAAGAAATGGAGCGTTCTCGAAACATTTTAAATCGTGCCATATATTGTCTGGAGCACATCTTGATTTATGTTCGAAAGTTGATATGAATTATGGGTCCTTGAAGTCTAAAATGGAACGAAAGAAAACGCGTCCCCTTATTGAACGCCTGCGATACAGTTTCCGCGGAACCTTAATAAAATAAACATAAGGAATGTGTTTTTTATGCTGAAATCACTGCGCGTCTCAGTATTTTGTTAACAAAATGAAATCAAGGGACGTTGCAAACAATCCTTTCTGTTCTTCTCTTACACAGACTTTTATGCAATTAGTATTCTGGTCACAATGGAAATATTATTTTGCATATTGCAGTGCAGAAGTGGTTTGGGTTTTGTAACTTGGATCTTGGTTCACCACTATTAGGCATTGGAATTTTATGTTATCTTTTATGTAAAAAAGAAATGGGTAGTTATTAACTGTATCACAAACTGTAAGATTAAGCATTCAATAAATAAATAATTGAAACCCTCCAATGATAAACATTTTTTCAAATTATCATTAAATTTGAGCTCTTATTTCGCCTGTATTCAAATTAAATGTCATTGAAATGAAGGTATCTTAAACCTCACATTTACCAATAATTGATATCTATTTTAATTACTGGGGGATATAAAAAAATCAAATTGTAGTTTGTGAACACGCTAGCGCTCATTTAACATTAAAATATCCCTAAAAATTTAATCCATTTTTTTTAATAGCTCAATTTTATCCAATAATTGACAGTCCTGTCGATTATTGGAATCCAGATGGGTTTTTCTTTTATTCTCTGAACATAAATAAATTTGAATATCAATTTCTTTACTATTTATTATACCACCTTACAAAACATCCAAGTTCACACTTGAGAATTTAGAAAGAGGCTTTAGAAGCCGTTAAAGCTTGAACTCCAACGGGCAAGCAAGTTGGCATTTCGCGAATTACTTTGCTGTATAAAATGCAGCCATTTATTGATCGGGAATTGCAAATCGAAAATTTCTTGCAATGAAATTGATCGATTCCGTCGACGTACTTGTAAAACAATTTAATAGAGAGACTAGCTTCATCAGGAAGACCAGGATAGAAGCGGCTAATTTCGTTTCTTAACCGTTATTTCCTTTTGACACAAACAATTCCTCAAAACCTTACATCAGCTGAGTAGCAGTGAGTGAAGAGCCGAAAATGTTCTGGGGAGAAAAAGTGGAACATTCTGACAAGATTCGCAAAAAAAAGAAATTTTGAACGCGTAAAAGAGGAAGTATCTGATCATTGACAAGAGGACTATGAAAAGGAACAAAAATTAGAAGATAACGAAAGAACAAAAGTGAAATGTAAATCACAAGCAGAAGAAAAGAAAGATCTCAAAGAAAAAAGTTATTTGAAGATTCTACCTCCAAATATTTTAAGTAAATACAACTTCTTTATTACTAAGTTTACTAACGGGACTATTCTAAAGCATGTGGTCGTTTATCGCACCATAAGTGCCACAGTTCTTTATTCTGCTATGATTTTTTTCCAGTCCTCTCTTCTCCATCACTTTCTTTACTGCTTCTTTCCAGCGAGTTTGTGTTCCCCTTTTTTTCAGCTTGTTCGAATCCATTCATATAAACTGCTGGACAAAATTAACGCACCACTTTATTAAACTTACACATGTAATTACAACATTAAAATTAAAATTTAATCAAAATCACTTTAAAACCTATGAATTAAGTTTATGTAATGACTTGCGAAAGAAATCAACAAAACATGAACTTATTTTATATTATTTCTTATTAAAATTATTTTGTCGAAAACGCGTGAAACATGAAAACGGAAGAAAAAATCGAGAACAATAGAATTAATGGAATCAATGCGTTGTTAATACCGTGTATGCCCTCCTCTACTCCTAATTACCGCATTCCTACGATTTCGCATGCTAGGAGATTACATTTTCAATAATTTCGTAGGGAATATTCTCCCATTCCGCAGTTACTGCATCCACCAGTTCATTATGGTTGACAGGTGTGGGTGTACGATTTCGAACCATTCTTTTAAGAGCGTTGGGATTTAGATCGGGACTGTTAGGTGGCCACTCCATTAACGGAATATTAACAGTATTCAAGTAGTCGGTAACGTGTCTAGCCACGTGGGGACGAGCATTATTTTACATGAACAAAAAATTGGATCCTACAAAATGAGAAAATGGCATTACATTTTGAATTACAATGTTTTCCAAATAATAATCCGCATTCATAGACCTCAGGCGTATAGGGACTAACTCTGTACGACCGTTGAAACAGATTCCTCTCCAAAACATTACAGAGCCACCACCAAATTGGACTCTTGGAGAGATATTGCCAGACACGCTCACGTCCATCAGAAGATTTGAGGCTCTGAAACTCTCGTTTCATCAAAGAATAAAACCTTCTTCCAATCATTAATAGTCCACTGTTGATGATTTCTGGCAATATGCAATCTTTAAACTTTGTGTTCTCTGGTGATCAATGGTTTTTTTGGCGGTCGTCTGCTACTTAATCCAGATTCATTTAAACGTCTTCTAACTGTTCGAGTACAGGATTGCGAACATTTATGAGCTCATTTTTTAGCACTGTACTAGTGATTCTCCTGTTTCTAAGAGCGAGTTGCCTAAGAAAACGCTCATCCCTTGGATTGGTACATCGTTTTCGCCCTTACCCTGGCCTTCGAAAATTAGATCCTGCCTCGTTAAATCGTCTAACCATGCGACTTATGCTGGAATGATTTCTTCCTATCATGTCGGCAACGTAACACATCGAATTTCCTTCATCTAGCAGAGTTGATGCTCGAACTGCCTCCTCTACCGATAAATTTCTTGGGCGATTCATTTTTAAACTTTGAAGTACTCGTAAGTTATGCAATCAATAACAAAAAATAACTTGGTAGCCAAAAATAACTTGTTTCAGAACAGATTTTAAATCAATTTTTGTTAAAAGTGACTTTAATTGACAATTGTAATTTTAAAAGAATACTTTGCTTGATAGAATTTGCTTAAAATGTCAGATCAATCTTTTTCCGATTGATTCATTGTCCTAATTTCTTTCTGATCCATGAGTGACACAACATTATCCCAAAAATTTGAATGTGTATAACTTTGTCTGTTTGTTAATCTCTTTTTACTCCAGAGTAGCAAGTTTATTGCAGAAATGACGCTACGTCCTTATTCCATCATTAAGAGGACGTGTCTACCTTCATCCGTTAACGTGTTACCCAGGTATTTATAGCTGGTAAAATGGCAAAAGGTGCACATTATTTGTTGACAGTTAACTATTAGTGATGTAACGGGTCGTCTTTTTATCTCTGGTGTTGTTGTTGTTGTTGTAGTGACGTTGGTCCGGCGGTTCGGGTTTGCTCGGACGTCTTTCTCTCAGTGATGGAATGTATGTAGAAACATGGCGGGTAATTTAAATATGATGGTGACTTGGTGCTAACGGTATTGTTTAGGCTCCAGGAATCGGATAGTAGTGAGTGAAATACCCACTCAAGGACGGTATGTACGAGACACCCGTATCGGGTTAGTAAGAATGAGACATCCACTCAGAGAACGGTTTATACGAGACACCCGTATCAGGTTGGTAAGAGTGAGACACCCACTCAAAGGACGATAGCAGGTAAAGGACTGGAGCGAGGTAGCTTAGCTCGTTCGAGTCATGCACAGGCGGATGACTGGTTTAATCTGCGCTTTTAAATACTTAAATAGGCTGGAGAGTGGTAGGGATCCCCACTCTACTGGAACTCCCACCCAAATTAGCTTTATTATGCGGTAGACAAATCTTAAACTATTATATACAAAAACGGTAACTAAAAAGCATTTTACAAGACAAAATAAAAGTATCTTCAGTAACAAAACGATTACTTTGTTACATTGGTTTTAATGGTTACGCTATCCAGAGCTAGATCCTCTCCTGCGTCATCCATGTGTTGAGTTTTTCTATACTTATCTGCAAACCCTTCGATTAATTCTTTTAAAATTGAATTTAGATACAGCTTAAAAAGTGTTGGGGAGAAACACAATCCCTGTCTCAGACCCTTGTGGACAGGACTGTCTTTCCCAGTTCCAGTTGTTTAGTGACTTTAGGCTGAACAACTTGTGCAGCATGACCTGGGATCTAAAACCATTTTGTTTCTCGAACTCTACGGCTTCTCGATTCGATTTTTAACACCCTTCCATACAGTCTTCTTTTGGTAGAAATTATGCTCAAATCGAGATAAGTAATTGGAACAGTCTTTATTATTATTTTTTTTAAGTTCATGAGTAGAAGGGGTTTGACTGAGGAGGAGTGGAAAGAAATTGATAAGTGCAACTTTTCATCTTAAGGCAGTTTGCATCCTTTTAGATATTCTCTGCAGAAGATCTCGAATGGTTTCTTATGGAATTTGATTCCATTTTTCCTTCCTGGGTCACAATTCGTAATTGTGCAATTGAAATGGGCACTGGAATTTTGAGCTCAGCTACGAAGTTTACTTTTATCCCGTAGGGGTTGTACGGTATTTAAGTCTGTACATTAAGTCCAGATGGAGGGTGGGCAGTTAAACGAAGCAATTGCGTCTTGTAGTTGCATGTGCGCGGGCATTATCTTGAATAAACACAAATCTATCATATCCAATAAACCCGACGTATGGTATCTTCAATGATGTTGTGAATGTTCCAGTCTGCATTCATTCTCAAATTTACTTCAACAAGTTCTTTGCGACTTTCCCAACTGATGACACCCTATACAACACTATCGAACCTCCGCCAAAACTAATAGTTTGTATAAGATCACATACATACTGTCTACCGCTTTCCAGTTCTTCTAGAGACTCTATCACGTCCACGTTTGGTTTCCACAATTGCGTGCTTGCCCCACTTGAGAAAAGAACTTTGCTCCGTTCATGTTAATTCCAATCAGCTCGTGCAAATTGTTACGAAGCAATTCTGTGATGACTGAGAAGTCTAGGGACTTTGACAGGGCGTCCAGAATTTAAATTAGCTTCCTTAAGTCTCCGTCTTACTGTTTTTACATTCACTTGTTTTGCAATCAATAATACATTTTTGAGATGTGGAGCTGTAAATGTGCGATTTGCAAAAGTTGAAGTAGCGAATAGCTGTCGTTCCTTTTCCCCGTGCACCTTTTTCGTCCTTGTTCAGGTCGCCTCTGTAATGCCCAGTCTCCTCATATCTTTTTACTACATAAGAAACTGTCGCTTTACATGCAACCTCTTCCTAACAAGACACCGAATTAGAGTGTAATGCACTCTAAATGTTCATGTAAAACAAAAGAGATGTTCTTCTGAAACTAAATACTAATATTAAAGCACATTGTCAGATACTGGTGCAATTATAAAATGCTTATTCATTTATAAAGAAGAGATCTAAGCATTTTTAGATATTCACATAAGTGCTAGACAATACCCAATATATTGTGTAGGACACTTCAACAAATCGCATTTTGCAATAAAAGTTACATAAAAGAATAATAAAAAAATAAGACTTAAAAATGTACAAAATTTTTGGATTGTAATTGTCCTACATGATCGACTTGGATGAAGACGTTCAGTAGGTGACTGGGAAGGCAGACATTTATGAAGGACTTGGGTTGTAGATGTCTCAAGTATCAAATGTTCGAAACGATTCCTTTTTATTAGAAGGCAATAATCTTTCGAATAAAAAATTAGGAGGAAATACACAAAGAGGCCCAAGAGCAACAGTTCATGAGTAGAAGGGGTTTGGTTGAGGAGGACTGGAAAGAAATGGGAACTATAAAAGATTTGGGTTCTAGTTACTCCAAGTGATAGGACGACATTATCAGTTATCATTAATGGAAGGAAGGATTATATTTTGCAAGATTATCGGTCAGAAGCGTAGTGAATTCCGTGCGGTGGGAACAGCAAATACCATTTCCATTACCTACAAATTAGTTACTTTTTATTCTTCAATGAAAATCTGGTTCCTCTAAATATCATGATGTGCACTAATTTTTTTCTCTAGCAAAAATTAATTACCACTTTAACAAGCAAAGTTTGTAACATAGCGTTTTCGTACAAACAACTACGAATTCTGTCAGTGTTTGTTTAACAGATTTTCGTTTGCAATTACGGCATACAAAGAAACTGAACCGACGTAATAAAACTTTCAAGGATGTTATTTACACAAAACTCAGTGCGCGGCTGTAAAACAGTAGGTAAGATCGAAGCAATTTCCGTTGTGCGGGATTTTAATTACTTTTTTGTCGACGTCACGTACCGCAAATCGGAATTTTTGCAGCCCGACTGTATCTAAGCAAATCCTGTCCGCGGTGTGTATTCATTACGGCGCTAATGAAAGAAAACTTTTTCGGCCCGAGGAAAGTGCAAGTCATCGTTTATTAGCAAAAATCGACCGACCGGTATTACGCGAAGCCATCCGCACTTGATTGATTAAACGTTATGGCCATCATAAATCTCTTTCCTTGCAGGTTCTAGATAACTTCTGAAACGTAATGACGGAGAAGTAACGTTAAAGTATGCATTGCAGTAAAACGTGTCGATAAATTGAGTTCTGGCAGATCTGGGAAAATTTTATTTCATCTTATTTAAAATGAGATCGATGCTGATGGGTTAATACAAAATTTAATGGGCAATGCGTCAAATACTAATGACTTAATATATATAAGATGGAAACCGATATGTATTACGTATCAGTCAAGACAAGAAAAGAAGGGCATTGGAATAAATGTAGGAAAGATAAAGACTAACAACAAAGTGTGGGGATATGCGACGCGCAAACTGATTTTGTGATTAACAAATTATGTAATGATAAAGGGGGGGTTGTAATATTGGTAGTCTTATAGTTTTGGACGTATTTGTTTTGAGGATGTTGAAGAATGTAGTGTAATGTAAGTTCTAGCAGTTCATGCTTGGTACGATTAATGAATTAAGAGTTTTAGAGCGAGACGATCCTAAAAAGAAGTCACATCAAACGATCTCCGATAAACGAACGCGTCATTTTATTAATTGATGAACGTCTAGACTGAAAAAAGTTAAGCAGCGTGAAGACGGACGTTATCCAGCTTCGCAAGCTGCGACCCAATGTTACGGTTGAACGCGCAAACATAACGTCACCTAATAGGAGTGGACGTCGCTAATACCCCTATACATATCACGCCGCGCGTCCCGACGCCACTAATCCTGATGTGTGCGCTCCTTTTTCATCAAACGCCGAACTTAATGCCGGGAGCGCCGGCGACCGACAACCGCAAGAAATTACTCAAAAAGAAAGACCGGTCGGGAGACGGATCGGGAATTTCTAATTCTCCGCGGAAAGTTGCTAACAGTAACTTAAATTGGGGGCGAATCATCTCGCTGCTTCGCCTTAAAAACCCTTGGCTCAAAGACGGCTTTAATTAAACCCGATTCATGGCCTAATGAAGTCAGTTCCCACATATTTCCAAGTTTCTTTCGTTAGCTAATGGGATTTGTAATAATTATTTTTACACTATTCCGACAACGTACTTTTTAGGCTGTGTTTCTCAGTCCTAGTTTAACTTTAAACTCCTGTTTATTCCCATGGTAGCAGTTATAAAAACAATTGTTCCTATGGAAATAAACAGGAGTTTAAAGTTAAACTAGGACTGAGAAACCCAGCCTTAAACAAAATCAATTCATGAACAAGGTTGAAGAAATTTGTTTAGTTTTCAGGAAGATAATAGCCAGTTAATCAAAATTAATAAAAAAAGTAAGGTGCTTCAGTTGTACCCTGCGGTATAAAATACTAATGAATACGATCAAACCTAATTAATTTATTCCATTAGTGATTTCAGGATAGTTTGAGTGATAGTGACTTGTATGTTTTAAAACGGTGGAAAGAGTATTTGTTTTGTTTATTTAGTATTATCCGTTCGTTCGCAAAAGTAAAAACAATTAATCTGAATTATCTGCCTCTCAGATAAGCTACATTCGGAAGCGCACACGCCCTCCAGATGGAACTAATGTTTATTAAACTAATCACTGACGCGAATAATTTGTCCAACTGTAATCCCTTAAGTTGCAAATGACTAATCTTAACAAACTGGAACTGTACGGCAACTTGAGCGAGATGAATTTTCAGC
Source organism: Dorcus hopei (assembly GCA_033060865.1). Classification (NCBI taxonomy): domain Eukaryota; kingdom Metazoa; phylum Arthropoda; class Insecta; order Coleoptera; family Lucanidae; genus Dorcus; species Dorcus hopei. The sequence goes on along the minus strand of CM065426.1, from coordinate 7,055,601 downwards.
AATTTACCCTTTATCCTGTTAAATTGTACTTTTCAGTGCCGGTTGCGTTATCCACTGCGAATATACGACGACAATTAACGTTAAAAATAACAGCGACCGTCATCGTCGAAATCCCCCCTCAGCGCGGGTATTTATTAGAGGCGTCGCGACGCGAAAATCAGGGCCACTTATGCGTGATGAAAAATGCTATGCAGATGCACTTCGCAGAACGAAAATCGAAATGCCACCGACGCCTGCGGTATGGTAATTTTGCGAATGAAAATCGATGCTTGGAACTGGGTTACAGCGCAAATATTTTAAATAAACGGGAACAACTCGAAGACGCAGAAAACACAGTTAATAAATTAAGATCCTTTGAAATTTCGGAGAACATAAATCAGTGAATTGGCAAACAAAATATAGGGTGTGTCCAAACAATCATAAAATACGGAGTGCCCAAAAATGTTTGCGATCGTCGTTCATTTGGAATTAGAATTGAAGGTATGCAATAAATTAATTTTTCTTTTAATTTCGAAATGGTGGCCAACAGTAACTACATAGAGCTATGGGTTTTATAAAAAAAATAGCATATTTTGAAATGTCGGTGACCAGTTTTAATTTACAGTATAGAATGCAAAAAGAAACCAGGAATTGAAACACCAATGTACGATGTTATAATTTAATCTTACCACTTTGTTTTCCTTACGCAGCCACCCACCCTTTCGAAAATTTCAAATGGTAACAATAGCTTAATGATATATCAGTTATCATCTAATTTGTTTTTGTTTTTATAGATTCTTAAAGTGTGCATCCTGCACCATCTAAAAGCAGCATAATTTCGGAGGTAATAATTTTTTGAATCTTCGTAAAAATTATTGAGTTCAAAAGGAAATTAAATTGACAAGGAATTTGTATATCTGTCACCCTTTTACTCTGTACCTATATCCTTGAAACATTTTGAGTAGCCAGGAGGATTACGAGCTTAAATCAATGGGCTTTCGCACTTGGAAAACTAACATTTAATTTGCAAGTTTACTAACCACAAGTTCTGTTTCTTTTTTGTTTTTTTGGATTCCATAGTTCATTCTCCATTGCACGTTTCCATGTAAAGGGTTTTTCATTAAGAGCGACGCGTTTTGTTTTTCAAATAAAACAACGATGTCCTGAGAAAATTATTTTTACTTCGGTGTAAAGTACAGTTAATGCCATTATTGATGGAACCACAATATCATTCAAATGTCCTCCACGGAAGCGCTGACAGGAAGGAATCCGTTTAACTCAAGTTTCCATGACTTTTTCACCTAAATTGAGTCAAATATCAGCAATGACACCTTTAATGTTGGTCTGCAAATCGTGTAATGTTACTGGTTTGTTGGTGTAAACTAACGACTTAACATAACCCCACAGAAAGAAGTCTAGGGGTGTTACATCGCACGAGCGAGGAAAATAACTGACTGGTCCGTTTCTGGAAATAATCGATTCCACCAAACTTCTCTTTCAATAAGTCAATTGTTTGATTGGCATTGTGGCAAGTGGCACCGTCTTGTTGAAACCACATCTCGTCATAGTCCAGAGCATCCAATCCAGGCCAAAAAAATTCACTCATGGAGACTTGGGTTAAACCATATTTAAACGAATTCATACCTGTCAGCGCTTCCGTAGAGGACATTTGAATGATGTTGTGGTTCCATCAATAATGGCATTAACTGTAGTTTACACCGAAGTAAAAATAATCTTAAATTTCTCATGACGTCGGTGTTTTATTTGAAAAACAAAATGCGTCGCTCTTAATGAAAAACCTTTGTTATTTGACCCTTTTCTGTTTCTTGGTCTGAAGCCGTCCATGTTGATGTTTTTCTGGTAAGACTCACTTTGGTATCGCCAGTTCGTTTCGGGTTTGCTGCGATTAACTTCTGTTTATTTTCCAAGTTTATCAAAGGCTTCCTTGAAGGTGTTCTTTTCCGCAATAAAAATTTATCGCTTGACGGATGTGAGGGAATCGACCATGGGCAAATAATTCGGACGTTTCCAAACTAGGCAGAAACTGTTGTTGGAACAAACCCGTTTTCTTTAATCACCCCTTAGAATTGAAGGTTATCTAAAGATTTCTCGGAACTTCCATCCTCAACGGCTCTATGTTTTACTTTCTTCCGTTTACCCTTTTTCTTTGCGATTCTGTTTGTAACGCAGTGTTGGACATCATTTCAGGCTGGTTTTGAACGGTACTATTTAAATTCATTTGATTCATTGCAATTGCAAATAACTTCTGAGCTATTATGTAAGGGAGTGACGTGAACTTTTAAAATTATTTTATTTCGTTATCCGTGTATTTTTGGGCTTCCAGAGTGAGTTTCTATTGGTTACATTAAACGGACTAAAATAGTTGGAACTGTTTTAGAACATTTTGAATCAGGACATAAGCGTAGAGGTTTTAAATCATCAGTATCTGTTTGCCCTTCCCCATGAAACTGTAATCGAGATGGAGTCTGTTTTATTTTTCCTGTTCCTCATCATTTTAATTCCTTGCATGATGACTTCTTCTGGTGCTTCATTTTCGTTACTTCTAATATTCTCCAAGCTCGTCTTTCTCCTATTATCTTCTTCTGCACTGACATTCATAAGAGGCTGACGGTGGTACTTCCACAATATCGTTAACTGTTCACCAGTTGTGCCCCACCTTTGCAGAAATTATTGTTTTTTTCATTATATTGGTTGTCTTATACAATTCTCTTAGATTATTGTTACTATTCCATATCATCGCTCATATTCGTTTATAGTAACGTGTCTCCTTTTTTACTTTTTTAATAATTATTATTCTTTTTTTTTTCCTTTTCTTGAATGGGCAAGGTATCGGGTTGCGGAATACTCCTCGTACCTTTAGGCTTCAACTACGAAGGTCATATGGCCGACCATACTAGAATTTAGCAGAATCTAGGGGAATTCCATCCAAACATCGTACTGACACGGGGCTTCATTTTCTGTTCGAGAAGAGGGCATGTTTACGCTTTTTATCCGCAATCGAAAAACTGATCGCGGGGAGGGAATTGAATCCAGGTCCTTCGAGTCCGAAGGCAAACATGCAACCCTATGGACGGACAATCAGGCGTTCATTTATTATTCTTAATTCCTCTGGGTTCTGTCGTGATTTGCTCTCTGGCCGTTCAATAAATAAATATACTTGTTACTTGATCTACGTTTAGGATGTTATCTATTGAACGTTTCTTTTTCTAAGAAAAGAGGCACCGATTTTCTTCCTTGGAATGATTTGAATAGGTTCTAGATAGCGTTATTTCAGTAGCGGAAGTAGTCACCGTTCTGTCAAGGGCCTTCTGAGAGACATTTTACATTGTCCGTTCGAGTAACCGCTTTTCTCTTCTTTATGTTGAATACACTCAATTTACTGTTGGTCTTCTTCCTCAAGTTCTTATAGATATACTTCTCTTTCTGTTTCGTCTACATGTTCGACGCTATTTTCATGACCGGAAGGTTCTTGTAGTTACCTCTGTGTTATCCGAAGAAGTTGTTGAAAGAACTTCGCGAAATGTTCTTGTTGCAGTGTCTTAAGCTGCGTTCTTTCTTGCGTTTGCGCTCGGGGGAGCCCATTGCAATTTACTTGGAATAAATTTTAACTTTACGGAAAAGTTTTGAGTAGTAAGGGTAGAATAGGTTTGTACGTTTTTTTTATTTACTTTGTCGTCCTTGAGGTACCTCCGCGATGACTTTTCAACATAATCATTAATAAAACTGAAAACAAAATAAATTTCTACAAAATTTGTTAGTAATCCTCATACTGATTAGTATTGAGCAGTAAATACAGGAGGAGTTGTTTTTGTTATGAGCTCAGATAAGTGAGATTGTCTGAGTTCACGTAGATTCCAGTCTGGTATTGGCTAAATTCCATCTGTTAAAGATACCATCTGAAATATCCCGTTTGGTTCCTTCTTTGCTTAGACCCATGTAACTAGACTCTCGATAAAACATTTCCAACTTAAATTGCAAAAATTTGAGGCTTCTGTATTTCGGTTGCTGTCGGTATATAAATAAACATAACGCTTTGCCCCGAGGCTCTTTCAAATTTAAACCAATTTTGAATCAAAGAAATAAGCAATATGTAGAAAAGTAAAAACGAAGAAGAAAAGAATAATTATTGAAAAACTGCGCAGAGGAAAAGAAACAATTAAACGAGGACAAAAAACGAGTTCTTGAGGCCGAATCTACGAGAGAAAAAGTAGAAGCAGTTATACTCGTAAAAACCTTAAAAATTAGTAAGACCTCGGGAAGAAATGGTATTGTGGCACAGAACTTTATGCAATTCCTCAAATTTTATTTCCAATAATTATAATAAAATATTCAAAGAGAGGCCTTCAAACGTATTCTGCACAATTGTCTAAGCGTACTTCTTTATTGGTCTCTACGCGTAATGTAGAAAACTGTTTTCTACGCCAAATGACTCACTCTTGTTGGCAGGTATCAAATAATAATAAAATAATACAACTTTTTGAGTCCGATGCTTCCATACTGTAGATGGATCTTTTTCTATACGTTGACTTATATCCTCTGTAACATTATTTGTCCATAGTATAGATCTTCTAACCAACTCCCCAGCAACTCCCCAGCGACTCTCTAAATTTTTAAAAGTCTAAATTTTTACTGTCTGTCTATTTTTTGTCTTTTTTATTGATCCTCTCTTGGTAGGACTTGAGTCAACTGCATTATTTGAATTCAGCAGGTGCCTTCTTTTTTAATACTCTTACTACTACTACTTATCCTGTACGTCTTCTACCATAGGTGAGATGATGGTGATGGTTTTTCTATCTCACGTCATCCTTGTTTGAATTGGCTTCCGGTTGGAACCGCGTCACATTGACTTCTTCTACTGCCGACATTTCGTTCTCCATTGCAGAAGAACTTCCTCAGGGCTGCTGCTGCTGCAGTTAGTCTCAACGACTAACGAGAAGCAGCAGCAACACCAACAGCAGCAGCAGCCCTGAGGAAGTTCTTCTGCAATGGGGAACGAAACGTCGGCAGTAGAAGAAGTCAACGTGACGCGGTTCCAACCGGAAGCCAATTCAAACATTGACGACGGCCGCGGAAGCCTTCCTTTAAATGCCTGGTTCTCGTCGAGCCGTTTCTCATCTTGGTGATTTTCTTGTTCTAGGTCTGCTTTTTCTCCTCTTTACTCCTAGTTTCGTTTACCATATCACCTTAACAGTTTTATCCTTCTTCATCCGGCTGATGTGCCCAAACCATCTCAAGTGTTGGGTTTTTATTTCTTTCTAAAATCTTCTAATTTTCAATCTGTTTCTTATTTCTTCACTCTGCTTTTTAATCTCTTCGATAATGCTGCGGAAATAATTTATGTAACTGAAATAAAGGTCGTAGCTCAGTATAACGAAACATTTATTTACATACGTTTAATGGAAACTTACATGGTTGGTCACTTACACAATAAAACAGGACTTCTGATTAGCTATCACACTAATGATCTAATAATCAGCTCGTCGACTATTTAAATGGGTTTCGTCCGAGGATGTTTTCCCCGGGAATTATGAAATTATGCCTTGGCATACGACTCGTGCGGAACTGAAAGCGTGTTACTCGGAATTTGCGTATTCCTTCCTTGACATTTCCGAAAGATTCATACTTATATAATTGTTTATGGAAAGCTTTGGCTGACTGATTTTTACAGCTGCGAATTCTTGCGTTGGTGGCGTTCTAATTTCCTTGTTACAATAGTACACATGTTTCGCTTCCGTACATGAGAATAGAGTCGAGGGCAGTTTCATATACTTTTACTGTTGTTTGTTTGGTGACTTCTTTCTTATTGAAAAATGAATTGTATAGTGCTCTATATAAGTTGGTAGTTTTCATTATCCGGTTGTTTATTTCGGTTTCTATGCTGCCTTTCTCGCCTGTACATAAACCTAGATACTTATGCGGTTGGATTCAGGAATTTTCTCGCCTTCTGGGGATATCTCGATCTTTTCAGGTTCTTGGGCTATTACCATTACCAGCGTTTTCTTTATATTAATCTTGAGGTTATATTTTCCATCAATTGTTCCATTGTTCTTTCTTGCTTTGTAGCTCAGCTCTGTTATTGGCGAATAGGAGCAGCTCATCGGCATATTACCCATTAGGGTAAGAAATATAGGTGGGCTCAGAATATTTCCCTGTCATATTCCTTGGTTGGTCCTGATTGACTTTGTCGTTCTGCAATCGATTCTTGCTACGTTGTCCGTTACTTGGTATAGACTTCTTACAATATTCATCATCGTTCTGCTGACTCCTCTCTGTTCTATTATTTTTCAGATATCTCCCTTGGGGGCCCAGCCGAAGGCTTTTTCCATGTCAATTGCGCAGATATATATTTTCTTGTTCGTTTCTATGATTTTTTCTGTCATTTGTCTCATTATGAAAATCCAGTTTTGCATGGTTCTGCCCGGTTTGAAACCTGCTTGAGTGTCTTGCAGTGTCGGTTCTAGTTTTTTTCTTTAAACAGGCCTCCACTGTTTTCTCATAGTCTCTGTGGTCCCCCTTCTTGTAAACTGGTACTACTATTGTTTTCTTTTCGTCTGGTATTTCCTTATTCTTCCAAGCCAACTCTATTATTCTATATAAAAGTATGGTTCCCTGTTCACCCATATATTTAAGCATTTCTGGCCTGGTATCATCAATTCCTGGTGCTTTCCCTGATGTTAGCTTGTGTACAGCATTTCTAGTTTCCCATAGTTGTATATTTTCTTCTTCTGTTGTGTCTGTTTGTTGCGTTTCTTCTTCATTAGCTTCCGTTCTTTCTATTAATTTACTTTCTCCTTGTGTGTCTGTTTCAGTTCTCAATAATTCCATAAAGTACTCACACCATCTTTCATTGATTTCGGTTTCTTGTGTTAATATGTCTCCTTTCCTCGTTTTATGTTCTTCAGTGGTTCCTTTCTTTCTTTCCTCAAATCACAGCGTCCTGTATAGCATTTTGGCATTTCCCGCTCGTCTTTCTGCATTTTCCGAACTTCTCTCAGCTTCTATTTTTTGCTTCCTTTAATACTTTTGATAGATGATTATTTTTGATACTAATAATGCAGCCTTGATCTATCGGTAATTTAGTCATTAATTGCTTGACCGGGGGATTCTGAATTGCTTCTTTCTCCATTGAATTCATTTAGAAAATTCGTTGTCTACTGAATCATTAAAAATGTTTATAGGGTTTTCTTAGATCAGCGGACGTTGTCCATAGTTGTTTTCTGTCCCTGGTCATAATATTATGTCGTCGTACCATATCCCCTATGATATAATTAGCAATTATTCTTAATTTGGTTTATGATTCTGAGTAGACACAGTTAATATAATTTGGACACTTGTATATGATAAGCAAATGAATCATATTTGACGGTAAAAGCAACTGCTTTTTCAAGTCTGAAGCGACAGAAAAAAAAAGATTAATCTTCGAACGAGTAAGAAATCTTCGTACCACCGCCACCGGAGAAAGCCCGCGATGATTAATAAGTGTGAAAATTAAAAATGATATGAAAAATAGTGGCGCACGTCTAATGCGATACATAAATATGGTAAAATTCAACAGCTCCTCCGTCAAAATCTGAAGCTGATATATGCGGAACAGGATGTGGCAGCTAACGGCGCCAATTTCCGTCGCAAGCAACACGTCCTCGCAACGGCGCACAACATGTGTGACACACGAATAATTCAAAAGCAAGTTACGGCAAAAACGTTTACATCGCGCCCTCAGAAATGCAAGTCGCGTTAGTTTTATTAAAAACACGACCGGACGAAATAGTAAAAGCGCCGTCGTCGTCCTGTTTCGAAAGGATTAAACGATTTCGCGTTTGCCAATTCTCAGTTTGCTTTCAGGAAAAATAAACATCAACGTTTCAGTTTAAGCAAACATTAATTTCCGATAATTTAAAGCGAATGACAATTTATTTTAAATCTTCCGGATTTGTTCTCTTTAGTCGTAATCTGCGACTGTTGCTTTTAGTGACTTTAAAAGAATTATTAAAAACTGCGCTTGGTCAAATGAAATCAAAAGTAATAGTAAAGAAAACATAATCAAAATAAATGCGATAATTGAAGTAAGTATCGAAAGTCTACTCAATTGTGTAAATAAGAAAAGTTTGACGTGCACAAATTTCATGGTTTTAACGTCGCCAATTTCTTTTGATTAACGTTAATCTGCCTTTATTATAACCTAAAGTCGTAGAGTTCTTTGTGGAAAGTCGTTAGCGATTAGATGAAAACGTTTCCTCGTGAAACGACTTCTTGGTCAAGTCGGTCTTTCCATTATGCCCGAGATGTGCAGCATTAATAGGACAAGTTTAAATTGAATCGTCCTAAACTTTATGCATTAGATAAAGTAGAATTCGGGCGATTCTTCGCATTATTATGGCGGAATATTTTCGTTCAATTCAAAAATTTCGCGCTGTTCCGAATACATCACGAACTTCTACCAAACGGGGGTTAAACAGACAAGTCAAAGTTTTCCACGCGAACGAAAACCAAACTCGAAGGACATAAAGAAAATAATGCTGATGTGATTAAAGTAAATAGATTGTAATTAAATTAAATTTATAGTAAACGGAAAGTAAAAAAAGTAAATTTTAACTAGTTGAGTATAATACTGCAAAAATCAGAACAAAATTAATATAAATTTGGTTTTATTGAATACTGACGAAGCACCAAATTAAGATGTGAAGGTAAGATTCAATTTTTAATTAGTATAATTTTGTGAGTAGAAAGATCAGCGAAGAAAAGAAATGTCATTTTATTGTAAAACTTGCGAGTAGTCGGATCGAAGAATCGTAATTAAATTCGAATTATGGCCAAGACAGAACGAGTCAAAATCATTATTAGCGGAAGGCCGGTCTTCCTGTGCGCTCTATCTTTCAGCACGTATTCCGGAGACGGCGGTGGTTATCTGGAATTGGGAAAATTGCGCTGATCCAAACTAAGCCCTTTACAAGTGAGCCGATAGATTGTCATTGCAACCTAAGCTCTACAATCCGAGCGACTTCTTTTTTCTCCAGTTTTATGATGCTGCTTTCGAACTAGTGGAACAGACTTATTTCCAACGAACTCGCTTCTGTGTATGACTGAACCAATAGATCAATACCGCACATAAACATGGCATTGTGCATTTCACATTAGTTTCAGCTTCGTTTGAGCGTATGCCAAGTAATGATAGATAATGACAGTCTTGATTCGGAAAGAGAAGTAGGCATGTAATTTGCATTGAAATATAGATGCGGTCTATAAAATTTTCGCTGGAAATTAAGCTGAAGCTTTTTGCTGAAAGTTTGAAAGAGCGATAATATTTACGACTTCGACAGGTGTGAAGGTCGTAATCGGACAGGTCCCTTTGTTTATATAACCGAGCTCTGGTACAGTTTGCAGTGGTGGGTGTTAGATGTTATGGCCGACAATAATAGAAGCTCGCATTCACCCGGGAGATGGGTGTGGTGGGAGACCGAGCAGGGTGAACATTAGGAGCTCTTGCCGTAAATCGTGCCCGTTTATCCGGAGGTGAGTCCGCAGTTCGCTCCCGGGACACTTTAGCGAGGATTACTCGCGCTGACAATTATATACAGCTTCCTGTATCACCGTTCCTTTAGTCACCGTCTGCACGCGAGTGTTAAGAGCGACGATACATTACTTTTTTATCTCATCCAAATACACTTAATTGTCTGACTAAAATCCTGCGAAAATTTCAATCCCAAAAACATAATGAAAATTATATTACTCCGCTTTTTAACGCCATTACATCCGCTTTAATGACATGCGCGAATACCGAAGTACCATTAGGATTTAATTGACCATTGACAGTTTTACGTTGCGAATGATGAGTCCTCGTAAAATACGTTAAATAGCCGGTTTAATTTTACGCTTGACAGTTGAGCCGGGGGCGTTTTTCTTGTTCACGTGCTTACCTATGTTTAACGAGAGTTAAATGCGTGGTAAAACATTTTACTACTGAAGCGGAGAGGAATATTGAAAGTTCTATTAGCGCAAATTGGATACGAAAAGGGAAATATCACCACTTGCAAAACTGTTACGAGGAAAGGTTTGGGATTTTCTTCAAAATTAGTTCAATCCTTCTTTATAGCGTGTACGATATGTATCGACGTAAAACGGCTCCACTTAGCTTTGTTTCCACGCTGATAGAATTGTCTTATTTACATAACGAAAAATGTAATGTCTTTTGGACATTTTATTCTTTAAAATCATGTCAGAAATTGTTTCCTTATTACAGAGGGTTTCTTTGCTTTTTTAAAAAAAGTATATCATTCTTTGGAAACATATTTTAACTATCGAAGAATGGATTTTATTTCACATAACAAAAATTATTTAGTTAGAGAGTAACTGGACGTAGTAAGCTGCGGTCTTTCCTAATAGTTCTGCTGTGCCCAGATCCATTTAGTGAAGCTATGCTCTGGGCTTTTCAAAGTCATTCTGTATTCTGGATTGATGAGGGGGGTGAATGAGAGTTCACACGCACTTAGGCTACAATCGGGCCCATTGTACTACCCCCATGTTCGGCAGTGCATGATTGTCAGCGCCATCCCACTCCTTCGATGAAACCGAGAACGTCTGACAGAGGGACACTGCGAATTCAGTCAGGCCAGAATTCCCCTAACATGGAACCTCTGATAGAGGCGAGTGCAGGGCAATCACAGAGGATATGCTCAGCTGTTTCTTCCTCTAAATTGCAACCTCTACAAATTGGGCTGTCTGTTAAACCTATGCGGTGCAAGTGTTTATTCAGTTTTCAATGGCTTGAAAGCATTCCTACGAGTAGATGTAGTCTTCTTCTAGGTAGTTGCATGCAGAATCGTGTCAATTTAAGCCAGGGGGGCGCCGTTATAGCCTTTTTCGCTTGGTGACACTTGTCTAGTTTGACCCATCTATCGATATGTCGATTCTAAGATCTTTGTTTCAATAAGGCATTAAACAGGCTTGATGGCTGATCGCTATGGCCGGTTCAGGGCCCCAAAAGGGCTGCTCCGAGCCTTGCCTAGCCAGTTCATCTGCCTGCTTGTTGCCAAATGTTCCAGCGTGTCCTTTAACCCAAATGAATTGCAGGGTGTTGTATTTGGCTAACATAAATTACCAGATTAAGGATGTGTGTCGTGGCATTGGCGTGTTATTCCTAAGGATATTTTGTTGCTGTTTAGAGCTAAGAGTGTCGCTAGATGGCCTAACGATTTTGTTCTGAACACCACGATCCAGAATTGCTCTTGCATCTTCTATAATGGCAACTAGTTCCGCTTGGAAAACAGTTGTCAGTTGGCCAAGTGCTATGCTTATAGTTAAGGTCCAGGTCGTCGGAAAAAATTTCTGCTCCTGTTCCTTCCAAAGTCTTAGATCCATCAGTGAAGATGGGATATGTCGGGTTTTCAAAGTCATTTACTCTAATGAAAAATTTCTGTCCCTCCTGCAGGATTTCATGTCACAAAAGCTCGAGGACAATTGGACATAGTAAATTGCAATCTTTTCTGCTAGCTCTGTTGTACTCCCAGATTTTTAGATTAAAGCTATGTTCTGAGCTTTTCAAACCCATACCTCGTACAGGATTTTATGACACAAAAGATATTTAACTTGACAAGAATGGGTAATAGATAGTAAATTGCAGTCTTTTCCGCGAGTTCTGCTGTACCTTCAGATTTATAGAGAAAAGCTAAGCTCTGAGCTAATAAAAATTCTTTTACCTCTTTCAGGATTTCTTGTTACAAACGATATTTAGCTTGAGAACAATTGGACATAATAAATTGCAATATTTCATGCTAGGTCTGTTGTACTCTCATATTTATAGAGTAAAGCTATGCTCTGGGCTTTTCTTGGACATATTAAATTGTAGTCTTCCCCGCTCGCTCTGCTGTAGATTTATAGAGTAACGCTATGCTAAAAAAATTTTCAAGCTCATTTACTTTGATAAAAAATTTGTGTATCACTTACAGGATATCTTGTCACCAAAGATATTAGCTTAAGAACAATTGGACATCCTAAATTGGAGTCTTCCCCGCTAGCTCTGCTGTACCCCCAGATTTATAGAGTAAAGCTATGTCCTGGGCTTTTCAAACCCATATCTCGTACAGGATTTTATGTGACAAAAGGTGACGAATTGTTCATTGTGCATTCTTTTCCGGTAGTTCTATTGTACCTTCAGATTTATAGAGTAAAGCTATGCACCGAGATAATCAAAATTCGTTTATCTCGTACAGGATTTCTTGTTACAAACGATATTTAACTTGAGAATAGTTCGACATAGTAAATTGCAATCTTTTAAATACATTGACTAATGAAAAATTTGTGTATTCCGTACAGAATTTCTAGTGACAAAATATATTTAGCTTGAGAACAAATTAGACGTAGTAATTTTCAATCTTCCCCGCTAACATTGTTGTACCCACAGATTTATAGAGTAAAGCTATGTTCTGTGCTTTTCAAACTTATTTACTCCAATGAAAAATATGCTTATCTCATACAGGATTTCATGCTAGTAAAGATATTAGCTATAGAACAATTGGACATAGTAAATTGCAATCTTCCTCGCTAACATTGCTGTATCTACAGATTTGTAGAGTAAAGCTATGCTCTGGGCTTTTGAAATTCATTTCTTCTAACGAAAAATTTGTGTATCTCGTACATAATTTCATATCACAGAAGAAATTTAGCTTTAGAACAATTAGACATAGTAATTTGCAATCATCCGCCCGTTAACATCGCTGTGCCCCGAGATTTATCGATTAAAGCTATGCTCTGGGCTTTTCAAACTCATTTACTGTAATGAAAAATATTTGTTCCCATAGAAGATATTAGCTTAAGAACAGTTGAACACAGTAAATTGCAGTCTTCCCCGCTAGTTCTGCTCTACCGTCAGGTTTATAGGGTAAAGCTGCGCTCTGGGCTTTTCGAACTCATTTATTGTGATGAAAATTCTTGTATCTGGTACAGGATTTCATGACCCTAATAAAAAATTTGAGTATTTCGTGTCACAAGAGATATTAGCTTCACAAAAGTTGGACATGGTAAATTGGAGTTTTCCCCTCTAGCTCTGTTGTACCCTCATACTTGTAGAGTAGAGCTATGCTCTGAGCTTTTCAAACTCGTTTATTCTAATGAAAAATCTATGTTATGTCCCGAATATTTTAAACTCATTCGCTTCAAATAATCTCAAAATTTTGGCTGCAAGTCGGCTGGATTGCAACGGAGCCCCCGAGCATCCTCTGTGTAGCTATTTCGGCCCTAATTGGGGTCTCCTCAGCAGAATAGTAGCTCGAGAACTCCATCGCAATCCTGACGAGCAACAGGGCTTACGCAAAGATAGTTCAAATAATCTATACCTCAAGAACGTGATATTGTGATTTTCTTCGCCGTGTACAAATCTATTGAGGGAAGCTATATCCTGAGCCAAGGGAGTGAATTTGTTTTAAAATGGGTTTGCAATCGGTTTTGAAGCGCATAGAGGTTGATAGAAAAGTTTTTTGTTGCAATTACGAGTAATTGTTTTTAGTAGTAAGTAATAATTGCGGCGATGAACACAAGGGGGTGAATAAGGTCCACGAAGACAAGGAATAAGGAAGTAATTTTTTTGTGAAATAATTGCGCCGCAGCACAACTATTTTCCGACTTATAATTTGTGTCGTGAAAGCAAATAGCAACAATATCGCTGCCTCATAAGCTAACGCGCACGAGATGGCAGTCGAAGCGGACAAAACGTGTCATCGCAAACATGTAAATGTTGGTTGCGAGTCGTCAGTATCGCAATGGGGCCCCTGAGCATATTCTGTATAGCTATTTCGGCCCTAATTGGGGCCTCATCAGCAGAACAGTAGCTCGAGAACTCCACTGCAACCCCGACGACCAACAAGATATACGCACGCTTAGCGCGTGAAAGCAAACATGTGAAATAATTGCGCCGCAGCACAACTATTTTCCGACTTATAATTTGTGTCATGAAAGCAAATAGCAACAATACCGCTACCTCATAAGCTAACGCGCACGAGATGGCAGTCGAAGCGGACAAAACGTGTCATCGCAAACATGTAAATGTTGGTTGCGAATTTCTTTCTTTCTAACTAATTTGATTTATAACTGGTTATGCTTGTTTTGAAGCCCGTAGAGGTTCTTTGCAATGTCTGTCAATCTCAAGTGATACGTTGGAACGAGATAGGGCATCAAACCTTAATGCGGCCCTGATCAACAATCAATCGAAAAAATCTAGAATACTGGCGTAGCATTTCATTTTTGCGGTTTGAGACAGTTTTGGAAATAATAGCTCTTCCGGTTTCTTTATTTCGAGATGCATCGATATCACCACCTCTTGCATAACGTTAAGAAACTTTAAATCATGATCATGGGAACTCAGCAAATCAAGCTACCCTTCGTCAATACTCCTGTCTTCTCTATGTATGTTTTTTTTACAACTTGATGAAGCTTCTAAATTTTGTTCATCTAGTTACTTGACGATTCAGAGTGAGGTGGAAACGGTGGATCATCTTCAGCTATGATCATCTTCATATTTCTTGAATTTAGTTTTGTGGAAATTTTTCAATTTTTCTTTTAGGGTAAAAGGAGCAGAAGATTAATTTCAGGATAAATGCGAACAAAACGGAAAATAAAACATCAATCTGGAATGAGAAAACATATATTGAAATAAGTGGAAAGTTGGGCCTAAAAATAAACGAGAGGGAAGGAAGGTGGGCACTATCTTTAACAGTTTAAAATTATCATTTTTCGGAAATAAAGAAATTCTACAATCGATGAAAAAAGAAATGGTACAAGAGGTGGTAAATCCCATCCTTATATGAGGTGTGCCACATAAACCTGATCCATTTACTTCTGAAATTAAATTGCGAAAAAAACATGTTTCTTGTTGTACAAGTGAATAGGCATTTATTTGGCTCTGTGGAGATTTGCTCTCATCACTTCTATATATATAAATATAATGCCGCGCAAGTAGTCGCCCTTGGCTCGCATGGCGTAATGTGCCTGCTTTTCGGAATTTTCCGTCACTTTTCTGAGTGTTTCGGTCGATATAGCGGCTATTTGTTGGATGTTGGCTTTCAGAGCATCGAGAGACCGTGGTTTGTTGACATAGACCTTCGACTTTAAATAATCCCCCAGGAAAAAGTCTGGAGGCGTTAAATCAAGCCAACGCAAGCTAAAATTACCATTTTTCGAAATGAGACGACCAGGGAACAATGAACAACAGGGCGGTGTGGGCTGTGGCACCATCTTATTCAAACCAGAAGTGCTCCATGTCATTGTCATGAACAATAAGCATCATATTACAAATTATCATATGGCACATTACGTCAAGCGAGCCAAGGGCGTCCACTTGAGTGCTATCATATTTAAGAAGAGATGAGAACAAATCTCCACACAACCAAATAAATGCCTATTCACTTGAACAACAAGAAATATGTGTTTTTTTACGATTTTTTTTCCAGAAGTTAATGGATCAGGTTAATATGGCACATCGGTTACATGCATGGAAGTGAATCCTGAAAGCTCTCGACGAACTATGTAAGTCGTATCAATGTGGCAGAAATGAGATTTCTGAGAAAGATAGAAAAAAAGGCGAGAAAGGATAAAACCCTAAAGGAAGAATAAAGAAAACAACTAAAACTGAAACCAGTGGAGAACAAAATTAAGTACGCCTGATGACAGACTAACCAAAAGGGTTATGAAGCAATACCACAAGGAAAAAGCCGAGAGAGATAGACCAAGGAAAAGTTGGAAGATCTAAAAGGGTCAGAAATGTAAAGATATATTAAATAGGAGGAGATGAAACACCTAGCTCGAGACAGGAAGGCTTGAAAATCAAGAATTAGCTCAATTCAGCAATCTTACCGTCTAACAGTAGATTTAGGACTAAGTAAGTAAATAACAAAAGTAACCATCCCTTTATGGATGCAAAAAGTATTGTACTATAATCTGACGCCAAATCTAAGCAAAAGAGAAATCAGCAAGCAAGCGAATTTAACCAAATCTATGAATTTTTTACGACTATTCTTTTAGCGTACTTTTTACAAGACCCAGGGAGAAGTATCATCACGTCACTGTTTCGTTCCCAAAAGTATACTAAATATGAACTTTGTTTAATTGTCCTTATACCATTTGTTGTTTGTTGTTTCTGACAGTTTGAATTAGTTTGGTGGATCCAAATGAAAATTTCGTTAATTAATTACGGCTGATTTACTTAATACACTAGTTTTGTGACCACACTGACGTCTTTATGTACCTAAACCTTAGCGGTTGATGCGAAGCTTAGAGCCACTGACTTGGGGTTACCCAGGTGAGACCGGTCAAGGTTTAAATCCCAGTCATTGTAGGGTCGTATCTCGGAGATCATATAAAGCCCTGCGTGCGTCCGTCCTTTCTGTTTAATAAGTTAATTTTAGTTTGAAATAGACTTGATTTTATTATCAATTTGTAGAATAATGGATCATCTTTACGCCTCCAGAAAAGAGACCGACGCCGACGTCCTTATTGTTTCATGTGAGGTTGAGAGGAAGTGACGGCTTATAAAACACCCCCGCTTCTTCTTAACAATGCCGAAATGTAATATATATGCATGTGGCTCGACACGATAGCGCACACACTGGACTATATTTTCGCTATCGGTGGTGCGCTATCACGTGCGAGAACGAAGTTGGAAATGTTTTTCGTTCTAAGAGACGTGGATTTTCGATTTCAATTCCCGTACTTGAAGTAAATAGATTCCGGCGACGTGTCCGGACTTCTACGCACTCGTCTCGCTTTTCCGCAAATTCATGTAAATGGTATTTGTGTTGCTTTCAGTTGCCCACTGATCTTAGAAATTAAACGTCAGCCTTTGTACTTTGTTCTCTAACTTTTAATTCTCATAACTGGCTAAAGATATTCCCTGATAATTTAGACTCGTAGATGCCAAAGGTCCCAAAAAACTACAACGTCGGAAAACGATGTATATTGAAGTTGTTATTACAAGAAGCTTGGAGCTGATGACATGTTTCGGTTAAAAACCACTTCACTATACATCTTCAATATACATCGTTTTCCGACGTTGTAGTTTTTTGTGACCTTTGGCATCTACGAGTCTAAATTATTTTTATTTGTCACAAACATCATGGAAAACCCGTTAAGATATTCACTGATATTGCTTGATTCTAGTATGTCATTATGTTATCAAGATCAAAAGAAATGGTTCAAGTGATATACAAGAAAATTATTTATTATATGAACGGAGAAATACAAAAATTAGAGCATTTGTTTCAGCACTCAGAGGATATTTAAAAGTATGCAGAGAAAGCAGTAGTTTTTGATTATTAAAGTGAAGCGTACTACTTACAATTAGTTGTTATGAATGTCCGAAATTGTGGTTTCAACTTTATTTACGTCTGCGGATTTTCCGCGTTAAAACGACACTTTCACGTGTCACCGGACAAATTGCCGTTTTATTCTTGCATTAACAGGTCGTAATAAACCGGCGATAATCTCGTATTTATGTTGATTGCGCCTTTATTCTCGCCTAACGGGTTGAGATGAAAGAGGGGTTGTTAATAAGGGCGGGCGTAGAAAACCGCCGTACGTGAATGCGAATGCGGCCGGCTAACAAATGTAATCTTTGAGGGCAACATTCATTACCGCCCCCGGATTTATCCGGGCCGCATTGCACTTTGGATTGCTGAAATCCGCCGGGCCAATTTCAATCATGGCTTCGTTTCGTTTTGCTTACGTTTTCCGCCTTTGATTACGCAAATGAAAGTCAATTTTTTTCGTTGTAGTTTTTGTACCAACGCGAAATTTCAATTACTCTCGGTAGTGATATTTTTATATTATAATTTAAGTTACTAAATATCATTTATGAAGATGAAGCTTGAGGTATGTGACAGTAGGCAACAGCCAAATATTTCTTGGAATGCAAAAGTAACATTTTCAGGTAGATTAGACTTTACGATTAATTATAGTCTGCATTCTCAAGGAATTCGCGTGTTTCCAGCGCAATTTAGTAATATCCTATCTTTGCCGCATTCGGATTCTATCGAATAAATTCCCAGATTGCCAAATTCGAACTTAAAAGCCTTAAAGCGATGCCACGCGCACAAATGCAGCATTTGTTAATACAGATTACGGGCCCCGGGCTAAAGCTCGCGAGCTTTAATCAAATAGTAATGCCGCATTTGCTCCGGCGAATTGTTCGGTATCGGGCTTCGTTCTGAATTGCTCCTCTGGTAATACAATAAATACTATTTAAATCCAGTTTGCGATTTGCGACGATATCTTATTTAGACGCGAATATTATTAAGGCAGATGAAAAAAGTTATCTGCCTAATCTAAATTCAGATACGGACGGTTAAAGTGCGCAGACTGTGAGTGGCCATTATCCCTCGTCGCTTTAAGACACCTAAGGTCGAATTTAATTAAAGCCGAACCGTGAACAACTCGCCGTAATAAATGTTTACTGCAAGGCTCTTTCGGGGATATTTGCAGGAGCTTTCATGTCATACATTCCTCCGGGAATATTTCTGTTTTTCTAATGAAGCGCCCGGTTAACCTGTTACCGCATTGAATATTTTCGCCGCCATCCGAGGAATCTGAAATAAAACGCTAATAAATTCAGTTGGCCAACACTTATTAAACTCAAGTCCGAATGTAACTTTTATGGGCTACAGTTTGAGCAATTGATGTTTTCATTTTGTCTCGAGGTATTTTCTCATTGGGAATATTATTCAACTTTGAACAAAATTTATTTCTCGTATTACAACATTCTAAAAAACAAAATTATAAAAGATGTTTAATAATTTTGTAATTTTTAATGAAAAAGCTCATGGATACTCCCAACAGTATGTTTTCGAGCAATATCTCGATAACTGATGAGGATAAGAAAATCATTTTCTGTTGTAGATCATCAGTTGTTATCGAGATACTTGCCCGAGAACACTTTGTTGGGATACTGTATATCGGGTTTCGATTAACAATAATATCAATTTTCAATCAAAACTACAGTTTAAACAGGTACCTACCAACCTATGCTATGGTTATTCAATGATAGTACTCGCGGCTACTTACCGAGTTTCGAATAACACTAATTGAGAATTGAATATCAAAACTATCTAAACAGAAAAAAGAAAAGAACAAACGCCTCATGATGAATCTATTATTTAATTTCTTGCCATTCCGATATCCCCCCTCAAAAATTAAAAGTGAATGAAAAAATAGATACTGAAGTTTTTTTTTAATGTCTTTTTATAAATTATTATTTATGTATCAATGACATATGAGTAGTTTTTTTTTTTATAAAATAAAAGTAAGGTGAGGAAATTACTAAATCTTATTAATTTCAATATACAAGGCGGTATCGAAAATAAATCGGAAAAAGATACGTACACAAGGATTTAGGTGCATTTATGTTGCACGTTGTGCAGTGATCACTCATGACCTAAAATGTACCTAAATCTGTGCTTTACATATAAGTTAATTGCATATGGGTTTAAAAATATCTAATAAGTTAGCGCAATATATTAAAAACAAATTTTGCAAATTTTAAGTCAACTCTTAAATCATACTCCTTCTATACGATATCAGAATTTTTTGACTACGGATAACAATTCTCTCTTTTTTTTCATGTTTTCGTAAGCAGGTTAGGATAACGATTGCTGTCTTACTATTACTCTTGCTGTTGTTGTTACTATTGTTATTGCTATTGTCTAATTCTAATTTTAATTTTACTTTTATTCTGTATCTTAATATGTAAGTGACTATTCCTATACAACTTATTGTTTCTGAGGAAAATAAATATGATGATGATGATGATGATGAGGATATAAAAGTAAAGCAGACTGGATACTAATTTCTTCGATTTTGGCATTTTCAAGGGTCAGTGGTCAGTGTGATGTAGTTTTTGCTCCTATTTTCATTTACACCCTGTATACTTGTTTGGTAACATTAGCAAACAATCTATTACATACGTACAAATAATTATTCTGTAATTAAAATCTGTTGAGAATTCATGTAACTACTTGGAATATATTTCTCCAAATACTTCTAATAGTCCAGTCAATGAATGCCCAAATGGGAGTTGTAGAGCACATGGAGGGGGGAGAATTTTTCTCTTCAGGAATGTGTTCTTTTTTTGCCTCACGTTTTTCGTCAATCTTTTTGACGACTAATCTGTAAAACAAAAGGCTGAGAAATTAGAAGGACAAGATTGACGAAAAACGTTTTTCGAAAATTATTGATTTTCGCTGGCGAATATCTCGGAAACTATAACACATAGGAAGAAAATGAATATAGATATTTTTGTAGGAAATTTAATTATCTTTAATTTTGTAATGAATACTTTTTTCGTACGACGCGACGCACAGTTTCCGAGTTGTAAGCGAAAAACCGAAAAAAGGGAACTTCCTCTCCTCCTCCCCCCCTGAAGCGGCAGGGGTAGGGGTGGGGACTTTTAGTATGTTTACCTCCTAACTACCCCCAACACATTCCTGAAGAGAAAAATTGTCCCCCCCCTCCATGTCCTCTACAACCCCTTCGTTGACTGGACTATAACTCATTAATACATTCACAGCTTTTTCAATAAAAATTTTTGGAATTTATTTGTACAGGGTGAATGACAATTATACCGACAAAAAAACGCATAAGAGAATCGATGTCACAGATTACGGGAAAAATGTTTAAAAAATTCTTGTGAACAGTTTATAATTAATTAAAAAGTTACTCCAAAATCAAGCTCCGGCGCTGCTTACGAAATACGGCGGCCACGTTCTATAAATGCAGCAGTATAATAGGATTATAAATTTTATGATTATTATTTTATTAGCTTCTTGCCCGCACTCAATGCGACCTTGACACACATATAATCTCAATTGGTTTTATTAAACGTTTAACAGCTTGCAAGCAGAAATTTCTTTTACGCGACGCAATTATAATTGGAACTGCGTATGAAATAAGGATAACAAATCCGAAAATAATTGTGCAAATAATTGCGACCCATTTATTGATCTAATTAGTATTTAACCAATCTGACAATCGAGCAAGCT
Organism: Dorcus hopei; assembly: GCA_033060865.1. Taxonomy (NCBI): domain Eukaryota; kingdom Metazoa; phylum Arthropoda; class Insecta; order Coleoptera; family Lucanidae; genus Dorcus; species Dorcus hopei. Next base: position 7,034,587 of record CM065426.1, on the reverse strand, counting down.
GATTGCATTCGCGCCGATCGGTATTTCACGTAGACAAAAACGCTGTTTTAAATGTCGGTGTTATGTGTACAATTTTTGATCAAATCGCGATGAGATTACGAAAAAATGTAGAAAAAATTCTGCGAAACAATTTGTAATAACTTAATTATAAATATTGTTTCGTTTTTAAGGGTTCGATTAATTTTTATTTTAAAACAAAATACGGTATGCTTAATAAACTAATTTATTTTAAAGCAATACTAATTTATTTATAAACTCACACTATAACACTAATTTATTTACAAGCTTATATTTTAATTTATTACTACTATTAATAGCCGAGCGATCAGTTTCAGTCTCATCCCCGGTCGGTTTGCTTTTTATATAACCTGGGTTGATCGACGCGAAGTTTCTCCGCTCGTTCCAGAATGTCTGATGTTTATTCCACCGCCGGCATTATCTCGAAGCGCCAGAAGCTTCTAGACTAAGGTGCGCCGGCAGTGACGCATGAGACTGGTGGCACGGAGAAGTAAGGAATCGTCACAATATTACATAAATATAAATTTACACAAAAAAGTAGGTAACATTAAAACTCCAAATTCATAGCGTACATGTGTCATAAAGGTTTTATGATATTCGTTCGTTGTAAAGCTTGTAAAAACTTGACCTTGCGTAATAGACGTGTTAAGATGAAACGAAATTATAGGAATTAACAATCGAAAATGATCTTGAGACACACCTCAATATAGTTTTATTATTACTCGTTTATTAGCTGGAAACGGAAGAAAGAAAGAAACGTAATCAATTATGCTTACTGCTGTCTCGTCAAAGCAGGATAATAAAATAAATAATTTAATAGGTATGTGTTAATAATATAATTCGTCACACATTCTAGTTTCAAAAAATGTTTATGAAGTTCAAGTTTATTTACACAAGAAATGTGTATGATAAAATGAAATAAAATACATACTAGGAATTCTTAACCGAGATTTAAATTGTTTTTCATTTTAGGGCCGGTACTTTCATCACTTTCATTTCAACTTTAATCTTTGGTTTATTCCTATAAAAACAATTGTTTTTACAATTGTAGGCATGGGAGTAAACCAAAGGTTAGCTAATCAGTGATGAAAGTAACGGCCCTTACTGATTTATTTATTTACCTATCAAAGCAGGTGTTTAAAGTGTGGGCCTTGTTAGTTTTGCGACGAATAATCTATTTCAGGTAATTTGCATGCATTTATTTGTCAAGTAAATATTTTAGAGTTCGTATTTCACGGCATCGGACGTTGACCTAAAAGCGGAGTTGTGAAATTCTACTGAAAGGTCAAGTTCACGAAGGCAAGCCGCGCGTCGTATCATAAAACTATAAGAAACTTTTATGAGAGTATTTATTTCGTTCGTCTGCTCCTCTACTTTTTAAGCAGGGGCGCATCGTCGTTTTGGGGCTAATTTTTGATTAATTATTTCTCGAGAACTAAAGTAGAAAGAATTTTTTTAACTTTTTCCCATACTCTCGGACATCGCTTCTTATCGTGGTTTCATTTTGTCGGTATAATTAACAGTCACCCTGTATTGTTTAATTTGTTAATAAATAAGTATTGGAGGATGTGCCTTAAGTCACTATAAACGTTTATAGTGACTTAAGGCACATCCTCCAATACTTATTCATTGTTAGTCACTAATATCATGGATAATCCTTTAATTTTTAATTTGTTAATGTTTTAAATTTATAGAGTTATACACGGTGGTTCAAAAGTAAGGGACACAGAGCAACAGTGAATTCCTGACATCAAAATATTGTGATTTACCTAAACTCACTTGGTCCAAAAGTTGATAATAAAGGAGCTACAGGGCGTTAAAATCAAAATTTTAATTTCAATTTTCTTCAATAATTCTTAAAGTTTTGAATATATTGCCTTAAAAATTTACATATGGGAGTTTCTTGGGACGAGAAATAATAATAAGGCCTTAATTTTGATGTAGCTGCTAGAGGGCGCTATGTACGGTATCATTCTAGTTTTTAAAATGTCATAACTTTTTGTGAGTAGACTTACGGAACTTTTAAGAGTAAATTATTATTCTCCCATATTTTCTTAAGAGCCGCTGTTTGTGTTCTATTGGAATTTCATAATTTAAAGTTAGCCATGACTTTGATGTTTAAAGAAAAATGTTTTAACACATTTAATTTTAATTTTTGAAGCGAGCTAACGTTTTTGACATTAAACGTCAAAGTCACTACGATTTTTTAAAGATTAGAAAACAAAAGTGCTTAGCTGCTGCTGCTACTACGTTTTGAAATTCCAGTAGATCACAAACAGTGGCTCTTCAAATTGAAAAAAATGTTAAGACATACAAAAAAATTACTGGAAGAAAAATTTTATTTCGTTTTATTTCTGCATACATAAAAAGTTTGGTACCTTAAATCCCAAACACCCTGTATAAATACAACACATGAAAATAAGGTAAAAATAAACAACACAGTTTCCGAAGAAGATGATATATTATTCAGCTTTGATATATTATTATTCAGAAAACTGCACGCGAATATACGATGCAAATATTAATAAGTAAGGATTCATCTATAAAAGGATTCACGAAAGCCTGACCTAGCGTAGATGATCTGGTAGTGCTAGCAAAAACAACACAGGAACTAAAGGAAGTTGTGAGGATGTTAGAACAGAAATATAAAAGGAGCTTCTGTACGTAGGTAAATGAGACAAAAAATAAGTACATATATGGACTGAGCGGGTATTTAAAAGGAAATAATATTTAAAAATATGGTATATAGGCGGAAGCAAAATGTATGTAATTTGAGAAAGTGTATCTGTTTCGTTCGAGAAAAAATCCAAGGACAGCTTTCACGTAAATTAGTTGCCTCTAAGTCCTGAACAGATAAAGAATACAAATATTTCGAGAAGAAATTAAGTTACAATTGTTCAATACTATTATGTAACCAATAATCACACGCACACAGTGTATTACAAAGTTCTGGTTATAGCAGTTAGTATGAAACAGAAAACACGCCTATATTCTTAACACCGTTTTAGACTCCCCCATTTCTTACATAAAATTTGGTTCAATTTCTACAATAAAAATTTAGAACAAGAAATTTTTGAGCTGCAGATTCGATTTACAGATACTACACGTTCTATTTTTCCAGGTAGTTTTTAATTCAATTTAAATTTTGATACAGTTTACTGCACAAGTGAAATTGCTTAAGAAATTGAACCAAATTTTGGACAAGAGATGTAGTGTAAAACGGCCTTTATATGACATGTCACGTGACTAAACGACGCAGTATTCAGTAGCATGTATTCACTAATAAAGGGGTAGTAGAATAAATGCATGACAAAAAATTGTAGAAGTATAGGAAGCGAAGATTGTGGAAAGAAGAACGAATGAAGGACTGAAAAGATCTGTGCAAAGAATCTAATATGACAGCAATAAATTAAAGCTCAATGATTCTGGTGGTCGACACTTTAAAAAGAATGCAGAAAATTAGTTCAAGCATAGTAAATATTAGCCAGCATAATTGGTGAGAATAAGAGGAAAGGAAGACCGAAACAAATTGAAAAGGTGATTGTAGAAATTCTTATGTCACGTGCGCTAATGTCACAATGCCGAATTTCGAGATATTTTACGAAATTTGATTAATTTAAATACGAGGCTTGTACCCTATGTAATGTCTGTTCGTCTAAAATGAGGAAGTATCTAAAATAAACCTTGTACAACTTTTACTTAAGCCTTAAGCTTTTTCAACTTAATCTTTGTTAACATCTATGCCATCTTTGAGCGCATCGCTCAAATTCAGTTTGGAAAAAAGATTTATCTGTGCTTTTCACGTAGTATTTTACGGCCAGTTTTATGTCCTCCAATGAGTGAAATCTGATTCCTTTTAAACTTTTTCATTGGGCTAAACAAGTGGAAATCCGACGGGGCTAAATCTGAACTAAAAGCTGGATGCTGGATGGGGGACCTAACTGACCATTGGAGTTTCTGAATTGTCTCAACTGTGGCAAACGCAGTGTGGGGTTTTGCATTGTCATGGTGTAAGACGATGTTATGCATTTTTTGTTGGCTCTTTCTTTCTGTTGGTTTCTTGAAGCCTTTTTTAACGTCAGTATGTACCGGGGTGCCTCCTCTTTGGTTTTCGGATTCTCTGCCGAATAGAAAGTTTGTAGAACTTGACGTTTCGATCATCTTGTCGTGATCTTCTTCAGAAGTGATTAGTTTGTCTTGTTTCGGGGTTTAAGTATGGTTGTGTGCGCCTTGGAGGGTAGCCGTCCCGCTCTGTTGGAGGTTAGCCGTCTCACTCTGTTGGGACGTAACCGTTACTCTTCGTTGAGGTTTGAAGAATGCTTTGCAGATACTTGATTACTGTAATCCGTCTTCTCTGTTGATGTTGTTCGGGTCCTTCTGTATTTCAATAACTTCCTTATGCAGTCTTCTCCAGTAATGTGGTTCTGCTGTTAGTTTCCTACATTTGTCAAAGTTTGTCTGTGTTTTCGTGTTGTATCTCGTATAAGAGTGCGTTTTTTTGCATTCTATCCAATAGTAATAGAAGGACACGAATTAACGTAGGAATAAAACGTTCTTTTCCGTTGTTGCATAACCTATAAGTTCTTAACAGTATAGCACTCGATTAATTATTGAGAATGTTCTGTGACTTACGTATTTATACAGTATAATTATGGCAGAGACAAATATTGTAGAGATAGACGGATCATGTATCATTATAATGCCGGAAATAAGTTAATTAAGTTAACTGGTAATTTCAAATTTGATTTTTCCCCCACCATCACTTCCACTGCCGTTCCACTGTCCCGAACGACCGTGGCAAAAGTTGCACCAGAATTAGAATTGAACACAAAAAAAAACGTCAAAACTTTTACCACCAAAACTAGAATCTTATCAATAAAACGCACCTTATGTTATTTCAACCTGGTTTGGCTTTCTTTCTTTGTTAGTAACATATCCAGGAAGGGTAAGATGTCACCCTCTTCGAGTTCCATTGTAAATTGTATTTTGTTGTGGTGTTTGTTGAGGTGTTCCAGGAATTTTGATAATGTGTTGGTTCCATGTGGCCATATGACAAAAGTGTCGTGAACGTATCGATATTAGCAATTTGGTTTCAGTTTACTTGATATGATGCCGATGTCCTCGAATGTTTTCACGAAGGTGTTAGCTAATACTGGTGACAGAGGTGATCCCATGGCAGCTCCCTCTATTCGTTTGTACCATTCTTCGTCGAAAGTAAAGTATGTTGAGGATGAACAGAGTTCTATTAGATCCACTACATCATTTTCCACGTTAATTTCTTTCGGCGTTGTCTGATGATGTTGATAGTTTGTTTGAATGGGCTTCCGGTTGGAACTGCGTCACGTTAACTTCTTCTACTGCCGACGTTACGTTCTCCATTGCAGAAGAACTTCCTCAGGGTTGTTGCTGCTTCTCGATAGTTGTTGAGACTGAGTGGGTATGTTTGTTGTCGTGGTATTTATAGTGGTCGGTGGGGGTCGATTTGACGTCGAAGCTCACTAGAACGTCATTCTTTTCCAAATTAATATCCTTGACTTTTTCGATGAAGTGAGCTGAGCTCTTGATGTATGTCTCTGTGTTTCCTACCAGAGGTTGCAGATTCTTGGCTAGATATTTGGGGAGTGGATGCGTGGCGGATTCCATCGTTGATACTGTAGGCCTCATTGGGTTTCCTTCTTTATGTATTTTGAGGAACAAGACAAACTAGTCACTTCACTTCTGAAGAAGATCACGACAAGATGATCGAAACGTCAAGTTCTACAAACTTGCTACACGGCAGATAACCTGAGAACCAATGAGCAGCCATCAACGTCGGCCGTGAAAGCCTGAAGACTACATAACCTCCAAATTGACTTTTGTTTGACAATAGTTGTATCTGTTGACATCTAAAATTGCACAAATAACCTTCAAATTGACATTTGTTTGAAATTATATTAAACGTCAACCGCCACATTTTCAAACAAAATTTTCCTATATTTAAATTATTACAAAATAACGCAGAGCTTCTTACATTTAAGCAACCAAAATAGAAAAAATAATATAAAGTACACGTTTCATAAGACATTTTAGCACACTTGTCCATTTGACGCGTGCGCTAAAATCATGTCTTATGAAACTTGTGTTTTTAATATACTATTCTTTTAATCGTCACCAGCTTGCGGGGAATTTCGGCGCCTCCACCACGTCGCGAGCTTGCGCTCGGGGGTTGCGTAGCTCAGGGATGAAAGAGAGCAACAAGGGTCACTGTAAACTAACATATTAAGAGCAAAAGAGATTACCTTTATTGTCTAAAAGTTGGAGACACAGATCACTGTACTCCTCTGAAGACGATCAGATAACTGATAACAACTTACAATAAATTCATGTCTTATACACTGCGTTCGTAAAGTATGGAATAAATTCATTTTCAACGAAATAAACTATTTTTATGTAAAATCCTGAAACAGGTCGATTTTTAATTAAAAAATGACACTATTTTAGCGGAATTTTGCATCTCCCCCTCCAACCCCCCGAGTGACTGTTGCCCCTTTAAAATTTTTAAATGGAATGGGGCACATGTGATACCTCATTTGAAAGGGCTTTTCATTCTCTATTCAGTAGTATAAGAATTTTTTTTTAATTCCTATTTTTTCTAAAAAGAATAATACATTTTAAAATCAACACAAAAATTTAAAATGGATTATTTGGATGACGTTTTCCCCAATAGATGGATTGGTCGAAGGGGAGCAATTGAGTAGCCGGCTAGATCTCTTGATCTAACACCTTTCGATTTCTTTTTATGGGGATTTCTAAAAAGTAAAGTCTCCAGAACTAAACCAAACAGTCTTGAAGAACTAAAAAACAGAATAAGAAATGAAATACGAGGAATCAGTCCGGAAATAATCGACAATGTTTTGCATGAGTTTGAATTTCGTCTTGGTTATTGTCAAGAGGTAGGAGGAGGACATTTTGAACAGTTTCTTTGATATTGGTGTTATTACTTTTACTTCTACGTTGATTACATACATTAGTATCTACATTCTATTAGTTTTCATAAAGAATTTTAAAAAAATTGGAATTAATCAAATTACCCTGGAAATGAAATGTTTTAGATGAACGTCAGCAACGTTTGTACTATTGTCATTAATCAAACGGTTCCCAGTTTGAACATTTCATTTAAATTATTTCATTTTAAAATGTTGTGTGTTGATTTTAAAATGTATTATTCTTTTTAAAAAAAATAGGAATTTAAAGAAAATTCTTATACTACTGAATAGAGAATGAAAAACTATTCCAAATGAGGTATCACATGACACTCCATTCCATTTAAAAATTTTAAAGGGGCAACTGTCACTCGGAGGGGGTTGGAGGGGGAGATACAAAATTCCACTAAAATAGTGTCATTTATTAATTAAAAATCGACCTGTTTCAGGATTTTGCATAAAAATCGTTTATTTCGTAGAAAATGAATTTATTCCATACTTTACGAACGCAGTGTATACTAAAGATGTACTTGACGTCATGACCAAGGGTCCACGAAATTCGGTGGACACGCGTAGTTACTAAGCTGGAAAAGATGTCGTCAGGATTTCTTAGGCGATTACCAATTTCTTTAAGTCGCAGGCTAATTGTTTTTCGTTAAACTAATTACACATTGCCCCAGTTATTTTACTTACGTCGCTGAATCTGCAAGTTCAGTGTAACGGCTCGGCGTTCGACATTTGGCTTGCTGAGTATGCAGATCAGTAAATAACTTGGCATTACGAAAATACTTTTCTTTTTTAAACTAATTAATGAAATTACAGATTTCTCGTAATCGTGACAGTCTATAGTTTTCACGAACACCAGAGCCATTTTTATAATAGCCGAACGTTTTTAATGCGTTATTTTCTCAGTTGTTTCCTCATTGTAAACTTCATTGTTATAGCGGCGTTACTTAGCGTTCCCGTTGTTAACATTTCCATAAAAATAACACTTACACCGTACATTTCGATTACAGCGCGGCGAATAGGTTCTAGTTCCAGTGCATCGTTCCAGACGTAACAATACCACAGCGCCGCCGCCGCTTCAAACAAATTTAAGGGAATATGTAGATATAAAATAACATTAGTTGGGAATTTCATTAGTTGTGTCGTACGCCTAGGAAAATTTACGGGAAATGTACGGTGCATCACCGTAATTACGCACACGTGTTCTGTGTACCGCTACGAGAACAGAATACCAACGAGGTTCGCCCTGGATGTTGCGCGAACATTCGGCATCCTCATTTTGTACACATGCAAATAAAAACTTACTTTAATACGCAGATACTACGAGGGCTTTTTTTTTTCATTGATTTACCTAGCCATGAAAATGACATCATACAAAAAATTGCTTGGTTATCAGTTTTTCCGATTTTTTCTTTCGAAAAATGAGTGTAAGTTTAAGGGCGAAGGAAAAAAAAGTCGTTGTAATTTGGCGCCTTTAAATTCAAAAAACGTCCAAAATGTTTACTGGACAATTTACATTTTAAACAGAAAATTTACTCGATGCTGAATTGCCTTCCGTAGTAGCGTTTAGCGCGACGAAAGCTCCGAGTAAGGGCTAAATTAAAAGACGGAAGAGTAAAGCGTGTACTTAACGCATTGTAGACGAGTGTAATTTATCAGAGGCAATGGGATGCAGTGCGCAAATAGGGTAAATTAAATTAACACTGTTTTGCATAAAAAAGACTCGCTTTTAAATAATTTAAGAGTAATTTATGCAATGGATTCGTATTTCCGCTTGCTTGGAGAAATGACTGCACTTATTTAATCAACGTTTGAATGAAACAATTCTAATGATTATAAGTATTCAAGAGCTTATTAACATTAACGAATATTTTGAGCTTAAATGCAGTTAGTGCCGTTTTATGCGGTAGGACATAAAGAAGCTCGCGAACTTCAATCGTGAAAAGAGAGGTTTCAGATTGCATGGAGTGCAGTTTGATCTTCAAGGGTTCGGGTCGTCTGAGCGGTAGTTTGGTGATTGTGGCGTGTTGGAGATGAACTCTTATTGTAAAGTAAACACCGCCAATGGCCCTCTTTAGAATGCAAATGTGCATTAATAACAGAGCCGCAGGGATTCAACTTGAATATTCAAGAGCTGAAATCCTTACGTTCTCTAATGGATCTCGATGTTGTTTTAAAACTGTATTGCGTTATGTCTCATACCGAACGATTAATAAAGTTTTAATTACTTGAATAGCGTCTGCACTCAATAAATTATGCACCAACAGTCAAGTCTGAATTGAATAAATTTATTAAATTGGTAATTGATTTCTTTAAAATCTTTATTAACTGAACAAGTCAGTCCTGTGATTTCAGGAGATCTGAAAGAAATCATCGTCATTGAATTATGAATTTCTGGTTTTGTGATTGGTCGAGAGTAGTGGATTATGAATTCATAATTCATATTAATCGACAAAGCTCTAGTCATAGGAATATAATTCAATAGGAATAATTATATTTGTGTCATGATCATTTTTTTTTGTTTCAGGTGAGTTCGCTTTGTGTTTTTCGGTTTGGGTTTCGTCTTAATTAACTCGAGAACCTTAATCTTCGACGTTGGCATGGATTTTTGTCCCCAGGGGGGACGAACAGACATATCATTAGCCAAATTGGGTATGTACGCAAACTCTCTTAAGCCTCCCCTGAACGTATTTCTCTTGGAAAATTGCATTAATTAATTAACAAAATCCAAGTGCGATTGTTTACGACTAAGCAGGATGACCTTGCGGCTCAGGTTTAATTAATTATATTCCAAGTATCGAATTGTTTCGCCTTTAAATTTATGCTGCATTGAGCTTCCACTGGCGAAATTTATGGATTGCTGTAATTTAAAAAGAAATTCGACGTAATTTAAATTAAAAAATAGTAATTTTGTTAACATCCAAAAACAAAAACTATAACAAATGTTTTGAAAGTCTTCATTTCACATCTACAAACAAGGGGAGTGCATATTGCGAGGTTACTTAGGCCTTTAATAAGTTTTGGCCTTATTAATTGGGATAAATTAACTTTTTGTTTCATATTGCCTTAAATAAAAATCTAGAAAGGTTAGATGGGATAAAGGAGGAAGCCACAACACTCGACCTCTGCATCTAATCCAAATTTATGATACTTATAACCTGCATATGAAGTTAAAATAATTTCCTTAATTAAATCACTTGATAAATGCTTGGAAAGAAATAATGGATTTTATTTTCTTTACAGCGATAGGTAATTATCAAGACTGATTGGGTAACATGGCATAGGGCACTAATGAAATGCTTTTTACTTTTGGACATTCTAATTTCTTTCATAATTCTGTAATGCACGGGCGCATTATTTTTTTAATTCAAATCATGTGATTATTCTATCTTTACAATCACATCTACGGTTTTTAAATCATCCTGTATATGCGAGAAATAAGAAAAAATTGCTATTTGAACATTTAAGTGATATTAGAAAATAGAAAACACCAATTTCCTGGTTTATAAATTAATTGTATTTCAATTTTTTATGGACGATATTTTAGTTTTATAAACAGACAAATATACAGGGTGGACCATTTAAGTAGAGACTGAGATATTTTGCAGCATTTGCGGAAGAAATGTTTTAAGTAAGAGTTAAATGAATGTGAAGGGGAAAACAAAGTTTGACTTCGATGACGTTGTTAAGTTCAATTAAAAGTCAATTTAAGTTTTTTTTTTAATAGAAACCCATATTTCTTGTATTTTGTTCTTATTCCTCGTACAAAATAAACATCTCCTGTATAAGCCATTTTAAAACGTACGGTTTCAAGTGTACACATTGATAACAATGTATTTTGTAAGTATTTACACGCGTGCATTTTTGAGTTATTTTATTAGTTTGAAGGCAGCCTTGAACAATTCATTTTGTTTGTTCTACGGTAATGTAAAAAAACAGAAATAAACAAACAGACGAATTTTTTTAAGAATAATGAATTCGTCGCATTTACAATCCTTACGATAGAACATATTACATGTTCCAGATTTTTTTTTCTTAGAAAATACGTAACGTAATTTGTGTGTTTCGAACTGTGCCTTTCAAAATGATGTAAAACAGTTTGTAAAGTTGTTTATTTTTGTGCGAGGAATAAGAATAAAATACAACAAATAGGTTTCCATTAAAAGGACTTTGACCTTCGAATGACCTTGACAACGTCCTCGAACTGACTCATAAGTAATGCATTTTGCTTTCTCTCTTACATTCAATTAACTTTTATTTAAAACATTTCTTCCGCGACACATTTCGCAGTCTCAACTTAAATGCCTAGCCTCTATATTCAAAGAATATCTGAGCACAGAGCTGCGGGTGTGCTTACGGGTGTCTAATCTTTTCTTTTTAGGGAAAATCTATTCTAAACGCAAAATATTTTATTGATGAATTGTTTGCTTCTTTTGTGTCGTCTTGTTTCAAGAGTTTCTTGAAAATGGCGAAAATAATTAAAATAATACAGACTGCAATAAATAAGACGTGCTTTTCATTTTCTCTGAACCAGCAAAAATTATTATGCAACCGAAATAATTATGTCGACTTATTATGCCTTTTTTTTACAGTTATTTTAATTATGGTACTGCTTGGAGTGGATCAAATAATATTGTCAGGAATTTACTGCAAACTTTACACAGTAGACTTTTAAAAATACTCTTTAAATGTAACACAATCCTTTACTTTGGAATCAATTTTTTCCTAATAATTACGATGACCCTCAAAAAGATTTCCTACAATCGACTAGCATCACAAAACTTAAAAGTCACAAACTGCAACGGTTAAAACGTATAAATGCAGTCCAATAATAATTGCTCTAAAGAGCTTTAATAAGCTTCCGTATGAGCTTAGAACTTTAAGACTTAACAATAAAAATGAAATTAAGAGTATTTGCTGTAGAATCTAAAGGTATAATTTTGGACTCTATGAACAAATAAAAATTGTTCCTTTTTTGAGTAATGGATACAATCTTATAAGTGGCACTTACGTAAGCGTTTATTGAGTTCGCAGTATAACTATTACTATCATTGTGTCATACATATTATTTCTAATTTAGTTTTTAAGTTTAATTATAATTTAAGTTGGCTGCACTAATGTACACTCGTTATATCATCATCTCATTTGAACCTCATGTAATAATAAGAGATGAAGATACACTGAGTGTGCACTAGACTAGTGCAGCCAGTGGAAAACGCTATAAGTATAGGGAACTTTGATTACTTCTGTGGGTATTCCTTTGCTTTAGCTTTGTAATAATTTTCCGGTTGAATGAATAAAATAAATAATAAAGTAGTAAAAATAATGAAACAATATTAAAATAACGAGAAAAAGTAATAAAAAAAATATCTTAGGGCCGCATTCATAGTCTTAAGGTCGCTTTTCGTAAGTTCGTCTTATACGTTTAAGGTGGTCTTAATTGCATTGTATTCATGAAGATGAACTTCGATAAGTAAGTGTTAATATTTTTAATACCAATGTTGTCAACAGTTCGCATACTCTGCAATAGAAATTAAAATTGTTTGTCGTTTGAAAGAATTCTTTGTTATTCCACTCCTTGGAGAACAGTGTGGAACACCTTCGAGAATACAGAAGCTTTTAAGTGACGACTGTGAAACATTTTTAAATAAGATCGCCTTACGTAAGTTAAGACTTCAATCAAGTGCTTAAGATTTTCTTAAAATCTGTCTATGGATCTACTAGGCATTGCTTAGGATTTTCTTAAGTATAAGAACTGACTATGAATATGGGCGTTAGTCACTTATAACGCATGGAAAATAAATACATACTCCTATATTTTTGACGTTTTGGTTAATTTTGTATGAGAGAGTAAATTAGTGTAATATGAAATTATTTAAGAAAAATTTGAAAAAGTATTTGCCTTAAGTCACTATTAAAAAACGTCGTAATGTAGAAGCTGTTTATTTTCTAATCATCAAAGAAGTTGACATGACATGTTTCGGTATACTACCATTTTCAAATCTTTAACAGTATGAAAAGTCACGATGTGGAAGACATTTTAATTAAGGCTGCCTTAATTAAGATGTCTTCAACATTGTGACTTTACCGAAACATGTCATCTGGGCAATAACTTCTTTGATGATTAGAAAATAAACAGCTTTTACATGACGACGTTTTTTAATAGTGACTTAAGGCAAATACTTTTCCAAATTTTTCTTATTTCGATAGTCACTAACATCATGGATAATCCATTACATGAAATTATTTAATAGGAGTATGTTTTTCATTTTAAGTCACTACTATTGATACTATTACGATTATTTTCTTTGGCTACAGGTTTTTCCAAAGCCAAACACACGCACACTCACAGAACAGAAAACAAAATACAAATATAGCAGAATATTTTATGAAAGCAGTCAGTTTTATGTGCTTACTTTTTGCTACAGTTTCACCTAGAAGAAAGCTGACAGACAATAGGTGCGTTTTATTGCAACGTTCGCGTCAGCCGGTAGAAGTAAAACGTCGTTTTATTGTGCTGCTGGTGTCCACTGGTGGCAACTTTCTCTACCGTCGTTCAAGACGGTAGAACACGGTAGAGAGGGTGGGGATGTGTTATTTCAATTTGAATCCATCAATTCGTCTTCAATGACTCTTTGCTGTTGTAAAAATCGAGCTATTATCGGAAACGGTATTTCACCGTTTTCCATTATTCCGTTAAATCAAGACGAAATAGTACCACTTTGACAGCTGAAGGTTAAAGCGTAACTATTACCGTTTTATTGTAACGGATCTACTGGCGTATACTTTTGCCACCGGTAGTGCACAATAAAACGCAGCTACTATCTTGCAACAGACAAACCGTTGCGCACTTTTTCTGTCTTTTTTTAAGGAATGGGAAATGATACCGTTTAAAACGGTCGAGTAACAAAAAAGCGAAAATAAAATTTCCTTTTTCGTTTATAATTTCAAATCTTTTTAAATGAAAGTATCACCGCCTGTAAAATTTCCCAACTTTCCCCAAAAACTAACTTCGTGTCTCTTACAAAAAAGACTATACGAGGAGTATGGTACACAATCTTCTTCCAACAAGATGTGTGGCAACAAAACTAGGAATAAGACGGAGTATATACAAAAATTGATTTACTCGTTGTTATTATTTTTTTATCAGACTTTCCTTGTACGATAGATCGGTGATTCAAGTAAATTGAATTTCGGTTTGAATTTTATAATCATGATGTTATCTTTAGAGTGTAGAGTTAATTTCCATCCTGCAATTAGAGAGCCAACACAACCTGTTTATGAACACAGTTTTAATTAGAAACATTGCAGATAGTATTAAAGGTTAATAAACAAAATTAGAAGTGTTTATGTGCAAGCAGTTCCGACTACCGTTTAAACTGTATTTATTACCTGCGTTTAGTTTAATCATACTTTCGTATGCTTGGCCCTCTCAAAATAGAGCAGCCCGAGTTGGGTTATTTATCGCCGATAATTATTCAACTATGGCGAAGGTATATCTGATGTCTGCAGTACGTTTAATCCCCATAGAGAGTGTTTTTTGTGTGGAAGTCTGAAACTTTAGCCACATGAGTTATACTGCCATTATATAAAACAGACTTTATTAAGTATAGTAATATTCTTGCGGACGTTAAAAAATTGTACGAGCTGGGAGGCGTCAAATAAAGCCATCTACTTTATGAAACGAGTTTAATGTCAATAAGCTGAGTGTAATGTTTCCGCACTCGGTATTTTATGAAGCAGAGCACCAGCAGCTATCGGAAACTCCAAATTAATGTCTTCTGTGTAATCTCTTGTTCGAAACTCGTACCTAATAAAGAACACGGGCCCGGATAATTTATAATTTAGCACCTACTTTATATCGGGCGCCGCCGCCGTCGGTGGAATGTATTTTGCTTCTTAATTTTCGACCTCCCTTTACGTGCGCCTTTATTTATTCGAATCTGTCGGAGAGAACGACTCAAGGAAAAATGACGCGAAAGGAACTTTGTTTTGATTTTTTTTTAACGAAACTGTTCGGAGTTTTATTAGCTGTCGCGTTTATGTTATAAATACCTTTAAATATAAAGCGATCGCAACATCAGTTAGGAAGGAAGGAGTGAACAACTCAAACACAAAACGCCCTCAGCAATTTACCCTGGTAATAGAGTCGGGAGCTGCTTACTAAAAATTAAATTGAGATTTTCTAATAAAGCAAATCTTTGTTCGCTTCGTAAACTTTGCAGCTACAACATAACATCCTGGCAAAAAATATTTTAACAAATATAAACTGTGAACCAATCGAAAATTCTCAGCTCAGTTTATTATACGTTTATTATAATCAGATTACACCACATGTTTCATTTTTAGTTGGAAACATATCTTTATGTCCAGAATATATGTAAAAAGGTATATGTGGAAACAAGCTAGGTTTGGCGAGAAAGTATCTCCGCCTTTTTCCAAGATTGAATGAAACAATCGGTATAGAGCTTTGCAAGGAAGATGATGATACAACTTTAATTTCTAATCACATACTAAAAAAGTAGTGGAGTTTAAATCTCTTGCTACTTTTCTTTTAATTTGTATTAAAACTTTGCATTTCGTGCTTTTAAATTGTAATTATGCAGCAAAATCGACGTATAATGACGTATATAATGGTTTAATTTACTCCATCAGTTATCTAGATTTAGAATGAAATATTTACGTGATTTATACAGCGATGCACGTAATTCAAGTAATTGCTGCATTCCATGATAGAAAACTCGATTTTTTTTGCAATTTCTGGCTTAATTTTGCACCGTAATTAATGGGACGAGCCGCCGAGAACGATTTTTCGTGTGCCTTTTTTAACGTTCTAAAGCCGGTAGATTTTCCAGCTAGGAAATGGAACGAAATACACAATGCTCTAATATAATAATGATCTGAAATATTCCGCCTCATAATGAAATTTGCCTGCACCAATGACGGGTCGACGAGCACGTAAACTGAATACCGAATCGATCACGTAAAATGAAATTTGTTTGTGCTGTTTCAGTGCACAGCTGAATAACGAACGCGCCTTTTGTCCGAAACTTTTTAACTTAGCTCGAATTTGAATATTATTGATTGGTAATTTAATTCCGGCGACTTTCGAAGTTTTCAAATATGTGCTGTCTTTAGACGAAGCGCCCCTTCAAATATCTAATCCCGATCGGCCGAGAAAGAGAAACTTTCACAGATTAAAGCTCTTGTATTTAGATCGCTTCTCTAAGTTAAAAAAAAAGAGTTGAAAACGAAATGTTAACCTCTTTTTCGTGGTTAATCCAAGTAATTATAAACAATGCGACAGCAGCGCTAAGCAATAGGGCTAAAGAATAAAAATTTGATCCTTCTTGAGCCTGTGTGACTTCAACGTTGTAATTGGTTTGGTTTTTCTCTAGAACTTATACACTTACACTTAGGTGCATCTTTCTGACTGGACCTCCTTTGATTGTCTGCTTGGTTTAACCTTGCCCATTGAAGCAGTCGTCTCAAGACAAACATTTACAGTTATACCGGTTGTCTCTCGTACAATAGATTTCTGGTTTGGCTCTGTCTCCTTTTTGACGAGCTAAATTCAAATTGGGCATCGTCCCAACTTCTTGGTATATTTTCTAGTACAAAACATTTAAGATTTCTTTCAATTCTATTATAACTGCCTCTTCACTTTCAACATCAGCTTTGTTTTGCATTCGTTCCACTTTAGTTTTGTCAATTTCTTTGAAAGTTCTACATTTCTTTTGAAACTGACGGGTCTTAATGATTCTGATTTCGTTCGTGGCGGAGCTTTAAGCGTCTAAAATTCAACGAATAGATCCTAGCGAAATTTCAATTATTCGGTAATCTTACGGTACATCAACGTTAATTCGATGCGCATGCTGCGTCCTGGTTTTAACAACATTACTATAAATTAGTATCGAGTTTGCACGTGATCACTATGATTGCATGTTCAAATGAACACGCTGGTAACAATTTACATAACAAACGCAACGAGCTTCGGGAGTTAATTGTTATCGTAAATTTCAGATTCCGCTCGTTGAAAATATCGATTTTATTCGCAGTTAAATGAAATAAACAATACGTATTTGTTTTCTGCGTCGTGTTGTTCGGGTGAAATTAATTGGACGAAGTGCTTCAAAACAAGCCCCGTCCTTGCCAGCCGAAATTACATTAACTTTATGAATTTACGAAAATTTTCGAAACTAATAAAATAAGGTCGATTTTCGGAGGAATATGCGGCACATTAGCTTCAGTAAATAAATTTTAAATACTTAAGTGCTGTTACACGTTCCATTAAATATTTTTGTTTGATCATTTTTCTGGAATAAATATTTTTATTATTCAAGCAGCTTTTTTAGTTTAACAGTTAATGCGGTTTTGTTTTAATAATTGATTCCCGTTCAACGTATGTTTGTATATATATTTATTTGTTAATGCTTGCATCTCTGTGATCGATAATACATAATAACTGTAAAATATGATTAAAAATATGCTCGTACAACCGTACATGTGAAACGGTATTTACTAGTTTAAAAATATCAAGCTACATTGTGATTTATTTTGCGTTTTGTACTACACCGAATATTGCAAATTTCGAAACGTTATATAACAAATCCCCTCCAAATATATCATCGCCTCTTTCGATAATTCCGGCGAGTTTGATGAATTTGATTTGATGTAAACGAATCGTGCTCTCTGTTCTTTAACGACATAATTTCTTTTCTCTTTTTCAATGGCTTTGTTTTCAGTTCTGGTCTTATCGCAAGTTTTGCTTATGTTCATTGTCTTAGGTTTGAGTTTGTAGCTCTTCAAAATTCGCAAGTTTTATTTGTTTAGGGTATCGTCGCAGTTGTAAATTTTTATGTACTTTCAGTAAATTGGCTTCGAAAATAACTAGGGCGCTACACACGCCTGGAGTTGCTTGTAGACACGCTCGAAGAATCAATACGAAACGTATTAGAAGCACTGACGCTTGTAAACTTTTTATTTGTTGACGTGAGATAAAAAGGATGGTGTATGCAATCGGTAGAAATGGTTACTATATTATTCCACGTTAACTTTTTCTAGAATTCTACTTATCGGTCCTTCCGATGCTTTATTCTCTTGCCTCCACTGTACCTATAAATAGAACATCATTAAACACACTACATTTACTCGTGTTCAAGTAGCAGTAACGGAAGTTGCAGCTATACCGGTTCTGAGCCAATTTCCCCATATGGTTTACATGGAGCTACAAATTCTGTGTTATACTTGCATAACTAACAGGCATGTCTGCTTAATAGTCTGTTGTTTGTTTAGTAGCCAGTGCCATTTTTCATTAGTTAGGCAACCATACTTACACATTTTGAACGTCCATATAAAACTGCGTGGGGGAAATTGGCTCAGAATCGGCACGCGGCGCGGATTAGCTCAGAATTCTACCTAGTCGTTGAAGCATCCAATTTTTGTGTTCGTTTTGACACACAAACAAACAAAAACCAGAAAACTGGTGCACGGTAATTATTGAGAGAAGCCGATAAAACTGCGACGCGCAACAAATCACTCTTACAAATTCCAGTAAATATACAATGACAAGTGCCCACTGAATGGAGCCCAGTAATATCGAGTTGTTGTTATGGATTGGAAATATATTCAGGATGCTGTGATATTTTACGTCCACAAACATAAATTACGCTGGTCGCATGACTTGCTCCATAAATTTTGACTCGCTTAATACGTTTTCAGTTTAACCGGTCGAGCTTATTTAGCAGCGCGTCCCAAAAATTTCGGATTGCAGTTTAAAATTATTTCGCAGTTTAATTGCTACACAACCACATAATATGAACTCAGTTTTATTCAATACTGTACTATTCTACTCAATGAAAAAACCACAAAAATATTGGTGCACGTTATTCTATGCTCATATAACATGCGTTCATATAATAATCCTGTGGAAATATTTTGTTTTGGAAAATCTATGTCGCAGTCTTAAAATTGAACATAATCTGACTTTTAAATGACAGCATGACATAAATAAAAAAAAATAACAATTACTAACTCACTCACAAATTAAATAATTTATTATATAAGATTCACAGAAAGACAATTACCGGGCAGCTATTCTTGCACCAATACCATGCGGTAAGGATAGGATACATAACAATTTGTGGCATATTCCCATAGAGAGCTCAATTTGTTGTGATAATTGGCGGATAGAGGTGTGAGAAACATTTTTCATTATATCTTGCAGTTTCGATGACCTGTTGTTTTTCTTTGGAAAAGACCTGCAGTTTCACGAAAGAATTGTACACGCCAATGCAGGTAATCTTGCTACGTACCTGGTTGCAAATTTGTTGAGCGAGCAAATTAAGTTACGATCCCAACAGCCGGCTATCTCAGTGGGACGGATCGGGTCACACGTAACCCTCAAAACCAAGGTTGAATTTAAAAATAAAATAAAAGTCACCAGTATTGCACACTTGTCTTTATTGATGTGACGATAGTTCACGTCAAAGAAATATAAATTAAACTGAACGGGTATAAATGTTCAACTTAATAACCGATTAATTAACGACAGGTTAAATAAAGCACGGATCCGTTTTTCGCTCACAAACAAAAATAAATATCAAATCAAACGTTTATTTAAACTTATAAAAGAAAATCTTCGACCTTCACTCGTCCTGAGGTGCAAGTGTATCAGCTGCACCATCGTCCTTCGAATATTGAACGTCCGGGAGGCAGCGTTTAGTATGTCACCAGCGATTTCGGAGAACCGGTTCCCTCTAAAGCTAAGGCCGCACTTCAGGGCCTGAATTCTCGAAACGAGGGAGAGGGTTCGTTTTGTGGGAGTGACGTCAAAATTGCGTAGGCTCTCGTATAAACCTATACAAACCTTTCGAGAAATGCGTCATTTTGACGTCATTTTCGGGAGCGATCGCTTCTCTTCAGTTCGAGAATTACCCCCCTGCAGGCAAGGTAGGTGGTTAGAGAGTACATAGATGGTGGAGGATGGATCAAATCCTAAGAAGGAAAATGTCTGTATCAAAAATATGTATTAAGGAAAATGTTACTTTGTGACAGTTCGACATGGGTCGATTTAATTAGTACATTCAAGTACCTTGGGTACATAAACTGTTAACGAATTTTTAGTGATTTTAGTAAACTTTATTTAGGGCCTTTTACATTATGCAGAAAAGACCTTAAATTAAGCCTACTGGAATCACTTCGCAACGCGGCGAGCAATTTCGAAGATTGAACGACCAAACTGAGCTAATGTATTCTGAGCTTTCTTGGAAACTTGTAATTTAGAAAATCCCTCCACATATGACGCAAATTAGCATTTGGTTTTCTTCGTATATAGCCTGTTCCAAAGGAAGTCGGCACCATTGCTAACTTTCATATTTTTGGAGCTACCAAATCAATCAAATTAGCAAATTTGTTTATCTTTTTCCGCTGATTACAGAGTCTGATCTGTAGATCTCCCTTCTTTTAAACACCGCACTTATCAGGCTTTCTTCCATTGTACTAGATAAAATGCCTGGCTAGTGGGATGAATTATGAAACAAGTCTGATTATGTGGATTCAGGTTAGAGGGGATCCTTGGATGGTTGGGTCGAGGTAGACAGTGCGGGTGGTTCCATCTAAAAATATTTAAAACAAATTGGATTGTCGCCAGGTGTGTATCCATCCTCAACTATCTAGCCAACCATCCTGCACTGCGGCCTCAGTTTAAAGGCGATGGCAACGGGGTTATCGGTCGCTAAATCGGCTGACCAAAGATGGACGCAACGAAAGCCTCCGAAATGTTCTACCACGGCTCAAAGACGACACAGTCAGGTAATCCAAAAATCCAAAATCCAAAAGCAAAGGGTGAACCAGTTGAATAAAATAAAAGTCACCAGCTGAGCACACTTGTTTTTATTTGTCAAGCTCAAAATTGGTAAAAATAAGAAAATGGTTAAATTACAAATATTGAGTACGATCCAGACGGAGTCCAATGAATCGAACACGAAATGTAACTAAGTAAACTTTGTTATCGAGCAAACGAACAAGTTAGATTTTATCCCATAAGCAGATCTGCTAGTCGTTCACAACCAAAGCTTTAAAGTAAATAACGAAGAACACTTGATTAAATTAAAATAAACTAATAAAATAATAACAACGCCGCGTTAAGTTGGGCGAACAAAATAAGTCAATAAAAATAATTAAAATATTTCCGACTTGGTAATTAAAATCCAGCATAAAGGCAAACAGGGGCACACAGGGGAACACAGGGGCAGTAGTGAGGTAACGGCGGTAAGTACTGCCAATGACGTAATTCGACGAAGATGTTACGTGACCAAGTAGCGTCGCGTTTGCAGATGGGTCCACGGACGAAGGGTGGGTCGGGGTGCCGGAGTTTTATTCGTTTCAAACTCCGATTCGGCCTTTTCTTTCACCAAAGGGATGTCGATGTTTTCAACAAAAGTAAAGCTACCACTAAAAGCCTAGTAGAGGAGAGAGATACGCGTTACCAACAGAACATACGCACAAAATTGCCGATAAGACCTACCTGTTCTTTGTCCCAGAAACAGACCTTAGAGAAGCTTAATAAGGAGCTTGAATTCACTCGGCGTGCTTTTAACAAATCTCGGAGTAGATTCCGTTTCAGGCTTCAATCACAAGATTCACATGAAAGAAGCACAAAGATCATAATCACCAATAAACAATAGGTCAGCACGCCAGGAGCTCTGTTGAAACAATGAACGCGAAGCCGAGGGCTGCGTTCTCTCCAACTATGCGCCGAGACGGGGTCGTTACGGGATGAAATCAGTTTTAGCCGGGCGAAAGAGTGAAATGGTTAGATACCGTAAGACTAAGTAACAGCGTACGGTTTGGTGTTGAAATATTGAGAAATGTGACGAATGTCACATAGGCAAAATTCTTCCCGCACAAGTACAGGGCGACTGACAAATATTATGAATAACTTAAATGAAGTTTTCAACCGTAACACACTCTTGCCACGACATCTGAACGGCATGTCTCAGCTTAAGTGAAAAGTACGTCATTGCAGTCTTTTATGGTGTGTTATAGTAAAGATACGACGTGCCATTCAAATTCCATGGCTAGAGTTGATAAAAAATTTAAGAAATCATGCGGTATAAGTCCTATCTGATTGTCTGCAGAAATCAGGCTTCGAGAGGTCTGGAAGAAAGCCTTTTGTTGCTTAGCGGCCACTTAATCAAATCTCGGAGTAATTTCCTCCGTTTGAACTTCACTTTAAACAACACAGTTTGGTGAATTTTTGAACTATTACGAAAATAACTTACAATCACAAATATTTTCTGCTCTAATGTAAACACCATTTTGTAGTGCAATAAAAGAAAAGTAAATGAATCCTGAAAATAACTACTTTTTTGTGTAAACAACAAACATGAAAAAACTTATGTCCGTATTCATAGTGTGTTACATTTAGATTTCGCGCTAAAATATAGTGGCGATATAACGTCTTGCAATTTCGTTTTAACACCGTGGCGACCCTGATGCCCCTCCTCTACATCGCTATGGGAAAAACTTGCGTACTGTGATCGCTGAACTTTCATAGGCTATGAAGGCCCCATGTGACTCTCAGGCCGCCTGTCATTGGTCATCGTCGGTAATCCCTGTGCGTCGAAGCGATCTTCTCCATCCACGACCTGATCGCGTCCTCTTTCTTGTTCGAGCTTTGTGCCGGTGTGACGTGTTTTTCGTGTGTGTTAAATTTAACGGATTTCTTGCTCGTTTGGAGAAGTAAATCAACTGCGGCTTTGCTGGAATATCATTTGACACCGCCGAACAGCGATTGGAGACAGTTTTAATCTCCTTACCAAGCCTGAGGCCCCAGTTCTCTCAGGTAAAATATGACGACGCGTACCGACAATCGGGCGCTAACGAAAATCATTTCTTCTACTTAGGCTTTTCCGTTTAGGCGCAAGTTTCAGCGCAGGCTTATGTAATCCCCGCAAGCTTACACGCGAGGGTTTCTCGTTTATATCGAGTTTTGGTGCCACGACAAATTCCTGCTGTACTCTGCCGTTCTCCGAGTAGCGTGGGTACGCCATTTTGATGCCAACCAGTCATAGACTCGTACAGGACCACTAGATGGCGTAGTGACAGCCAACTTCATGGCAGAGTCGGTACATGACAGATATCGGTCGCGAGGTGGTAACCTTTTAAATTTTATTGCGCATGCATTTTTAAGAGCGAATTAAGGCCTCTTCATGCGGATTTAAGTAATAGCTCGCTTTATTAGTGAATAAGCACCCCTTTTGTAACTGCATAAAGTGCTGTGTAATAAATTATGTTAACTTTAATTACGATTTTAATTTCTACTTTCACACACACCAGTGGGTAAGATTCTCGCCTCTGATTATTCGTGTTTCATTTTTCTGCACGATCTGGTCGATTGGAGACGTCGGCCGGTCGAATTACGTTTAGTTTGTTCAAACGTCTTCTGGCGCCCCTTTATAAGTTTACCACCTTAAGTTAACCTGCCCCTTTTCCACTGTTGCTAGCCTGGGGCACAGCTGATCGTAGAATCGGCAGAAACTTGTCATCTTGAATCGTGGTAAGTAGAGCAAATTTAATTTAAACTTTGGTGACAAGTGTTTCCTCGAGGCTTCCTTGAATGAGGAATTCCTTAGAATGGGATTGTAGTAAGGCAGTTGCATTAAACAACTCACATTCTAAGGGGTTCCTCATTCAAGGAAGCACTATGAATACGGACATTACTCGACAGTTGATAAGACGAATGACACTAGCTTAAGCTACGACATGCCTTTACGAAAACCTAGCAAATGCTACCGGAATATTAAAAGAACAC
Organism: Dorcus hopei; assembly: GCA_033060865.1. Classification (NCBI taxonomy): domain Eukaryota; kingdom Metazoa; phylum Arthropoda; class Insecta; order Coleoptera; family Lucanidae; genus Dorcus; species Dorcus hopei. The sequence goes on along the minus strand of CM065426.1, from coordinate 7,010,785 downwards.
ATGATATTTCAAGTGTAAAATATAAACTGCGTTCGTGATCATTTGAAGAAAAGTCATCTGTATTTTCAAAGCTAGAGATTCTTTCTGAAAAAAACATTTTTTTTGCTTTGTGGAGCAATTAGTTCAGTTTTGTTGAGTTTTACACGTTTTTAATGCCGCTTCAGCTTATTGCATGAGAGAGTTTTCTTCTTTGACCGCCGCCACGCAAGTTCGCGTGTTCCCGTCCGCAACAACTAATTTGAATACCGTCTTAATTTATCAGCGATGTCGTTCAGTTGTCAATAAATCCATATCTCAGGTGTGTGCATTTTTTTAGAGACGTTTTTTTTACGTCTGCGGAAATCCGCTGCTCTTCTTTCGAGATTAAAAGAGACGAAAAAGTTTATTGCTTGACGTTTCTGAATCGAACCCGAAACAAATCGAACTTTGCGCTGTGTTTAGAACAGACAATTTCAATGCAATTTCCAGGGCAGAGCCGTAGCGGCGAGAAAAATTCATTGTAAATCGAGTATTTTTATGACGGAGACGGGAAAAAGTCTCTCTTTTCCAGAAGTAGGTTTTTGTTTAGTTAATCAACAGATATGTTTTTTTTTTTAGTACTTAACTTTTATTATTCATTTTAATTCAATTTAGAAAATAAATTGGATTTTGATCTCTTAATTTATGCACAGTAGTGAACGTCAATGTGAACGGAAATGTGTTTTGTGGAATTACATTACACAACTAGTGGAAAAAGTTTGTTAACAGCAGCCGGCGAATTGTTCAGTCCGTTAGTAGGGAAAAGTCATTAGAGACAATAGTTTTTTTTGGCCCTAATGCTCGTATTTTCTGGTTCGATAGCATTTTAGCGGGATATCTCGTACTAACATCGGTAGCAGAAGTGTATCTGGTCGGCTCCAACAGAAGTTCCATCACGGATCGGTCAACGGGGCTTGACCTAACGACCTGCTAGGGCGCCAGAACGGGACATTAGCCACTTATTTATCCCCCGGAACCGATCGAGCGACGCCTGGGAGGGATTTGTTCGCTATTTATGATGTCGCAAATAAAATAAACTGCAAATGCTGGATTAAAAGGCTTTAAGAGATTTTTCACTTTAATATACGTTTGTTTTTCGCATCCGCTTAACGGACTGTGTAAACGACGCTCGGCTTTCTATGCCAAGAGCGGAATTATTTTTGTCAATTTTTAAATTGAAAACTAAATTTACTTGGACGGCTTATTGTTAGTTAGTCACGTTTCGAATTCTCCGCGCTTGCCAACGTGTTCCTGTTATTTTTACTGACGGGGCTTTTAACCCCCGCAACACTCGAATGTAACAATAATACTTGGTTGAGTGGCGCAGATTAAGCACGCGGAAAGAGGGCTAAATTAAATCTCTAATTGAAATACAGAACTGATCGTAAAAGGATTACTCTTCAACGCATTAAAAATATTAGGGCTAAGACAATCTCATATCACATTCGTAATTTAAGCAATAATCCTGACATAAACAGACCGCATTCCATGTGTTAATTACAGATGAGATTTGTAATATATTTACAACAACTCACATTCATTATTTTATACATAATACATGCACATATAGCGTCAAAAGACTATAAAAAAATGTTCTTCAACAGAAGAGACGAATAGGGTTTTCCCATCTTTAAGCTTTAAAGATAATTAAAATTTTTAATTGAAAATCACTTAATTAAACACAAACATCAAAACTAAATATGTGAACTGGAAAAGAAGAGGAAAGAGGAAATGAATGTCCTCGTTGGTATGGCCTCGTCCCTTAGCTCTTGGTAGGTCGCAGTAAATGGTCTGAATACGTATGCAAACATGTAACCGCAACGCATAGCATTTCCTGCCATTGCTGGTAAGTTTAAATCACCGCAATATATGCAATTAATTGTAGCCGTCCGCAGCTGCAGCTGCTGCAGAGGATATAGGTTTCTATGGTGTGTTACTCCGATTGATTGGAACTGGGCTCTCGTTAATGTAATCTCCGTTCACATAGGACGTTCGAAAGCTATCCCAAAATCTTTGTTTTTAGTGGTGTTTAAGTCAAAACGAAATCACAAATTAGTTGCTTCTGTCGCAATTGGTAAAAGTAAGTGGTGATGGCGCCCAAAAAGTCTTCATTTCAAACATTTTATTATTGCAAAATACGCTGTAAAGAATTGACTGAAATTTTCATGGGTTCATTCGTAGGTTGTCCAAAACAAAAACTTTCCAGGGACGTGCTATCAAAATTTTCATCCACTGTCATGTATACAGTGGAAGTTGGATGATTCCTTAACCTAACCTAGCAATAAATTGTTCGTATGAAATAAAACATAATAATTTTTTTTATATATTTTGGAATTCAATCTGTCTATTAATGTTACAAAGTCAGTAATACACAAATTACTAATACTATTACTAATAAGTAATATTCTATTTATATACGAGTATATAGGGCGCTGTACAGTCCCGAAGAAATAATAGCCGCTCGAATTGGAGCTTTACTGACTCGTTTCCTTGTGGTGAGTAACTCCACGTTCTTCCTTTCCAGTTCCTTACCGCACAGGGTTTGTTATTGCCTCTTCAGTATTTTTCTTCCACTTCTTCCTATCCTGTATTTGCAGCTTCCACTGAAGATTCCCACATTCGTTAAATCTTTCTTCACTTCATTTACCCATCGGCTCTTTGGTCTTCTTTTTGGTCTGCTATCTTTTGGTTTCCATTGCGTTATCTTTTTCAGTTCATTATTATCTTCTCTTCTTATAATGTGCCCATAGCAATCCAGCCTTGAGGCTTTCATAGATCTTACTATATCTTCTTCTTTCAATATGTTTGTTACTGCAAAATTCATTAGTATTTGGTACTTGTTTTGCCCTATTTTTTTGTGTCCAAATATTTTCGTCACAATTTTCCTCTTGAAGGTTCTCAATCTCTCTTCTTCTCCTTTTATTATACTAGTTGTTTCCATTGCGTATGTTACTACAGGTTTAATTGCCACTTTATATATTCTCATATTTGTACTCCTGCTATTATAGTACGCTGTATGGCCGGCTTGTAATCTTTGTTGTATTGATGATTCCTTAACCTAACCTAGCAATAAATTATTTATTCAAATGAAATAAAACGAATTTTTTTTAAAATTTGGAATTCAATGTGCTAAATAATGTTACAAAGTCAGTAATACACAAATTATTTATTAATACTATTACTAATAAGTACCTACTTTTCTATTTACAAAGGTGATATTGGATTACAGATTAGCAGATTAGTGTTTTAATTTAGAGTAGATGCTCAATATGACCACCATTGCAAGCAAGCAACTCTTCTTTTCATATTGTCAAAAACATTCCGTAACTGCTAGTGAAAACATTTGCCAGGAATTTCTGTGTGCTATAGTTTTGAGAATTTACGTCGCCTGTCGGGTGAAACCACACTTCATCAGAAAGTGTTCCATACATTACGTCCCATACAATGTTTAACCTGTAAGCAAATGTGTTCGTAAGTTTCGTTTGCAAGAAATAGTTTTTATTTTTCCAAAATAACTGTTGTGATAAATTATATCTTGAAAAGACTCTTTTCAGTAAAACTAACAAAAGTAGTACAGTCAAACACAAGTATTAAATAATGTAGCTCTCACATAGGAATTAACGTTTGATGTACCCAAAGAAAGTAGTTTTTTTTTTTTTTGGACAACCTTTAATTAAGTCGAATAAAGGGACATTTTTACCAGAATTTGTTGAAACGAAAGAAAAATTTTAAAAAGTATATCATAACAAGTCTTGGAATTCTTACAACTTTCTCTGGAAATTCCAACGTTCTAAGTTCATATTTTGAATAGAAATTTCATTACGGAAAACTTTTATTCCACACTTGGATATCGTCAAATTAAGTGCATCACTGCTCGACATGCAGAAATGCACTTTTGTTAGAAGTTCAGCGTTTTCGTAGAAACTAGACAACAATTTGAACTATATAGAGATATCCAAATAGTGTCAAGAAATTTGAGTTACTGTAGCAGTGTGAGGTCTGGCGTTGTCCTGAAGGAAGAGAACGCTTCTTCATACCTTTTAGATCGATGGTCCTGCTCCAGGAGTTAACGGAGTAATAAGCGGCATCATTATTTTTTTTGTTTTGGAATTAAAAAAAGAAAAAACGGTGACCAGAACGCCTCCAGTTAAAGTTTTTTTTTTTTTTTCATCTTAACTACTTCAGTTTTTCTCGTCCTTTCATAAAATTCTGTGCTATCCATAAAAACGGGCCTGATGAGGAATTGAGTCTCCAAACAGAGCTCGAAGTCTCATTAAAATCTTAAGACTTTTTCTTTTTTGGATAGAAACGTATCACCAAACTGGGTACGTCATTGTTTTACTTACAGAAAATGCATTTTTGTTAGTGATGAGAGAGTTTCGCGATAGAAACCAGAAAACTAGATGGACGTGCTAATAACGGACGTCCCTCTTGTTCACTCATCGCGCTAGTGAATAAGGTTTCGAAGTGGGCCATCGGCTTAAACGCCTTTCTTTTCTTCCTCTCAAGACTCCAAGATCGTCCCTGGTTTCAAGCAAGAAAGAATCCGTCTACATTTGATAGACCTACGCTAGATTTCACAAACGTTACTTAACTTTAATCATTGATTAAGAATAATCATTCCTATACCTTCAACACATGTAACCATGGCAACGTTTACTTTTAACGGATGATTAAATTTAAGTAACGTTTGTGAAATCCGCCACTAGTATCAATAAGATAAAAGTTGTCGATTTTATCGAAACTTAATGCAGATAATTGCTAACCGTTAGTGAAGACAAAACATAAAAGAGAGATTATCTGTAGAATGGATCCATCCATTCCTCAGTATTCTCTGTAAAGTTTTATCGCCGTTGGGTAGGTTGTTTATGTCGGCATTATCAATTTACTGCCATTCTTTCGTTAAAAAGGTTAATTTTTTTGTTTTATTTTGTTGATTGTGGTGATTTAAACGGCATGTTTCAGTTAAAACCACAAATTTCGTTTCTACTTTCCCCTCGTTTGGAGCAAAAATATATTGTAACGATTTTCAGGGTTTTATTAATTATTATTTCAAAACAAAACACGAAATAGTTAATAAACTAATTTATTTAAAAGTAACACTAATTTATTTATAACTTACAATAATTTATTTACAAGCTTATGTCTGATTTATTTTAACAACCGAGCGAACGTCTACCGAACTTTCAAGCCGATCTATCCAACGCTGAATTCAATTCAAACTGTCCCACTCCCGGCCGCGTGCATTTTTATATGTCGGGGTTGTTTTTCGCGAACATTCTGGGAGGCGACGGACTGTCTGGTCTAGTTTATTCCGCCGGCAGAATTCTCTAGGCTGTTGCCTAAGGCGGGTCGACTAGACGGCTGTGACGCAAGAGACAATCTGGCGCCGGCTGGTGTCGACGAATCATTACAATATTTTTTGGATACATTTTAATCGTCAACCCGAAATATATCTCGCAGCAATCCCCATGAATAGGAAAGCATAGATGGAAGGGTGTACCTAAGACGGCATGGCATCATTCTTGTTCAACGAACTTCTTTCTATTGGCTTTTTATTTAAAAAGTAGGCTAAATTAATACTACCATAAAATACATTTTCTTTAAAAGATTTTCCTTTTTTGAGATAGTTCCACCCTTTCAGATTTTCACTTTATGGCCAATATGTGATCTTTGAATTGGGCAAACCATTTTGGTAAAAAGATCGCTTCGGCTGAGTATAGTTTGTTCCATAGAAATTTGCCGGTGAACGATTAAGTTCTGCATGTGTCCTAACAAGGACAGATAAAAATATTTTCTGCCTAAGTTGGACGTTAAAGAATTGTGAATTTTTTTGTTTGTGAAATATTTTTTTAATTAGTGACTCAGGATTTAATTGTTTAACTTCGGATTTATATGGAACAGACTATATGCTCGCCGTCCAGGTGAATCGATACTATCTTCTTTGTGCCTTTTGGTGACACTTATTCTTCTGCCTCGTCTTCTGCCGACATTTCGTAACTTATTATAAAAGGACCTCATCAGAACTGCTTGCTGCTTCTGCTGATGAATATGGGAGTAGCAGTAACTCTAAGGAGATAGAAACTTCGGCAGGAGAAGTAACGTAAGTAACGTAAGCCTTCAAGGTGAACACATTCATACCATTCGACATCAATAAGAACGCCGTTAACATCCAGAGGTATTGTCGCGGACTCTATGGGAAAGTGGGTTCTGCCTGGGAGTAGCTCAGATAGAGCGCTCTCCCATGATACCTTAGAGGGTGGTTTAAACCCTAATTAAGCCAACCTACTTTTCTATGCAGCCTTTGTAGCAGTGTCGACTTTGTTGGGCATGATTTAATAGAGCATTTTTCATTTTGAATTAATTTTTATTTATTTATTGACTCAGGACATATTTATCGTCAAATTTATTTGGAATAGATTGTATACTCGCCATACAGATAAATCGATACCACTCAAAAATTTTCCGACTCTATACTTAGCATCAATAAGAGTGCGATTAACGTCCAGAGGTGTCGATTTAGTTGGACACGACTATACTTATAATAAAAATGAATTTACGTTTGAGGAATTAAAATATTGGTTGTAGGTATTTGCTTAAGCTATGCCTATATAAAAGAATTAGGAAAATTACAGGATTCTATTTTATGTACAATTTCTTTTCCAAAAAGACTTTAATTAATTAAAATTTAATTTTTGTTTTGGCGGAGATCAGGCATTCAAATATGCCAAAGACTTCAGAGTTAAGGCTGTTCCACAATTGCCCAGAAACGAGGAATGGGGACGTTCCACAATCAAAAACAGAACCGGAACGACTCTGGATCATGTTATTGAAGGATCATCTTTTGCAGGTATGTTATCGTTCTCGTTCCAGGCAACTTGGGTTTTATTTGTGGAATTGGAGGTGCTACTGGTAATTGCTCGGATTAAATTTGTTTTTATTTAATTTATGCCCGCTGTATCCGAATATGCTAGTGATCTCGGAATTAGTGATGGAATTGGAAGTACCTTCCAGTTGATAACTGTTTAAATCAGCAAAGTTAAGGTCCTTGAGCTACTTCTATTTGGATGGTATCTTCAAAATCTTTAAATATTCTCCATTTAGAGGTTTTGTTTCCAACTCTAACTCTTGATGTATGTATCTCTATTGGAAGTTACTTTCAAAATCTTTAAGTTTGTCTGCCCATAGGCTTTGCTTTCAATTCCACCCTTGAGCTACTTCTACTGGATGCTGTTTCCAAAATCTTTCGATATTCTCTATCCACAGGCTTTTCTTCTATTGCCAACCCTTGAGCTACTTCCACTGGATGTTATTTCCAAAATCTTGAAGTGTTTTTCGTCTAGAGGCTTTGCTTCCAAGTAAAACTCAGCTTGGCATTTGAATCTTGGGCTTCAGTCAGAAACGACAGCAACCCGTCAACTACATGCAGCAATTTAGTGAATATCATCCTCTTACTTTTTTCACAATCGAAACTTCTGGACAAAACTGAAATGGCCGTTTTCTCAAATTTCTCAAGTAAATCTTCTTCATTTTAATACACTACGATTAATTTGAGTTACTTTTACATTTGTGGCGAAGCTGCTATGCGCAATTCTGTTGTCGAGAATTATTGAACACATTTGTAAAGGCAAAAATCACAGAGCGTAAAACTAATTGAAAATCAGATGATTGATATAATTACCCAATTTAAATTTATACAACAATTTGTCAGCCTACATATTATGCATAATATTTGTTATATTACAGATATCAGCAGCGACAGTTGTGCACTCATAATTATTAAAATATGTGACCAGAATAATTAATACGAACTATAATTTAATGCTATATCGCAACGACAATGAATTTAATCGTAAATTGTAAAATATGTGCGCGCGCCCCGTTGAAATATCAAACAGCCTATTAAAGCGCAAATTTATGCGTTATATTTTTATTATTTAGTTGCGGGAATATTTTCGAACGGGATCCTCGTGACGCAAACTACGGGGTTCTCGTGAATTATTACGCGCCTTTCCCGGATAAACGGACTTAGCCGCATACGTGATAATGCTGAGGATAAATACGCGCTCCGAGAAATGCAGCCGAGCTTTTACGCTTTGCTTTTTCTATTTTTAAACTTACAAAAAAAGATAAGATACACACGGTATAAACCAGATAACACTAAAACATAGGCAAACCAAATCGTTATCGAAAAAGACTTCATCCTTTTTATACATTTTTTTAAATAAATTTAGAGGGAGCATGTTTTTTTTTCTTTTGGGAAAAATTCTATAGATGTTAGCCATTTCTCTTGAGAGTTTTGAATTTTTCATATACAAGGTGCTTCAGGAATAGCCGACGAAATTTAAAATCCGGATTCAGGATTCCAAAATAAGCAAAAATGTCCTTTGAAAATATATTCGAAATCGCTTCGTTGAAGAGTTATGCCCTTTCAAAAATGAAGGCCAAATTACTTGAAACGCCCTATATACATAAGTCAAATTGGTTTAGATGTAAATATATACAAAGGAAGAAAAAAATAATTTTAATTTTGGTTTTGGTTTTCGTCGTGTAGCTAATTTTAAAGTCGAGTTTAAATTGTTATGAATTTTTATGCAATGGGATTTTTAAAATTGAAATATGGGTCGCGTTCTGATGTTAAACACATTTGCATGTTTCGCTCGTTTTTTCGGATACTGTGCATGTTAATTAATGCGGGGTGCCTTAATTAAGGCATGTTGAAATGGTCACAATTATCCTCAGATTTTATTAGTCCCTTGGGCTCGCAATCTCAAACGAGGAGCAAGGTCGAATACTTTGAACAATGCAATTTATAGCGCGGCAGCCTATCTAAGGACTCTAGGCCGAACGTATTATCGTGGGTATTAGGCATTATCCTGATTTAGCTTTCGGCCGGCGTGAAATTTTAGACAAATTTACAGTCGTGCCCGTGCACACGAGAAGCCTCCAACGATTTCGCCCATGTTACCACCACTCGATGGCGCATGACCGTGCTCCTGCTACCATTAATCATACTACTCCGGCCTGCATTTACATATCCCGCTATCAATTTTTATCCCGTGACGTCATAAATCGCGGCCATAACAATCGCGCGCTGTATGTGAATAGAAAACAGGGACCGCTTCGTACTATATTTCCATTGTTTTGCGGATGGAACTACTACCCCTTCCCGGCTAATTTTACGTTACGTCGTAAAAAAACTTCAATTTAATATGAAATTGAAATACCAAGGTGACTTTTATAAAAATAATCTCTTTGGTTATTAAAAAAAATATTTAGGGGTTTCATATAATTTCCCTTTTTTTTTACTTTCTAGTCTGTCCACTTCCTTCACTCAGAAGCTCTGAGATTTTCCAAAGAAAAGGGATGTTCAGCAAAGCGTATTTTGGGGGCAAAATTATCAAGAGTTTTGAGGTCCTTCAAAGAAAAGAGCTTTCCCAAAAATTGTTTTTTTTTTATATCTGTGGTGGTTGCCCAACGGGGTCCTAAGTTAAAGACTTGTCAGGACCTCAGGAGCGGGAGTGTATTTGAGTGTGTGTAAAGTGTTCCATGGCTTTGTTACTTCCAACCTCCTCACCGTTTAAGGGGAAGCAGTGTCGAATTTTATCCCCAACACTGAAGGGTGCCTGAAGTCGATACCGACCAGTACATTTTGAGAGCAAAGTTGTCAACAGTTGAAATTATAAGAGACGGGAGTTAAAAAATAAAAGAAAGGGGGTAAACTATCCAATACTTTTAAATGTCTCAATTAGTTTACAAGGTCTCCAGATACCACGAGAGAATGAGGGAGAGAGACTCTAGATTTTTACGCCTAAAATCTATGGTTTATTGTAAACTTTACAAAAATTCTGCTCAGAAATAAACAAACCTCTTCTCTTCACTCTTTTACCAAAATTTTAAGTCAAACCATAAAAGACCCAAGTCGCAATTCCTTTATTTGTACGCTTCTGGTTTGCCTTTTTTAGATCGAATATAAGGGATTGTCAAAATTAAGCCTCTTCTTCTCTTTTTGTATTTTCATTCTTTTATAAGAACTTTAGTTAGGTAAAAGAATAGAAAAAAATAAATAAATATATTCAAAATAAATAAAAACAATTACAAATTAAGATGAGAAAACAGCATTAAAACAATAACTGAAAATTATGTATTTTTAAATAATATTAATAATTTAGACAAATATTATTAACAGAGAAAATAATTTTAGATAAATATAAAATTTAAATGTAATTGAAGATTAATTCAAAACGATATCATTCAAAGCAATCCAAAACAAATTCAAAATAATTTTATAAAGAGAAGAAACGGCATTCTGTACGTCAATTAAAGCAGTTGTTAGTCTGTAATATTACGAAACTAGTTGGCAAATAAATTAATTTTTGCTCATCAAACCATGGTACTGAATACAGAGAGAGAAACGGAACTTGGAATTCACGATCACGATCACACCAAGACATTTTTTTAATGTCACTTCTGCCGATGAGTTTACGGCCATACGCCTTCTGGCTGTGTGACCATCTTTCATGAGAACAGCCGTCTCGAAAATCTCCGATTCCTTACTATTAAAATTTGCAAGCTGAATCGAGTTGCAAAACCGATACCAGGTGTTTTCACGGTCATCGTGACGCGGCATGTTTTGTTTATAATTACGAGGGTAGTCCCAGAAGTACCCGACCTGGTGCATAGATGGCGTTTGTTAGTCGAAAAAAGTATTATGGTCGAACCTTCTAAAGCTTAAGCTTCAAGCTTGAAGAAGATGGTGTTGTTTAGTATTTGTTTGATAGCCGTGAACAGTGAATGCTCTCAGTGAATTTAAGAACAAGGAAAAAATTGGGCATCGCCATCGTTACGTGATACAATACTTTCATTTGAAAGGTCTCAGTCCAAAGCCGAGTTAAGGCGTTTTCGGAAAATAACTCGGATTGGAAAGATTAACCCTAGCAGGTTAGTAGTCAGGTTGGTGAATTTTCGAACGCGAATGTGGTTGTCAGGTCAGTATCAGAACAATCCCATCTGGCCAAATTTGGTAAACCCGTCAATTTGTGCAAAATAATTGACAAATAATTGAATACTTTAATTAGAACAGATCAAATTATTCATTAGTACATGTCACACATTTCAAATTTCCCTAACCACCCCTAACTTCAAAAAAGGAAACACATGAACATAACTTCACATAACAGAACCCATGTAACCCTACTCAATGATTAGAGTTACTTGGGTCCCGTACCTGTACTAATTTTCGAATGCAGAACAAGTAACCAGGTTTAATTTACGAACGCTTTTCCAAGAACCTGACTGCTCCGACTGAATTTCCGAAGACGCCTTTAGATTCTACACTGGAGGAGTCCCCTTCGTTTACAACAGTAAAATATTGGATAGCAGAGTTTAAACGAGGCCGTACGAATTGCCAAGACGAACATCGCAGTGGTTGGCCAAATGAAGTAACCACGCCAGAAATGGCAAAAAAATCCAAAAAATCATATTGGATGACCGTCGATTGAAAGTGCGTGAAATAGCAGAGATGGTAGACATTTCAAAAAGTGCCGTACGTCACATATTGACCGAAATTTGGGCATGAGAAAGCTGTGTGCAAGATGTGTGCCGCTTTTGCTATTTGCTCACAGTGGAACAAAATCTGCGCCGTGAAGATGTTTCAATCGAGTGTTTGGAGATGTTGTAGGAGCAATAAAGCCGAGTATTTGCGTCGATTCGTAACCATGGATGAAACATGGGTCCATCATTTCACACCTGAGACGAAAGAACAGTCGAAACAATGGACTCAAAAAGGAGAATTGGCTCCAAAGAAGGCGAAGACAGTTTTATCCACTGGAAAGGTCATGGCGTCAGTTTCTTGGGATGCGCTTCATTGATTATCTTAAAAAAGGAGAAACAGTCAACAGCGAGTACTATGCGAACTTGTTGGTGCACTGAGAAAACAAAATGTGTTAATTCAACCAAAAATTTTGTTTGAACGTATTGAACCGAAACTTTTTGTTGGGTAAACACTTTTTTTGGTTGAATTAACACATTTTGTTTACACTGATAAAACGAATGTGTTAATTTTACCAAAAAAATGTTCACCCAACAAAAAGTTTCGGTTCAATACGTTCAAACAAAATTTTTGGTTGAATTAACACATTTTGTTTTCTCAGTGTGCGTTTGAATGATGAAATCAAGAGAAAACGGTCGCATTTGGCGAAAAAGAAAGTGTTGTTTCATCACGACAATGCACCAGTCATCACGTCCGTCATCACCATGGCCATAATCAATGATTTGAAGTTCCAATTGCTTCCTCACGCACCCTAGATTTAGCCCCGTCGGATTATTTTCTCCTTCCAAATTTGAAAAAATGGCTCAGTGGTAAAAGATTTGCCAACAATGAAGAGGTGAAGTCTGCGGTTGATGGATATTTTGAAGAGCTCGACGCCTCTCATTATAAAAATGGTATAGAAGCTATTGAGCATCGCTGGGAAAAGTGTATCGCGTTAAAAGGAGAAATAAAGATGTTTTTTTTTTTCGAAAATTTTAGTGTTTTCTTTGTTAGGTCGGGTACTTCTGGGACTACTCTCGTATATACTATTTAAAATAAACAAACTTCCAGAGTTTTCTAAAAATCTGCTAAAACTATTAAATTGTCTATTCACTTTTAAAATTGAAGTAAAAAAAATGAATGTGCTTAAATATATGTATAGGGCGATTCGGGTTTCGAAAGTTGATGGCGCAGAAATTATGATTGACATAGCACTGACGCTCATGACAGTAGGTAGAGAATTTTTCTATGTTTCGTACTTATAGGCAGACATCAATCCTGTATTGTAACTAGGATAAGAAAACTAGCAAAGATGTACAGCTGAAAATCAGTCGAGCGTAACGTAAACATAAGACGATAACATAAACATAAGAATGACTCACTTGCAATTATGTAACGTATGACTCACCCGCAGTGCAAAAGATGCACATGCACATATCACAGCGATGATTTATTCGCGGGCCGTGCGCAAAATCTTATGACTCATCTACGGGCACAGATCTAACGCAAAGTCGTGTGCAAAAATGTCAAGGCAACAATTGATGTAATACCCGGGAAACAAAACCCCTATAAAAAGGCGACAGATCGAACGTTAGCATATAATTAGAACAATCCTCGTCAGTGTGTCATCTAGTCTAATTATCAGTAAGTGCCCCAAATACAATGTGAGTATTAGTTGTAAATTGTTGTTAATAAATGTATTGTTATATTAAGCTACGTCCCTTATTTCATGTTACTTAAATTATTACCGTAACAGTATTCAAATTATTGTCACACACTACCCTCGATACCAGCGATTGTGTGCGAGATCCTTTCGCGTAACTGTGCTAAGACACATGGCAAACGGAACACGAACACACGATCTTTGATGTAACCCTATAAGAAAAAATCACATGGGATTACGTCAGTTGACCGTGGCGCCAAGGAAGAAGAAGAAAGTGATTTCTAGAACCATATCCAATCCAACGATCAGAAAGATCCAAACTTGAAAAGATATTAGCTGCTTTCTTTCTCTGAGAAGTTTGAATCGTGTTTGGGAAAAGTTTGAATTGTGATTCTAATAGTTTTTTGGTTTCCCACTCTCAGTTTGGATTACTGCAACAGGACACACTACTCACACTAGATCCGAATGCATTTGAATTCAAACAAATCGTGAAAGTAGGAAGATTGAAAGGGAAAAGGAGATTACCGATCCGGATACAAAGAGTGAGGATTGATCCATTTGCAAAAGAACATCCATCTTTGAATCTAAACGCGTTATTTTGCGTTTGGGTCAAACGAAAGTAAGCAGCTAATGTATCTACTAAAACTGATATAAGCGTTTTTGCTGTGTCAGTCATGGTTCTTGCATTTTCGACTTCCGAAACCCCGGAGAGACTGGAATATTTGAAGATCAATAATTTGTGGTTGTATTGTCAAAAAAAAAGGTTTGGAAGGTCTGCAAAATAAGGACTTTTTGCGTTTTTGAAATCTACTCTAAATTGTTTTGAAAAACATTGAAACAGAATCAAATTCGAGTCTAGGATGTTTTAGTATCGTAAAGGTACAGTCCAAAATATTTTATTAAATTTTATGGGTGGTCTTCAAGATTGTGATAGTTTCTTTGTAATGCTTCTTTCAATATTCTTATTGTTTTGCAATAAACTTCAGTTTTGTTCCATTACATTCAATCATTAGAATCCATGGGTTGTTTCTAAGAATAGTTATTATTAACATTTTTGCAGAAGACTGGATTCTTTTTAGTGGAGGAGGATTCATTCATAAACTCTTGCCATAGATTCCAATGATCCGTCTAAATCTCAAAATAATAACAATGTTGAAAAAGGAATCTTTATTTCTTTTTAGCTTATTCCGATTCTCTTCCAATGTCCTTTTTTCAGTCATCACGTTGGTATTTGATCTCGTTTCCAACCACAGACTATTTCATTCACCAATCTGTCAGGATCAATTTGGCCTACTTTTCATAGAATCTCTTCGAACCTTGATTCCATTGGTCTGACTCGTCTTCAACTCTTCATCTCTTCATCCTCTTTGTCTGCTTGGTCCATTAGGTACTTGACTTGATTTTGGACAAAAAATGTTTCTCATTCATATTTTCGTGTCCCTTTGAAAGAAACTCTGTGATGCTTTATCTTGACCTGGCTTATTGTAAAATTTGATAGCCCACATACTCATGTCGAAGGAAATAATAATAAAATTTGCTGAGCGAGTAGATTACTTAGAAAGTCACCCTCGTAACTCAAAGATGAATCTAATAAAGCTCCCGGCGAAAACGGTATCTTTATTTCGCAAGCCGCGGGTAGTTTCTGCCAATTTCCTCGTTATTTATTTAAAGTCGAAACGCTTCCCGTCTAATATTTTCAAAATATATTGCGCTAGTGGTAAATTTACGGATGAATCCAATTTAGAATTTGTCACGATAAGGACGGGTGCGATTTTTTAAAGTCGTTATCGCGACCAACATTATTCTTTCTCAGGGATAGTGAGTGGGCGACCTTAACGATAGGCCGTTTTATTTTCCCGTGAAATCTATACGCATTCCGAGTTTTCCTTTTATTGCTGGGCACCGGAGGCAACCTACATTTAAATTGTAGTTATCCAGTCATTTTTATTTATTTAAGTACCATCCCTTCATTTATTTTGTGAGTTAATAATAATTATTATAGTTGTAGTGAAGGTTTAAAAATTGCTGCGTTGAATGTTGCAGGTACTTGTCAGCATATAAGGTAAAAGACTGATAAAAGCAGTGACATAATATCAAGATTGTTGATGGCAAATTGCAGCAATTCCCAAGGCTAAGCAGCCGGAAGTAGGTCCGTAGACTATGTATTGATCCGCTACTTATTTCTATACTGTTTATCCTCCACACTTCCTTCCGAGATAGTTTGTAGGGATAGCGAGTAAGCTTTTGCCGATGGTATTCGTTTTGAGATGCGGAGACGGATCGTTGGCGCGCCTCGAGATAAATAAGCATGTCGAAACTTCAATATGTTATCAAATACTGTTAGATTTGTGGACGACCTATGCATATCGTGACGGTTTTATGCGACAGATTTGTCTAAATTACGATATTTATTGAGATTCTGCGAGCGCACCGCCTCCTCGAATTTTTAAATCGTTTTTATCGGAAAATATGGGCGTTTAATCAGGAAACTTTTTCGAGTTATCCTCTTTATCCTATCTCGTCGGTTGTAACATAGTGCTGATTATATCTGAACAAATTTCAGCGAGGCAAGTTTTTTTTTTTTTGTTGAAGCCGGAGCGAAGTTAACGAATTTCATCATAAAGTATCAGAGATGGTATAGGTTTTTCGCGGTATTTGCGAGAGCCGAGTTATTCACGTGCCCTTTATGGGCCCCTCATCATAACTGTGTAACTGCAGGCCCGAGCTAAGCGCAAGTTTTGCATAACTGCTCCCAGGAGTCATATTTCAGCCTTCTCATTTCAGGCTATCGAAACACACATCTCTTATCTCGCTCCTCCGGCCGCGTTAACTCAACCCTTTATTTCTTTATTATTGTAAAGCGGACATTGTTAAGTTGCTCTCAACCGGCTCGCCATGTACACTTTGATGTCGTGTTTATGGTCTTGACTGATAAACGACACCAGGAATAAAATAATGTACAGCGATTATTTGTTTTACTATCCGCCTTAATTAGGTATCCATTGTTTCGTTCGTTGCATATAATAAAGTGTCCCCGAAACGTTCATTTTATGATTCTATTTAGGTCATATCAATTCTCCCGAGTAAACTGTGAGAAGGTAATGCTTCAAGAATAATGCACAAAGTAACTGATCGAAATAATAGAATTGAATAAATTAGTTTATTTATTAGACTGACTCCCCCCTTTAGATACTAGTGCTAGTGCTTCGTCGAGAGTGATTGTAGGATTGTAGATGCAACTCTATTTATACATCGACTTTCATTCTGCAACGTCCGGAAACATCTCATTGGCCGCACGTCCCGCCCCACCAATCCAATCATCACCGTACGGTCCGCGCCACTTATAAATAGAGCTGCAGCGTACACACTATCTTCATTCTCAACGATGCAGTAGTGGCACATTTTTTGTAAGCAAGGAACGCCACGTTGCGTCGCCGTCGGTAGAACAAATTTATTACGCGGTTTAAATCAAAAGTCCTGTTGAATATGTTGAAAAACCAGATTATTTTCTTGTGCAATTTCAACGACCTCGTCTTACGTTTCGCAATTTTTAAAAGCTGAGATGTAGCAGCGGCGTTCAAGTTTTTAATGAGATGAATAAAATATTAGTTGGAAGTACTGCTGCAAGTATAGTTTGCTTCCTGTTGCAAACAGAATCCTTTTAACGCGTTCATAACATTCCTCATTCGTTCTGTAACACATTCGCAAACTTCGTGGACGGTTATTTCAAGGAGGCTAAACCGCGAAAGCCAAGTATGTGATAAACTTGAAACAACAGCTCGTGAAAACGGATGCATTCTGAAAAGCGCACGTTCCGGAAATGAAACTTTTTCCAAAACAAAAATTTCACCGCCGAATGTTTTTCAAATATACACATTCGAAGCGGTGGTAATTTATTATTGATCACGTAACGTTCCGTAATCCATCAATAAATATGAATGGATTAATGAACTAGATATATTAGGAATGCAGACACGGTGAATGGGAATGCAATTTGCATCTCTGCGCCATTTCCACGAGCTCGCATGTATAATATTAGTTAAATTAAATGAAAACCCGCTGACTGCCGGTCTGAATGCTCGTCGATGTTTCAATGAATTGTGCTAATGCCTTTCACGTACGTGTTTTGGTTTGACTTTGCGAGCGCACTGTATTTTTTGCTCTCACGTTTTCCAATAAGTTCGAAAAGGAGGAAATCTAAAATGAAATTCTATTTTTAAAATACATAGTCCGTAAAAATAACACGCTCAATAAAAACATTACTATTGCATTTTATCATATCGGGATAATTTTTAAGTGGCTCACGCACGATCAGATTTAACTTGAAAATGTATTCACATGAAAGGGCCCCGAGAATGTCGCAAAAGACCAAACGCGAAAGTCATATAATCTTATATAGGCCCCGGATAAAAATGCTTTCTCATCGTCAATGTGGCGGACTTATGAGGAAAATTCCTGGTGCCCACAAAGCCTAGTAAAACAAATTTAAACCTGACAAGGGGCAATGGAACGGAAGCAGCTTTCTGTGTGCAAAATTTACATGCATGATATTGCGAAAACGGGAAAAATGAGCGCTTGTGTGTACATGAATATAGAAAGGGGAACAACTGGGGAACGAACTAATATAACACCAGGTTAGGGCTGCTGAATTTATCATAACTAAGTGGAAATTGTCTTAAAACAAGAGATGATTTATAAAACACTATAAGTTTTGGCTTGAGCACTTCTGCACGTCAGCTTGGTATCTACAACATAATTTTAAGCTTGATATTTGATTAACAATTTAAGAATCACATAAGAAGTTTTAATAATTGCCTAAATTTTTAAAAAGAAAATTGTTTTTTTTTTTTAATATAAGAAATCTTGTAAACTCCCTTGGAATATAAACCGAAATAACCAACGAAACTTCAGTAACCAGAAAAACTCTAATTTAGAATCAAATTTATCCGCACTTTTATAAATATCTTATCTCAGATTAGTTTGGTAAGTACTGTAGACTTTTTTCCTTCAAGTCTCATATTAATTAATTAATTGGAGGACTACGTTAAAATATAAATAAAAAGAATCCGAGCTAATCAAAAGTTAATAGTTTTTAATTGTGGTTGGAAATTGAACCCAAAATCATGGAAAGGCAGTGGCGGTTACGTTGAACGAAAATTCATGCATTCCGTAGTTGTATGTAGTAAAGTATTATTAAACATTTTAAGTAGCGACATCTTTCGATCGCTTTTTGACCTGACATTGCAGTAGGATTGACAAATTGAAGCCAGTTCGCTACATAGTAAGTCATCCCATGCAAGGCGGCCATGCTTGCTGTCAAGGCATATGAGAATTTTAATAAAATTTTGTGCAAATAGGTTTCGATTACAGCGGATTCCTCGAGCAGGCTCTGTACAGCTGTTTCAGGTCAAAAAGCGATCGAAAGATGTCGCTACTTAAAATGTTCATTACTTTCACATCGCAATGGCGAGTAACCTAGGACAGATCGGTTTGGTTTGCAGTGGAGTTCTCGAGCTCGTTCTGCTGACGAAGGCCCAACTAGACCTGAAACAGCTGTACAGAGCCTGCTCGAGGAATCCGCTGTAATCGAAACCGATTTGCACAAAATTTTTTAAAAGTATTATTGTTTTATGATTACTCCAGCTCTCTTTGTTTCTTGTTTATTTTTCCTTTCGACTTTTATTCTTTTTTATTGGAGTTTTTGATGTGCTTCTGTCAAATTAATTTTTCGTACTTTATTTGCGCTTCTTTCATACTTCCGTAAGAATCGTCGAGCTTTTGGTTTTTTATTTTTATTTTTTGTATTTTCATCGGTATAATGAATGCGAAAAAATATCGAACAAGAATGGTGAAATTGAAGTATACCTAGAAAGCTGATTCCTCTGAACAAAAATCTGCTGCTACTATTAGAAAGGGGGAAAACTTTTGATCACAACGTTTCGACATCATATCTCCGTATTTTAGGGTCCTGGTAGGCGCCCTTTGAGATATAAAACATTTAAAATTGGTAAACTTAGATAGAGTAAATTATAATACCAGAAGGAAATTAGGAACGGAAAAAATTAGAAAACAAAAGAGGAGAAGACCACGCCACGGAGAATATACGAAAAAAGAACGAAAGAAATAAGTGAAATAAATGCACTGAGAAAACAAAATGTGTTAATTCAACCAAAAATTTTGTTTGAACATATTGAACCGAAACTTTTTGTTGGATGAACACTTTTTTTGGTTGAATTAACACATTTTGTTTACACTGATAAAACAAATGTGTTAATTTTACCAAAAAAATGTTCACCCAACAAAAAGTTTCGGTTCAATACGTTCAAATAAAATTTTTGGTTGAATTAACACATTTTGTTTTCTCATTGTGTACTTTCGAGATGTAGGAAGAGATGATATAAAGGAAGTTTAAGAAGAAGAATTTGAAGGTTTATATTTTTAGTTGAGTTTTATTTATTTGTCAAAACTATAAAAACGCAGGACGAAGAGAGATAGGGGAAAAGGATTAGAAAAAAAACGCGGAAACTCAAAGAAATCTGAAGTCATATGGGCACCTCCAAGAAGCGAACACCAGCGGATTACCAAGAAAACTGTTTCATTGGATACCACCAGGATAAAACACTAAAGTGAAAAAGAATGTTCACCGAGGAATTAAACAAGGTGCGATTCCAAGGTATTCCGGATATCTTAAAAAAACACAAAAAATTAGCTCAAGGCCTAAATAGAAGATGAATCATCAAAGTAAATACAACAATTATAATGGGTACACATTGTTGGTGACGCAAAATCTATTACCAAGAAGAAAGAGAAACCAGAAAAATCAGAAAATAAAAGAAGAGAAGAACGCACCATGGAGAGTGTACGAAATGGAAGAAAGAAGAAGAGAAGGAGTAGAAAAACTAAATATTTTATCGAGATGTAGGAAGAGATAAAATAAGGAAGAAGAAGAAAAAGAGAACAGGATATCTAAAAAAAGTCGTACGTTTATATTTTGTTGTTGTTTATAGCTGCACAGAAGTAGGGTTTTGTGTGGTTTGCGAACGAATGAATCACTGGGAATGAATCTACGTACATATATGGTGAACGAATGAATGAATTCGTTCAATAATAAATCTCAATCGCGAACGAATGAATCTTTTCGAATCGAGGGGAACGAAATCAGTCATTTAATTATAATTAATCTTTTGAACGTTCTCGAAACTAGGAGATTAACTTTCAAGAATTCATAGCATTAATCTAGTAATACTGTGTAATTACATAAACCACAGGCAAAATGAGCAAAAAGAAAATGAAGCATTAGCGAAACCTATCGTCCAATTTTATGAAAATATGACGAATCGTAATAAGTTTAAGACTTCTTGTCACTTTCGAATTGAGGAGATTCCCCAATTCACAATACACAAAGTTATGGAAAGGTATGATGATACGAAACAAACATTTACAAAAATAAAATAAAATAAAAATTCTGGTCGTCCAGTGACAGTAAACATTGGTAAGTGGTTCTGCCCGGAATGTGGCGAAGTTGAAAATGGAGAAAAGTATAATACATATGATAATTAAACACAAAAAACTTGCCATTAAAGCATATACTAAAAAGAGAGCAAAGTATATAAAAGATCAAAAGTTACGGGCAAAAACAGGAAGCAAAAAAATTTATGAAAAACCGTTGTTAAAAAGATTGATGAAGATGATCAATATTCTATTAGACATTGGTAAAGTACCTAACAAACGCTTTCTTCATTATCTAACTCTAAACAAGTGGAATATAGTTAAAAAATGATTTTAACTGCAAAATTTTGTTAAAAAAAATTGCTATGGGTTACTTTTAACCAAAATGATATTTCTGAACCTTTTATTACTTGTGAGCGCATTCAGCGGACAGCAGCTGCTGAGTTGATGTGACAGCGATACCACTGAACGACTCGGTGAGTGATCAAAGAGTGGCAGCAGATGAGCATTATAAGCAGTGTAACTTTGAGCCGCTGTCGTAGTCAGCGGTTTGATATTTTCGGAAATTTTAGCCTAATACGTATACGTATATGATACGTAAATTACCTGAGTTTACGAATCTTCGAAGCATATTAATTTTTAATTACATTTGTTGACGCATCATTATGGGAAAACAGTTTTGTATAAGTAATTTATCCAGTGAACCTTTAATATGCAATAATTCTGATGGTAAGAAATTAAAAAAATATTTATTAAAGTAGATTCTTCTCCGTTGAAAATTGTATAACAAATTCTTTTTAATCTTTTAACGGATAACGTTTTGATGGATGTCAGCTGCACGTTCACTGGATTGACAGCTGCTACTATTCAGCGCACTCATCACGCTCATAGTTAACATATAGCTGCTGTCCACTGAACGCGCCCAATGAGTAGTGAAAGTGATTTGAGAAAAATGTGTTCAGTCAGAACTGAATCCCTTCATTTCAAAGAATGAAAACCGCGATGCCCTGTGACGACTACTATTAATTACACCAAAGAAGTCACCAACTTTAAAGGAATAAAAAGTCACTCTCTTGCAAAACCAGA
The DNA here is from genome assembly GCA_033060865.1 of Dorcus hopei. NCBI lineage: Eukaryota > Metazoa > Arthropoda > Insecta > Coleoptera > Lucanidae > Dorcus > Dorcus hopei. The sequence continues at coordinate 6,989,039 of CM065426.1, read as the reverse complement.
AAATGTTCTTAATGTTGCTCCTCAGCCAAGAGGTATCAAACAATTTTCGGCCTCATGCAAGAACAAACATTCACTGCGTGCCGTAGCACCCAAAAATCTTGTTGGATTTCGACGGGTACATAAAAAAATTGAAAGCGGTGGAAAAGAGGTAGTGCCAAACCGCTGGGAGATATTTGTGTAAAATGGAATAGAAAGGAATTGATGAATCAAATTTTACATAGATATTAAGCATATAATAGTATCAATTATACAGGGTGACTGACAATTGCTCCTCCAAAAGAAAAGAGTAATGAATTCGCAAATAATTGTGTAAAGCGAAGAAACGAGACCAATTATTCTTACTGCTGTCTTGTCAAAGCAAGTGTTTTAAATGGAGGCCGTTATTATCGACACACGCTGTAGCTCTTCTCATCATGTTCTCTCGTTTAAAAACATGCGCATTGTTTCTGTTTCGTAAATTTTGTTTGTTAACTGTTGCGGAATAGACCAGCTGCTTCATTCATCCCCACAAAAAAAATATCACAATGGTTTAGATCTGGTGATCACGGGGGGCCAATGCACAGGTCCGTAATGTTCGATACATTTATTGATGTAATTAGTATTTAGCCAATCTGACAATCGGGTAGCTGATTGTAAAAGCTTTCGCACCGATATCGCACGGAAATATAAAACAACTTTATTAGGTATAACTGTTGAATGCACGAGTTTTAAACGTCCGTCGCTAGTGCTACGCGTACATTTTTTTGATTACTTCCACAAAAAAAAAACCGCATACGTGAATGAATGTCACAGATTACGAGAGAAATGTATAAAAAATTTTGCGAAACAGTTTGTAATTAATTAATCATAAACTTACCCAAAACGTAGGTATGTTTAGTGTTTAGACTAAAGCGCAAAATTCACTGCTGTACGTGTGTCATAAATATTTACTCAGAGAACAAAGCTTGTAAAACTTGATCTCATTTTATTTGCATCCGAATTACGAATGATTTTCTATTTCGATGGTTAATTAAAACGTGATTTTCATTCGAAAGATATTTCAATTTGCTTAGAATCTCGTCCAAAATAGTGGTTCCCACTTAAAAGATTTCGCGGAAACGATTTCTGTAGTAGTAATCCCGTTGAAGAGAAACTTGCGCTTATTAATTTAATTAAGACGTATAATGTTGAAAGCCAGTATGGCCGATATAAGAGCTGCATACATTATTTAGACCACGTTAGTGACTCCGGCGCGTATAACGATGCAGGCTGCTATATTCATGACCCGCCCTGATCGTTACAGCTCCGTATTTCGAGTACACATGCCGCCTCCTCGTCCGCGTTGGCCATGTTACATCGTTTTATCTTTTGATGCATAGCTTAATTTAATTTACCAAAATTTAATGGGTGTTCCGAATTTATTTTTATTACTCTTTTAGCGGAGTGGAAAATGTTTAAGGGTGCTCTGGTGAAGTTTACATCGCGTGTTACTCCTGTTAGGCCATTCAGAGCTTAATATCGTTTTTATTTTCTATTCTTTTTAACGGAACGCAAACTTGAGCTGCATAATTCAGGACGAAAGTCATGGAAATGTAAGACGATTTATGTACGAGGGAGTATAGATTTGACTTGGACTTTCTTCTACAGCGATAACAATAATAAAACAAAGTTTATGAAACAAATTTTATTTTTCAAAATAATGCCCTTTCTTTAATATAAACTTATCCCAACGATCAGACAACTTGCAAGTGCCGACAGAGAAAAATTCTTTTGGTTGTCTGCATAGCCAATTTTGCACCGCTTCTATTACCTACCCATTCTACATAAATTTCTTGCGTTCCAAGTACCTGCTAAGAGGTCTAAACTCAGAATTTATAGTCTTTCTGTTAATTAAGAAATCTGTTGAAATTGGACTGTGAATATCCCAAAATACCGTAACCATCACATTGCTTGCTGACGATACAGCTTTGAATTTCTTTGGCGGCGATAACCAAACCCTGTTTGTTTTCTGGGATTTAATTGATTTATCAACGGTAATAATTCGTTCTAGGTTTCTCAACCTCAGCCAGCAAAACTAGGTACATCACCGACAAAGATGTTTGATACAATTGTCAATATTTAAGGAGACAAAACAAAGTCTTTGGTATTTATCAACTATATAAGTGCCTTGATTATTATGAAGTAAATTTGGATATTGTCGCGATGAAGGCCGGCTGCCTCCACCATGTCATGCTAAGGGACTTCACCATGTCGCGCTAAGCCTCCACTATGTCGCGACGGTGCGTCCTTGCCTTAGCCTTGCGGGGTTGATTGGGGTGCGTAGGTTTATCAGAGGGTAGGGCTTTAAGACAATGATTTAAAAAATTAATACCTCTTTATTACGTAAATAATTAATTTAGTTGAGGGTGGTTTGTCCGTTAAAATTGGGGGTGTGGTCCTGGGTCGTTGGCGGCGACTGGGGTTGTTGATTCGTCTAAGACAGAACAGCGGGCGACGTTTCCTTAGCCGGAGAAGACTGGCGAAGTTCGAGGCCGGTCCGTGACTGGCGTGGTAGGTCAAGGTCGGTCTCAGTGACAATATTCCTTGGCTGGAGCACGACACGTCCTTGCTCAGCCTATGGGTGATCGGGTTGGAACCCGCGTGGCCAGGGCAGAACTACGGTGGTGTCTTCTCTCGGACAGCTGGCTCATTCTCTTAGGACGGGTTCGGCAATGTTGTCGGCGGCAGTGGTAGATGATGTGGCTGAAGCAACGCTGATGCTGGGGCGGCGGCGACGGCAATGTTGTTGGACGGCGATGTTGGGCGTCCCCTCGTAGAGTGGCACTTAGTGCCCACTGAGTCGGTCCGGTGGCAACGACTGGCTTCCCAATTTTGGCCCGCACTTTAAATACACGTTTTTTGCCTAGTCGCGCGTTGCATTTTTCGTCACCTGCTTTGTGTCCGTTTGCGTCATTCGTATACGCGCGTATAAGCGCGTGGCCCCGTTTGTAATAAATTCCGCTGATGTCTTATTATGAAATATGAACCTTTACGTTACGTTGTATTAGTTACCTCCTTATTGTGTTTACATTTCGACACGGTCGCAATTTGCCCTCAATTACACAAGTTCGCGTTTAAATACTTTTTATGTTTTTTTATTCGCGGAACACAGAAAACCCCCCTCGTGGTTTTTAGAAAATTCCCCCTCGTGACAATATTGTTCATTGTTATCAATCAGAAATTTAAAAAGTCCAGATCAAATCTGTACTCCCCTCCTATATACAACATGGATGTATGTATAGTTAAAAGGGTATGGTCGGAAATTTGTTTGGCACTAATGCATGATAGATTTACGATAAGTTTTATTAAAGATGGAGCAAATGTTTTAGATGTATGTGATCTCATTCAGAGAATTCCCGTATATCGTTAAGAATTATCTGGGCTGAATTTTCCCTCCGAAAGTTTTATGCGTTGTTTGAAATCTGCAATTTTTTTATCGTTCCAGAGCACATCCGTATCAGACTGTTTCGGCTATTTTGCCGCGAGATTTATTTCCTATTCTTCTGAGCAACACACATATCCGTGCTCTCATTCGATTCATCAGCGGCGCCCTTGTTGACTTCTATTAGACGAAGCTTTGAGTTCCGCAGCTTTCTGCGTCGTTTCTGTAAAAAATTCGTACACAATAAGTACGCGTAACTTTACCATTTTTCTGTTGCCACAGCGACTTTATTGATTCGAGATATTTTTGTGTCCATTTGGTTTTCAAAGTAACTAAGTATATAAGAGATATACGTAAATACATATACGGTTACTCTAAATGGTAAATATAGGGTTACTCCAAATGAATCGTCGAATTTCAAGTGGTTATACAAATCCGACAAAATAAAACTTTATTGAACACATCTGTACGAGGACGCATAAGACTGTTTCTGTTCATTTAATACTTAACTCATAATAACATGTGTCCAACAATTATTGTAGTCCTGGGTGGCTGTGGAGTCAAACATTTTTAACTAATTATTGTTTCAAATGGCAATAAAACTTAAATACGTAAAGAAACATTGATTTGTTGTTTAACAGTCAATATTTGAGATGTCGGTTCAACGATACGAAGTAAAAATCGACATTAATGTTAGATGCCACAGCTACCCAGGACTACAATAATTATTGGACACATGTTATTATCTTTGTTGTACGCGTTTTTGTGACATATTGGAAAGTAGCTCTGAGTAAGTAGTATGTTAGTTAAAATTCGGTAGAAGCATATATAAGTTTTTATCTCTATCTTATGTATAACAAGCAGATGCGCGTGCACAAATTAGTTTGTCGTAGGTTTGCTGAAGAGCCTTCATCTTTCCTGCTTACGAGCGTATGGTATATTGCCTCTGCCTGTGTATATACATATTTAGCTACTTTAAACGAACTTGGATGGATATTCACTACGAACAGTAAGTCTTACCACTCCTAGTTATGAAAAAAGTCCGTATATGCAGGAATTAAACTGATTAAGAAAATTTTTAAACCACTAAATATTTATGTATAGATTTACTTAAAACAACAATTAAAATATTTTTACTAAGTAATTATTATTGTTGTAACGTTCACATTTTTCGCTGTCCGTTACATTATTTTTTTTACGTATTTTCTCGTTATTTTGCTGTTGAAATTCAAATAAACGCCGTTTCATTCTTTTAATTAATTTCGTATTTATGACTTTCGCGCCTCTATATCTCAGGATTTGTGTTTTAATTTTAGATAGTAATGCGGACTTCTATTCTTCTTAAAGCCATTTGTTTTGTTTCGGAAATTAATCTGTAGATGTCGTACATGGTCCCTTTGTCGATTTTATTGATTTATGTTTCTTGATGACGTATGCGGAAATTGCGTGTAAAATCTTTGACGAGTTTCCGTCCTTTTCGAGGATCGTGCGATTACTTGTGTGGTGTGCTGCTACGCCATTGAGACGCGTGGCGTGCGTCTTCAAATTTTTGTGGTTTTGTGAAGCTGGACGCCTTCGAGATATTCCAGTTTGGCAAACATTTACGTCTCTATATTTCGTATGCCCTACTGTGTCATTTTTGCCGTCTGTTTTTCTCAACTGCTACCGCTTCCCTTCAAGTACGTATCCGAGCACGTGTTACGTTAAAGTTCTCGCTCAGGAAAAACTAACAGAAGATTGTAAGTACCCCAGTTGTTTAGGAGAATATTTTATAAGATTCCTTTTCTCTTTATGTAGAGTTTTTTTTGACTCCCGAAATTGTGTTGAGTTACCGAAGCTTTCCTCCTACCGTACGAGTTTTATCGGAAAATTCCTTGCTGTTTACGGCGTGTCTTTTGAAGATACTATCGAACAGGAGTTCCTCTTTTTATTTGACGTGGTTGTTCTTGGAAACAAATCCAGTTATTGCGGAGTCGTTTGAAGATATAATTCAGCGGTGTCGTAAATGGAATCAAGGTCAAGTTATTGCGGAGTCGTTTGAAGATATAATTCAGCGGTGTCGTAAATGGAATCTCAGGTCAAGTTATTGCGGAGTCGTTTGAAGATATAATTCAGCGGTGTCGTAAATGGAACTCAGGTCAAGTTATCGTCAGGATTGAGTAAGAAACAATCACCATTATTATCGTATCGTATCGTATCGTATCGAGAAAATTATCGTACCGTACCGTATTGAATAACTACAGTATCGTGCCGTATCGTTTGGGAAATATTACCGTACCGTATTGAATTAGTCCTTTAATTTTTATTTTGATTGTCGTGGACAATATTTATAGTATATTGGGCCACTTTCGATTTTATTTAGCGATTTGTTACATTCTTTACTTTGCCGGGTCATTTATCCATAGTTGCATCATATTATTTTTTTTTCTACTTTAAGCTTTTTTTGTACACATGTTAGTTATATGTATATATATTTTGTTTGTTCGAATTACCATTTATGTTTAATAGTTACATCATTTTTCAATTATATTATTTTTCATTCTCCAACTTTTCTTTTTTTATTTTCTGATGCGATTAAAGACTAATTTCTTTAAAATTAATTTGCGTAACTTAAAAATCTGTATCGAGTTCATTTGTTATGTTCCGGACTGTTTTAGTAATTACAGTTTAAAGAGATTACTTGGCGCTCAACAGTTTTCGTTTTTGTCACCTAACGTTTACTATTTTTTTTTAATGAATTACGCAAGTTATTTTTTAAAGAATATAGTTCGAAGAATTATCTTTTCGAATCCACCTCAGCCTCCGACTAAACTAAGCTATGGAAACCAACCAGGTGAGAATCTACTTACAAAAAAGTATGTCACATTGTAATGTTCAAGAGTTCGTCGGAGACCTTGTTTTTATGTGAATTTAATATTATAATACGTGCTTTGTACTTGTACATATACGTAGAATAACCTAAACGAAATAGAAAACTATTCTGTTCAACAGCAAACCCTGTATCGCATTGAAGCTAGATTGCAGACTGCGGTACATCTCGTCGAATATTAACGATGTGACAATAGGCGCCTGACACTTACTGTATACGATTCGCTGATAATTAATTTTGCAAAAGGATTTTTCAATCTCGATTCACTGGATTTTATTTCCAATGGTGATGCAGAACTTCATTCAGGTTACGCATAGACTTGTAAAGATCAATGAGATCCAAACGCTATTTATGTGAAACTTGGAAAGTTTCTGCATCCATAAGAGTGTATCACGTGAATGTACGAAGGAAAATATATTTATTAATAACCCAATGATTCGTTTGGAATAATCCTGTGCATACCTCTCAGTTCAATCAAGATTACTATGTAATACTTTTGAATTTTAGGAAAAATTCACTTTGTTTACAATTAAACACAATTTGCTGATGCGCAAGCTTAATTTTTCAAAACTTCTACAAATCTCGACTCCACTGGACTTTCTTTACTTGGCGCAACTTCAACGAATTTCCAAGTCCTCCGAAACTATTTAATTCAATATGTTAGTTGTTATTCGATTTCAGAATTTTTCCCATAAACAACTTTCAACCATTCATGAATTTCTTTTGGCCAACTGCCTTCTTTAGTAGATAAATTTATAACAGCTTAATTCAGGGCACTAAAGTGGGTAGATTACTTAAAAATCCGCCCTCGTATATGGAGGTTTCTAAGTTAGAATTAATAACTTTACAGTATTCTGGTATCACGCGTTAACAGGTGATGTAGTGTGATTCCTACTTTTGACGAAATTTAATTTGGTTGTCGGAGTAACCGCCGCCGACGTATACCGTTGTCGGGTAGTTTTCACGTCGCTCGTCTCAGGAACTGGCGGGCGTTATCGATTCGCGCCGTGTATGAAATATTTTCAGTAATTTTCTCGGTTTATTCGTGCGAATTATAAATCCGAGCCTGTGTTAAGAGGAGTGGTCGACGAAGCCGGCACGCCACGTTTCCTGACGTGCACGTGGCCGCAGGAGGTCAACACGCCGACTGCCGCTACATTGACACACTGACCCAGCCATACTAAACACTAAACTCAGGTTACGAGCCGTTCATCACACACTGCTAATCAAGAATCATCGATCCGCGATCAAATCGCCCAAGCGTCGCAGACGCGATTAATTGACGAAAATTTTCAAGCTCCATGGAAGTAGGTGATTACCCACCTCATTTCATCTAACTCGAAAAAATGCCTCTGCTGTGTAACACTGGTGCAAGTAATTTATTCGGCATATTAAGTGACGATCTTGTTTGCCGAGATCCTGTACAAACAGTGCTTTAGAACATAAGCTAAAGAGTTGTCTTAATTATTAGGCACGTAAGGCAAAATTATGTAAAAGATGTATTGTGTGTATACAACTACGTAATGAATGTACATAAAATTTCAAACTTCATCAATCTCATGTAAATTATGTATTTACAAATATGCTTTGCTAAAGAGTAAGAGAATCAAATCTCTATCTTCATAGGAATAATTTAGTGAATGAAATTTAGTGGTGAAGAAAATTTTTGATTGCTCATTGGTGTCGATTTTCCTTGGTTTGATCATTAGGTACTAGGGCGTATATTTATGTTATCTACCTCACCATGGAAAAAAGAAACACGTATCACATTAACCTTTTATTTTCTTGCGTACTTCCCTTCAATACTTACACTGAGTGTAACATGAAGAGCGAGGCTGACGGGACGACCTCTGTCGTGAAGGAGAAGGACGGGGGTATCCTCCGGTTCAATCACTACGACGATATCGCTTCCGGTCGCGGAGAGAGGAATTTTTTTTCGTCAGCTACCTACCCGGGGCCAACTTCGAGACTCTTCCGAGCCGGTCCTATGCACCCGACCGGGACAGGGGAGACGACAAAAGACGCACCGGCGACGCCTCCGTTTGGCTCTAATATCGCGGCGCGGCGTCTAGGTCGAAAAAACGTGGCATTTTCTAGTCATTTTTTTCATTCCCGTATGAAATGCACGGGAGAGAACCGGGGGGCTTAGCGTTGGATCTATGTGGAAACGTGTCCCCGGCCCGATCGCCCCGTACTTTTGGCCGGGAGAGCTCCCGAAAGTCGTCCCATACCCGGACCCCCCGGTTTTCCGATCGCGAAACGGACTGCGGCATTGTCTTCCCCGGACTTTTTCACCCAGATAGGGAGAACATTTTGGCGATCCTATGTTACCAACCTGATGGCCAGCAAATTGTGCGAGTGACTGACGTTTCTCCAGCACCGCTCGGCTAAGCTCTTGGAGATCGGAAGGTTCGACGAAACCCCAAAGCAAAAGGTGGGCAAAGTAAAAATCACCAGCTGAGGCACACTTGTTTTTATTTTAAAAACGTTCAAAAATAGTTAACGAATAGGAGTGCGACCCAGAAGGAGTCCCAATAAAAATGTAATTAAGTAAACTAACAAGTTAGGTTTTATCCGATCAGCAGATCTGCTCTTCGTTTACAATTAACGCTTCAGGTGATTATAAAAAAATTCACTTGATTAACAACTAGAGAATAAAAAAATAACGCCGCGGAAAGGTCAGTCAACACAATAGAGTAATTAAAAATAAATTAGAGTAACCCCAACTTTGTAACCAGAATCCGGCGCAATGACAGACAGCTGTCAACAGTGAAGAAGCGCCCTCGCAACGGAGGTAAGTGCAGTCAACCACGTAGATGTTATGTCACCAAGTGACGTCGAGTCAACGTGTCAGGTCCACTTTCACGGGAGGACCGGGGGTTCAACTAGTTTCAAACACTAATGCTGGATTTCACAAACGTCACTTTGTGAAATCCGCCATAATTCTTCCACCCAAAAAGCTTTGACTAAAGTTTTCTCTGATGGGTAAAACTACCACTGGAAAGTTGTTCCTTATCTCAGAAGTAGACTTTTTTTTAACGAGCTTGTAATTCACTCGGTGTGCTTTAACAAATCTCGGAGAAGATTCCGTTTCAGGTTTCAGTCAAAAAATCCAATGAGAGAAACACAAAGATTTTAATCACCAACACAAACGCCGAGAGCGGCGTTCTCTCCAACTAAGCGCTGAGACGGGAGTCGTTACGAATGAACTTAGATTTAGACAGACGACAGAGTGAAATGGGACTAAATAACAGCGTATAATTTTATGGCGTAAGATTGAGAAACAATCAGGGTGTTCGGAAAATATTATGAATAGCTTAAATGAATTTTTCAACCGTAACACCTAGCCGTAAAGAATTCCGGAAAAAAGTTCGCAGAACTGGGTCCATTCGAAAAATCATATCTCCGAAAAACGCACTTTCCTTGGAAAAGGGTCCGGCGGGTTAAGCACCCGAAGGAGTGTTCTTACGTGTGAGAGAGTTTAAAAATTCCGACATTACGTTTTCGAAAAAAATCTCGAAGAAACGCGAAATTCGCGGAAAAAAGAACGTGGAAAAAATTCCTTTCCCCGAAACCTGAAGCTATATCGTCGTGGTGGTTGAACCGGTGGACACCATGTCCTTCCCCTTCACGACGGAGGTCGTTCGCTTTTCATATACTCATTCCATCTTTTTTCCAAGTACATATCTCATATCATCAGAAAAAAATTCCTTCGGTAACTTTGCAAAATATCGTTCAATAGCTTCTTCAAGTGCTTCAGAACGCTTTCCCCTGAATTGCTTTTTTAAGTTTTTGAATAAAAAGAGTCCGGTGGAGATAAATAACCCAGGACTATAAGGTGGATGCCTGAACTTTATGAACCCACTATCTGCCGGATGTATGATTCCGAGAATGGGGGCCTTTTCCCTCCAGAGCAAGTATTGAGTTGCATTTCCATAGGCCTCTCCATTTTTGTTAGACCCCCTCGGCATATACTCAATAGGCAAGACCCATCAGCATCACAGAAAACTGTTGCCATCAGTTTTTTTTTTCAAGAAAATTGTGTTTTGGTTTTTTTTTGGTTGTGGAAAACCTTTATTTTGCCTGTTTAGTTGGGAGGGTCCCCCTGAGATACCCAAGTCTCATCCCCGATGATAATTTGGGTCAGAAAACATTTGTCACTTTCCAACGCGGCCAAACGTTCTTGACCAGCATTTGCTGAGGTGTAAGCAATCTGGGAATCCATCACGCGGACACCTTCTACTCTACATATACCCAAATCGTCATGCAAAATTTTCAGGTCAATTGTTTCGGATCTACAGACTTCATTGGCAATAACAGAGACCTTTATACGCCGATCTTATAGTACCAAATCTCTTTAGATCGAGTTTTCACGGATCGTCCGGACTTTGGGTCATCGTTAATTGATTCTCTACCCCGTCGAAAGAGTTTAGATCACAATTTAATTTGAAAATGAGATTGTGCAACTTCCCCATTTTTTCATAAAAAAATTTTCGGCCATTTCTTTTGCGATAGTTTTTAATAATTGGTTTGACATCGTTGTTTTTTTGTTTCACGGCTAGGTAGATAACATAAAAATACGTCCTCGTATTTGGTAGTGCTCTTGAAACGTAGCCCTACATTCGTCCGTAATAAAGTATGAGTGATCAGAAATTCCTAAAATATTTCTACTGTCTTAGTTTCTCTTTGCTATTTATTGCAGAATATGCTGAATCTTTTATAAGACCCAAAAATTATCTGTGAGTCTAAGATATACCGACTTCGGAAACTATCTGCACAGATCCCTTGATTTCAAAAGCTTTCACAACAGTAGTTTTATTTTGTAGGTTCTATGCTACTATGTGTTTTTTTCAAAATGCCATAAGGGGTGGCTGAGGAAAAGAAAATTCATGTCTTAGCTCCATTCATTTACTTTAAATTTTCAGATTTGGCATGTGTTAGATGCCAAGCTACGACATGAGTTTTAATTTTCATGGCCAACCTTTATGGCATTTTTAAAAAAACACATGTTATTTCCTTATGTATTTGGACAAATAAATCTGAAGGATAATTAGAAGGAAGTAAGCATTGTAGTCTGCTACGTGAATGTAAAAACTAAAAGTATTTTCTTTCTTACTGTATCTGATATCAGTACTCTTTGGATATTAATATACCATGCGATTAAATAGTAGATCAATTTCAATTTTGGTAGCATTGACTTTAGAATGCTATTGGTATATTCCGTTTTTTTTTTCTATAATACCTGTCAAATTTTTATGATGTTGGTACCTGTTACGTGAATGTTAGGAAATTTCAAAAATTTCTGTTCTACATTTAGTGATAAAAGAATTTTGACAGTGACAGGTATTTTAGGAAAAAGAAACAAACTATAGTGAAAGACTGAAAACTAGATTATGTTGGAGTGAAATTTGACGCCCAGTTAAATACTCTCTTAATTTTTATGCACTCTTAATTGCTTTGCCATGTTGTGCTTTTACATAACCTAGTTTATGTTCTATCAATCATGATACTCTAATATCACAATTGTCAGTATCTGCGGCTTACTCTGAATAATTTTTGATAATTAATAAAACATTACATTTTTAATACATTGGAAATAACATTGTTTTAGGCGCTACCTATTATACAGCCTGTGGCATTTAACCAGGTTTCTTCAACAACGCCGTTCCTATTAAATATATGGAAAAATGTTTTATATAAAAGTATCATCCTTTCAAGCTCCGAATAATTTAAACCATAAACAAAGCTTAATATCTTAAAAACCTTAGAACTTAGGTACTGGGAACCATTATCAAACTTACCTTAAAATAATCTGACAAGCTCAAATTCGTGATAAAACATAGGGTATTAAAATAACGAAGTTACATATCGTACAGCCAAATTGGGACAGCCTGTATACTCGAAAATAATTTTAAATTATGCGGAGCTTGAAAGGATGATACTTTTGTATAAAACATTTTTCCATATATTCAATAGGAACGGCGTTAATGAAGAAACCCGGTTAAATGCCACATACTGTATACAGGCTGTTTTTAACTTCATGCAAAAAATGAAACCAGTGAAAGTTGACATTAAAAGCGATAGAATGAAGCAGTGTTTGTATAACAATTGATTAATAAATATTAGAGATAATAAATGTTTTCGGCGAACGATGAAACAGTTTGATAGTCCCTGGTTTATTTTTATTACGTAATTACGTAATCGGAGAAGTATGCTGGTGTGTCAGCATCGGCTGTTAAAGTGGGTCAGTTACTCAGTCGTCGCACGTCGTCGCAGATAACAGTGTTGAAAACATGGCCGAATTTTCCAATAGTGTTATTGTGGACATGATTTTAATTTATGGCGAATGTGGTCAAAATGCATTGGCTGCAAGACGTTTGTATGCACAGCGTTACCTATCCAGATCGCCCTTTGCCAAATAGCAGATCCTTTGTGTCAGTTGTGCAGTTTGTTGTTTGGCAAATTATTCGTGAGGAACAATTACCCGTTCCATTTTCAAAGAGTGCAAGCTCTGATGCCCGCAGATTACTTCCAATGCATGCGATTTTGTCGGTGGTTACTCCGGGAACAGACGGACAATCCCAACTTTGTTAATAACATAATAACATTCTCTTCACCGACGAATCAATGTTTATAAGGGATGGTATGTTTAATTTTCACAACATGCATGTATGTTAAACGGCACTTTAATCGGAAAATGGATAGTGAACTTAACCAACATTAATCTACCGGAAAAAATAGAACACGTCAGCTTTAGGCCCCAAATTTACCCTTACACCTGATAGAGCGTTGTCAATATTATTAAAGACATAGAAATCTGTATACAGAACCAACCTACTGAAGCTGATAAGGATTCACTTAGGGCCCAATCATTACTAATTACCTCCACAATCTGTCCCATTTACCGAAAACTAATCAACCCACCATACAAGAATGGTATCAACTTACCAAACGATTTCCGGAGATTTTAGTGACTAGAGCTGACAAAGGGGGTGCCACTGTACTTATCCGCAAAGATGACTATGTTACTAGACTACAGACCTTACTGGACGATTCCAACACCTACAAACCACTTACTAACAACCCTACAAACAAATTCCAATCTCAGAACAATAAACTTGTTAAATCCCTATTGAACACACAGCTAATAGATGTTAACACAGCTAAACGTCTTACTACCTACACTGCCACCCCTCCCAAAATAGACGGCCTTCCCAAAATTCATAAAAATAATTTTCCACTGAGACCTATTGTTTCTTGTATTGGCTCACCGACATATAACTTGTCCAAGTTTATGTCAGAAATACTCACAAATCTGTCTTCGACTTTTACATATAGTGTTAAAAACTCCTTCGAACTCGTGGAAAAAATGAAGAATATTAATTTACCCGATAATCATAGTTTAGTTTCATTAGATGTAACTTCCCTTTTTACTAATGTATCCAAACAATTTGTTTTAGAGATTATAGAAAAAGACTGGTCAAAAATTGAATTACATACTAATATCCCTAAAGACGTATTTCTCAATATCATCGCTTTGTTTTTTGATTCAAGTTTTTACTTTTAATGATAAATATTACAGTTAGATCTTTGGCACACCCATGGGTGACCCAGCCTCGCCTATCCTAGCAAATTTTGCGATGAATAAACTTTTGCATACTGTAATTCCTAAGCTTCCGTTTGACCTTCCTTTTTTGGTCTGTTATGTTGATGATATTGCCACTAGTATACCTATTAATTCTCATCAAATTGTGTTATCTGCTTTCAATAATTATTGCAAAAATCTCAAGTTCACTATCGAACTGGAAGAAGATACTTAATAAACTGCCGTTCTCGACGTTGTGTTCATGAGACACGAAAATGGATCCACACTCACCGATTGGCACATCAAACCCACCCATTCTGGACGTATTATCAATTACCATTCGATCCATCCCCTCCACCAAAAAATAGCTGTTTTTAAATCACTACAACAATCAATTTGTCTGACTCCAGTTTTTGGGAAAAAAACTTTACTATAATCAAAAAATTAGCTATTGATAATGGTTACCCAAAAAAATTTATTGCTCAACTCTTACATAATAACAACCTTAGAATAAAAAACAATTCTAGCAATGTAGATACTACTAATAGTTATCAAAAAATTCCATTCATTTCCTCATTTATCTAAAGTTTTACAAAACGATAAATTCACTATTACATATTACCCCGTTAAAACTTTAAATTGTATCTTTTCGAGACGCCGAATTGCGACAGGTCTTCTGTAGTGTATAAGATCAATTGTAAAGACTGTGACTCTGCATATGTCGGACAAACGAAACAGAAACTAAGTAATCGTGTTAACAATCATAAATATGATTGCCAACCTTCGCAATTGTCAGGCAATAAAAAAACAGCTCTTAGCTTACATCATTTCACTCTAGGTCATAATTTCAACTTTGATAATGTTGAGATCCTTGATCAAGAATCATGCTTACCAAAAAGGTTTTTTTCAGAAATGATCCACATTCAAAGTTTACCTAATACTATCAATCATAGAACTGATACAATATCTTAGCATTATTTACCATAATTTAATTAAATTTCACCGCCATTTGGCTTCTATGTAGATAGTTCTTCCTTTCTGTTTATTTGTCCTATGGTGTTGTTTCGCTTTCTTAAGTTCAAGTTGGCATTGTACTGTCATTCTGTACTGAACCTTGTCACACGTTGTATTTTATTGTATTGTAGACTAAATTAACGTATTTGAACAAATCTTGAAGTGTTATAAGTAATTGTTTTCTCAACATGTATCTTAATGCATCACCCTGTTTGATCTGATAGTTACTGTAAGTTTAACCTTAGTTTATACCTACCGGCCACGTGCTGAGGCCATGAATTATTGTTACAGGTCTCAATTAGATTTTTTAAACCAGGCTGTATCTATGGTAGCTAGTGAATTGTACCACTTTATCCAGAGGCGCCGATGAAGGCGATAAATATAGCCGAAACGTCTGCTGATTGAGTGTTAGCGTTTTTTTTTGTTCTTCAACTCGACCAAGTCAACTTTCTTTCATTTTAACCGGTATGTTTACGTCTCGCGCAGGGGGGAGCTTCGAACATTTATTGTGGGTGAAGGTGACCGTCCGTTGCATCTAGCGGTTCTAAACATCTCACAAGGAATTGCCGGATGTCGGCATGAATTTTTTGATTTTTTTTTCGTTTTAATTTTGTTGCATTCGTGAGAATAACTGTTACCAAATACGCCATTAATTTTTTTGCACGAACTTGAAGAACACCCTGTATTGAAAAAGAGGCGAGATAGAATGGCATGCACCTTACTCCACTTGATTTTTATTTATAGGGCCACCTCAAAAAAAGCACGGTTTACAAAAATTGACCAATTAATTTAAAAGATTTAAAAGCCAGAGTTAGAGCAGAAGTGGAAAGAATTACGCGGTCAAAATAATAGCAGTAGAATGCCAAGATAGTTAAACAAATATCTCTCCCTTCGATTATTGAAAACACTATTATTTTTA
The DNA here is from genome assembly GCA_033060865.1 of Dorcus hopei. Lineage (NCBI taxonomy): Eukaryota > Metazoa > Arthropoda > Insecta > Coleoptera > Lucanidae > Dorcus > Dorcus hopei. The sequence continues at coordinate 6,973,252 of CM065426.1, read as the reverse complement.
TATGAGATAGCAAAATTAATTTAATTAATAAGATCGTATTAATTTTACAAATAATTTAATTCTTTAAAGTTATACATATTTTTGAAAATTTAGCGCCACTGCTATTATTTTGACCGCCTTGGTAAGTACTAAGAAATTTTCAGGATAGGTTGGAATATTGGCAGTTAAGGAGAAAATTTTGAACATTTATTAAATTAGTTTTTGTATTTACGTTGCGGGATATTCTTTTTCCGTTCATTAAGCAGAATAAAAATGTATTGAAATTAAAAGTTAATATAATTTTCTTTAGAAAATTGCTTATAACGCGTGATCAATATCTTTGCTAATCAAGTGACCTATGGAAAGAAAATCGTATGTCTTTGATTAATTCATTTTTTCAAATGTCGTTCCCATTTCAATTACTTATAACTGTCAGTAAGTTTAATGCATTAACAGAAATTTTTGTTCATAAAAGCTTATTGTTACATTGTGAATAGTTAAATAACAATCCAGTAATCCTAGCGAATGTTATTAACGATTTAAAACGCAGAATTCACTTGTGTTTACAAAAGAACGGCGAACATTTTACGCACCTTCCATGAACCAGTTTTTCGTTGCTCTTGGCGCGTGCTTTTTTTTCTGGGAAATGTGAACTTGGGATTTGATGTCCAAATTTATAAAAAAAATATAATACATAAAACAGTAGTTAGATTTTGTATAGGAATGCAATATAAATAATTCAAATGGCATTATAACGAACTAATCAAAGACACGATTTTATTTCCATAGGTGACTTGATTAGAAAAGATATTGATCGCTCGTTATAACTTAGCAACATTTTCTGCCAGACGCACTATAACACGGCGATTTACGAAATATAAAAAGAAATTTACAGTTGGTTCTTGTCCGATGAAATTTGTATCACAAAATCTTCTAAGCGGACACTAAATCGCGCAACAATACACTTTACGTTTCGCAGTCGTTCGACTGCTTCGTCAGAAGTGAAAATTATGTTGTCAAAACAAACAAGGTTGTCAACGGAAACTGAAAAAGTAACTTGATTTTTTTTTTATTTTTTTTATTTTTATAAAAAGAAAATCATAGTTGGTCATTTTATAAATTGAAGTTGAATGTTGTAGCGCTTAGACTGATGACGTAAAATAAATTAAAAATAATCGATACGAAGAGCGTATCTTACCTAGCAACTTTCATTTTTTTTTCTAAAGTCGATAATAAACAATTTACAGGCATGTCTGGTTATTTGTTCCTCTCCTGGTAGATTACGGAAAAAATGTTTCTGCCAAACAGTTTATAATTAATTAAGAATTGTCAGTCACCCCGTATATTTTTCCATACATTTTAGTTTTCCCTGTTTTAATACAAATTATCCAGACCATCGGACTTCTCGCTATCAAAAGAAGTTTCCACACAGAGAAAAAGAATAGTAAAAGTAATTTTGAGACATATCCGAATTAGGTGAATTGTAAATTAATTGCGATGAGTAATGATACTTCCTAATTTTGTGTAATGTTTATTCTTAACAGCTACCGGTTTCGGCTTATCAAGCCTTCATCAGGCCTGTAACAATACTTAGAAGTAATAAGGAGAAATGTAATTTTGTGTGTGAGTTTGAATGTGAGGTTATGTGTATGTGGTGAAAATGTTATAAATGTTTTGTTGATTATTTATGTAATTCAGACGTTTAACAGTAAGTATCTTATTTGTTTAACATTACCATACCAACGAAACATTTATAACATTTTCACCACATACACATAACCTCACATTCAAACTCACACAGAAAATTACATTTCTCCTTATTACTTCTAAGTATTGCTACAGGCCTGATGAAGGCTTGATAAGCCGAAACCGGTAGCTGTTAAGAATAAACATTACACAAAATTAGGAAGTATCATTACTCATCGCAATTTAAAAAAAGTAACATAACTTTAACTCAAATAGCTCCAGAAACAAATTGTATGAGATGTTCACACAGTTGTTTGGCATAACAATATTCTTTTTGTAAAATTTCATTTCAGTGTGTGTAATTTTACTTCAAGAATATTGAAATGCCAAACAATTGCGTTACTTTTTTACTATTCTTGTTTCTCTGTGCACAAACCAATCAGTCAAATAAAATAAATATTAAAAAAATGAATTAAATTGAAAACAGTAATGACCTTGCTAGCAAATTAAACAAAGATATGCAATAAATTATAACTTTCATTCCAATTCCGTCGAAAAGAAAAATTATAATTTACAACAAAACTGTAGCAACATAATCATTCTAATGTTGTCTAAGAAAATATTGAACTGTTTGAAGATATATCTAATTGTGAGCAAAATATAAGTTGCTGGATGTATACTTAATTTTTTTTATTTTGGTAGTTTCCAAAATTATGTTTTTTTAGTGTTATTATGTAGGTTACACTGAAAGGAGAAAGAAAATCGAGCTGGTTTAAAGACTTCATTTGTTATCACCCCCGACAAATTTCAATGCATAATTTTTGATTATCGGATATCCTGACGCCCTACGTGATGACTTTAAAAGTTGCATAACCCAGATTAAGGGCTTCACAAGTGGCCGGTTCTTTAAAATTGCTGCACACCTCGCCGCCGCGCCGGGTTTATCTATAGCAGCATCCGTAGCGTCCCGGAGTCACGGACTCTCCGGTCTGTAGTGGGTTGTGTCGCGCCTGGATTTACTGCAATGCGGACCTCGGCCCGGAAACTGGTCTTTTTGCTGTTCGTTCGTTCTGCTGCAGCTGCACGTGCTGCTGCGACTGCTTCATTTATTCTATGGTTCGCTAATGCCATCGCCAGATGAGAATCTATATGGACGACCGTGCATGCAGTCCACTTGTGCCGAATATTTAGCAGTTAACGGCCTTGTTCCTCGTAATTAACCTTGCTGTAGTATGAAACTTGAGTGTCGTAATGTGTTACACCACTTTTGTTCGCTTTTAATCAGAAATAACCGCGCGCTTGGTTCACCATTTTACAACGACCGACTATTTTCAAAATACGAGAGTTTATTATAAAAATACGAACCGGATTCTAATATAATTCATTAAGACCCGGTTTCATAAACGCAAGATAAATTTACTGTACAGTTTAACGCCTTAGGCACAGTTATACAATTTCAGCTCAACTTTGAGCCCTTAGTAGCAATTGTTGAAATAATCGGGGTTTTAGCTCCCGCTTAAATTTAAACCGACATTGTGCAATTGGGTTTTAATAACAATTGTAAAAAAATGATTACTAAGGTTTTAAACTGTACAGTAAATTTATATTCCGTTTGAGTGTCACTCAGTTGATTTAATCTCGGTGACTTCTTCGCATATCTTTTTTTTTTCTTATAAAATATTTTCGATTTGTGACCACGAACGAAAAAGGCAAAACCAACGATGATCTGGCGAATAAGAGAAATCATTTTTGCGACTTTACATTACAAAGAGTTTCTTTTGACGTGCGTAAGCAAGTCTGAAAATGACCGGGTTCCTCAAAATATATAAAGATTGATCGAAATAAATAAAAGTTGAAATATAAATACAAGGCGTGCGACTTTTTTTCTTGCAGGAAAGAGGAAACGTTCGGTCCGCACACGCAGATAAATTTCTCAAAGCTCCCGGTTTTCTGCTTCTGAAGTTTCCTTTCTTTTACAAACGCGCACGTAAAGAACGAACGTAGGTGTCCACTGGCAGATTGGAAGATGGTATCGTGTGGTCGAGATCGGGCGAACCGAGTGCCTAAGCGGCGGTCCGTGTGACTTGTGATCGGATTGTGGTAGCGAGGCGCTCGTTATTTAAGATAAACTGACACGAGGTTATTGCAAAGCGTCCTAAATCCTCCATCGATTCAGATTGTCTCCCTAAATTCTGCAAGCGCAATTTCTTTCCCAATTGTGGTTACCAGTTATAAATTAATTTTATTACGGGCTTGGTTCTAATATAAAATTAGTTGGAGCAGTTGCTTGATTTATCGCTGCGATGCTGTTCATATATTAAATTGCATTTTTATCTACTTCAGAAATTGCTTTTAAACACGTGAGTATACACCTAGATAAGGTCGTATACATGTTCGTACATATACTGCTATTGACAGTCATTTCTGAAATCTTTTCTTTTTCTTTCTTGTTGTTTTTTTTTCGCATAAAATTCTCGTTAGTCTTATAATGTATGTATATCGATTTTTGAGATGCTCACGAGCTTGTCCACTCGTATGTCGAGACGTTTAGAGATTGCTTTTCAACAGGTAGACATGTTCGTAGATATCTACGTTGTCCTTCTATTGATAGCTAGTTAATCTGAAATCTTTTCTTCTTTTTTTGTTCTTGTCCTCTCAGACATGTCTACGAGTATGTCTACTCATATGTTTACAGAAAACTGTTTCTTGTTATAAACTACGACGTTCATTGTTTAGGTCAATTTGTTTGTTTCTGTTTTAATAATAGAAACGACTGCACTTCTGGAGCACGTCCTCTTTGGACGAGGCTACTACCAAAGTAAATTTACTCGTAAAGCTACCTCAGAAGTGCAAACGTAAAAGAATTTGTGCAACCCCGAAAGTTGTGTGCGCAAGTACTCTCGGAAATGCAAATATACATATTCTGCATTGCCGTCTCATACGTTATAGGTATACGTATAGGTAGACTTAAGATTAAAATATACGAAATTTTCTGTAGCTATTTTTTCTTAGGAGAAATGAGGGGGGTAATATAAAAGTAATCGGTCTACAAAATGCTTCTCTGAAGAACATGTTTATTTACAAATCTCTACGTGTTTTCAGGGTTTATGAAAGTCTGTCGTATAGTACATCGTTAAATAAATTTCTGCGTTGAGTAAATATCATCCCTTATGTAAGTGCTTATAAAAATATGTTTATTACTATGGCCAGAGAACATAAAAATGTTATAATCTATAAAAAAAAGGAAAAGAGCTCATCCTCTGTTAACATTTAAATTTCTCGGGTTCTTAGCTTCTCCTCTTCTGCTTGCGTTGTGTTAAATAATTCCTTTTAACATATTGCACGCCTGCATGTGCATTTTATAGTTTAGAAACGCTTACTGTCGACGGTAAATATTCATAAAATGTAAGCGTACCCATTCGATTCCCGTAAGTGGAAAGGTAATTCACAGTAAATATCTGGAAAGCGTGGCCTTCCACGTCGATATGGGGGCCAGTAAACACTTCTGGCGGAAACGATGATCGAAATTAAAGCCGGGCGACTAACAAAACAGGAAAAGTAGCAAAACAGAAATGAATTTCGCCGTTGTAAACTTGACAGGGTTTAATTCGAACGCGCACAAAAGGCGATTTCGAGTGGAAGTTACGGTTATAGGATTAGGCAGAATCCGCAACGAAATAAAAATAGCGTCGCACATAAATCTCTGCACGCTATATACGGTGATGCTCCGGTTAATTTGCTTGCGTAGACGTGATTTGCAGTTAAATCTTGAATCGAGTTAATTTTCTTTGTGCGTCCGTTTGCCTATGAAATATGAACCGGGGAATGTGTTGCGAACACGATCAACCTTGCTTTGTGTAGCTCAGTTAACCGTATCGTTTGTTGTAATAAATTAGATAATTAACCGTGTCATTTACACGCAGACAAATTTTCCTGGTTTTAGCTTTAGTAATAACATTAAAAATAAAAGAATACACGTTCACCAACTTACTTCTATGTACAAACCAACCTTCTAATAGAATTATTTAATTATTCCATAATTATGATGTAAATAGGAGACCACTATGTTGATTAATTAGTTCAGTTTAACTTATGAGCAGTAGTTATATCGTGTGTGTAAATGTACTGGATCGCAGTTGTTTTGCTTGTTCATTCGTTGTCGGAAAAGCGAAATTTAATAAGGACACTTAGACAGGGGCAATAAATGTGAGATGTATCCGATATTGCCGGTCGTTATAATCACGTCGAGGAGTAGTACAAATAAAAGCTCGCAAGCTGCGGCGAGTCTGAGGGAGTCATTAAACATGACTTATGGCAGCGCCCGTTGTTATCAACACTACGCCGACTGCACATTGCCACTGCACGCTCCTAACTCCTACATTTATCACTGTGAATATATCTTCTAGGACTGCTCCAGTTATGGCCATTAGAATAGCGCAATTAAATTCATGAAGCATCATGCTTCATGGTGAAGTTTTCGGAGAAGATCCCCGACGAACGACACTTGGTCTTTCATCTAAAATTTCAAGTGAACTTCTTGTCATTTGGTGGATGCGCCGGTCATTAACGACATTTTCAGTTGAAACTAAAAGTGTGTAAAATAACTGAGGTTGTTGTTGTTCGCCTTCTATTATTGACTTTAATCGCGTTTTACAAACTATTACCATACTCCAGTCGTTAATTAATACTGCTCTAAGACTCTGAGGTAGGTATGTATAGCTCAGAACGTAATGAAAAACTGACCTTCTACAAAGGAAATAAGAGCTAAGATTGGGAGATCGTAAACACTTAAAACCTGCACGAATATTGCGTAATATAAAAGCTACGTCATTTCTAAAAAGATACGATGAGCAACGAGGAGGAAACTCCAAAACCTTCTCATTTGAATTGGGTGTATCGTTTTACACTTGCAAGCTTCAACCAATGGAGGAAAGAGAGGCTGTAGTTCCCGATCAATTTTGCTTCTCGCACAAGCTTTCATAAATCGCGAAGGAGGACGAAACATGGGCAATGAAAGTAAATGTTAAATATTAAATATTAGCCCCCAACCCAACCCAGGAACCTTCCGGTAATATTCTACGTACATGCTGGTGATTTCGTGAACGGTGACTCCTGGATTAATCAGTATGGCCCTGACTATTTCGTCAATCGAACCGTGGGTGGTTGTGATCACCACGAATTACAGACTTGGGGTTTTCGGTAATTGTAAAGACCTTAAGGCAATCTTCTTTTCCAATCAAGAATCTTGTTTCAACTCCTTCAAAGACCTTCTAAGAGAAAAGGATGCATTTTGATAACCAAATCGACTCTCTAGGATTTTTAAGCACCGGGGATTCGGCATTACCTAGAAACTACATAATTCTCACCCTTCAATGGGTAAAAACAATTTTCGAGGAAACCCCAACAATATTACCATCTTTGGGGAACGTGCTGGGGCAGCTTTGGTGGGACATCTCATGCAAAGTCCTAAAGCAGCAGGTGATTAATATAAGTAGTTAAATGGGTTTATGAGTTTTATAAAACCCTTTCGATTTAGATTTGTTTCAGGGAGCAATATCCATAAATGGAAACAATATATGTCCTTGGTCCTATATTTCAAATCTAGCTAGAGTTGTACATCAAATGCCCCTCTTGGTAGGATGCACTGCATCAACTTCCCAGGCGCTGGTTAGATGTTTTGCAAAATTCGCCGGTTGCAATTTTAATGAGTTTGTTTGACTCTGAATCGGTTTGCGCCATCAATTTTAGAAAGTGGTCATTCTAATGCATGGTCTGGTAAACGACCAGGATACACACCGATCATAGAACCGAACCATGAGGGTGCGGTTATCACAAACTCCAATTATCAGATCTTTTTTTCTGGTAATTTCAATCGAGTTCCATGAATTATTGGATTCTATTCTGAGGAAGTTCTAGCAGTGTGAAATGGTAAAGATCTAAATATAGTTTGACCGACTTCCATTAAAAAAATACGTTGCGGCTACCATTCTAGCTCGGGCACTCCTCTTGCAAGTTATTGCTATACTTGGCTCTCAGGAAATCTGCAGGCGACTTGGATTATAACCATATACTCGATTATGAATAAAATTAATGAATAAATTAACTCCTACCTTTAGTTAGGACCAGCAGCAGAGGATCCCTGATGGACAGCTTTTTGTTCAAGGGCTACGAAAGTTGCCCCAGGATCAGCGGCAGAGGATCTTTGATGGACAGCTTTTTGTTCATGGGCTACGAAAGTTGCCCCAGGTCACTCGCCTCCCTTAGGGAATTTCACCAAAATAAAACTGGTTGCACACAAAATCTCACTGCAAGGTACCAGTATCCGAGAAGCATTCAAGACCATTTCAAGAGAATTTAAACATGAACGGTTTGGTGGAAATTCATTCATTTTGAATTTTCTGTCGCCGCGAAACCTCATTGTTTATAAATATTAAAAATTGCCTCCTCTTAGACAATTCTTTCCAAGAGGTGCTGTCCTCTAGTCAGGTGCCCTTGCGGTCCAATTCATTTAAGTTACTGGAATGACTTAAGTTGCCTACCACATAGGGCAGTAACCAGGTATTTTTTTCAGTCATCCAAAAAACGTACGTGGGTTATTTCTCACACGTCAAGAGTTCTTTATCGCGTGGATTGTTTACTCTACCGTATCTAACAAGGGAAGTATCCGAACCCGAAAATTCAAAAAAATGTGAAACTTTGTGGGTTAGTAGTTCACCCTAGGGTAAGCACGGAGCCATTTTTTTTATCGGCCCAAAATCGCTTTAAGTGGGGAAAAGCACCCTTCGAAATTTCTGCGATTTTCGGTTTTCTGCGAATAACTCGGTAACCAGCAGAGATAAAAATTAAAATTATATGGCAAAATATTTGTCTTTCAATGCTCTATCACATATGTAAAAATTGCCACCCCTTATAATTTGAAAATCAAAACTTACCCCCTACCACCCCAATATGAGAAGTCAAAAAAATAATTCATTGCTCTGGGTGAGTAGTCCAATTCGGGTGGAGTGCAGCTAAATTTTTCTAACACTCGCAAAAAATTTTTAGGGGTGAAAACACGTTTCATACGTTTTATGATTTTGAGTACTTGGCTAGCTTAATACTAGAGCGCTTAAATATTAATATTGCATTCAAAGTATTAATTTAGAAGTGATTTGTGAAAGTCATATTTAAATATTAACATCGATTACAGTTCAGAAATCTAGGCATATCTTTATCACATTACTATTCTAACGCACGTATAGGTACATTCAGAGTTAGTTTTATTAATATTAACCCCCCTTTATTATTTTAATTGTTAACCAATTCAAAAAATTTAAAAATTGCTCTTGTATGGATTTTTATGTAGATTTCACTTTTTCTGTCAGTTTTGCGGTAGCGTTTTATATACCGGCTGTTTCAAATTGAGTGTGCACTGAAGGGATCTTCTAAACCGTAAGAGATACAAATTTGGTTAAATGGAAGAAAAGTTGCACAAATCAATGCTTAATTCGTATTCATTCACATAATAATTTTTTTCTTATTTCTTCTTGAGATATTGATCAAAATGTAAAAATGTCGATTTTTTTTTCCCTCTGTATCTCTCGTATTATAAATAATTTTGAAATTCTGATTTAACTTTCTACAGGCACTTTCTTATTCTGCTTCGAATAGAGGTGGCAGAATTGAAGTCAAACGTTTCGCCTCTCCACGACCATCTTCAGTTTCGATTTTTTAAATACAACGTGCTGGTGCTCCATCATTTTGAAATTACAATTCCCTAATATGATTTAGAGGAATGTAATTTAAAATGTTTTCCAATGCTGTCCTTAAAAAATCGATGTAACGTTCAGCTGTTACATGATTTTCGTAAATGATCGGACCATTAATTCTATTATGCCAAATACCACACCAAACATTTAAGCTGAATTGTATCTGTGGTCACACTTGTTGAAATCTTTTTTGATTCTCCCTGGACCAATATCTATGTACATTTCTAATAAATATTCCCTTCTTTGTAAAATTAGCCTCGTCAACAATTATTCATTATAACAAATTCTTTTAACGGATACTACAAATGTGCACTATCGGTGTCCGTTAAAGAAATTTTATACAATAACTAAAGAGACAGATATTAAATAATTCATTGAAATTTACACCGTACCTAAGAAAATGAACTAAATATTTGAAATTATGTATTAAATAAAATTTTCATATAAAAATCTGTATTATTTAAGCTTCAAATTAATATCAACAATTAAGTGTGATATACCATTACAATCAGGAGAAAAAATGGCAACAAATACGATAATAAAAAGGTATATGTTATATTTAAAAAATGTAAACTGAGGATGGTCGCGGAGAGACGAAACGTGTGACCACAATTCTACTGCCCCTATTTGAAGCAGAATCCAAAAGTGCCTGTAGAAAGTTAAGACAGAATTTCTAAATTATTTTTAATAAGGGAGTTACAGAGGAAAAAAGAAAATCGAAATTTTTACATTTTCCCCAATACTTCAAGAACAATTAAGAGAAAATTGATTCTGTTAATGGATACGAATTAAGCAATGACTGGTGCAACTTTTCTTCCATTTAACCGAATCTGTAACTCTCATGGTTTAGGAGATCCCTTCAGTGCACACCCAATTTGAAACAGCCGGTATACCGGGTGGACAAAAGATTAATTTTTTTAAACGGAATACCGTGTATATTGTTACAAATTTTTAAGCTTTGAGTCATCCTGATAACAAACGTATATAAATATCGTGTAATTGATTTGCTAGTTTTTGTGTTATTCGTCAATTGATTGTCGTTTCTTAAATACTCCAGATTACCTAGAAGTATTATTTTAAGAGATAGAGAAAATCTTTAAATACAATAGTTGTGGGATTTTGTATGTAATATCTTTTAGAGGTCTCACAAAAAAACAAAAGCGCATCGCAAAGTGCAGAAAAAATTATAAATTTTGTTTTTTTAAATACCCTATACATTGGTCAATACAATGAAATATCATTGTTTGCTAATTTCAAAAATATATAATATTTTAATAATAACAATAAACTTTATTCTCGTATTTAAAGACACAAAAACAAGAAAAAAACAATACATAATTTTGATTTAGCAAAACAATAATTTAAATCGAGAATCATAAGATTGATAGTTGGATGAGCGGTTTGTGAGATATTTGATTTTAAAATATCAATAAATTAATATTTAAAAAATCAGGGCTTGGAAAAATGTTTTTATTGTTAATTTATATCGTTCCAAATATTCAAATTTACGTTGTCATTTGCTAACTAAATTAGCGATTTAGAAGTTTTTAAACATTTTTCCCTAAATGTTTATATGTATTTTTTAAAATCAAATGTATCACAAACAGTTGATCCAAATATCAACATATTATATGTTTTTCAAATCAGCAAACAATGATATTTCATTATATCGAACAATATATAGGTGTTCCATTTAAAAAAACAAAAATTTAATTTTTTCTCCACTTTCGGATGCGCTTTTGTTTTTTGTGAGAGCTCTAAAAAATATTAGATACAAAATCCTACAACTATTGTATTTAAAGGTTTTCTCTATCTCTTAAAATAATACTTCTAGGTAAGCTGAAAAGTATTTAAAAAATCACAATCAGGTTTTCAATAAATTGATGAATAACACAAAAATTAGTAACCCAATTACACGATGTTTACATATGTTTGTTATCAGGGTGACTCAAGGATTCAAAATTTGTAAAAATATACAGGGTGTACCGTTTAAAAAAAATATTTTTTTGTCCACCCGGTATATACAAAACGCTACCGCAAAAGTGATAGAAAAAGTGAAATCTACATAAAAAATCATATAAGAGCAATTTTTAAATTTTTTGAATCGGTTAACAATTAAAATAAAAAAGGGGGGATTAACATTAATAAAACTAACCCTGTATGTACATACCTATACGTGCATTAGAATAATAATGTGATAAAGATATACCTAGATTTCTGAACAGTAATCGATGTTAATATTTAAATATGACTTCCACAAATCACTTCTAAATTAATACTTTGACATGCAATATTAATATTTAAGCGCTCCAGTAATAAGATCACCAAGTACTCAAAACCATAGAACATATGAGACGTATTTTCACCCCCTAAAAATTTTTTCTGAGTGTTAAAAAAATTTAGCTGCACTCCACCCGAAGTGGACTACTCACCCAGAGCAATGAATTATTTTTTTGACTTCTCATATTGGGGTGGTAGGGGGTAAGTTTTGATTTTCAAATTATAAGGGGTGGCAATTTTTACATATGTGATAGAGCATTGAAAGACAAATATTTTGCCATATAATTTTAATTTTTATCTCTGCTGGTTACCGAGTTATTCGCAGAAAACCGAAAATCGCAGAAATTTCGAAGGGTGCTTTTCCCCACTTAAAGCGATTTTGGGCCGATAAAAAAAATGGCTCCGTGCTTACCCTAGGGTGAACTACTAACCCACAAAGTTTCAAATTTTTTTGAATTTTCGGGTTCGGATACTTCCCTTGTAAATGACGCTTTATCTCAAGGGATGGACGTTTAGTCTGTATAACTTTCTCCAGACCCGTTATCATATGAGAATGTTTACGTTACAATCAAAGTTTCGAATTCTTTTGTGGAAACTATTATTGCATACACTAAAAAAAATTGAAAATTATGTGAAGTTTCATTATTGGACAGTAACTTTCGTTTATGTATATTTCGGTTCTCCTGACATTGAAAAAGAATTTGAGAGAGTAGAGTTTACAATGCGAAGCGTATAACTTTAATAAGAAACTGAAATGTCTTTATGTAGATTCGATTATCAGCATTGTAAATAATGTGTTCATCCCTTAAACCCAAATGCTCCAGATTATTATGAAAAGTTAGGTACCATTTAAACGGGGAATACGTACAACTTTTCCACCTATTGCGGAAAAGAAGTGGTTTTGGTTTCCAAGGTCACTCCGATGATATTCTGCAAAAGTAGATAATCTCTGTTATGCATGCTGATTGCATATCTGTCGAAAACATGAATATGCGAATGTGAATGTAATAATTGTATTATACCAGTATTGATTAAATAAATTAAAGAAAAAATAAAATATCATGGAATTGTGTTAATAAACGCGCGGATTTTGTTCACACGAAGGCGGAACCTAGAGGGTTTAGGCCAGCGGTGGGCAACCTGCGGCCCGCGGGCCAACTACGGACAACGAAACAATTTTTATTCGGCCCGTAAGACCTAAATCTAATTTTTTTTAAAATAAAATAGCTGACAAATATTAGTAAAATAAAAATATGAAACAATAAAAAAGTATACGTGCACCTACTAGTGGCTATTAACCACCACCGTAAATTTTATTTATAAAAAGGTTGCCGACGGCTGGTTTAAGCCCTTTGCTTCTTCGTGCAAATGAGATAGTCTTGTCGGGAGAAGTAAAGTACCTTCGAGTAACCAACACTTGGACAAAATAGTCAGACGATCGGTGATCACTCTTGCGGAGACCAGACGAGCCTACGACAGAACTTGGTTGCACACCGAAATGGTCAAACCCACGATGACTTAAGCGGCTTCGATTTGGTGACTCAAGGTCAAGCAGGAAACCATCAAATTTAGGCTGAGCAAGTCTAGGCATAACGGAGGCCATGTGGACAACGCTTACCGCTGCAATGGAGACCCTTCCAGATCTCCCTCACATCGTTTATTGTTAGAAGCAAGACTAGGACTTCACAGACTACAGAATTTGCGACACCCATTTAACTTGGGTACGGGTCACACAGTATCGTTGGCACCATAAGGGATCCTTTATTCGATATGAGCACGGACTATATGGCTTCCAAAGGCAAAAGGTAAAAATTAATGAACCTAGTGAACAGCGTGAACCTGAACAGGACATTCCTCCTGGCATTTAACTTGAAGGCTTCCGCGGCCGTCGTCCATGTTTGAATTGGCTTCCGGTTGGAACCGCGTCACGTTGACTTCTTCTACTGCCGACGTTTCGTTCTCCATTGCAGAAGAACTTCCTCAGGGCTGCTGCTGCTGGTGGTGTTGCTGCTGCTTCTCGTGGGTCGTTTGATCTGGTAGACTGACGGCTCTAGAACCAAGACTGGTACCGGGTCTGGAATATACGGGCATAGACCAAAGGAGAAGTTATGTTTCCCGTTGGGCCAACTTGGTTTTCAAACAGAAGTATACGCCATTTACAATGTGCTCGGGAAAACATTAGGAGGGCTTACTCCAATAAGCGAATCTTCATTTTACCTGACAGCCAGGCGCTATGAAGCTCAAAAATGGTGGGTTCCAGGCCAATCGGGGGATTATCGGCAATGAATGGGTCGATGAACTAGCCAAACAGGGTGCGGGTATGGCGTACCTTGTCCCTGAACCTGCCCTAAGTGTAACTGTGAGCGCTAGTCAGGTCTTTTTAAGTGAGTGGATAAGCGAGGAATACAATAGGCATTTGTCTTCTTCTTTCTCTCTACATCTGCATTTTCATCTTCATCTTTCGTCCTCTTTTTCATTTAACACCGTCTTCATTTTGTTTAAGTTTATCTTCAGTTTTCACCATCATCGTCATTTTCTTTAAAAATTGGTTTTTTCCAAACTTATTAAAGGTTAGCTTTCTTGTACTCCTTCAAAACTAATTTGCGAAAAGATAAAGTAGCGAGCAGTCTCCGTCTTTGAGTTGGTAATGGAACGTGCGAGCCACAGTCTCACAAGGTCTTTGGATCCCGATCAGTTTTGTTTTTTTTGCACGCACTCTCGTAAGAGAACAAGGAGGAGGAATTGTAGGCAAATTAGGTTGTCTTGCAACAGTCACCCTTGATGTCGCTGACAACGAGATCTTCGATATTGCTTTTGGTCTTCTCGCTTGCATCTTTGTGCTTCGACCTTCTTTTCATTTTCGTCTTCAACTCTGTTTTTTTTTTTTTTTTTTAATTTTGACTTCATCTTCGTCTTCACTATTGATACGAAATCTTCCTTTAGACTTTGCCTCTACTTTCTAACAGGATTGGGTTCTTCTAGCCTGAAAATAAGTTCTATTTTTCTTCTTGTAGGGTACAACCCCGCATTCTCTTAGCTTGATGGTAAAACTGACTGTGTCCGCGTGATAACTTTTAGTGCGTAAGTGACTATGATTTTGCAGTTTGCTCTATGGTCTTCATACGCCTTTTCAGGTTTCAGTTAATCGGAGGAAAAAAAAACAGTTTCCTGCAATAAAAAACTCAGTATTTCAAATGTCGCTACAAATGTCATCAAAAGCCTGATCTGGCCCTTCGCAAAATATTCGTAATCAAACTTGTTATTAAATAAGCCTTTTTCTGAATCTGTATCCAAATCCTTGCACTTCAACCGCATTATTTTCAGGTTTATCTTTTTGGCAACGAGGTAGTTTTGACTGCAGCACAGTTAGGTCCAAAGATGGTTTGTTTAGTTTCTTGCGATCCACTTTACAAGGGCACAATAACCATGGCCAGCTACATTAACATTTCCTGACGTGTATGTATGGCCGTTTCAATTCGACTTTTGAAAATTTTGACGGGTACTCCCCTCAGCGCCTCTTGTGAGTTTTTAAGTAATTGCAGTTGTCATTACGTTACTAATATCCATTCACTCTTTATCCTCGTCTCAGTAGGCCGTGTTCTCGTCTCGTTAAGTTGCTGCCCTGAAGTTTGATAGATGCCAGAATCTGACATGAAAAATATTAATGACAATTCCACACCACTAATCTGACTATGCTGCTAAATATTATACGAAGGAGCACCGATTATGGCACCGTGAAATATGCACTACAGTCGAGCTGGCAACAACGTCTCCGTCAGTGAATTCAAATTATAACCATGAAATTAAAAATAAACATAACCGTCTCATCTGACGTCTATGTTTCATTGTGATATCAATAAAAATGTCACCCTAACTCGCCTACTGGGACGAGGAAAAAGAGTGAATAGATTATATGAGTAGTTCTGTAGTATCTTTAATAGGGAGCGCTGAGGGGAGTACTCCATGGCATGCTTTCTCGGAACTGAATTTTAAGCGAATTGAAACGGCCATACATACACGTCAGTGAATGTTAATGGAGCTGCTGGCCATGCAATAACGGGTGCAAAAGTTGGTAAGTACAAAAGATGGCGACACCAATAAAAGTTGATACCTCTCCGTCCCTAAAAAAGTTCACACATTCGACTCTTTAACAAGAGACACACACACTGATTTGAAAATTCCTGCTACTCAGCTACTACCTAGCAGAATTCCAGCATCTCTCAGCATCAAGTTTGTGGTAAACGTCCAGTGATAATGACGTATGTATTTTAGAATCTGTGAATGAATAAGCCGGAAGCAAGCTATAAGAATATGTGTTGCCAAAATGAATTGCAGAAATCGCTTCAATCTAAGCTGCGTTGTGTATACCGTCAATTGCCGCTATTCCAAATTCAGTCGAACGGGCGAGTTAGCAGCACTGTTTGCGGCCAATGATGGAGTTAGGTAATCAAAACGTGTCTTTATCTTACTTAATATAAATCAACATAACTGGAAGGCAAGGATTTTTTTGACCAAATACACGTTGCTTAACGCAGAATTAATTGAAGATAGTAGTTTCCAGTTCAGTTCTAAATTTCCTCCTCTGTATATCCATATTTTTATTTATTGTCGTTCTTCTTGCATCTTTTCTTTCACAACAGTGTAACGACCAATTTGCTGTCCAATAAGCCATCCTACACAAAGCGGCCAAATAATGGTATTTCAGCGAAATTTGATGTCGAGCGTCAACTTGTTTACGATAGTTGTTCCTTCAACTTCTTTTTTAATTAGTCGTTCTTCTTTCATTTTCTCTATTGATAGTGGATTTTCTTCTTCCACTTTCTCTATTGTGGTTATTCTTTTTCCACTTTCTCTTTTGCTTATGGTTGTTTTAGAGCAGCATTTTTTCTTCATTTATTTTTTCTGTTCCCAAATCTTCTTCCAACTTATCTTTAGTTTATGGCCATTATTTTTTCATCTTCTCTCTTGTTTATGGTTGTCTTAGAGTAGCACCTCAGGACCTTAGATTAGCAGTAGTAGACCTTAGAGTAGCACCTTTTCTTCTTCTTTCTTATGGTTGTTCTTCTTTCAACTTATCTTTAGTTTATGGCCGTTCTTTTTCCATCTTCTCTCTTGCTGATGGTTATCCTAGAGTAGAGCTTCTTCTACTTTCTTTTTTTCTGTTCCCAAATATCCAGAAGTTGTTCTGTACATGTACATCTTGAGTTGTGATTGTGATTTCAATAAATGACTCAAGATTTTCCCTCGGAAAATTAATTGACAGAAAAGTTGTACCCCCTCCCCCCAAGAGGAGGGAAATTTAACATTTTTTACAGCTAGAGTTTTTGCACCTTTTATTATGATAGCATTCATACATTAACTTTTACAATACAGTTTGAATTTTTTTTTTGCTGTGCCCAAACAGGATTAAATTATTTTGTCAGTGTTGACCTCGATCGTAAACTTTGAGTTTGTAATAGACTGTACGCACAAGAAAATAGGAGTGAACTTGTCGTGTATGGATCCTTAATATTCATACATATCTACAATGCAATGCATCATGTGTTATCAAAGACATTGTGATATATAGGACTTAGCTGTTGCAAGATAGTGTGAATTTAATGCTCCTATCATTGTTGCATACGTGAAACTGTCAGTTCGCAAATGGCCCAACAAAACAATGAGTATTCATGAGAAGATTTGTCAATGTGCAATTTTAGGAGGTACACTTTGAAAAAATTATAAAATTATGTTGTGCAGTAAGACGTTCTCTTTTTCTCGTCCTTTTTTTTCCCCGCCGCCGTTACAAACCGTGGAAAGTTGATTTACTTTACTGGATACAGTTTTTCGAATATCATTGTAAACAAACAAGTCATCAATCACGTACGCCTGCAACAAATTTTACTGTGCCGATTTCTTTGGTATATTTACGAGCTCGGTATCGCGAGCACTCGTTGAATTATTGGACGGAATTATTGCCCGTACATTTGATGTGAGAACCCCTGTTTTATTAAAGTAAATGCGCCCCGTTGTTGTCACTTAGGATTAATGAAAAATTTGTTTCATTTTTATGGAGAGCGCAACGTTTTCGATTTGCTTCAGGTAATCTTTTGCATCATTTTAGATTTTTCCGATTATTATAGAATTATTTTCGAATCGTTTCTAGGTGAAACAAAATCCTTTCTGGGTGTAAACAAGTACGCTTTTGTCGGCTTTTCGTGCAATGTTTCCGCACACAATACGTAGCTGTTGCAAGTAAAGCCCGAGTAAAGCATTTTTCCGAGACAACGGCGCGGCTTTTTAATTTAATTTAGAAGAATAAAGAGCTTTTGTGACTCGGAGTTTATCATTTCGTTGGGAACTTTTATTTGGGACGCCGCATAATAAAACCGAGCCGGTTCATTTGTAAAACAAATTCCTGTTTTGTTTAATTTATTGACGATTAATTGCGACGCGAAAAAGTCGTTTCCTCTCCGCTGCGGGCTTTAATCAGGACCGTTTATTTAATCAGGAGCTTTTTTATTGCCCAGCCAAAAACGAAACGTAGTTGTTGTATCTAGATCTAAAAAGGAAAAACTTTGAATTTTTCTTAATATAAATTATAAGCGACTAATTACCTCGAAATGTTCTCGTTTCATTGAGTTAAAGTATTCTAACTTGGAAACTTACAACACCCGACGATGATTACAAAAGTAACTGTTGGAAATGAGCCGCCTTTGTTTTAATTTTTAAAAGCTTCAGAATCGCCTCCGAGTATTATCTTTATCTCGCTCTTACTAGAAGACCTGAAATGTAGTTCAAATTAAATGAGCTCGAAACTTTTTCAATTTTCTAGTTTGTTTATATAACGTAATAAGGTTTTGCTTATAAAGCACAATGTATTACGGTAAATAAGGCGAGAAGAGGAGGCAAGGTTTTCGATGTTTAGGCTCGCTAATTGGATGGATGTCTCCCAATTGTTTCAGCTCAGGAGCTTCAAGTAAAATTTTGGAAAGAAATTAGCCAGACTTCATCAACAATTTATTTAGCCAATCTATAACTATTAATAATAATAATAATCAAAATTGTATTTGAATTTGTTTTTTTTTTTTTCCTAATTAAAAATGAATGCCATTTGATTGTTGAAGTTTACTGGTATGCAAGAAAAGCGGAAATTATTTCAGCTATGTGCCATGAGTTACTACATATTCCCAAAATATTTAAACTGTTTTAAACAAAGTTTGCAACTGCGGTCCAAAATAAGCCACACAAACGCCATTAAAACTTTGTTCGAATTAGCACAAAGGCCTCGCTCTTCAATACTCCAGTGAATCATAAATATTGTCTCAGCTTCCATGCCGCTGTCTGCTACATTAATTGTGCTATTTGCATGTTGCGCAGACGTTTGCCAAATTGCCATCACGTTCTAAGTAACTTCGCCCCGTAAGAGAGCTTTTGCCCGCGGCGGAGGGGTGCGCCTCCCACCCGCCTTTGTTTTACTAAGATTAAATTCCAGGTTTCTGTTTACCCTTACATATTTATCTAACTTAAAGTGTTAAGAGCCACCGAAAATACTGCTTAATTTATATAACTTTATAGGTCTGTCTGGCGTAAAACTCAATCAGTTCGAGCCATGTAATTAAAATTAAAAAGTGAACCTGAAACTGTAAACGTCCATCAATTCAAAAATCTATTAGTAAAAACGACAGACTCTTTTATAAATTACAAAAATGAAAAATGGATAAATAAAGAGCGTTTAGCGCGGGGCGTCGCGTTATTTGCGGCACTTGTTAGATTTTACAGTGTCACGTGCAGATAATTTAGTGTTTTTTTATCGGACGCAAATGATTTCGGCAATTTGCTTTTGCACTAAATAAAATTTATTTATTGCGAGTATGTAGCCGGCGCGGCATTTAAAATGCGCTTTTATTATCGGGGGCGGTGAATAGTCTAGTTAGCCTAATGGCGCTCCGCATTGTGCCAGTAGTTTCGATCGAGAAATAACCACCCGAAGAAGCCAGAAAATTAGGTCGAAATATAACATTTCACCTTGAAATTAGCCTAAGCAATGCAATGATGTAAAAAATTATTCATCTTTCTCTCCTTTCCAACGGCTTTCTCTTTTAGATTACTGCAGGAAATTGATTCACGTCTCTCAGTGGCTCTCCTTAATATGACACGCTTCAAAATAGATGCGTTTCCACGTCACGAGAATAAATAAATACAGCATAGCGTGTCGTCATTCATATTGCGTGACCATGCTGAATAATTTGGCCAGATTTTGTGCGACGCTCCAGTGGCGTATCCGCAGACTTTTATGCGAAAAACAGCAGCAAGTAACGCATCTTCTTATTTCAGGGTTACGTCCTAATTAGTCATAAATTTTAGAAAAGGAAACCTTCAACAATTAGTCTTCGTCTTTAAACAAGAATATAAAATAAAAATAAGGCAGCATTTAGAGGTTAAAGTAATTAATTTTTTCCCCATACAAAAGGTTATCGTGCTAGGAACTGCAAAGGAACTCTTCTCACAAGTGGTTCACCTCAATATTATTTGAATTGGGGAAGCAACTGATGTGAAATAGAATATAAAGACTTATTTAGAATTATATTAGCCGAAATTCTACCGAAACAGGTAAATTAATGGAAAATTTGTTTCAGTTTTTTAACACGATAGGTTCATAGATAATTCCTGAAATGAAAATTGTTCCTGAAGGCATATAAATTGAATAGTTTTTGAACCAGGAATAGGTTTACGTTTGCCTCGATTAATTTGGAAAGAAATTACAATGAATATTGACTTCGTCTTTTAACGCGACAAGTTCATACATATATGGTTCCTAGAATGAAAATAGTTGACAATGTTTCCTGAATGGGAATAGTTTTGTGTCAAAAATAGATATGGCTGTGCCATTGTGCCGTAATCAATTTCGATATGAATTGCGTTGTGTTGTCTTTGTTTTGAACGCGACAGGTTCAAAGATGGTTTCTTGAATGAAAATGGTTCCCGAATTAAAATAGTTGAAGAAGATTCCTGAATGAAAATAGTACATATATCTGTGTTGTAATTGTTTTCGAAAGGAATTATAGTGAGTGCTGTCTTTGTCTTTAAGGCGACAGGCTCATAGATTGTTCCTGGAATGAAAATGGTTCTCAAGTGAAAATAGATGAAGAAGGTTCCTGAATGAAAATAGTGTCTGGTGTCAAAAGCAGATATACACTGTGGAACAAAAGTATGGAAACCTCTAAATATCTCAATAACGGCTAAGGCTATCGAAGCGAAATTTGGAACAGTTAATTTAGTTGAAAGCACGGATGTCAAGATGATTAAGATGATGTCGGCGGTGTTGTTGCCAGTGCTGCCAACTTTATAATTGTAAATGAGACACCCAGTATTTTTTTATTTGTTTAAGTTGCTTAAATAATTATTAACATAAAATGTGTAACATGTCCTATACCTAATGTTCACTGATTTCAAAATATTTCAACATTTGTAAGTTCGTAACATTAAAACGCTCACGTTTTTTTTAAAAAGCAAAGTTGGCGTTTGTTAAGACTTATGTAAACGTCAATTTTGAGTTAGTCTGAAAGTTCTAACTTTTCAATTTTGTTGAGATATTAAGGGCCAGTTGCTCGAAAATTTGAAGCATGGTTCAACTCTGAACTTGGTTCTATTACCATGGCAACATTTATAAAGGCATATGTTGGCCGTAATCATAGAACCAAGTTCAAAGTTGAACGATGTTTGAGCAACTGGCTCTTAGATACTTTTGTTCCGCAGTGTATATGTGTCATAATCGATTTCTAAAGGAATTACAGTCTTTGTCTTTAACGCGACAGATTCATAGATTGTTCCTGGAATGAAAATGATTCCTGAAGGCATATAATTGAATGAAAATGGTTTTTGAACCAGAAGTAGGTATACGTTTACCTTAATTAATTTGAAAAGGAGTTTACAATGAATATTGACTTTGTCTTTTAACGCGACAGGTTCATATATGGTTTCTAAAATGAAAATAGTTGAAGATGGTTCCTGAATGAAAATGGTTTTGGTGTAAAAATAGATATGTCTGTTTTTGTTTTGAGCGCGACAGGTTCACAGATGGTTTCTGGAACGAAAATGGTTCCCGAATGAAAATAGTTGAAGAAGGTACTTGAATGAAATTAGTTTTTGGTGACAAAAGTAGATATGTCTGTGTCATAATCGATTTCGAGAGGAATTACAGTGGGTGTTGTCTTTGTCTTTAACGCGACAGTTGGTTCCTGGAATGAAAATGGTTCTCGAATGAAAATAGTTGAAGGTAATTAATGGAAAACTCCATGCTTTTTGTAGGTATCAGAGATTGAAGACAAAGGACGAATGAATTTTCGTTCGTGATAGGATTTGTCCCTATAAATGGCGTCCTGTTGTCCTTTTCAAGAACCTTTAGGTTGATAATGTCGCTCTGACGAAACCGCGGTCGCTCCAATTAAAAGTATTTATAGTGAGACTTGATCTTTTCTTCAATAGTTGAAGATGGTTCCTAAATGAAAATAGTTTTTGTGTCAAGTAGAAATCTCCTTGCCTCAATCAATTTTGAGAGGAATTACAGTGAGTGTTGTCTTTGTCTTTCAACGCCACAGTTCCTAGACGATTCCTGGATGAAAATACTCCAAAACGGTCCAGGATGTAAATAGTACTTGTGGGAAGTGTAGATATGTCTTGGCCTCAATCAGTTTTGAAAGGAATTACAATGTGTATTGTCTTTGTCTTTTAACGTGACATTTCTTAGATGGTTTCTGGAATGAAAATGGTTCCCTGTTGAAAACAATTGAAGACGGTTCTTAAATAATTGTGAGGGACGGGTGGTTAAAAAAAATGATAACAGAAAGGAGATGAATTATCCTTTACTTTCAACTTCAATTTTTTACAAGGTCTCGTCTAAACACTATGTCCTTCTAGATGTCTCGACGAGAGTAAGAGTGAAGTTCTATTTTTATGCCCAAAGTATGTCTTCATTTCCGTAATTAATTACACCACAATAATCAACAATTTCCACTTCTTCCCACTCTTTTACTGAAATTTTAATCAGACCATAAAGGACCCAAGTAGTAAATCTTTGTTTGTAGGTATCTGGTTTGAGTTTTTTAGCCAGATATTGCCATTACGCCCTCTTTATACGGAATGAGACTTCAGCCCTTGCCCGTTACTACTATAATTTTCGGGATTGACGAAATTACGTTCTTTCTTTTAAAATGACATTACTTGAAAATAAAGAAAAAATTTATATAGATAAATATATTCAAAATAAGTAAAATAATTAAAACTGATTACATACATACAACACTTCAGTCAAATTACTAGAGATCACAAACTTAGATAATATAAAACAAATTAAAAATAATTAAATTAGCAGATGTTAGTTTCTAAAAACATAGCCCAAATGGTAAAATCAATTAATAAATTCTCATCCTAAACCATCGTACCAGATACAGAGAGACGGACGGATTTTTGGAGATCAACCACACACTATGATATTCTGTAAATGTCGATCATGCCCTCGGACTTGAGGAGTTACACTCGACAAGAGGGGCACTAACTGTCTGAACTGTCGTATCATATGTCGTGCTTTTTATATGGTTTTTACAAAGGTCATTTCGACCACGTAACACTCCGGATGTGTGCCAGTTTTTCTATGATTCATAAGCTCGGCTATTTCAATGCCACTGTAATTTTTCGAATTTGCAAAGGTCAATCATGACTCTCCTCGGCCAACGCTTTTGATAAAGCGAGCCGCTGTTATGTTTGCTTACACAATCCTACATAATTTTTGGGCGCGCTCGCATTGTATCGAGTTTAACTTATGTAATGAGCTTAATCATTATGAAATGCTCGATTTCTTACATTATAATTGTTTTTGTAGCTAGAGTAGATATACCTTTGCCTCAATCCCCTTAGAAATTGAGACAGTGAGTTTTGTTTTAAGTCTTTAACGAGACAAATTCATAGAAGGTTTCTAGAATGAAAATTGTTCGTGAATTAAAATAGTTTTTGTGCCAGGAGTAGATATATCTTATCTCAGTCAATTTCTGAAGAAATTACACTGATTATTGTCTTTAACTTTTAACGCCACAAGTTCATAGGTGGTTTCTGGAATGAAAATGGTTCCTGAATGAAAACAGTTGGAGGTGGTTCCTGTATGAAAATAGTTTTGTGCCAAGAGTAGACGTACCTTCGTCTCAATCGATTTCGACACGAATTATAATGAGTGTTGACTTCCTTTTTTAACGCGATAGGTTTACAGATGGCTCCTGGAGTGAAAATAGTTTTGGGTTCGAGGTTTTTGTGACAAGAGTATCTTTGCCTCAATTAATTTCTGAAGGAGTTACAGAGTTTTGCCAGTTCACTTGATTTAACTTTATTAAAGAAAAAAGGTCTTTTTGTTTAATTTGCTTTTAGAGTGATTGTAAGAAGAAACGGAAACGGATCCAGTTTTGACCATTGCAGAGGTTATGATCTTAATATCAAGGTCAAGAGGATCATTGGCGAAGATACCTTATGGAAATTTATGCGCATATTTGGACGCACTTCTCTCACTGCCTGCAGCCTTATATCCAGAATGGGTATTGAAGTAGGCGAGACTTGGCGAACAAACGAACACTTAAATTTATTTTATAATTTGGAATTGCTTTCCGCCTCTGGCTTTTTTCAAGTTTCAATGACACAATCGGTATATAAGACATCTGTACGTAAACTGTAGAAGGAGCAAGAAAAGAAAGTGGAATAGTGAGAGATAAGCTTGGAAATGTGACGGATAAATATTGATAAGGAGGATAAATAAAGACCGGACTGAGGCATATACAGAAGACGCCAAACACGAATAATAAAAATCATAAAAGATGAGCAAGGCACAGAAAAGGTGATATGAAGAACTACTAAAAAATTTGAATGAAAAGTGAAAGAGAAACCAGAAGAACGCAAGAAATCAAAAAAAAAGTTGGCAGGAAATAGTTAAGAGTTTGAATGATGTACAGTTTTTTGTGAATAACTTGGGGGCAATTCTCAAAATATACTGAAATGAAAAGGCATAGGGCCTCTTGGCACTACAGTAAGACGAGTTCACAATGACAGCAAAGAAGTCTCTTCTAGAAGTGGTTGATAAGCATGGAAGCAAAGTTTTTTTTTGGATTTGGTTTAGATTTTCAAAGCAAAACCAATTTAATACTGGTGCTGAGATAATGAATGACCTTTGACCATATGCAAAATAAAAGTGGTAGAGAGCGGCCGCGGCCCCTAGAAATACAAGGCGTTCAGCTTAATACTCTGTAACTGAACTTACCATTGTCTTCGACGATATTTTGGTATTATTCGGAAATCGAATCAATGGTAAAGTCCGCCATTTAGAAGTGGTAGAGAGTGGTTCCCGAAATATCCAGAAATACGTGTAATGCCCTTATGTCTTGCAACTTAACACATTATACTGGAACATACCAGTATTTCGATGATACCTATGTATTTGTAAGAAGTCGAATGAGAGGTAAAAATCCATTGCTTGCTAATTTTTTTGACCTTCAGCATTTCTGCGCTTACAAAGTGTTTTGCACGATTATCCGAACTTGTTTTTCAGTTTTTCTTTTAGACTTCTTCAATCCGTTGGGCTTTTTATGTCGTTTTTTAATCATTGTTTGTTTTTAATCATTTCTTGTTTGGGGGAAGAATTTGTTGCTTTCATTATGTTTGTTTCAATATTCCCTTTTGTATTGATTACTCCTCACATTTAGTTCTTGCAGAGCCCCCTTGGGAAGGCATGCCTTTCCGAAAAAGAATCCCAATAAAATCCTAAGCTTTCGTTGATGATAAAGGAATGAAATGGCATGTATGTACTGTGTATGTACATTCTCTTTACAAGAACTTTCGTCCTAGTAAAATTTAGTTAAATTCATCTGAAATTTTTTCAGATTTTTTAAAAGAACCCTCTTGGTTATATCTAAAGAAAGCGTTGATACTTGAGGGAGAACCGGAGCTTTTAGGCGAACACCGTTCAGATTCGCTGAAAAAACAAGGCATTTTCACGAGCACATTGTATATTACGATTATGACATTTTGCACGCTCGTTTAGAAAATGAAAACGCCGCCGGCAAAAATACAGCGGTGCTAATCCCTCGCTGAAAATATACATAAAACGAAAGCGGTGTCGGTGGCTGCTGGAGATGACGACGTAGAGCGCGCACACACACAAAGGTGAATCGACCGACACGACACTACTGCCTCGAACGATAAGGACGAGAGGATGAATACTAAATAGAACCACTGAGAGCTGAATGATTAATATGGATGCCTCATGCGATGTTTGCGAGCTACATCATCTAAAGTATTCGCGGCTTCGCATCTAGACGGTACGTTGTTTATCTTTGCTCGGATCTTGCCTGTGTATTATTATCGCAACCGTTAATTAAGATGAATAAAAGAAATCCACCGTCTCAAGGTTGCAATAATTCAGAGAGATTCCGAGAGCGCGGAGCTTCGTCCGCAAACGGGAAAAGTAATAAGCTTCAAGGGGAAAATGCATTCGCAAAGATACCTTCTTTAAAATATTTCTAATGACTGTCATCTTTAAAAGAAAAATTGTATTTTTTTCTCCGTTTAGATTGTTTGGCGGTTTCCCTCAAAAAACTTGCAAGAATGCTGTCTTTCGATGTTCTCGAAATATTTGTGTTTTTGGTTGCGGGTATATTCATCAAATTGTCCCTTTTAGAATGTGTTCGTTTTGTTTGCGATGATACTGATTTTGATGGTGTTCCACAAGGGTATACTTTAGGTCCGACATTGTTTATTACAGTTAAACTGTATTTTCGTTTGCTTTTCAGAAGACAATTGCATCTTCAAAATATTGTCATTACCTGGCACTCCCATCATTCTATTGTATGCGGCTGATAAGTAACTAGTCAAAATTATTCCTTATGCTGGTGTCACCGGCATCCAAATTGAAGTCGACGTTTAAGTACAGTGTCTCACATTTTCACCTCTTCATTTTGCTTCCATTTTTCCGATTTATTGTTATAACTTCTTCATATCTACGCATACTTATGATATTTATAGTTAATTAATTTCGTCATATCATCAAGTGTGGTCTTCTGCTTCCTGCAGGAAGCCTGCATATTTTTTTCATACGTTGGAGATGTCGTTACTTACAATGATGGCTTTTATCGGTTCATCGATCTATCTTTCTAATTCTATTTAGTTCTCAAATGTAGGTAAGCTTTGATGATTTTGAGGGAATCCTCTTCAAACCTCCAGTTCCTTCTTTGGTTCCTACATTATACATCTGAATCCTTTCATTCTGCCTGTTTTGCTGAGTGCTGTGGTGTTATCCTTTTGCAGGAATTCAGTTACGTTCTTTTTCACATTCACATTTCACATTCGCCTGCTAATATTCGCTTAAGTCGCCTTTACTGTTCATATTTTTTGTATTCGCCCGTGAACTTTTTTATTTGTAGAGAGAAAGACTTGCATCTCTTTTTACATACCCCACTTGCCGTCATTCATAACCATGACGCAACGTTATGACGTTCATTGATCCATATTTCTGGATTTCTGGATTTCGTTTTCTGGCTTCTCACGTTTTTGGATAGGTGATGATTGTAGGAAACTCAAAGCCTGCTTCCTCTTCTTAATTTATAATAAGTTTGTAGAGTGTTCAGGTCTTATTGCCTTAATGTAGTTAAAACCCCTTGCCTATGTTCTTTATCATTTCGTCAACTCTATTATTATGAGAAGGAAGAAGACTCTTGCCTACATTCTTTATCAACTCATGAGGAGGAAGAACCTTGCCTACGTCCTTTATCATTTCTTGTGCTTGTAAGGAGTAAATCCTGCATGTCCTCTTGTATACTCGACTGGATTCTTCTTCTGGCTTCTCACATGAAGCGACCGGTTTTTCTTCTTCTTCCGCTTCTTAGTTTTTATCTAATATTTATGTACTTCCAGTTTGTAAGATATTCCGGTCTAATTTTTTTTTAAATATCGTTAAAACCTTTGTCTGTGTTCTTTATTATTTCGTCACCTCTTCTATTTATGAGAAGGAAGAAGACTCTTGCCCACATTCTACATCCTCTTGTGAAGAGGAAGAACCTTGCCTGTGTTCTTTAACGTCTGGTCAACTTTTCCGTTTGTGAGGAAAAAATCCTGCATGTCTATTGGTCCTCACTCACAACGATGGTTTAAGTTTATAGTTTTAATAGTTTTTTTTCTGACTTCTCACATCGAAACGGTATTCAGTGGGTGGTAGTACCTGATCTTTTCTTTGTATTTTTTCTTATGTGGTGACTGGGTGAACAGTTTTAACTTGAAAAAATGTTGAGGGTCAAAGAGGGAGACTGGTACCTATATGTACCAGTAGTATTTCGTGGTGGTACATATATGTACCATCAGTGTTCAACACTTACCCGAGGTAAATAAAAAAAAATATGTTTTTATTATAATATCGGTTTATTTTGAAAGTATTTATGAATGGAATAATGAAAACCATTAAAAATACTGCGCATAAAACCTATACACCCACTTCACTGCACTGATTACAGCTACTTGCAGGAAAATTCTTTAGGTAATAGGTGGGGAGGTGCTAAAATGAATACACAACCTACTGGTGCTTATACGTATCAATTTAAATGCGAAAATTCGCATTTAGACCGGAGAAAATCGTTGTCTATGTTCTTATCCTCTCTTCAACTTTTCTATTTTTGAGAAGAAAGATCTGCCTATTATTTTGTATACTTCACTTATAACCATGGCGTTTGTCTTGCTTTTCACACGTAGAGGTGATGATTTTAGGGAACTCAAATACTTCTCTTTGTTAATTTATATCTGTTATCTCCAGTTTCAGTTTTGGTAAGGCGATCAGGCTCCACATATTATTTAATGTCATCTTGGCTATGTCGATTAACCGTCCGTAAGGCCCGATTTTTTCACAACCAGTTAAATTTATCTGGTGATTAATTCCCTTAGTAACGATTGTAATCACAATTATTACTATGGGAATAAACCGTCAGATAAAGTTAACTGGAGGTGAAAAAACCGGGCCTTAATCTTCTCAACATGAAACATCGATATTGCCCAGGATGAAGTTTAAATTGTAAAATCAATGGGGAATAAAAATACGCGCATCTTCTTCGTGTGACAACATGGAGGAAAGCTAGTCAGTTTTCCTTATGTATGCTTCAGTTGCCGCTACCTTCTGTCGCTCTAGTTTAATGGCTTTATCGTCTTTCTTCTCTACGCAGGGTGGAGCACTCCAATGATTTTGAAAACCCTTGCAAAACTGAAATTGTTCTTTGAGCACTTCTGGTTTATAAGACATTCAAGCCTTTATGGATTGAATTTCTCAGACCAGTATTTTTGTTTTTGTTTTAAACGGGCGAGAGACTCCGATATTTTTAAGGAGTTTAGATGTTTCTTCTTGGTTTGCATTTAACACCTGTTCAAAAGCTTGAATTGCTTTCATTTGTAAAATGTTCGAAACTGGAAAAACATTAGCCGCACAATGAGGAAGGCGTTTCCAAAATGTCATTAAAATGAACAGCCGTTGTATCAAGAAAAGGAGGAATACAAGAAGTTCCTAGTCATCCCATCCTCCAGAAGGGAGGTGAAGACCTTGATTCACTCGAACGTTTTTAATGTGACAGCAGTTTGACTGACTTAAGCGAATTGAAAAAAGGAACAAAAGCACAAAAACGCACAGAATAGACAGAGATTAATGTAGAAATGAAAGAAAATCCGTTACCAAAAAGTCTTTGTTAAAACGGACGAAGACTGTTGAATCAAGAAAATGAGCAAAGATGAGTTAAATCAAGTGCACGCAAAAGAACATGCAATGAAATCACTAAATTTACAAAAAGCTTAGAAATGGGATTTCCCAGACATCCACTCCTCCAAAAGAGAGTAGATGCTATTGGTTGAGGGCACAGTTCTGTGGGCTGACTTAAACAAGTTGAAAAAAGAAAGAAAGTCACAAAAACGCACAGAATAGACAGAGATTAAAGTAGAAATGAAACAAAGTCGATTGGCCACACGACGAGGAATCCGGAAGTTGTTGAAGTGGAAGGTCGGTGAATACAGAAAACAAAGATGAACTAACTCAAATACAAGAAAAAAACATGCAAGAAAATCAGTAAATTTATTTTAAAAAAATGAGAATGAATATAACGGTTTCCCAGACACCATACCTAGGTCTACGGGCTGACTTAAAAAATTTAAAAAATAAAGAAAGAAAAGAGAATAATACTGTCTATAATACCGAGTATTTTTTTTTTTCAAATAAATATTTTGTTTGTGGAAAGTATCGATGCAGCTAGTCATTTGGAAAATAATTATCCTTAATGTTTAGACTGTGTCTCCAAAAATAGCGTACACTTTGATGTAGTATAAGAATGTTCGATCGTAAACCAAGCGCACCTACACAAAACTGACTTTGTTGTATTCTCATGTAGTTAAGCCTTAAAAACATCACAAAAGAAAAGTGCGCACGGCAAGTTTACCATCTCATTCCCGGAGTACTTCCTCGCTAAAATTAAAGAAACATACCTCCTCCTCCACTCAGTAGAAATAACAGTACTTCGCAAATAAAGGAACGGGCCGAGTGGCTTTTCAGGACGTAAACTCACTCGTCCATGCCGTTTTCAGCTCGCGATTAGTTAGCACGTTTGTTGACTTTTGCCGGTTTCACCCGGAAAAAAAATATTTCAGCTGCGGTTAAATGTTTAGTTTTTATAATTAGCAGGTTTGTCTGAAAATGGTATTTAAATCGTTTTAAACTTTAAAAAACAAGAGCTTTTATGAAAAGAGGAAATAATGAGGTTGACCTAACATCGCAACAACATTTTTTTAAAACTGTACAAAGTAAGTTTCATCGCAGATATAAAGTCAAAAGGATATACAGGGTGTAATCAGTTAAGTTTCACATACTGTAACCACTATTAATACATCAGAAAAGAAGCGGAGTTATGACGTATGTACGTTTGGGAAAAATGTGCCGTTAGTTTTTAAATAAAACGTTTGAGAAGGGCTGGCTTAGATTTAAAGCCTGGGCTGAGCGGAGTTTACTATTACGCTCGATAAATGATAGGACAGTAAACCCGCACCACTTTTTGCTCTATATGACTTGAACATATCAGCTCTGTCTACACAACCCATACAACGCCTATAATCCGTCACAGCCTTTGGACAATTTATTTCTGTTATTGTACCGTCTTTCTCCTTTTTTCGGACAGGCTGGTTATCTGTAGGTGCATGGACAGTAGATAACATAGTCACAGTTCTCTTATCCTTCCACTTTACGCAAGTCACCATTTTTCTCCTGGTACACCAGTCCCATTCTCCCCTTCGAAGTTTGTCGTCACTTTTCAAACGTTTTGGCATATTTCTTCGGTTACTTCTAACTGTTGCGCAGCAATATATTTCTTTTTTATACATCAACCTCATCAATCTCTCTGAGGTGAAAAAATTATCAAAATATACGTGGTATCCTTTACCTTCTAAACTCTCAGTTATTTTCTGAACAACATATTCACCTAAACCCAGTTCGTTTTTGGCATTTCGCTCGCTTTTCCCGGTATAAATTTCAAAGTCAGATATATACCCGTACTGATCTGCACGAACCCAAATCTTATACCCCCGTTTTATTGGCTTATTTGGTAAGTATTGTTTGAAAGAACACCTGCCTTTGAATTTCACCATGCTGTCATCATGTCATCAACCGATTGTTCCTTTGTTGGATCATAAAAATGCTTGAACTTATGTTCCAAGTTGTCGATGAAAGGACGTATCTTATATAGTTTATCATAGCCGGGTTGCCCTTTTCTCGGCATAAGAGAATTGTCATTGAGGTGTAAATTGCTGAAAAGGAACCCAAAACGGTTTACATTCATCAAGGAAGCAATATATGGATCTCGAAGTTCAGATCCCGAGGACCAATAATCCCTATAACTTGGAGATGATTTGATTCCCATAAGCAAATTTATTGCCATAAATAACTTTATTTCGATAATGTTGGTAGGATCAAATCGCTTTCCGGATTGAGTCGCATAAAGATTCGTATGATGTCATTCAGCAGGTTGTCGTCAAAAAGAGCATTGGAAAAATTCATAGGGAATAGATTTACCTTGCACTTTCTTAGGACCAATATCTTCTTCAAAAGGTTTTAGTTTTGGAACAAAATTCCTTTTATTCCATATCACAAAACTGAGGGGAACATCATCCTCGGAGCACTCACCGGTAACTTCTTCATTATCACTAATATTATCACAAGCGTTTTCACCTTATTGCCCTTATTGTTGTTATAATTATTTTGGAAATCAATATCTTGTGGAATCACATCATAATCGTTTTCTATTATCATGTGAAATGGTTTTTCCAGTAAAAACTCGTCGGC
Source organism: Dorcus hopei (assembly GCA_033060865.1). Classification (NCBI taxonomy): domain Eukaryota; kingdom Metazoa; phylum Arthropoda; class Insecta; order Coleoptera; family Lucanidae; genus Dorcus; species Dorcus hopei. The sequence continues at coordinate 6,941,197 of CM065426.1, read as the reverse complement.
GATATTTAGGGTAAAACCGTCGGCTTCGTCTTCGGAAGCACCATCCGAAGGGATGTCGTCCAACAAGTTATAAGCATCATCTGATGTTAGGGTTTGCAGCTCAATAAATTTCGACATTCTGAAGAAAAAAACTTGGATTGGCAAAGTGGTCCAAGAATGAAACCAGTAAACAAATAGCAAGAAATCGAAAAATTTAGATGTTACAGTGAAGAGCTATTTTTTGTTACAATCTAGAATGTTCGAAGCAATAAAAAAACGTGAATACTTACCTCAAGAATTGCAGTTATCACGAATTTTGGAATATCTCAAATCTACTAACACAAAGCGCGCGAAATCATACCCCTCGGATGACTAAAATGAAGTTTTCCTCAACTGGCTTAACTAGCGCGCTTAGTTCGGCTACTAACCGATAGAGGGCACTTTCGTGCATGTGAGGTTTGTTGTGGTTTCGTATTTATTCCACACTGTGCTAAGTGAATTTTGAATTTGTGGTTTTAAATTGAAACCACTCCCTTTGAAAGGGTTAAAAATGTTCTTCTCAAAACTTAGGGAAAGCGTTAAACTATTACATTTTTATTAAGAGCAGTTTGCTACCTACCTGAGGGACAGCAAATAAAGCGAGTACAATCTAAGATCTCCAGCACAGCCGGCTAAACTCCTGGAGAAGGGGAGGGTCAACGTAACCCCAAAAGCAAAGGGGGGAAAAAGTTAAATAAAATAGAAGTCACCAGCTGAGCACATTTGTTTTTATTTGATAATGCTAAAAATGTAACACAATAAATTAAATAAAAAAAGCTAGTACGACCCAGAAGGGGTCACATTGAGTTGAGCATAAGAGTAGAATTGTTATCGGTCTAACGATTAATTAAAACTTTTCCCGAGAAACAGATCTGCTTTTCGTTCACAGAAAGTGCGTAAAGTAAATTCTTAAAGTTACTCGGTTGAAATTAAATTAAAGCAACACAGCATTTAGACGACGCAAACGAAACAATTATATAAAATATTTCCGACCTTATAAACAAAATCCACATTTGGACAGTCAGCTGTCAATAGTGGGGTGGAAGAATCCAAGTGAGAACCATCCAGCGGAGGAGGACGGTGCTGCCAATGACGTCACTACGTAAAACGGCATTAAATATTACGTCACGATCTCTCCTGTTGCGACGTCACGTCTAAGGTCGAGTCCAACTTTGACAGGGAAAGGGGTGGACCGCGGTACCAGGACTTTTAGCTGCTGAGACTCCGCTTACGGCTTTCTTTCCACAGAAAGGTCGTTGCCAAATGTCAGAAAGGGACTACCACTGGAAGACTAAATAGTAAAGGAAAGATACGCGTTACAGTCCGAAAATACGCACAAAGTTGTCAAAAAAAAACTACCTGTTCTTTTATTCCAGAAACAGGCTTAAGGTCCGTCTACACGCAACGATTTGCCTGCGCGCATCCCTGTGCAAACTAGTTTGTGCAAGTAAGCCCGTGCATATAGACGGCAAAACGGTATTCTTATGCACGGGCTTACTTGCACAAACTAGTTTGCACAGGGATGCGCGTAGGCAAATCGTTGCATGTAGATGGACCATAAAGGGCCGTCCACACGCTCATGCTTTACCGCAGTCTTACCTGCACAAACAGGTTTGCGTGTGGACGGGAAAACGGTATACCGTGCAAACTGGAGCTTGATCAATCGTTACAATGTCAAAGGTTTGACTTGTGCAAACTAGGCTTGCACGGTAAAGAGTGAGCGTGTGGACGTTATACAAGCCGTGTCTTCAGTCTGTGGCCTCGATTGTGAAATCAACATGTCCGACGTTCGCGGCTACTCTAAACAATTTATTTCCGAGTTCTAGAACTTGATAAATCTTTACGAAGTCTTTGGAAAATAAAAGATGAAGACTATTCGGATCGGAATTGGACTGACGTTTGCACGCACTTACCTGCATCGTGTAGACAACACAGGGTTTTTCGTAAAGTTTGCACAAACTGTACCGTGCAAGTAAGTTGCTGTCGTGTGGACAGCCCTTTATAAGGAGCTTGAATTTGCTTGACGTGCACTTAAGCAGATCTCGGAGTAAATAAATTCCGTTTCAAGCTTCAATCAAAAGATTCACATGAAAAGAAGCACAAAAATCGTGAACACATACTAACAATAGGTGTGCACGATGTGCCGAGAAATCTTCCACGGCAACTATCCTGGGACGGGGTCGTTACGAGATGACCTTTGTTTTAACCGGGCGAAAGAGTGAAATAGAGTATAACCGTGGGGCGTAGGTTTGTGGGGCTTGTGGTTTTCTGATGCAATACGATGAAATGTGACGAACGGCACGTAGGCCCAAACTAACCTTTCGGTTCCCACACAAATACAGGGCGACTGGCAATATTGAAAATAATTTAAATGAATTTTTCACTCGTAACAAGTTAATGCATTTATTTATTTGACGGAACCAAAAAAATGTCATTCACAAAATTCTCCCGTCACTAATATATATACTTAAAACATGCATTCATCATTTTAACACGCGAAAATAGCCAATTAAATCACTTAGTGTGTTATTTGTTTACAAAGTATGAAATATTATGATGTAATTATTTTCGATTATCTAATGGAAACAGATGGACGAAGATTTCGTTATCGAAATGTGTTGCGGGCGACACTGACCCAGTGACCGTGACATTTGCGAAATTTACCGTTTTGCGATGTGTTTTTAAAAACCGCAGACGCACTAACGAACGAACAGAGGTTTTCAAACAAAAGGCGATGCGAATAAAACCATTGATATTTGCAGAATTAATTCCTTATGATTTTATTCCTTATGAAGTATTAATAAGTGAAACTTATTTGATTACACTAACAGTCCCTTATGAAACCAGTAATTGGTTACAACTATTTCTACATTTCCTACTGAATCAGTTGTTCTTGCTAAATAAGAACGTATTTTATTTCCAAACTACATATATCTGCAGCCAAAAAGTTTCTTGTTGTAAATTTTTATTGTAGAAATTGAACTAAATTTTGTACGAGAAATAGAGTAGTCTGAAACAGCCTTAAGGCAAACACTTTTGAGTTCTATTAACAATTGCAATTGCACTAAAAGAACATAATTCGTGAGTTATTTATTTGTTCAAAGTTGACCTTAATTTTTAATGTAAAAGCTATGTCAAAAGAACATTCCATTTTGCTCACGTGACCTTATAAAAAAATCGATGAATTTCACGATTTTTTAAAGTCCCGTGTTCACCACAACGCGCCCTGTCTTTTACAGGCCTCATCTGACGTGCATTTTATTTAATAATTAACGAGGCTTTTCGAAACGTTTTAACTCGATTAAGGCCGTCGACGTTTTGACGAAGGACCGGCCAATTTTAACGCAACATTTCAGGAGCGTAATCGCGCACCGCCGGCCTGAAGGACCCCGGCACTTGGAAATTTGCCGAAACACCTTTGTTTATGTCGATTTAATGTTTTAGTAGTCCATAAAATATTTATTTATAAGCGCGATAAAATTGATTGCATTGTCGATTTTATGTGTCGCACGGTAGACAATGGCATAAGGTTAATATTTATGGAGGCGCATAAAGTTGATCTTTTGATGGCGTAGCTGGGAATCTAATGCATATATTCGCTTTTGGGTTTGTAATTTTCGCGTTTTTTTCTTCTCCGACCAAGTTAGAGACGACATCGGACTTGTTACGTTTTAGAACAGCGTTATTGCGCTTCAAACCCGGCGCAAAAAGAATATTGGATGGCGTTGCTAGACTGCGTGCTCGGATAAAAATAAAATGCCTTGCTGCAAAACAGTACGTGTACGTTGATACGAACTTAAGGCAAAAAGACTTGCTTTCCTAGCATCCGCAATAATGTCAATTCAAAACTTTAAACGGCGCGGAAGAATTCAGGTGTAATGAAAATTGGAAAAATATAAAAACAGAATTGAACTGACGATTGATAAATATGGCACATCTTATCAACTATAATAACCCCAAGAGTATATTGAAAAGAAATTCGAAAACATCTATGTTTGAAAACGTAAAGGCAAGTTTCCACTGAGGTAACCGAATGTGCCACAGCTCATAACCTTATTATTCGCGAAAATTTGTGTCACGGTCTTGTGGTTTCCTCCATTCCTCTGACAACAATAAAAATAAATCGTCTTGGAGTTTGATTTCTAAATCATAAAAAAATAATTGACTTGCATGTCACGTGATGCCTTAGTGGAATACCGCCTTAAATTATCCAACCAACTCATGAAAAATTGTAATTATAAGAGTTATTTAGAATAAAGTGATTTTATTTTTCATATACAAAAGAAATCTGTGTGAGATACGGTTTAGTTTTTATGGGGGAAAAATTGCGAAGGTCCTTTGATGCTCGTTCGGGCGAGCAAATATTAATTCGTCTTGATTAAAACAATAGTCGTCCAATCGATTGAATTTTTTGGGCCAATTGTTCGGCCCTCGTGATGACCTGGTGGTATTCAGTTTACTACATCAGTGGCTTACCAATAACAGTAACGATTCAGAGGGTGGTAATCGGTCATTAATTTTATGGTCGGCCGTAGTTCCGGTTGTAGCTTCGAATATATTTGAAAATTATCTGATCGTTCGCAGATCGACCATTCTATTTTTATTGTTTGCAATAATAGTAATTCTTGGATTTTCGCTGGAACTGAAAGTCGTATCGCTAGCTTGTGGAAGTTTGAGATGTTCTTGGCTGTCATTCAAATTCAACAAGACAGTAATCTTTTCTAGCTTTTTCTACAGAGTGACCAAAAATAATTCGTGCGTTTATATAGATTGACATAAAATATCGTTTACTACAAACGCTTCTTTGACTTTGATACAAAGTGGAAGATCGTGAGAAATAGAATCTTCCCTCGCTTGAATCTGACTCTGAAGCTTCTCCTTGAATGGAAACAAGAGAGAGCTTTCACATTTCATTTTGAATAAGGCACTAGATCAACACACTACATGTACAGGTAACGCAACTATATCCTTCTCGTGAGCAAATAGAGATAACAAATATAAATATAAAGGAAGACAACAGTTTTATGTAATTCTGTTTGCCACAATGGCGCTAGATTAAAGTCAAAAAGTTGTTATGGTAAGAGCTTTTATTTGACGGAAAAAGCGGAATAATTTAATTTCATATGATAGGTACCTTACCATCAGTACAGAAAACAATTTAGAATCATTATTTCTGGAACTTGGACAACTCATAATGCAACCCTTTTTAATAGCTATGGTAAACTATTATTTAAACAAACTGAACTAGGATAAAAGTATAACAAGAACAAAGATATTATTTTAAAATAAAGTTCCGATATTAAACAAATCGAAACTTCAAAGGCAAGCTGCTGTTACTGACAGTATCTTTGTCAAATGTTATTTCAAATAATAACAAACTCTCGACTGTTTTTTTATCCCTAGATAAAAGCAAATTGTGCGACAAGGTTGGATATAAAATATCACTAATGGCGTTACCTGTGATAGTGCAAATATTAAGTAAAAATTTGTTAGTAAATGATTCGGCAGTCGCATTTTTCTTTTGATACTAGCAACTCGTTTCTTCAATTTGTCAGTTTGAATTGCTGTATTTTAATTAGAGCAAATAACGTGATTCAACTACTTTAATTCGGGAGACAACAGACTTCTTGCCAACCATACATTTCTGTTGGCATTTGTAAAGCCTCAGTTATAGTTTTAATTCTGAATTCAAAGAAAGCACTGTACTGCTAGAATCTTTTTTAAAGATAACTGTTAAAATAGAATCGATTTAATTTGTCCAAAGCAACTAACGTGATTCGGTGACTTAAATTCAGAATGATAACAGGTTGACATCGTCTCAAACATACACATATATTGGCATTTGTGTGATCTCAATTACAATTCTAATTCTGAATTCAAAGCGACTGCTAAAATTCTTTTTAAAGATACCTGTTGACATACAATGCGATCAATAATGACTGTCCGTGCCGCTACTTTAATTTATCTGCTACAAAATGCCACCTTTTAATAATGGAGGACTGCAATAGATCAGATTTGTTTTAAGTTACGGGATAGGAGTATATATTTAATGTGAAGCAATCTTTAAATAAATAATTTTGTGTAGTAACGAAGTAAATAAACAAATATAAAGAAACATCGCTAGCGAATACCAATGAACTAAAAGTGTAAACAAAATTCACTAAATTTTTCCAGAAGTCCTCAAATTCTAACTTTAGGTTATAGAATTGGCGTAACTCGGACTTAAATATTGATATAATCCTTCTTGGGAAGTAGAGTCTTTCAGACAGTCTTTATTGATCACATTGTATATAGAATTAGTGTAATTTGTCCAAAGTAACTAACGTGATTCAGTGACTTTAATTCAGGATAATAACAGGTGATAATATATCTTTCCAACCGTACACTCTTATTGGCATTTGTTAGTGCCTTCAATTATACTTCTAAAAATATATAGAATTGATTTAATTTGCCCAAAATTAAATTACATCTTTTTTTCTCTAATAGAAATGTTCATGTTTCCTTAGTGGTTGCAGTTTTTATAAATATGAATGTATTATTATCCACTAGCGATGATCAGAGTTTCATATTTTGTTCGGTTTATTTCGAACGAGGCGGCAACGAACGTGTTTACATCTGCACTCATCGCTGCAGTGTTACACGTTGCCGCCTCGCTTGTATTTAATCGAACAAAATATAAAATTCCGATCCCTAATCATCACCCACTAGATACATTTACATACAGAACATCATGAATTAGAAAGGCATTTGAATTTCCCGCTCACTAAACTTCATTAATAGCGTTTTCGATTGACTGCACTAGTGCACACTCAGTGTATCTTCATCTCGTTTTGTTACATGAGGTTAAAAGAAGATGCAAATATACTGAGTGCAACCGGTGCAGGTGAATCGAAAACGCTATAAAGCTCACAGAGCTTGTTTTTGGCAAAGACACATGATGCAGAATTAAGTAGAAGGCATTATACGGCTAGTCGTGTGTGAATGGTGGATTACAATATATTAGAAGTATTTTTCGTGGATGTAAAATAATGTGAGACCAGCCTTGTATATAAACAAATTACTTTAATGGCTTACGAAAATATTATACATTGACAGAGCATGTTTGACGTACGAGGTTTGATCAAAAACTACTGAGAATTTTTAATTTTCTCAAAAAATATTTTAGCAATCTTCAATGTTTATCCTGTTCGCTTCAAAATAGCCTCCTTGTGATAGTACACACTTATGCCGATGCGATTTCCAATTTGAGAAGCACTGGTGGAACGCCTCTTTAGGTGCCGCCTTGGACTCGGCCTGCGATTTCGCCTTTGCTTCATCATATTGTTAAAAAAACGTTGTTCGTTGAATGGCCTTTTGTGTTTGGAAGAGTCACAGAGGATCATGCCACTTATGCCAATATGGTTTCCAGTTTGAGAAGTACTGGCGGAACGCCTCTTTAGGTATCGCCTTGGACTCGCCTTTAGCTCATCTATTGTTGAAAAACGTTGTTCTTTGAATCACAAATTCTTTAATTAAAGTAGTTTCTTGTCCGATGAAAATTGTATCACAAATTCTTTAAACGGACACTGGACACTTAACGTGTTGCTGCTATCGTTTGAGTGGCCTTTTGAGTTTGGGAAATAGAAAGAAGTCACAGGGGATCATGTCACTTATGCCAATGTGATTTCCAGTTTGAGAGGCACTGGTGGAACGGCTCTTTAGGTATCACCTTGGACTCGGCCTGCGATTTCGCCTTCAGCTCATCTATTGTTGAAAAGCGTTGTTCTTTGAGTGGCCTTTTGAGTTTGGGAAATTTAAAAAAAGTCACAAGGGATCATGTCAATGTCACTTGTGTCAATGTGATTTCAAGTTTGAGCAGCACCGGTGGAACGCCTTTTTAGGTATCGCCTTGAACTCGGTCTGCGATTTCGCCTTTACCTCCTGTATTGTTGAAAAATGTTATTCTAAAATAGTCACTAAGGGGTCATGTCTGGAGAATAGGATAGTGGCGGCATCACAACATTCTCGTGTTTCGCCAAGAATTCTTGGATAAATAAAGTGATGTGCGCTGTTGCGTTGTCGTGGTGCAAAATTCACGAGTTGTCTCTTCACAGTTCGGGTTGTTCTTCAGCAACCTCTCTAATTCTCTCTGATTCTTCGATTAGCAAGCACAATCTCTATAACTTTTCCCAAGTTTTCATCACTGGTTGATGTACACGGTTACCCAGACCTCGCGTCATTCTCTTTCTCTTCTCACCAAACATAAACTAAGCGTCGCAAGTGGCTGAAAATTGACACGTACATACTGCGGTGTTAACACAAACCAAAAGCAAAACATAAACAAGAAATAAATACACACATACACCACACAAAAACACTCATGAAAAGGAGACGACCAGTTAAAAATATTAAAATTATCTTATGCTATGGCGAGAAAATGGAGACATTGGAGATAAGTGTAGCAGGGGAAGAAAGAAAATGGGTGGAAAACAACCTAGAAAAAGCGAATTGGGAGGAGTTGGAAAAATACTAAATATTTCAAAAAACCTATGCAGCCTGGTACGGCACGTTTTTGGCCGGTTGAGAAAGAAATCTCGAAGAAAATGAAACGGAGATTGATTTATTTGGAAGACGGGCGAAGGATCCGTGTAAAAGCGACGGAAGCCCAAGATGTAGGGGTAAACTACGAGGAGCTTTTAGAAAAAAATTTAAAAATAATAAATTAAAATATTACCTGAGAGTGTACGGGATTCGTTTGTGAAATTGTTGAATTCAAGTGTGTTTTTCAAGTATTTTAAGTTTATGTAAATATTTTTAGAAATAGGCGATTTAAAATTAAATGTTCATTATAAATAAATTATTTAGAATTTTTGAAATGTAAATACGTAAGGTTAAAGCTTAGAATTGTAATATGTAATTAGAATAATTAATATAATGTGATGACGACCCGGATGTTAGAAGGAAACTGTAGGTAGTAAGGAGTGCGGAAATTGAATCAGTGAGGGCGCCGCGTAGCTAGTTTAGGTAAAGGCAGCGGCCGCCCGGAAAACTGAAGAGTTCACCACGCAATTCGGAACCTAATATAACTAAGGTATGTTGGCGGTTTCGTGAGAAACCGACCAAACGTATAAAATTCTTCTCTTTAAAGCTCCGAATTTCTTCATGATATAAATTTGTTTGCGCAACTGTTTAAAATTGATTTAGTAAATTGTTGTTTTCCGTCTTATTCTACGAAATATCTTCTTATTTATTCACGCACATACACACTGACACAGATAATTTTGAATGTGAAGGCTCGTGAGTGCCATCTACATCCAAAATTTATCACACGACAAATACGCAACAAGACAAGCAAGAATCAGACTACAAGATACACTGTAATTTACATCATCGGAGCAGGAGCCGTCGCAGAAAACAACGAAGTGAGAAAGTGATAAGAAAAACAATAAACAAATAAGATTTAAACAAAATAAAGATTTAGAAAAAACTTGACAAATTACCCTGAGATTCCATAACGTCACTGGCAGTACCACCAATCCACAAAAAAGTTCAACTCGATTGACAAGATGCAGCGCGTGTAATTCGAAAATTTTCGATACTTTTTGGCCAGACCTCGTATATTCTCACACAGCTACCAACTCTCTTCTCTTTCTGTCCCTTACAGCTTTCGCGTCGTTGCTACCAGTTGCGTATCTAAATATTGTTCACAAACTCTTTTAAACGGACGACTGCGAAACGTTAAGTGTTTGTGCGCCATTTAGTGTCCGTTTAAAAGAGTTTGTGATACAATTTTCATCGGACAAGAACCAGCTTTAATTATTTAATTAAATATTGTTCATCGTGAGCGGCACACGAAAGTAAAAATTAATGACTTATTGATAAAGCAATTGATTACGAAAGGACTAAAATTTGAAGTTCTTGTGAAATTTTGATAAGGATAATCCCTCATTCGTAGATCCTCAAGAGGTAAAGTTTTTTTTTTTAACACCGATAATTGCAAACGCAATTATAGAAATCGCAATAACAAGAGTTCTTCTTCTTCCTTTAATTAATTGGCTTTTGGCAAGTACCATTCCAGCCAGACACACATCACTGTAGACGTGCTTATGCCGCGGGCACATATGCATTTAATGTAACGCCTAACGTGATTTTTAACATCTAATTTGACATAAATCTGCGGTTACACTTAAGTTTAATATCAAATTACTCGTTATAAATTTGTTTTCTTTTCCATATTATCATATCACAAGTAAAAACTACACCAAACTAGTCAAATTAGACTTTGAAAATCACGTTAGGCGTGACGTTAAACGTTAATGTGGCCGCACCGTTACAAAATAACAAGAGTTAATATAAGTATAATATGCGCGGCAGAGGTACCAACATTGTGTGATGAAAATTTCTGAAACAACAGCGCGCTAAATTCAAACGTTTTCCAGCCATGTATTAAAACAGTTCTATTTACTTGCATAAATATCTATAGTGCGTTCAACTATTCCCGAGTTGCACGTGACCAACTTTCTTAGTCGCCTAATTGGGGTGATCATGAAAAGCCGGGGAATAGTTGAAAACACTGGACAATTTATAGGTGTATGTCCATTTCAGTTCGCACCCCTAGGAACTTATTCAGAATATGTTTCAGTTCAATCTTGAAATAAGATCAAGAAATCGTAAAAACGTGGTTTCACTGTCCTACTCATACAATTACCTGCAGAGGCAATAGGGGTGCTAAAATCGGTGATATTTTTGAAAGTACAATATTTACGTGCGCAGGAAAAAGGTAGCACGTATCGGAAAAATAAACTGGGTCGGTTTCCAATTGTGTAAAATGAAATGAAAACAGTCAAACCATAATTATGGTCCCATTTTTGCCACGTCCAAACATAAGTTAATTGTAAAATGCATTTTTCTGCATTTCGATTACATCCATTAAGAATAAACGCAGGAGTACGTTCATATATGTAAGTGTATCATATACGAATACGGGTTTTACAGAGTAACTTAATAAGGTATAATCAAGTGAATGACTCTCTGTGAATGTCACCGCGTTTCCATCAAATTACCGCGAAAGAGCTTTCGAGCATAATTAAAATCGTTTGTCACCTAATCGTTATCGGTGGTTAAACCCAGATTTCGCCGTAAGAGATCTTTTATTTGCGCAATGATTTTAATTTCAAATTTAACTCGAGTGTTTTTTTTTATTTAGTTCACATCCTTTCACTAAAAACAAATAAATAAACTAACACTTGTTTGTGTTAATTAATTACTTAATTTACTGTTTGTTTACTTTTGATTTAACAACCAAACAAGCTTGAAAACATATGACCGTTATTAAGACCGTTGACCAGCAAGAAAATTGTGAATAGATATCTACATAGAATTTTAATTTATAAGTACACATAGGAAATGGACATTTCGATGATGACGTCAGGTCAGCGGCGATGTCATCAGTGAACAAACACGTCTTGTATTAGGGTCATTCGCTAATATGTATCAGATTCACGGAATTTGAGCTCTGCGTCATCAATCGCCGAAGTTACAACCGACAAATATTTCAGTATTATTTCTTTCTCAACGGTGAGTAAGAAAGAAGGATGGAGTTTTGCTTTTTATGTCTGATTATGCAACGCCAGACTTGTTTTATTTATGACGCAGGCTCTTCTCTTATCAAAAATACTATAGGACGCAGCATTTAAGAAAGTGTGTAGGTCAGGGTACAACTAGTCAACTAAATTAATTTGAGAATCTTTACATATTCAAATGAGAAACCGATTGCACGACTGTATTTTTTTGCCCACCATTTCTCCAGCGGTATTAACGTCGCGCCCATCATTAGAATTTGAACCGCGCAAAATAAATATCTCCGAACTGCGTCTATAACTTAAAAGAAAAATGAAATGCTAGGTTTTTTATCAGATGTTGATATGAGGGCCAATTACGCGAGTTTAAATTCTCTACTAAACTGCAAAAAACGAGCTCAAAATCTACCACAAACGAATGAGATGCTCTTTGATTATTTATTTGCTCGTAGCTACATAGTTCGAGAAGCAGTCATAAAAAGTATGTAAAGACGCAGCGAAATGTAGGTAGAAGAAGCGGTGCAAAATTGGCTTTGCAGACTACCAAAAGAATTTTTCTCTGTCGGTATTTGCAAGTTGCTTCATCGTCGGGATAAGTTTATATTAAACAAAAGACATTAATTTGAAAAATAAAATTAGTTTCGTTGACTTTGTGTTATTATTGTTATTGCTGTATAAAAAAAGACCAAGTCAAATCTACACTCCCCTCGTACTTACGGCCATGGCTTTGCTACAGCGTTCCGTTTTAAGTGCCGGCCTTGGTACATATTCATGCGCAACAGAAGTCTTTTTTCGGTACAGGTACTTTAGTCATTATAAGATTATGAGCAAAATTATTTGTCAGTGAAGTTGTGATTTTGGAACATTTCGAAAATTAAAAATGGCGATTTTCTTTTTCGGTTAGTGGTTAGACAGGGACGACGCGAGGGGGGAGTAAAATTCCACATCCCATAGTTTGTTTTGTTTTAGCCGCAGTAAACCTAGAAACGCATTTTATTGGCTAATAACAACTCGTCCTTTATTTTGTAAAAAAAGTAAATGTGTATACCTACTCATAAAAAAAAATTCAAAGGCAAATTTTTCCCCTGAACCCGGTCATGTTTCTCAACGCCCCTGGTTATAGGTGCATGCCCTTTGTGAACCTATGTTTTACGGCTGGAAAATATGATAAAGCTCGCAATAAATGTGGGTGTGTTAAAAACAAAAAATAAATAACTGACAATAGTTTTAAACCAACATTGACTCTCGTAATTCTACCCCACTTGCAAACGTTACAAGCAAGTCACAGTAATTTATCAGGACATGCAATACTTGCAACTTATATTCAGATATTTCAAAAAAGATTCGATGTACGAGGGTTGTAAATAAAGTAGCAGTGACATTTACATTGTGCATGAACAAAAGTATGGAAATAACTACAACATATCCAAATAAATTTTTGGTAAATGAAAACTATGTCGCAACTTACAACAAAATGCAAATCAAAGTTAAGAAATTTTGTTCGAAATATCTACCATCCATTTACTTTTTTTTACTGTGTCGCAGAACGGAGAAACGTTTTGTTCAGGGATGAAACATATAGGTTAAGTCAAATTGACCTATCAATTAACTGCTGCAATTGGCCCACCCTTATCAAAAATGTATTTGTACGATGGGGTCCAAATGTGTTCGTCCGATTAGAAATAAACCTTATTGCTATGTTCGCTGAGACTACGATATTTTGGTGCGTGAATACATTTGGATCCCATTGTACATACTGTATCATACGCCTTTAATAAAATCGTCGGCCCATTGTATAAGAGCCAAGTGGTTTTAATTGAAATTGGCAATGGCCTATTGTTGATGCACTGAATTAACTGTATTAAAATGGACTGATCTCTTTAATATTTACTCGTATGTTGAAATTGATCCTCTTTTCAAGTGATTTGTAGATTGATTATTCTCTATCAGGTCACGCCCTCAAACTGACCCATTTTGCTACTGTCCAATACGGTAGTTATTGGTTCCTCGAAGACCAAGATAATACTTCCTTCAAGTTTACTCATAGACAACCTCAAACACAATTGTTTGGTTCTTATAAAGACACTTTAGCACAACGCTCACTACAATGTTTATTTTGACAATGTCTTTACATAAGGGCACTTGTTTTATTGAATTCATTCGACATGTGTGCTGACGTTTGTTCCGTATGATACTGTTATCACTACTTTATTTGCAACCTTCGTATAAACTAAAAATCTAATATATTTTGCTCAAAAAATAACCAACGATATGAATTTTAATTTAGTTAATTTATGGAGCGATTCTTGCTCATATCTATAGCAACCGTAAGATCTGTAAGTCTGTAAGTCAGTTATATTAAAAGGTGAAATTTTGAAGTTCTTATTGTTAGTATGATACGTTTTCTTGTAAGTCTATAAGATAATACCACAGAGACTTACGAGTAATCCTAGGGACCTAAGAGAAATCATACCTTCCACAGAACTTCAAAATTCCATATTTTAATAACTGAGCTACAGATTTACAGATCTTACGGTTGCTACAGAATCGACACATTAGTTTTAAAAGAGTTTTCTACATTTTTTGGTTTCCATTAAGAAGCATTCGGAGATGAATTTATTTATAGGATGTTGCGTACAAGCACGATTTAGTAGATCAAGTAAAGGGTAGATGTTTAATTTATTCGCAGCAGTTAATCAGGAGGTGCAATGTGTATTTACATGTTATTTTTTAAAATTAAGTGAGACTTGATGTATTTAGCCAGGCCAGTTCAACGTCTAGTCTTCTTGAAAGTCATACATCAGAAACTTGGCAAGCTATAATAGCAGTCAGATATCTTTAAATTTGCTCTGCAGTTAAAACGTCGAAAGTTTCAGATTTCAGAGGAGAGGTTACATCAACAGGATGTTTGGCTAGTTTCCGAAAAAAAAATTAAGAAAATTGACGTATTTTTTAAGTGTGTCTAGTTTTAGTTACTTGTCACTACAACATGCAACTGCAACATTCGTATTCGTATTCGTTCAAGTAGATATACAATATGTAAACAGATTACCCGATGACCAAAGAGAAAATATGCCATAGTAAACATGGTGGAAACAAAGAGTGTAATGGTTTCCTCCTTGGCTTGCTGATTATCGAACTGCTCTGTCACAGAAATCGGTTGACAGTTTTTATACAAACTATGCTAACCCTATTTCTTGTACAAGATTTGGTTCAATTTCTACAATAAATATTTGGAACAAGAAATTTTTGGACTGCAAATATGGTTTGGCGATAGAATACGTACCGTTATTTCAGACTTACAGATTTAATTAAATTTTTGTTATAATTTACAAGATGTTGAACCAAATCTTGTTCCAAGAAATAGCTTAGTGTAAAAGGGTCTTAAGTGAATGGTGTTTCCGACAACTAATTAGAAAATGTGCAAGTTGCAGTTTAACATTAAAAAAAAATAGAAATTTGATTTGAGAAATAGTTGATGCAAAACTGATTACTTATTGATTTAGTTGAAATTAGCTCTTCTCGTTGATGTAAATAAATAGTAAAATTTTGCATTTTCTGAAGTAGAAACCTTCAGACCCTATCGATTTCCGAGATTTCCATCATGAGATATTTTTATAACGCGGGGTACGATTCTCGCGTGTAATCTCGTCCGATTTAATGGAAGTCCGCACGCCACTGTTAAGCCTACCTAAGATATCTTCAGCACATCGATCCATCATTGTAGATGTTTAATACACGTCGCGGCTCTTATTATATCTGAGGGCGCGCCCTTGTGCCAGATTATTGGGCAGGGCGCCCCCTCGCGGGCGTCTCGCTCAAAATTGCAACATTCCGTACGTTCATTTGCGCAGCCTATTAAATTTAAAACGGACCCATAAAGCTGCCGGGCTTTTCGGGGGCTTTTCAAGAATTATTATTGTATTCTTTCGGAGTTCGGGTGGGGAAAGTCGTTCGTTATGTGTTTGTTGAATCCGCGAAGAGTTTGGGTAAACAGAATATTTTAGAGCGTGTCTAATTATAACTGTTGACATAGCAGTCACCCCTCCCACTGAATGAACTACCTAAAGACATTTGTTTTGTCTCTGATTAAATGAAACTCATACCTGGTTGAAATCCGATTCTGTCTTGAAAAGGGGTTGGATGAGGACGTGTAATTACATAAATATGCATGTCTGCGCGCAGAAACGCGCGCGTGTGTGTGTGTGTCGATTTGAGTAGGCAGTTGATGAATTGCGGCAATGAAGATGTCATCTGCAGATTTGCAAATCACTGTTTTTCCATTTGCTGCTCGCAATGTCAACCACAGCTGGTTGAAGGGGACCAAATAGCATTTATAATTTGACCCGGATTCAACCAGCTAAAGCTGCACATCGCCTGTCCATTGATGTCGTCGACTTGACATTTTCAGGAAAGGGTAACTGCCGCAGGTGGCTGGCGCCCTTTTCGTTGAGCCCAGCTCGGAATACCACGCACCCACCACATGCACTGCTGAAACAAGAGCCGTCGGCTATTTTAGGGATGCGACTTTTTCTGGCAGCCGTTCGCATCAGCTGCTATTGATTTCGTCATCTATTAATTACGGGCCAACGACATAATCTTCTTCGTGCGTTTTCGCACCGTGGTTGAGGCGACTTTGCCCCTCAGATTCGGTTACATGACCGGATAATTTTAGCCCCGTCAGCGGAGCAGCGGTCATATTGGATGTAGCTTTTCCGTATTTTTAAGCCGGGCTGCTTAAAATACTGCAGTACGTCACGCAGCATGGATTAGCGAGCGTTCATGGACAGATACGACGAAGCACTTTTCCAATTGGAAAGTTCAAATTGCCGCACCCCACAATTACACCACTCCTTGCACTCATGACGTAGCTGGTTGTAACACAGGTTGTAATTCACTGGTCAGTGCGTCAGTAAAGATGAGACGCCTTGACGCCTGCAACGGGTCCAGACCTCGACTGAGCGCCGCAGCATCGCGACGCGCTCGACGCCGCCTTTGGGTCTTGGTCGCCATGCGCGCCCCAGCACATCTCGGGCACACCCACCCGCGCCGCATTCTTGCACATTAACCCCGGACACCCCGATTACCTATTCACTGCACCCTGTTCTAGTTTTGCTCGTACATTTGTTTTCGGCACATTACTTCTAGTTCCAATTTTGATTTTATTGCCTTCGCTGTTTACCTGCTCACCCTCAAAACACCCACCCCACATAACCATCATCCTACAGAATCTACCCTATCAGTCAGTGGTTTAGTGCTTTTTGCCAAAAAAAGAATTACGCGCTCCTCACCACCACAAATCTTCGCACGACGAAATGCAAAGCAAGTTATTCCATTGCATATACAAAATCAATAATTTACCCAAAATAGAACTTGCAAGCAATTCCTCGTTACGACCCCCTATTTCTTAAGAAAAGCTTTCAAGTAAATTCGTGTCCGCTGCAACTGTTCAAAGAGACGCTTGCGACCTTTTCGTGAACTACCGTCCCGGCGCCTGCGCCCCCTCGTGAGAAATATGCATGCAAGATGTGTCTGTAGAACGAGGATTTCAGGTAATACTGTCCGTCTTCTCGTGCAAATCTTCAGTCTATAAGTCTGTGTATTGTCTAGTATAATAGATAAAGCCTTAGCCTCCTGAGAGAAAGCTTTAAAGGCAGACAGAGTATGCTGAGGCGACCATTTTCAACAATAATATTACAAAATAAGACGAGTTGAATATGAAGTTTAAAGCAAGAAAAATGTTGAATTTTTTTTCTATCTATCTACTATCAATTAAGGAATGTCCTGAATTCTATTTCGAATCTTTAAGAAGGAGCTACATTCGATGATCCTTCAGCACATTGTTTAGAACGTGAAGGAGGACATTTCTAATATTCATTGTAATTTTGTATTAAACAAATAAACCTTAACATTCCTTGATTGAAACTTTCTTTGTTTTTTGTAAAGGTGATCCATCAATTTGGGCTAGATAGAACTCGTGTTCCACACAGTGTGTTCCGTTGAATGTTTTATCAAAGATAGCTTGTACACACATAAAAATTTTTGGGATAAAATGTTCTCCTCCTAATCGGTGTTAAAAAATACGGATAGAGTTTTATTTGAAAAGTTGTAAAGCTCATCTCATTTAGTGATATTAAAATCTTTGCCTGATTAAAATGCGTCTAAAAATAAGTGTTAAAAAATTATATATATATACCGGCTGTTTCAAATTGGGTGTGCACTGAAGGGATCTCCTAAACCATGAGAGTTACAGATTCGGTTAAATGGAAGAAAAGTTGCACCAGTCATTGCTTAATTCGTATCCATTAACAGAAACAATTTTCTCTTAATTGTTCTTGAAGTATTGGTGAAAATGTAAAATTATCGATTTTCTTTTTTCCTCTGTAACTCCCTTATTAAAAATAATTTAGAAATTCTGTCTTAACTTTCTACAGGTACTTTTGGATTCTACTTTAAATAGCGGCAGTAGAATTGTGGTCACACGTTTCGTCTCTCCGCGACCATCCTCAGTTTACATTTTTTAAATATAACGTATACCTTTTTATTATCGTATTTGTTGCCATTTTTTCTCCTGATTGTAATGGTATATCACACTTAATTGTTGATATTAATTTGAAGCTTAAATAATACAGATTTTTATATGAAAATTTTATTTAATACATAATTTCAAATATTTACTTCATTTTCTTACGTATAGTGTAAATTTCAATGAATTATTTAATATCTGTCTCTTTAGTTATTAGAGAATAAATTCTTTTAACGGACACTGATAGTGCACATTTGTAGTATCCGTTAAAAGAATTTGTTATACGAGATAGTTGTTGACGAGGCTAATTTTACAAACAAGGGAATATTTAATAGAAATGTACATAGATATTAGTCCAGGGAGAATCAAAAAAGATTTCAACAAGCGTGACCACAGATACAATTCAGCTTAAATGTTTGGTGTGGTATTTGGCATAATAGAATTAATGGTCTGATCATTTACGAAAATCATGTAACAGCTGAACGTTACTCGATTTTTTAAGAACACCATTGGAAAACATTTTAGATTACATTCCTCTAAATCATATTATGGAATTGTAATTTCAAAATGATGGAGCACCAGCACATAATGCTGAAATAACAACAAATTATTTGAATCAAACTTTTCCTGATAGGTACAAATGGATCTGTCGCGTGGCCTCTAAGATCACCAAATATTAGCCCTTTGATTTTTTGTTGATTGATTGATTGATTTTATTGATTTTTCCTCTTCCGACATTTGAATGTTAGTTATTAATATTTAGTAAGTAAAAAAGTACTAAGGAATAAATTTACTTATTAAATAAATCATGACGAAACTGTATCAAGCTTTTTTTATCATATTTTAACTTTACTTGAAAAAAGTATTAATTGTTATACATCACTGCAATCAGCAGAAAAAATGCTATCGAATAGAATAATTAAAAGATATACGTTGTATTTAAAAAATCGAAACTGATGATGGTCGTGGAGAGACGAAACGTTTGACTTCAATTCTGCCACCTCTATTCGAAGCAGAATAAGAAAGTGCCTGTAGAAAGTTAATTCAGAATTTCAAAATTATTTATAATACGAGAGATACAGAGGAAAAAAGAAAATCGAAATTTTTACATTTTGATCAATATCTCAAGAAGAAATAAGAAAAAATTTATTCTGTGAATGAATACGAATTAGGCATTGATTTGTGCAACTTTTCTTCCATTTAACCAAATTTGTATCTCTTACGGTTTAGAAGATCCCTTCAGTGCACACTCAATTTGAAACAGCCGGTATATAATACATATATAGAAATAACTACCGCAAGGATTAAAATGCTACTTTTGTAGACCACGTTAACACTTTCTAAACTTAAACGTCCTAACTCCGTTTATTTTAACACCAAAAACGGATGGACGTGAGGAAACACCAGACGCGAGGGAACTCCAGATTTTTATCTGTGTATACCCTGCAATGCATTGACACTTTTTTTTTAATTTGGCAAGGTATGTATAAATGTATAAAAAACTGATTATATATAAACTCTATGTATGTAGAAGACCTAATTACCTAACTATCTTTGTTGTTTTGAACGGCAATTTAAGAGAAATAACTTTGAAATTAAAAATGTTTATCATTCTGTGCGTGCGTTAAAAATGCTTCGTCGAAGTTTGGTATTAAAAAAATAGAGGATAATGTCTAAAGATTTTAAGTTAAATTAAATTTTCCATTAATGTTTCCATTAACGAGACTGTTGTGATTTTTCTTCTAAATTCTATTGCAATATAACGATGTCCAAGCCCCTAGAAAAAACCACGTGCAAGCAAATAATAAGTTATTTGAATGTTTGTGATTTGTTAGGTCTGATGCGTATTACTGATGGCATTTTGTGTGCAGCTGATCGGGATGAACTGACACCATTCCAGAGCTTTTGACACGGTTAACCATAAATTATTTTGTCAATTTTGTGAGGTTTAGTAACTGTGCCAAATCTTTTATAGCTTCTTATTTAAAAGTCAGGTAACAAATCGTAAATGTTGACCATAATTATGTCGTGTGTCCCTCATGGCCCATTGCTGTTTACATCATATACTAGTAATTTAAGTAAGTGCTTCAACTATTGTTTGTATTACCTTAGTTCATTATTACGCCGCGCCGATGACACACAATCGTACTTTTAACGCCACCGATATTGAAGAAGCAAGTCAATTTATCAATTCTGATATCTTAAATTTGTAACGTGTCTCTAAACAAAACTCTTTAATTTTAAATTAAAAAAAAATCTGTATTAATCCTCTTTGGAAAAATGTTGCAACGTAATAAACTCTTGACTGATTGTGAGTTGCTCTGTAATAAACTAGGTGATGAAAGGGTGTCATTCTTTGAATGTGCTCGAAACTTAGGGCTCATTGTGGTTACAGATCTTCGATTTGTTAATCATATTAATAGCTTTAGTAACTTAAAATTGCTTTATGCTCAATATTGCTACTAAGATATTGCTGTGTGAATCTTTGACTTTGTCGAATTTTACATTTGCAGATACTGTATATGATTCTTGTCTAGAATCAGCAAGGAGTAAGAGAATCCAAGGAGTTCAGAACACCTGTGTACGTTTTATATACGGTTTAGAAAGTAGATAACGAGTGTCACATAAACTAAAAGAGATGAATTGGTTAAATATGGCAAAGAGGCGTAATCTTCACTTAGTAAATGTCTATGTAAAACTTATTTATGAGAATGCTCCACCATACCTTTATAATAAAATACGTTTTAGAACAGATGTGCACAATATCAACGTTCGTCACAAAAATGTAATAGAACTGCTCTTTTTGAAAGGTCCTTTCAGTATAATATTGCCACTATTTTCAATACTTACCCAATGATTTAAAAATTTTGAACAAGCTTCAGTTCCAAAATATGGTCATATTTTGCTCATGAAACAAATGTGTATAAAATCCTTCTGTATTATTGGATCTTACAAATTTATTAATTAGTTTTTCGTTCGTGTTTCTTTTCAAGTTGACAACACTTACTTGTTTTCGTTGAATTGTTAAACTAACAAGTGTCTAAATAAAAACCTGGTCAAGTAGGCTACATTTAGTAATTCTGTTATGTAAATGCAATGGATAAATTCTCGATCACAACCTACTTGACCAGGTTTTTATTTAGACGCTCGTTAGTATGCATTATCATTTCTCTAAAGTAATCTGAGTTAAAGGTTAAGTGGAAGATCAGTGCAAGTTGGTTGTAACTGGTGGTATTATTATTGTATTTAATCACTGCTTAGTTGTATTTTCGTAATATACACCATCAAAGACTATACTATATATTATTATAAACAGATTCCTGTAATTTTACGAGAATAATGATTTTCAAAGTAAATCGTTCCAGTCGATCAATTTTTTTGGATGAAAAACGAAACCAAAATTAATTTTACTTTTTTTACAATGACAACTTCAATTATTAAGTACATTTTAAGATGTCAGTAGTATGAGTTTGCTATGAACGAATTATTTCACTTGCTGTGAAAGTTTTACTTTATCCACCCTTGCGGTTACTTTATCTACTATTTTGAGTGAAACAAAGCACACTTTAACATCTGTTATAGAAAAGATCATGTAAAAGTGACTTTCAAGCAAGGAAAAATCTGTAGTTTTAGTTGCCAAGACTTTCGATTCCTTTCGTCAATAAATTCTTCTTTTGTCGGCGTTTCGTCCTTCGTTGCAAACGAATTTCTTACTTCTTGTCTTCTTGGCACTGTTGTTGCTGGTCTTCTTGGTGCCATTGCTGCTGCTCTTCTCATCGTTGTTATTTACTGCTTCGTCGGTCATCTAGAAGCCCTAGTTAAGATGGACAAACAAAATTAATTCTCCAATGCAATCGGTTATTTGAGAAATCCCATAAGACAATTGCCCGCAACTTTTGGGAAACTACAAAAAACTAGGTCAGTGTTAGTTGTGAGGCAGGACAGACATTTTTAGTCCAATGCCGATAAACTCAATTTCTGTTCTGAATGTCTGAATGGCATGTAGTAACGTGCCTTTTTTAAAATTTCTCTCCCTAGTTAGCCGTGAATTGTTAGTTGTGAACCAGCCTCAATCGACCTGACGTATGAAACAGCACAATCCGACTTTTATGCCCGGTTGCACCAACTTTTTAAGCAGAGCTTAAATTTAAGTGGTGTTTAGACTATGACATTATCTATAGATTTAACAAAATATTTGTCACATTCTAATTGATTCATAAGTTGAAGTTTAAGTGTCAATCAGAATGTATTTGACATTATACTGACCATACGTAAATGTCACGTTCTAAACATAACTTAAATTTAAGCTCTGCTTAAAATGTTGGTGCAACCGGGCATAAAACTAATAAAACGTTTATGTTATGATATTTGTTGAGTTCGGCAATTCACGCGGTGCAAGCACGCAATAAAAAAATAAAATTACCGAATTCAACAATTTCCTTCAACAAGAAAAATGAGGTTGTGATATATGCCATTTTATTAACTTGCAAGCAAGGCTGGTTCTCAACTGACAATTTACGGCCAACTAGGAAGAGAAATTTAAAAAAAGGCATGTTATATGAATAAATAATAAATTTCGAATACGGTTGGCTTAACAAGATAATTCTTCTTAATTAAGAAATTTCCAAAATAAGCTTAGTTTTAAAAAAATAACCGTCTGCTTTATCAATGATCGAAGTCTTGAGCATCATTGGTTGTTGTTGTTGGCCAGTTGAACACAATGTCATTGTAGAAGTCCTTGGTGTCTCTCGGAATGTAGCTCACCAATGTTGTCATTTTTTTTCTTAGTGATTAGGATCTTTGCTAATAAGATTTCTGAAATAAACGTACAATCTTTTCCCCAACGGCTGGCTAGTGGTGGTCTGGACTGTGAACAGTGAGTCCTCTCCACAGCAATCGATTTGTGATGAGAAGTTGGTTCCGGCAAACATATGACTTATGGGGTTTCTCAAATAACCAATTCAATTACGGTCTTTTTCTTTTTGAGTTCCTATTTTGAGTTGTTGGGTTTACCAGTTGAGTTGAACGTCTCTAGTTATTTTTTTGAAATCAATTTTACAAAGCATATTTCCACTATTTTACTGTGACCAATGTAAAAGGAACACAAAATCTTTTAAGCGGGCACTAAATCGCGCACTATACACTTAACGTTTCGCAGTCGTTCAGCTTCGAAGCTGTCGAACGACTGCGAAACGTTAAGTGTATAGTGCGCGATTTAGTGTCCGCTTAAAAGATTTTGTGATACAAATTTCATCGGACAAGAACCAACTGTAAATAAGTAAGAAGGAACGTTGAAATTTATCTGCGTGCTGATATTTTCAGGATATTTTTAGACGTCGTCCACAATTTCTTAGTTCTAAGTAATTTTGGTATTTCGAGAAAGTCGTTTAGTTTTAGCATGAGCATGTAGTTTAAAGGTATCGATTATTTTAGTACGCGGCAAGTTTTTATTGTGAACGGAAGAAAATACATTCGTGTAATAGGTTTCTTGCTAAACTTTCTTTGAAATTGATTCCGTCGTATAAACTTGTTAGATTAAACTAAAGACGACGCTCATGAAATATGGAATGAAATTTATCTCAACAAAGTTACGCATTTGGAGAAATATATCCCCGAGAGGAGATTGCATAACTCATTCCATTTTAGATGAGGCAAGTTTAAAGAGATATGGAGTGTCAAACGTTCTGCTATCTCGAGCAACAACCCTCTCAAAGGGTAGTAGAAATTGCCTATGTAAACAAAGTATTCGCAATTTTCCTTTTAGTGCTCCCGTCACGCCTCGTCTATATCCTTTTTATATGCGCGCCTTCATAAGAATTGTTTAATTCGCGAGCCTCGGGAACCGGGATTTCTAGTTATTTACACGGACGGCTAATATCGCTGGTGATAATCTTAATTTATGCCGAAGGAATTGCCCGCCGCCGAAAAACGAAACGCGCGCGCTATATGCATTCATTTATATAATATGAACAAGTAATATCAAACTCGGAACTTTTATGTCGGAAAAGAAAACTACAGCGGTTATATATTTGCGACGTCTCCAGTGTTCTGCTATTCACGACTGCACATAAAAAACAACGTAAAGTATGGAACAAATGTTTTAAATGTGTTTTATCGATCTAGGTTTAAGAGCTGCTCTAGTTCTTTATATGTTTCTGCGAGACCGGCGTCTTACATTTGGGCATATTATATCCTCCAAAGTTTATTATATTTTCTTAGGTCTGTCATTATTATTCTATTGATGCTATTATAGCAAATTAAGGCGACTTTAAATTTTAGTTTTCTATGGGTTATGTACATAGAATTGCCTTTCTTGCTGTTATATTTGAAAATTTTTGCAAATATATTTTATGAGAGCAAACATTTTTAACACTAATAGATAGCACAGCGTGTGAAAGGTCTTTTTAATGGAATCCAAATCTTCCACTCAACGCCATCTCATCATAATTTTCAGTTACTACTGCGTTTCTTACACCAACAGCTCTGTCGGTGTTTTGTTTGAAGCACTCTTTCAATAATACTTCTAAGTATTCGGCGTTCGGATTTTGTTCTTCAGCTGAAATTTATTGACTAGCTTCATGAAAAGGGTGGTTAAACCCGGGGAACGCAGAGACCAATTAAAAGCTCTTTTTTTTTCGACGTAAATAATCCTTAGTTGTCTTACGGTCTTTAACAATTCAGGTGCCATTACGTCTTCTGATTCACATTTCAAAATTATTGAATACTCTCATATATTACAGCCGAACGTTTCTTCCCGTCATTAATTCCACCAAGGTCCAATTTTACAATCGTCGGATAAACTCAGTACTGCTGTTGAAATAACGAATAGTCATACTGCCTTTATTCTATGTTTGTGAAACTGTGAAACCTAAGACTATTATTTCATTCGTAGATTCTAAAGTGGACGATTTTCAAAGTAAATATCGTTTTGCTTTGATGAAATCTTCGTTCTGTGTAAAGCTGTGAAAAGAACGAATAAAATACGAAGGCACGAAAAAGTTGCGAATTTTTGAACAGTTCCTTCGGGCTTCTGCACCACCCCGTATTTCTTATCACGGAATAATTATTAACTGTGTAGCACAAAAATGAATGAAATACTCTTCTTTTTTTTAGCATGGTGATAAGAGTAGTTGTCGCCGTTTTTTCTAATCTGAAGAAAAATTGCAAATTTCTGCTTCTTTTCATATCCATTTCTCCTTGCTCCTAGATAATTTCGTAGCCTTTAGTATCTTCTTGCACAATCTTTTAAGCTGTAGCATTACGTTCATTTCCTTTTTTTTTCTTAGTCTACGGATTTCAAGCTTTCTTGTGTATATGTTCATACTCGCTTAGTTGCCTCTTCTCTATCGATTTCTGACTCAACATTTATTGTATTCCTTTTACAAAAGAACTGAGATTAGAACTACGTGAGTGAAGTGAAGTGAGTGAAAATTTGTCTTAATGGATCAACTGAAGAAATTCTTTCGGCAACCATTTTAAAATCAAAACGTGTAAACAATATGTTACGGTTGAAAATTTTCCGATCACCTTCTATTAGCATGGGAATCTAACTGCCAGACTTGGCCTACGTGCCGGTCGTCGAATTTCACAACGTTTTTGTAACTGAACCATACGTTGTTATTTAGTCCTACTGTATATCTCCATTTCACTCTGTCGCCACTCAGAATCTAAGTTTTTCCGAAACGACTTCTGTCTCAGCGCACAGTGGAAGGATCGCCGCGGCTCATCTAGCGGTCATATTTGTATCAGCGCTCGCGTCGTGTGCTTCGTTTATTTGTGTCTCCAATCTTTGTGTTTCTTTCTGGAATTGGTGATTGAAACCTGAAACGGATTTTCTCCGAGATTTGCTAAAGCACGCCGAGTGACCTCAAGCTTGTTTAAACAGCTTATCGAAGGCCTGCCTTTGTGAAAAGGAACAGGCTTCAAATCCAAATTCTTATTCAAATTCAAATTCAAGCTCTAGCTTGTGGTGGTAGTTATTACCTTGGGTGAGAAATTCGCCAGTCCTTGAGTGGAGAGAAAAGGCCGGAATCGGAGTTTGAAACGCATAAAACCCCCCGGCATCCCGGTCCACCCTTTTGGACGTGAAAGTGGATTCGTCCGACCTATAGAAGCGACGCCGCTTGATGACGTAATACTTACGACAAAATACGTCATTGACTGACTGCACTTACCGTCGTTGGAGGGCGCTCCGACACTGTTGACAGCTGGATCCTGATCTCAAGGTCGGATTTACTCTAATTATTCTTTTTTTAATTACCCTACTGGGTTAATTCAATTTCCGCGGCGTTGTAATTTTTATTCTCATTTTGTTTGTTGAGCAGTTAAGTCAATTGTGAACGAAGAACAGATCTGTTTGACGGAAAAAATTCTAACTTGTCGGATTATTTAATTACCTGCGTGTTCGTGCAGCTGGACTCCGTTTGGGTCATTTTTTAACTCTGTAAATTGAACACCTATTTATTATTTTTACCAATTCTTTGAGCATTTAAAATAAAAACAAGTGTGCTCAGCTGGTGCTTTTTTTATTTTGTTCACTTCGCCCACCTTTTGCTTTGGGGTTACGTCGAACCTCTCTTCTCCAAGAGCTTTGCCGAGCGGTGCTGGAGAAACGTCAGTCCCTTGCACAATTTGCTGGCCTTCAGGTAGGTAGCAAATAAATTATACTCCTAATTAATTTAAGGAAGTGTGCAACAGGTTTCATTTAACCAAATGAAATAATTTTTTAGCGACTGCTTTAACTTGAAACTTTTCAAATGAAAGACAAACATATTACTGTTGTTGGGCCTGCGGTTCCTCTAAATCAGTACTTTTGCTCACCTCACTTCAAGCTAAAGAAACGCTACCTTAACTGAGGAAGCGGAAGTGAGGTGCGATTACCTTAGAATTAATCTGAAAGGAACGCGTTTTCATTTGTTATTCTATCCCACTTGCAATTAGTTTTTTTTCTCTATTTTCTGTAAGTATTTCTTTCTTATGGTTCGTTTTCGTGCTTTTTTATAACTAGAGTTGGGTTGCGTTCATAAAATAAACCTTCGAGTGCACCTTGGGCGTGTAATCGTATCTCTCTTAATCATGATTGTTTCCTTATTTTGCGTCTCGCTTATCTGTTTCAAGAAGTCTTGTGTTTATGTTATTACCATGACAACGGGCGCACTTTTTACGCCGCACTTTTAAGTAAGGTGTAGAAAATGTGTTTGTTGCTATGGAAACCACGCCTGATTTAGTTTTTTATTATTCATAGATGAGAAACAAAATACATAAATTCATTTATACGAGAGAGACTGCAATGTTAGCGAAGAGTAACTCTAGAGCATGGCCTTCTAAATGAAAAGCGAGTTCTATCTGGCCTGCGCAAAAGTGCAGTTCAGGCGTACTCCGCCAAGCACTGCTTACAGGGCGCTTTCTTAACCTAAAATCTTGACAGTTCTGTCACATGTGAAAGGTGGATGAGTTCGTGTAAGAACAATTAATGTTACTTGTAAAAATTTGAGCATACTGGATATTATTTACGTTGGAATAAGGTGCAGTATTTATGTCCAATTTCGACAACTTAATTTAGCATTAAACTATTACGGTTTTAGATTAAAATCTTACCTGCATATACTCAGAATTTCTGTGGTAAGTTACAATATGTATAATAAAGCTTCTTTTCTCATTGTGTGTAATTATCAACGCCCTGTTTAACACGTTTTACATTATTAAAAGTCGAAACTCTTTTATGTAACTTGTTGTAATTATTCATAACACGAAAGCTTTTTAAAGTGCCAGTCTTTCTTTATTGCGCAAGCGTACTTCACTCCGACGAGATTAAATGATTTATGCATGAATCTGTAAAGTTTATACCACATAAATTATGTTGTATTACGGTAATTACAATATTGATTAATTTTGTGTGAACTCACTTTGATTCCCGTCAGTGCCCCGTAACCAGCGCCAAAGTGTCGACTTTTGGCGTTTTCTCGAGCACAAAAATTCAATGTAAATTTTTCAAAACGCCCGGGCCAGTTAGAACTCGCTTTTGATTTAGAAGGCCATGCTCTAGAGTATCTTTTATGAACACAGCCCTGCTAGAAGTTCTAATGTCTAATTAGTAGAGAAAATAAGGCCCGGTCTTTTCATCTCCAGTTAACTTTATCTGATGATTAATTCTCATAGTAACTATTGTGATCACAATTGTTACTATGGGTATTAATCGCGAGATAAAGTTAATTGGAGATGAAAAGACCGATCCTAAGGAATGTAGAGGAATTTAGTTACTTATTTTTTATTAACTAAACAACAGAAAAAAGTATAAAATGCCCCTTCCTTCCACTTCCAACCAACATTGTGTCGACTTCGTTTACGTCCTGCTGATGAGTCTTGCTGGAATATCCAGTGCCTCCAGGAAAATAAGGTTTCACTTAAGGGCTTTATTGCCTTTTCTAAAACGCTTTGGAATTTCGAAGACGATTTGTAAGAGTTGTTTGCGTGCCGCCTTCTGAATTGACGTAAAGAGTAAAAGTTCTTGACGTTAAAGTAGTTCTCAATCGCTGTCCAGTGTTTTTTCGGTAAATTTCAAGTCCAAAGTCTTCTTTAATAACGCCTGAGATGACCAGTGGTGGGCTATAGTTTTCTACATTCGGGGCAGATTTCCGCGAATTCTTTTGGCGACAGCTTTGCTGATTGCCCTGGTCCTTGTTTCGCGTGATCGACCACTTCTTGGTCTGTATTCAACAGGGGGCATCATTTAATGACCTGATAAACAAATTATTTAGCGGTTTTGACAAATTGAAAATCGCCAATGGAATTTTGTTACACTCGAATGACAACGATGCTGTTCTCTTTGGTATTTACTGCGCGGCGTTTTAAATGGTACATAACTTTATTGGCAATTAAAATTTAGTACATTCTATAGGCTAATGATTTGGCTTGAGGGCTGGAGTACCCTATAATAGCGTGATGAGGACTCCCCCATTGAGGAATTCTCAATTGTTCCTAAGATCAGCTGGGCAGCTTCTTTTAAGTCTTCTGTTGGTATGTGATTCTAGTAATGGGTGTAATAAAGCGT
Source organism: Dorcus hopei (assembly GCA_033060865.1). NCBI lineage: Eukaryota > Metazoa > Arthropoda > Insecta > Coleoptera > Lucanidae > Dorcus > Dorcus hopei. The sequence goes on along the minus strand of CM065426.1, from coordinate 6,912,045 downwards.
TTCTGTGACTTTCCAGCTTGTTTTGCCCTGTAGTTTTTGATGACGTCCTTGACATAGGACACTTGTAAGTCTTCATGGATGATTTGATCTGAGACGTACCAGGGTGCGTCAGTGATCATTATTTTTGACTGGCTTCTCTGGATGATGGCTATGTTTGACTTGCTGGCACAACCCCAGATCTCTATCCCATATGTCCAGATTGGTTTGATGATCGTTTTGTAAATCAAAATTTTATTTTCTAGGGATAGCTTGGACTTCCTTCCGACAAGCCAGTATAAATCTGTCTCCTTTTTTTTGATAATGAGCTCTTTCCAGGTGAGCTTGCTGTCCATGTGTAAGCCCAGGTACTTTGTGCTCGTAAATGGTATTTCAGAGAAAAAATTGTTACTATAAACAATTGAAAACTGACGGAACTTATGGCACGACTACGTACCTTGCTTTCACTTGCGTATATCTTCGATGATACTATGATGGTGTATATAACTTTACTTTTCTGACTTTTTCTTTTCTTTTTTCAAGTTCCAAATTAGCAGAAATACAGTCATGATTCTGCTTCATCCTGATTTATAAACCATCTACCTCACAAGCCAGTCTGGAATAGTCTACAACTTCCCAGAAGTTTTTTGGGCATTTCCAGTAGACACCAGATCGTTCGAGACGAAGCGTCCCGATTATAATAAAAGCAATGATCGTGAGATTCGCATACCAGTTTAAGGCGGCTCTACATTACATGGCAAACTAGCCAAACGTTTGTGATGTGTGAAGGTTCGCCGAATAGTGTGTATGGTAGAGCATTTGTCAAACTCCTTCCAACGTTTGCATTCGTATACGTTCCGATAGAAGTCGGTAAATGAGACACTTAAATGCGATTCAGCAACATCGTACACATTATTTGACAAACGTTTGGAAAACTGTACACATCACCAACGTTCGACATTCGCCTAGTTTGCCATGTAATGTGGAGCCGCCTTTACGTGAGTGGGTGTAGAGCAGAATTATGTTTGAAAGTAAATTTTATGAAAGCTTTTAGTTTTCTGATCGTTTTTCAATGTTGTCTTGTGTTTGGCAAATTGCATATTTTAATTGAGATCCATATTAATTGAGATCGTTTAATATGAAACCTGAAATCGTAATCTACTTCCAGATACAACAACTGTCGTCATATAAATGCGCAATAACTCTTATTACCGAAAGGAATCAAAATGAATGCCAAAATAATTTTGCGCCTTTCAATTATTTTTGCATTAACGTTTTCTGTATATATGTACAGTTGCGATCATAATTTATGACGCTCACAGAAAGCTTACAGAACATCGTACCCATCTCCTTTGAAACTATGAACGTCGAATGCAATCAAATTTCACTTCTTAAAAGTGATTCTGGGATATTGTAAATTATTTTTTGCTTGGAAACCACAAATAAAATGTCCACGATGAGTTTTTCTGTAAAGGTTATGTCATGAATTATGATCGCGACTGTACATCACATTGTTTGAATAAAACAATAATAAAGCAAAATCTTATTGTATGGCAACATTGTTTCCTGAAATATAACAAACTTTTCTAAGATGAGAAAAACGTGCAGACGGCGGCAATTTTTTTGTTAGAAAAATCAACACGTTTCTTTTAGTACATTATAGTTTTTGCCACTTCTCATGCTTAGCGGCAGAGAAATAAGAGAAAATGAAATCGGAATCTTCCTGGGAACAACGAGTGAACTTCATTTGCATTCAAGCAAGAATATTAGAGAGAACCATCAGTTTTCTGAACTTCGATTTTCGAGGTCGAATAATGAATTTTAAAACTGGTTTATTGCTTCATGTGAGCCGTAATATCTTTGCTGAATAAAAAATACCTTAAATTAAAGTGCTCGAAGTTTCGAGATGAAACTTGAAATGTTTTTTTGCTGTACCTGTAGGTTTCAGGCATTCAGAAGTTTGCGTTGCAAAGACAAATACGAAAGTCAAGTAATTAGCTGAAGATAAATTTTCGGAATATCTCTCCGATAAGTCCATTATAATGAAACTTAAACTAGCAACTCCCTTACATTATGAAATGAACTAACGCAGTAAAACACAAATCCGCCGCCCAACCCCAATTTCATCCCCGTAAATAGGTATCGATTCCCGCGACGAAATAGCTTGTTTTTCAACCGGACGTTAATAAGATTCGGAGGTTTGTTTAATTCCAGTTCTTTTCGTCGCTCGGGCGCTAATTTAATAACTCGGAAGTTTCGATAACGGCACGTCGCATTACTACATTATAAAAACGGTTTAATGTATCGGAACGTTCGCTATTTCGCGATATAAATTGCGAACATTCCTGACCACGATTCTCGAAGTTTCGAGTGCCCTGGACGTAGTAGTAAGTTGGCGGCGGCGAAGTGTTTCGCTGCACTGCACCGCCCCCTTGCAAAAGAAGTATGAAAGCGGGAGGCACTCTGAACATAATAAAGCGGAAACGTGTTGCAAATTCATACGGACACTTCTCGCGAATAACTGCGCCGTCAAGCATCTTTCATTGTTAGAAAATTCCGTGGGATTTGATTATTCGGAAACAGAAATTTATCTTTACTACTAAAGTTTGCTGCGCATTATTGCCTTCCTTCCTTCCGTTTTCAACTACTGTCATTCAATGAAGACAGCTTTAGACGTGTAGAAATGCTTGTAACGATGTTTTAGTCAAATAACAAAAGCGATAAACAATCCTCGCATTACAAGTACAAGATCGTTTTTGAAACGATTCGATTTGCATTCGAAAACTAAGTAATTAATAGAGTTAGTGTAATGGTCGTTACTAGATACATGTTGGTAAAGTTCGCCTAAAAACCTTTTCTTTTTTTAAGTTGGGTGCCACAATCGACAAGCATCACCAAGAGCATATCCGCGTGTACATGCACGCATTCATCATGCACACACTACGTCGCATTTTATTTTGGAAGCGATGAGATATTTCCTAATATTTCTTTACGCGAAACCCAATCAAAATTTATCTCCTGTTAACATCTGTAAGGCCATATTTTTTGCGTTACATGCGAAAAAAAAAAAAAACAAAATCGTTTGTACCGTTTTGCTTTAATGTGAAACTTAATTTATGTAGCACCATATTTGAGGGAACATTAACTTTTACACCGCGTGTTCTGTATTAACATTGAGTTTTTCATATTTTACTCTTTATTGAATTTTCGGCGGCAGCGCCGGGTGTTGCTTAATGTATTTGACGTAATGAAGTTTCTAGCCCGCAAACCGCTTCGAACGGCCCTAATTATTTTTATGCGTTTCCAAATCATAAAGTTACTAATCCGGTTGGAAACCTGGCCAGAAAGCTTAGAGACTCGTTTAGAATAGATTAAATAATGTTGTTTGAGAAGGGCAAATTCCGAATTAAAAACTAGTTACTTGAAAGTTAAAGAATTTTAACCAAATTGTAATGATCTATGTATTTATATTAAAAATAAGCTAAAATTCTGCACGAAAAATGTTAATTAACTTTGACCCCCTTCCAGATATGAAGGTCTCCCTATACTCTTGGCCAGATTTTTCAAAAATTTAATTTCAACGATCACATTCGTGAATACCTCTTTAGAAAATTGCATAAAATTTATTTCTAAGATAAACACAAAAGTCCAGAAAATTAAAAATGTGTTATGAAGGTAGCATCTGATTCTTTTCTTCTTAAATTGTTAGGATTGTTTGTGTTTCGAAATATGTATTTTTTAAAAATTCTCGTTTTTTGTTCTATTCTTCAGGGATTGTAATATGATTTATTTCGTTGTACTACATTCCATTATGTTACAATAAATGTAATATGTACAATAAAGGGTACTTCAAGTTTGCAAAGCACGTTTACATCGTCACATATAAAAAATTTTTTGTTGTTGTCAATTTAGAGCTGTGAACTGAAAATGAGAATGTACATACATTCATAGATTCCATGCGTCTTCTGCGCAAATTTCAGGTTATATCAGGTTCAGTGTCACTGAAATAATATAAGTCGTAGAACTGATTATTTATCATTGCATCATTGTATCAAATTTTACTTGTAGAGTTAAGAATTAAGAAATTTTCTTAACTTGAAGATCATTTTCAACGATTCTCCGTAACAGTCTTATCAGTTCATTTAATATTGCATTAAATACGACAAAAGACACAAAGGTCTCTACTGGAAGCACATATTTATTGCGTCGACCTATAACAGACTCCGGATTGACGAAAATGTATAGCTTATTATTAGGGCTGGGTCGATGTATCGATATATCGATACGTATCGATACGCCATCTGTATCGATACACATTATCAGCTGTATCGACGTATCGAATATCGATACGTATCGAAATATCGGATATCTAATACCGATACGTATCGAAATATCGCATATCGAATATCGATATACCGACACGTATTGAAACATCTAATTGCAGACTAACTAAACATTTTATTTATTTATTTGCATTTATATGGTCGAATATTCAGCGTTATTATTTAAACTTATTCCAACTCTATTTTTCATCTCGTATTTTTTAAGCCTCTGTTCAATATTGCGATTCGTATCGATCTTATATTTCGAAACGTATCAATATATCGATACATATCGATACGTATCGGTAGCCGATACTCGATACATTTCGATATTCGATATATCGATACGTATCGGTAGCCGATACTCGATACGTGTCGATATTCGGTATATCGATACACAATTTCCCGTATCGCCCACCTCTACTTATTATCAAATCTTGATTGGAATTTTTTGAATAACATTAGTGATATATGTAGATGTAGCCTTTAATCGATTTCTATCGTTAATATTAAGTGCACATAATAAACAATTTTTGCCTGTAAAGAAAATAAAAACGTCCTGTAATGGAAAGCCATTTGTAAATTGGTTTACTAATAATTTACGCGAAACGAGGGATCACCTAAACTTTTTATATGAAGTAAAAAATCAATATCTTACCTTTCAAAATTTGGAAACTTGTAAGAACTTTAGGATGTCATGCAATAAACAATGAGAACTTTCAAAGAAAACTTCATATGAGAAATATTTAAAAAGCTCGAACAACAGTGGAAAAGCGATGTGGGACATAATTAACTTGCCAAAAAAGGGCCCACCCAAGAAAATTACTGAAGAGGAAAGTCAGATTTCCATTAACGATTTCAATACTTTTTTCGCAAATATAGCAGAGCAAGCGCCAAAAACTCCATTTGATATATTTCTTCTTAATGAAAAACCTACTCATATATTTCATTTTAAGGACGTAACTTTGATAGAAATTCGTGACATTGTAATTCAACTCAAATCTAATACGAGCTTAGATGCATATGGAATTAATGTTCTCCTCCTAATAAAAAATATTGTCAATTTAATATATATCCCCCTCACTAAGCTTATAAGGCTGGGTTTCTCAGTCCTAGTTTAACTTTAAACTTCTTTTTATTTCCATAGGAACAATTGTTTTTATAATTGCTACCATGGGAATAAACAGGTGTTTAAAGTTAAACTAAGAGTGAGAAACCCAGCCTAAATAAGATGTTTAAAACCGGTGTATATCCCGATGTTCTAAAATTGTCTTGTGTTGTACCTATCCTGAAGAAAGGCAACCCAAATGAATGTGTCAATTATCGTCCTATCTCTTTAGTTCCAATAATATCTAAAATTATAGAAACAACAATGAAAAACAGAATATGTACTTTTTTGAAACACACAGTTTATTTAGTGCAAATCAGTATGGTTTTGGAAAAGGTCATTGTACTGCTTCTGCCATAAATTCGCTCATTGAATATATCATCAATGTGTTTGAGAAACGAGAATATGCATTTTCTGTATTTTTTGACATTACAAAAGCTTTCGATTCTATTTCTCACGATCTCTTAATCTCTAAGTTACGATAATACAATTTCGACCAACCTAACCTAAAATTAATTCAGTCTTATTTAAGCAGCAGAAAGCAGATTGTTAGATATCAAGACAAATCTTCGTATTCTGTAGACATTGCATTTGGTGTACCGCAAGGTCCAATTTTGTTTTTGTTGTACATGAATGATATCAATCAATGTGTAAATAATGCAAAGATAACGTTATTTGCACATGATACGACACTGTTAAACAGTCACATTAATTTTGTAGATGGGTCACAAAACATTGTGGAAACTGTAACAGATATTAAAAATTGGTTCTTGAGCAACAGACTCAGTTTAAATGAAAATAAGACGCAATTTATGCAGTTTTCCTTGAGAAATATTGACTGCAAAGCAAACCTATCAAATACCTTGGCATATTTTTAGATTCGACTTTACAATGGAATGAGCACATAAATTACATCGCTAATAAACTTACTAAAACTATATATCTTATACGACATTTAAAAAAAATCGGTCCCTATCAGTACCGTTTTTGCAGCTTACTATGGTTTATTTCAGTCTGTTATGTGCTGAAGCTAAAAGAATTTTTTAGCTTCAGAAAAGAATTGTTGGCATTATGGATGATATTGGATACCGAGACGTTTAAAAAACTAAAAATTTTAGCATTTCCATCATTGTATATCTTCGAATGCTTAATTTACATAAAATTAAATATCAATAATTATGTCAGTCACCTTACCAACCATGAATATAACACCAGACATAATTCAGACATAGTAGTGCCCCAACATAGATTAAACAAATTCCGGTATGGCAGTAATTATTACGCAATAAAGTTTTTTTTTAAATATTTTGCCTCTTGAAATACGGCAGAAACCCTTTTCACAATTTAAATCAACTATTAAAGTTGTATTTGATAAATGAATTCTTTTATTGATTCGATGACTTCCTTCAGCATTCTCATTACGTTTAGAATACTTATATATGTCATCATTGTTATTTTTATATACATTTTATTGTGACTTGTGATATACTTCGTGTATCTATCACCAATAAATCAAATCAATAATCTGTCGCTGATAATTTTTTACTGAAATTACTTGAACCGTAGTTTCTTCGTTCGCATACAACTTTTCAGAAATATAGCTGATCCTGTGAACATTCCTATATGAAGGTCGCACTTCTAAACATAATCGCAATCTTAAAGAATGAAACTTTACTAGATATTGCTACGTTATTCGTTATTGAGAAATTCATTTCTTTATTTTTAAATAACGTACATATTCGTCTATAAACATGAAATTCTTTTAGATTCGGGGCGTAAACTTTTTCTTTTTTTTTAATTTAATAAAATGTATGAACGCTTTAGGGCTCTTTGCATGTTCGTAGTTTATTATTTATGCTCACTAAAAAATTAAAATAAACTTTGCTCAAATTAATAGTATATTGTAGACCGAGGCGGTAAAGTGCTTGTGTTTCAGGTCGAGAGAAGATATGGCCACTTCTCGAGACCTCGAAAATTGCTTTACCGCCATGGTTTACACATTATTTTTTTTCCTACACAATTATAATTAATTTTGTTAATATGACACAAACGTTCTTTTTCTCGAAGTAAAAATATTAAAATTGAGTTACTATTAAAATTATTATAGATGTTTTAAAACACGGTAATACGCGTACGAGTTTTTTTTTCTTGATAATTTTGATCCTTTTTAAAACCAAATACCAGTGGAATTAAATAAAAAAAACTTAGTTTGTTAATTTTTTGATGTCGATGAGAATACATTCCAGAAATTATTGTCGCGCCACCTAGTGGTAAAGCCTCGTAAATTATTTTCTCGGCTAGGCATTTATGTTCATTTTGCCGGGCTAGCCGTGGAAACGTTTGCTTTCTCCTCTCTGATGAGCCGGTAAAATTGAATTTTCTACTAGTGTAGGAAAAAAAATTCTTTATTAACAATTTCTTTCATTGCAACATTAGTGACTGTTTGTTTATTTAGTTGAATTTAATATAAATTAAGTTCCTGTAATGGCAATTTCTTTAAATACGTATATCACAAAACAGATGAAAACAATTGAATGCATGATTATTATTGTTATTTAGAAGTAAAATTGTTTATTTTGTTTTTTTTTCCTTGACACCCATACTAGCCCCAAGCTTCAAAGCTTGTCGGGGAGGTGTGTTGGCTGGTAATTCATATATTGCCGGTTGCGGCTGCGACCGTCTTACTGTTGTTAACATGTGTTCAATATTGAATCCGGTCAACTCACCTACGAAAATCATTTGTTTTCGAAAAGGCATGTCTTTACTTAATATATTCATTGACAGTTATGTAACCTCACTTTTAATTTTAAACATCACAATTTATTATGTCCACCACGTTCTTCATAACATTTTAATAGACGTCGTCTAACTGCATTTATAACATTATTTAAAATATGGGGTGTATTATTAATATCATCCAGTTTTTGGATAATTTGTTGTCTAAGTTCTTCCAAATTAGCAACAGCTGTAACATAAATTGAATTTTTAACGTAGGGCCATAAAAAGAAGTCGCAGGGTGTCAAATCGCAGGATCTTGCAGGCCAAGGTGTTTAAGTATTACGACTTATAATCCTATCATCAAAAAACTCTCTTAACGTAGTCAACGTTTCAGGTGTACAATGTGAAGTTACGCCATCTTGTTGAAAATAAGCTTCCCTTAGTTCGTCGTCATGCAGTTCCTTCAAAAATGGCGGTAAAATTTCATTTCGATATCTTGCTGCATTCAAGTTACCTAAAAATTACAAACTTTGAAAAAAGCAAATTTTTAAGATCTTAAAATGTTACCTTCCAAAAATATAGGTCTAATTACTCTTCGTCCACTAATTGCTGCCCAAACACCAATCTTTTCAGGGTGCAAAGGTACTGTAACAAAATGGTTTGGTCTTTCAGTAATCCATGATCGATAATTTTGAGTTAACAACAATTTTTATCTACACCTGTTTCATAATAGCTATATTATGTAACCCATTTGCGTTGTATAATGAGACTTATTATTACACTAGTTATACAGGGTGTTTCATTGAAGATGCACCAAACTTAAGGGACACGTTTCTGACATTATTTCAAACAAAATATCTTAATAAAATTTTTTAATCGGTGCAACTTGAAATTTGCATAATTTGGAGCCGATGTTTTTAGAAATACCGTAGCGATTTAATTTCTGCAGCCGTGAAACAAGACGAGTGATTTAAATTGTTTTATGAATGGCACGCGCCTGCAAGAAGACAGTAAATAACTATCGTAAACGAAAAAATTTATGAGAGGCTTTTTTAAGTTTGGCCTTGACCGCAAGACGTGTTAAAGACGAACACTTTGAAAAAAGCGTGCGTTTTCATCGCACTAACATTTATGCAAACCGTAATTACATCAAATTTGCCGAGTCTTAATAATGTACGATAAATAATTAACGCTTGTAACGTTTTTATTTGTTTCTGTATCCAACAATTACTACAATTATGTACAATTAATAAATTGGAATTGTTGAATAGAATTATTGCTTCCGCCACGCCGGTATGTTAAATTATTTGCCTATCAGACTGAACTTGATCACATGAGGAAGAAACAATTTCGGAAGCGGGCGAATTACGCAAATGGCAATTACCTTACAACATGTGTTCGAATAATCTGCGTATTCTCGAAATGTGTAATTGCCCATCGCACCACCAACACACCCACACACGCACTTACATAATAAACTTAAAAATGAAAAGCATAAACTACACCAACTAATTACTCGCCACTACAACGTTAGTGAACGAACGGAGTGAACGAACTAAATGTGTTTCATCATATCATCTGAGGCGCGACAGTTTATGAGGTAATAAAGTAAAAAACCGAACGTTAAGGTAGGTTAAGAATTCGGGCCGCTCTCATCTATTGTACGTTTTAAAAATATACGATTCTCCTTTCCCTTCGATTATCTCAAAACTTATTCATTTAAAAAAAAAATATTATAGGAAACTTTTATTTCTTTTCACGATATCTACCAACATACCGAGTTTGGTGCATCTTCACTGAAACACCCGGTATAATGAAAAAAAATATTAGTTATTATTATGCGATTACTATGGATTTGCGCTATTGCGCTACAACCAGGCTTTTGCGATTTTCGCTTGCTGATGGCTTCCGATAATATTTTTTAAATTAATAAAAATAAAAACCATATTGCAGGCGTAGATAAAACGTTGTATATTACAAATAGGATAGTGCATCATTATAATATTCGTGCCACAGTATAAAGAATACAGAAGCGCAACTCGCTTGTCGGCACTTTGATCTCTTTACTGGATTTTCATTGACCTCGAGTAGATTAAAGGGGTGTGTCGAACTGTCTGTTCTGCTTTACGTGTGAGCGATTTTGTTGTAAATTGTAAATTTACACGTGCCCACACACCAGGGCCGGATTGTAGTGTTTAGTGGACGTGGTAAAAAAAAACAAGGCATAAATAATGTGTATTAACATAATTATAAAGATCCATTCGGTACCAGAGCCGTGAATGAATGAGCTCTGCATCCCGAGATTGTGACTCAGACCTTGCGCGGGATGTTATGCGCAAACTGAATATTTTCATGAGAGTCGCGCTACTGTGTAATCTTTATACTGTGATTCGTGCTCTTATATAAATAACTATTATATTACAAGTGGGATAGAGACATCATTATAATATGAGTGCGATGAGTTTCCTGACGAGGGTGTTAGCCCGAGTTCAGTATGAGAGCACGAATATTATTTGTGAATATTTTTTGTACTTATAGTGGGGTCACCCAAGGTTCCAATTTAGTGCCTTATTTTTTTTTCTGTACTACAATGATGTAATGCACAATATTAATAATAATAATAATAATAATTCGTTTATTGGTTCGAATAATTAGATGACATTCAATATATAAAGTAAAATAAAATAACTACTAAAATAAAATAAAATAACAAACACACTCGAACCAAAAGGTACGCCATCAGTTAGCTCAAAAGGAGCATACTGCTCTACCTGGCGTACCCTTAACAAAAAAAAAATAATAATAATAATGATAGAAAAAAAAAAGATAATTCAAAAACAATAATTATTGTGAAGAAGGCATGGAGATAGAAGAAAAAGGAAAATAATATAGCAGAAGAAGGAGAAGAAGCTAAAAGAAGAATAAGAAAACTAATAGGAAAGTTTAATTGAAGAGTTCGCTCACTAATTACATAGTCTCACTAAGTAGGACACACTTTAGTTTCCGTTTAAAAACCTGAGGTGGTAATGTCTTCAAATCAGGATCAATATTATTTAGACATTGAGCAGCAGCGTAAGTGAAACATCTTTTGAATAGAGATGTATGATGCAAAGGAATATCTAATAGATCCCTGCGTCGAACGTTAATATTGTGAACATCCGTTCTATGTCTAAATTTAACAAAAAGGTATGGAGGGGTTTTAGAAAATAAAATTTTCTGACTGAAGCATGCAAGATGGAGAAGTCGTCTGTCTTTCATTTGAAGCCAACCAGCAACATTCAATTTATGCGAAATATGTTCCCGTCTTGGAACACCATAAATGAAACGCAAACAAGAATTCTGCACAACTTGAATGCGTCTGGAGTCTTTAGAATCCAAACATGAGCTATATATCACGTCACAATAATTAAAGTGAGATAGAACTAAGCTATCGCAAACAGCTATTTTTGCAGTAGTGGTAAGGATATGCCTACTGGGGTATAACATTTTCAGATTGCAGAAAGCCTTGCTGATGCAAGAAGTGATGTGCTCTTTGAATCGTAAGTTAGTATCGATAGTCAATCCCAAACTTTTAAAATTATCACGATAAGGTAAACGAGTATTATTTAACACAATTTTAATTAGAGGCATTGCAGCATTACGATCTTTGGTTCTACCGAATAGGGAAAAATAAGATTTGCTGGGGTTGATTTGTAAGCTATGTTTAGACGATATGGTAAAAAGTTCAGCCAGATCATTATTAACTTTATTCATAGTGAGTTGCAAATCTGAAAGGTCAAACGAGGCGTACAACTGTGTACCATCAGCGTACATGTGATACTTACTAAAGGAGTTCCAGAAAGTAAAAAAGTTAGATACGTAAATAGTAAACAGTAGCGGTCCAATTATTGACCCTTGTGGAACACCTGACCGAATAGAAACATCGTCAGAGTTAGAGTAATTAAGGAAAACCGATTGCGTGCGGCCCGTTAGATAGTTGCCAATCAAACCGACCGCAGTCACATCCAGACCACAATAATGCAAAACTGCCAGCAGTAACTCGTGATTGATCATATCGAAGGCCTTGGAAAAATCAAGAAGAACGAGTACAGTAAGTTTATCATCATCTATACCTCTGATAATGTCGTCCATTATAAGGGAAAGTGCAGTGGAACAACTGTAACCAGGTCTGAAACCTGATTGTGACAAAGGCAATAAATGATAAGAAGCCAGATGATTTCTTAATTGTTTGTCCAGTATTTTTTCCAAAGCCTTCGATAAGACTGAGAGAATGCTAATTGGTCTAAGATCATGTATAGACGCAGGTTTTTTCACTTTAGGCAAGGGAATTACCGTTGCATGTTTCCATTGACTGGGAAAAACACCTTTTGATATACAAAATTTAAAAATATGAGTAAAAATGGGTAATAAATAGGGACAGCAAAGTTTTATCATTTTAATGGAAATGGCATCAGCACCGACAGAATTGGACGTGACAGAGTGAATAATCTTAGCAACATAATCTATAGAAACCTCCTGAAAACTGAAATTCCGAGTGTTCAAGATAATATTCGAACGATAAAAATTTAAGACATCTGCGTCCGGAAAAGAAGGAGCACCAGTAACAGTGTTGAAGTGATTGTTAATTACATTCGAGTCTTGAAGATGTATCGGAATTTCAGGTGATCCACGATTAAAAATATTAAATTCTTTAAGATTTTGCCAAAAAACTGTAAAACATTTATTTATGCTGATGATCTGAAAATCGCGAATGCAATCAGAGCTAAAACGGATTGTTTTGATTTACAAGATAGCATTGATGTGCTATACTTTTGGTGTACACGTAATAAATTAAATATAAATATTGATAAATCTAAGAAAATTATTTTCGCCAGGATAAATGATGTTATTGGTTTCCTTTATAACTTATCTGGTACTCCGCTGATAACTTGTTTTAGATTGTATAATAATCTGCTCGAACATGAATTTTGGTATAGTTTCCGATAATTTTGTTAATGCTAGAACTAAACAAGAAATTTTCGCAAAGCTTACACAGTAGGCTCAATTCTTATGCTATAGTCTTCATCTTACATTTAACTAATATATCGCACGACTTTATTTTTGTAATACTCTTGTAATATTTTTATATCAACTTCTTTTTTATACATAGTTATGTTTAGTGTAACTTTAAGCTTTGTACCAATGTCCTTTATAGACACTACAGGGTCTGTTGGAATAAAGATTATTATTATTATTATCATGGTTTTGGGTCAACTACATCTCAAAAACTATGAGACAGAATTTTTTTAACATTTTTTCCTTTACCTGTGGCAATGGTTTTCTTACTGGTTTTATTTTGGCGGAATATTTAAGAACCATCGTTGTCAAAAAAGAATAGACCTCATTTAAAGGGAAGTACAAGCATCTCTCCATCTGTTATCTTGTCTACCTTTTAGTACCTACTGTATTTGACAAATCAATATTCTGTAAAGAATCTACATATCTCAAAAATTTAATAAAAACAAAAAAGACAGAAAATCGCAGAAAAGTTTCGAAATATTTGTAACAAACACATGACTTACAATTAATATCTTTTGCAGAGGAAATTTATTTCCTTCCTTTTATTCCTTAAAATTTTATCATCGTCGTGTTTAACTAAATCGACCTCTCCGAGCGTTTTTCCGAGAACAAAATATTTTCGAAGATATCGAATTAGTTCCTTAATTAGTTTCCACACTGTATAAAAAACTGATGGGGTGGCGGAGAGCGGAGGGCTTAATTGAAACGGCGTCAGTCAGTGCAGATGCAATCGAACGAAACACGAAATTAAAATCGCAGTATTTACTCCAGAAATAGAAAACACAAGTGAATTTCGGCAAACGTAAACAAAAACCAAATAAAGAAAAAAAAATGCCGTTGAAAAGTCGTTGCAGTCGTCGTTTATAAAACACCGATGAGATGGCGCTCGAACACAATCGATTAGTTGAAAAAGCCAAAATTCAAAACGTTTAAATCGGGATGTTTGGCAGTTGTAATTTAAAGTAAACAGACCAACCATCTAGAGAATCTGCTGCAATAATAATTACAAGAATGAAGTTTTATATTATCCTTTTATACATATATACATATACACTACGTGTCAGGCGTCTATTGTGTACGTGTCAGGCGTCTATTGTCACATCATTAATGTTCATTTACGCGGGGCGAGAGAGAGGCGAAGGTTGCTATTGAATAGAGTACTTTTCTATTTCGTTTAGGTTACTGCTCACATGAGGAAAGTGGTTTTTGTTTTGTGATCTTAGCTTCAGAGCTTTTAGATCGTAATACATACACCATTACGTTGATTAGCAATCAGTAGCGTCAACTTGGAATTTTTTCTTTGCAATACATGACACAATTTTTATCAAAATTTCTCATTTCGTAAACACATCAAAAACAATTGTTTTGGCATAAACGGAAAGACGGTTTATTTTCCTTGGTAATAGAAGTATTTGAGATACGATGGGAGTTGCTGAAAATGTAAGTAAATGGCAAGTAAGCGACCACAATTTTTTGCACGTAATTCTTATAACACGACTTAGCTATCGGTTGATCCGGAAGAATGAGATCGATATTCTTTACGCATACGTGCATGTGTATGTCTTCAATGAACTTTATTGTACATTTCAACTTTACGTAAATTTTCAAACATAACCGCTTCAGTAGGTTATTAGTTTTAATGAAAATGATTTTTATTGTTTGCTTTGATAACTGAGACATGCAGTTTCCCAGCTGAGCTGATTAAATTTACAGCTGAACAACGTTGATATATGAATAGATACATCTTACGTCTGGCAATATTGAAGTACACAATTAACTAGACAGCGTATAATAGATAAACCGGGGAACGACAAATATCTCGTTACATCTGAGGCGGTGCGCGTTACACTCTGCCAGTTCCGAAACGTGTTGGCAATAATGGAATCTACAGTACACTCTGTCTTGCAGCATATGGCACTAATACCGTGTAGCCGAGCGAGTTTAGGAGCACATTGTTAGCCAGACTTTTCCGAATAAGAACTTTATGATTAAAGTTCGTCCGCGTTGCGGCGCATACACAACGCAAACCCATGGGCCATCTCGATATTAGCATGCTGAACATTACAATAAAAATCATGCGGCTACTTAAACGAGCTTCGTCTGTACGTACATTTGCAGCAACAAATTTGAATTCCTCTTAAAATACGGGCTCGGGATTGTATTGACCTTAGCCCTTTTTCTTGATTAATTCAGAAGTAAGTAAAGAATTCGAGCGAACGCCGATGGATTATGCAGAACGCCGCGTTGTTTCTTAGTTTTGCGACTGGAAGTTGTCGTGTTTATTTGCTTACATCGCCTAAGTGATTAATCGCTTCCCTGAGAATGGGGAAATTTAATGGATGATTTGCAAGATTCACTTCGATGATAAGACGAGCACAATGAGGTCACGACAAAATATAAAATTATAGAATCGTTCCAAAACTGCGGTCATTAACCAGATATTTTTTATCTTACGTAATATCTCCTCTTATATTCTCATTTCCATGTAGTTTCCTACTAAGTTTGCTTTCGTCCTTCTGTAACATGTAACACGTATAATCAGATTTTCAATCTCTTTCTTTGACAACTCGGATAGTTTTGGTCTTTCTTACTTCTTCCTTACTCCAACTCTTGTTTCGTTTTGCTATGTAATAATTCTACGTTGAAATTTCTTCCAATACCTTTTTAACTCTGCTGTAACTGCCATTTCCTTCCTGCCATTACCATTTCTGTATTGTTTACCGTTTTTTGCTTTTTTCTTGAGAAGTACGACGCTTCTGAAAAAAATTATGTCAAAGTGGAGTCAGCGTGTCTCAAAATGTTATATAAGTATAGTTTCGAACGTCCCCAAATGATGGGATGAGAGTTGCTTGCCCTGTTCCTTTATTTTCTCCAATATTAGATGAACTGTGAAAGAAACGCAATAGAGGACCAGCTGAACGCGAGCCGGTTTTACTATGAGGCAAATTAAGTGTCGTCCTAAATTACTCCAATCGTTCTAAAAAAGATTTCAGACTGTTTTAAAATCCCTAGAAGAGAGGCTCGGAAAGTAAGATGGGTTAAATTTGTTGGGCGAATGGAATTGCCTGTCCAAGCTGAAATCTCCGAAGCAAGTTGATAAACAATGCTTTAAAATAAATATGTGATTTAGATTCATTTTAATAATAAACAGTTTGAACAGAACAGGTAACAGGAAATTGGAACAAAATGCTATCTGCCGGTTGTCCCAACAATGTGTTCTCGGGCTATATCTCCATAACTACTGAAAAGTTCAAGAAAATGTATAACTGCTTAAAGAAGTCACGTACTAGAACTAACTAATGCCTGTACATTATTATCGCTTGAAAATTAATTATTAAAGTCAACAGCTTCATTTGTTTGCTGTTTTCCACGGCCACTTTAAACAATAACTCGTTTTAAAAGAAATAATTCAAATAGATCTGAAAATCTCAGAAAATATCTCAGATAGGTATAAGACATACTTATCAAAAATGAAAGTACTTTATTAAACGAAGAATTTAGGGTAGAAAAATATAGGGTATGCTATTTAAGAAAATTGAGTTTTGTTATTTTGAAATTTCTGAGATTTTGTTTATTACCATGACCACCCTGTAGCGATAAAAGTACATTTAATAATGGCTTCTAATAAGCTTATGTATGAACTACTACTACTACTTTTTCTTAGAGTTAAAAATAAATAAAATATGAATAAATAAAATAGTGGCTGCAAATGGCAGTTTTTAGACAAAATGTTAAATATCTCAAGAACAGTTAGGTTTAGGTATAGGCAGGCAGGTTTAAGTATATACAGAAAATGTGTAGAATTTTATGGGCAATCCAAATTTGGTTTCATATATAGGGCATGCCATTTGAAATAAAAAAGTTGTGTCCGGCACTACTGTTTTAATTCACTCTGTGTAGATGTAAATAATTTTGTGTTGTAGATCTCTTAAATTAAAAACGAAATTGTGTTAAAATTTTTTTTGTATCTTCAGTAGTTACGGAGATATGGCCGGAGAACACACTGTTGGGACATCTGTATATCTGATCTTTGATATCCAAACATGTTTTTTTGTATCTTCAGTAGTTACGGAGATATGGCCCAAGAACACACTGTTGGGACACTGACTGTATATCTGATCTTTGATATCCAAACATGAATAGCGTTTTCGTTAACTGCTCTGGAGTATCTCTATCTCTGTCCACTAATGGCTGGTAACGTCAGTTGAAGAGTCAAATTTTATCAAATCTGAGATCAGTGAACTGTACGATTATTACAAAATGATAAACATAGTTACATAAAAAACTGAAGACAGTGTTGAAAGAAAATAAAAATTTAAAGAAAGAACTGTTAACGGAAGGCAATATTTTGAATAAATTATTAATCTGTTCGTATTTGAACTTTTTCTGTATCTACTTTGGATTCTTACTGGTTACTTGCATTTTGACGCGAATTTGACTGATTTTGAATAAATCGTTTCTTAAATATTTGAACAAAATTCTGATTTTGAATCCCTCCTACTAATTTTAATTATGCAATATGATTCAAAAGAGTCGCGCCACCGATTAGGTAGTGATAGAGAACGTTAATAGAAGTACAAATATACTTTTAGAATATTTTTATGGGCGTGGTTTTCTAGATATAAATGACTAAAGACTCCAAATCTTAGGTCCGTTTATCCGCCCATTTTTATATTATCCACTGCTCATGTTGATGCACTATTAATCTGAATCGGTCGATTGCCTAATTACCGTATTCGGTGCCGTTTACGGCTATATGATACATTGGTATAACATGTTTTATGTAAACAATTTTTTTCTTGATTTTATTTATTCTTTATTCTTGAAATTATATCTATCGTCAAAAATATAGAGAATAACTAAATAAAAGAGACAAAGTTGATCAATATTTTCTCGCTATATCGGAATATCGTAGTTCATTCCCTTCATATGCGCATCAAAGCGCCTATGCATTCGGTACTATTTTTTGGAGATTTTAATTATCACAAATAGGCAATGCTGCACCTTGTAGATGCACTTACTCATTTGAAACCATAGGTACCCTTATTTTTGTTGACAATTGAATTGGCACTGAATTGTTTGGAAATCAATTTTGACGCAACAATAATTATCACTTCTTAATACCTTATTTTATTTAACTATTCTTAAGTTTCTTAAGCTAAGTATCAATTAAACGATTAGCAAAGTTGGAGTCAGTTTTATTTTCTTATTATTTATTTTATTCTGACTGCAACTTTAGTAATCATTTAATTGAAACTTCCCATAGTTTCTCTCCTACTGATAATGTTAACATACTACATAAATTCAATAAAGAGAACCTTTTAAATATTGCAGAAAATTTAGAAATATTTTTACATAAAGGTAATAACAATTATAACATTTTGAACAGTAACAAATCAATAGGAAGATTTTTTTAGATTCATCAATTGGATGAACAGATAATTTTATTAATTTGAAAAATTTTGTTTTTTTCTTATTAACCATAATTATTCTGTTGCTCCACATATTTGCATTTTCAATTTTTCGATTTATTTAGCTCTTAGTTCGTATTTTCTGCCAAAGTTTGTTATCAGAGGGTTATCAATACTGGTTTTGTACTCCATTTTGTTTTATTTCACAAATACTATAACCGCCTGAACAAGCGCTGCGTAATTTTTAATATGTTAGTTCTGTCCTCGTATACATCTTTTTAAATTTTTAATTTTAATTTGTAACATTTGATGTAACATCATCTTCACTTTTTGTAACTTAAAATGTGTTTATAGTGCTATCACTCTTAACAAATAAGTATGTTTTACAAAAAATTGGTATTTAACGTGATTTCTATCTGCCGAATTTTTCTCTTTAATTGTAGCCCCTTGATGATAGTTACCACTGCAACCAAAACATGTTGGATTATTATTAAAATGTCTTAAACCTTACGGTTGTTTATTCTTTAGTGACCTTGACATATCTTCGAATTTTTTTATTAATTAAATTACTAATATAACTTGTTTTCGATTCGATTCTATGCGAATAGATTCGATTTCATGCAAATCGATTTAGTTTCGTGCGAATCGATTCGGTTCTATGCGAATCGATTATATTTATAATGAACGATTCGATTAATCGATCCAAATCGATATTTTAGTATTATTAATTAAGACCACTGAGCAGCTTAAGCTGGTAACCGTTGTCATACCGATTTAAAAAAAAAAAAATTTATCGAGTCGATTTTTAGCGAGTTTATGTTGTTGGCGTTTACAACATTGGCCGGAAGTGCATTCCATGAATTCACTACACGGTTGCTGAAGAAATTTTTTCGACAGATAACGTTGTTACGTTCACTTGACAGTTTAAAGTTGTCCCTCTTAATTGAGTATTAGGATTCAGTTTTAGTAGCCTGATCAAATCACAATAATTGTAGTGCCCAGTGGTTGGCCAGTTCTAGAACTCTTAATCGGTCTTCATAAGCTGAGTTTTTGAGCACAGTAGTAGCACGGCATTGAACACGTTCCAATAAATCTAAGTATATCCTTTTGGAAGAAAGGGTTCCAAATTGTATGTGCATATTCTAGATTCGGTCGGATGCAGGTCTTGTATATTGCCAGAAACGTTTTTGTTGACAGCTTTTGAAATGCTGTGCATATGATAGAATTGTCCTTTTTTGTAATTGCGGTAATGTGTTCGGCCCATTTCAATTGAGGTGCTATTATTACGCCAAGGTCTCTTTCACACTCGACAGACGTGATTTGATGTTGCTCGAGAAAGTAGGGGCGCCGTGGATTATTTTTCCCGACATGAAGAACAGTGCACTTCTCCATATTTAAAGGCAAGAGCCAGACCGTGGTCCATTGAAAAATCGCGTTTACATCTTGTTGCAATGAATCTTGCGGATTGGTGGGATATCCGGATATTTTTACATCGTCAGCGAATAAACTGCGGTCGCTTATGACTTCAAGGGTGAGGTCGCTGATAAATGCCAAAAATAATAAAGGAGCTAACACAGTACCTTGGGGTACTCCACTCAAGACTTCATGTTCTTCGGATAAGATTCCAGTGATACGAACCCGATAAGTTCTGTTGGAAAGGAAGCTTTGGATCCAAGAGAGGAGAACGCCTCCGATTCCCAGATGTTGCAATTTGTTTGTAGATCAATCACTTGTGAGGTACCTTACCAGATAAATAATATCTACTGGGAGTCTCTGATCGATGCACCGCGTCCACAGATCGGTGGCTAAAAGCAAGTTGGAAGTTGTAGATCTGCCCGGGACAAAACCGTATTGATTGCTTTTTATTATGCCGTTATCGATAAAGAAATTCCTTAGATGGGTAGCAACGATTTTTTCCATGCACTTAGAGAGGAGAGAAGTAAGTGAGATGGGCCGGTAGTTTTGCGGTAGATATTTGTTGCCTTTCTTATAAATGGGTATGACAATTGCGGACTTCCAGGCCGTTGGAAAGGCATTATCTGACTTAAAGCGCCGGACAAGGAACGAGCACATCTTTTTAGGAAAACACTAGATAAACCGTCAGGACCAGGGCTGGAGTCTTCACTCATTTCTTCAAGTGTGTTGCACACGTTTTGTGGCGTGAAAGTTATACTTGTGGGACTGTTATGAATCTTAGTAGCAGGTGATAAATCAGGTAACTTGGCCGCCGTCTTTCTTACAAACACTTCATTAAAGAATTCAGCAAATGCATTTGCTATTTGATAATTATCGATTGTCGGTAATTCTATGTCATTTATTTTAAGAGCGAATGAAGTTACCTGATAACTTAAGCGACTGCTCACGTAATGATAGAATCTATTGTTGGAAGCTATCAAATTTTCTTCTAACGAAGCTTTGGTTTCCCTTATTCGTGATGTGAAGTGGTTAGAAGCTTGTCTATATGTTCTGCAATCTGACTCGTTCTTACTACGTTTGTAATTGCTCCAGAATCTTCTCTTTTTATCAATCATTTTCAGGAGTTCCAAGGTTAGCCAAGGGTTTTTAAACCTTTTGATTCTATTCTTGATTGGGATTAGACATCGATTGTGCTATTGATTCTGGAGTATAGTTCATTAAGAGTGCAGGTATTGACTATTGATCGCTGGAGTTCTTTATTTATGATTTCGTATTTTGCTTTATTTCTGCAGGATCGAAAATCGATTCAATATTTCCCGAATGGCACAGGCCTAGTAGTGATACATTACAAAGTTAGTTAGATGTGAAGCCAATACTGCAGAAAACTTTCTGAAACGAGGAAAAAATTAATTCATGAAAAAAATATTCATCATGCAGATAGAATCAGTAATAACTAAAAAAATTGGTGAATAGATGATTCCCAAATTTAGAAAAATGGTAGCCACAATACTCTCCTAGAGTAATTTGATACTCCGGACCTGGCGATACTAAAAGAGTTGTTTTAAGAGCATTTTCGAAACTTGCGTAAAAGTTTAAACACCTCGTTTAAACTTTGGTTAAATACCGCAGTAGTTATTTCGAAAATACATACATAACTTTATGCTAGCACAGTTTGGACACCTTCCAGTAGAAAATGTTTATTTTTTATGAGCGTAATGTGACAGTTCTTACTTTATTTTCTAAAGCGGTTTCTGTGCCAATAACATGTTAGTAGTGTATGGACAACTCTCAGTATTTATTCTATTGTATTCAAGAAAATTACAAACTTAAGACCCATTTCAGATGCAACAGATTAGCGACATATGAGTCCTAATTGGTTAGGATAAAAATGTATTCCCAAGATCAAATACAACGCGTTGCTGCCTCTTTGTGTATTAAAAGATAAAAGCAGCGAAGAATATATAAAAAAATAAAAGGTACGTTTGAGTACATCCCATTTTATTGTTATACAGGGTGTTTCATTGAAGATGCACCAAACTTAAGGGACACGTTTCTGACATTATTTCAAACAAAATATCTTAATAAAAATTTTTAATTGGTGCAACTTGAAATTTGCATAATTTGGAGCCGATGTTTTTAGAAATACCGTAGCGATTTAAATTTCTGCAGCCGTGAAACAAGACGAGCGATTTAAATTGTTTTATGAATGGCACGCGCCTGCAAGAAGACAGTAAATAACTATCGTAAACGAAAAAATTTATGACAGGCTTTTAAGTTTGGCCTTGACCGCAAGACGTGTTAAAGACGAACACTTTGAAAAAAGCGTGCGTTTTCACCGCACTAACATTTATGCAAACCGTAATTACATCAAATTTGCCGAGTCTTAATAATGTACGATAAATAATTAACGCTTGTAACGTTTTTATTTGTCTCTGTATCCAACAATTACTACAATTATGTACAATTAATAAATTGGAATTGTTGCTTCCGCCACGCCGGTCTGTTAAATTATTTGCCTATCAGACTGAACTTGATCACATTGTTACGGTTGAAAAATCCATTCAAGTTATTCATAATAATTTTCCATACACCCTGTATCATCGTGGGAAATTTTAACGTTCACGGCCTACGTCTAAATTCAAATTTCATCATATTTCACAATGTGGCGTGATGTTAACTATCCGCTGTTACTTCAGGCATTCTACATAGCTCCATCTCACTTGGTTTCCGGGGTAAATCTGTCTCGATCGTAACGACTTCTGTCTGAACCGGCGTTAGGGGAAGAACGCGGCATGCATTCGCAGCAGTCTTATATCGCAAGCTCTCCCGTTCGCATCGTTCATTTTGTGCGTAAGTGAGTACAGCTCCTTTTTGCTTCTTTTTCACTGGATTTTGTGGAGGAAGTGGTACCGGATTATTCCGAGATCTGTTATCGTACGAGGAGAGAATTTTAAGCTTGCTAAACAGCTTTCCAAGCCTGTCGTCAAATTACGAAACAGGTATGTCTTGCGACTTTGTTCTGACTGCGAAGAAACGTAACGCATATTTTCTTCCATTAGGCTTTGAGTACAAGTTTGAGTACAAGTTTGAGTACAAGTTTGAGTACAAGTCTTAGTACAAGTTTTAGTACGAGTAGAGGCTTCCTGTTGAAGTTTAAGTTTGAGACATTGGCCCCAGTTCAATTCAGCTGGCGGAGGTAGTTCTATTTGGGTGAGAAATATCGTCGTCCCCTTGGGTGCAGAAGCCCGGAGTTGGCTTTCGTCAACGAATTGAGCCACGCCACCTGGCCTTCCCCGTCGTTGAGAATAGGCTCGCCCTGCAAGACGACGTCATTTCTGGCGGTTTCCCCGCTTACCGCAACATTGGCCCACTTCGCTAACCACCGCGAGAGGACGCTCCGATCTGTTGATGTTGAACAGCTGACTGACATTGACGCAGGATCTTAGGAGGCCAAGGTCGGAATAGCCCTTTTATTATTTTTTGTATTTGCGGGGTTCGTTTATTGTTACCCGAGTCTGAGTATCACTAATTGCGTTGTTCGTCTAAACCGTATGTGTAACCGAAGCACAGATCTGTGGTACGGATTTAATTTAGCGTGTTACTTGTTTATTGATATTTATTGTTCGTGTTTGAGTTATAGTTATTTAAAGTTTGAGCAAGCGAAATATAAACAAGTGTGCTCAGCTGGTGCGTTTTATTTTAAATCATTTTTGCCCACCCTTTTGCATTGGGGTTTCGTCGAACCCTCCCTTCTCCACGAGCTACACCGAGCGGTGTGGAGACTTAAAGACTGTCCGCACACAATTTGCAAACCTACAGGTAGGTAGCAAATTTGGCGCCTCAACGTGCGAGCCATTTGAATTTTCAAAATTTACTTTAAACCAGCTTTGCACTTTGTTTTTATTTTTTACCGTAACGTCTTGCTTTTTATACTGCGCTATGGAGTACAAACTATTGCCGGACCGTTTAAATACTGAAGAGCTTAGTTACGAGCTCATTGCACGTGGTGTTCAACCCGAAGGTACGGCTGCGCAGAAAAGAGCGAACCTAAGACGTCAATTAAGACTCGAACGTGACTTGCAGTTGCCTTCAGCAACTTATAACATTCCTTTCGGGGATGATGCTACGGCATTAAATGAGAAAGCAGTTGAGATCCGTTGTTTAATCGACTCATTTCCTAGTGACGCGACCGTTTGCACTAAAGACAAGATTTTTACAAAGCTTTCACATGCGTTTGGCAGGGCTAAACGTAGCCAACCAACAACAAGTGAGGAGATTCAGCAACGGAATGCTTTCCTAAAAACCCTCGACGAGATGGCGTACCTTTTTGAACAAAAGGTTCAGGATTTACCTTCGGCAAGTGAGACATTGCATACGGCTTCACCGCCTTCACCGTTACTTGACTTGTCAGTCATCGCGGATCAATTCGACATCGATCAGATGTCTGTCTCATGCGTCGAGCCATTAATTAATCTGAAACCTGACGTAGACATTGACGATTGCATCCCGACTAGACAAAATAAACATCAGGCCAATGTAGCTGAGATTAAGTCAGTGCCTGTATCGAAATGGGGTATTTCGTATGACGGCAATAATAAACTGTTATCGCTGAACGCATTTTTAGAACGCGTTGATGAATTAAGAGTTGCACGTAACGTTTCTGAGGCTGCACTTTTTGCCTCCGCGTCTGACCTATTTCGAGACAAGGCTCTGATTTGGTTGAGAGCAAACAAACGTTTATGCAAAACTTGGCCAGAGCTAGTGACACTTCTCAAAGACGAGTTCCAACCGCATGACTACAGTGATCAACTTTTTGACGAAATTAAACGACGTACACAAGGACCTGATGAGTCCATGGGCATTTATCTGTCGGTTATGTCCAACTTGTTTAATAGGCTTGGCGTCCATGTCCCTGAGTCGGCTCAAATTAAAATTTTGTTAAAGAATCTTGCGCCTTTTTACCAGCAACAATTAGGCCTGGTTGAAATAACATCTGTGGCGCAACTACTTAAATTAGGTAGGCAATTAGAGGTTCGCAAATCAGCTGTGGAAGCATACACTCCCCCACCGCGAAGGAATCTCACTCTTGAGCCTGACTTAGCCTATGTTCAAGCTGGCCCCTCCACCAAAACCGAACCTAAACAAAGTAAGCCCGAAATGTCTAAACCCAGCCCAACCTCTAACTTCATCAGGTGCTGGAATTGCAAAAAGACTGGTCATGTCTCACGTGAGTGTCCCGTTAACAAACAGAGGCACTGCTTTCGCTGCGGTCTCCCAAATGTCACCGTGAACTCGTGCCCGAAGTGTTCAAAAAACGTGAAGTCCACGCATTAGATGGTCGGCTAGTGCGATGTTTTAAAATTTCAAAACCGATCGAACCACCATCAAGTAACCCGATTCTCAATTATGTCCTTGCTCATGCCCAAGGCGATGAGCGACCTTATTTAACCATATCAATTTTAGGCATTTCTTTTCTTGGCTTGTTAGACTCCGGTGCTTCCCGTACTATTATAGGTGGGCCCGGATGGGAAATTTTGCAGACTTTAAATCTACCTTTCATCAAACATGTGACCTCGTGCACCGTGGCAAACGGACAGCCTTGCTCGAGCCCTGGCAGTGTTACTACTCCTATTCGATTGCGTGATCGAGTCAAGGTCATTGACATCTTAGTAGTCCCCGATTTGCCACATTCTTTAATTCTTGGAGCTGACTTCTGGAAGCTAATGGGTATTGTCCCAGATTTACGGTCAGGTGACTGGTGTTTTGGAAGTCCAAATGTGGATTCCATCGAGCATGTTACTTCCTGGGGTCATCTGATGAATTCCGAACAGGAGCAGCTGATCGAATTAACTGATAGGTTGTTCGCCAATTCCAATGGTGGTGAACTTGGTTGCACGACATTGGTCGAACATGTCATTCAAACTGATAGTCCACCAATCAAACAAAGGTACTACCCTATTTCCCCTGCGAGACAAGCCATTGTCGACAAGGAACTCGATTCCATGCTGGAGCGAGGTATCGTTGAGAGATCGAAAAGTGCATGGTCTTCTCCGATTTTACTTGTTCCCAAGAAAGACGGTTCCATTCGTTTCTGTGTCGACTACCGTAAGTTAAATCAAGTTATGACCAAGGATGCCTACCCTTTACCTTATGTGTCTAACACCCTTGACAAACTCAGAGATGCCAAATTCCTCTCGTCACTCGACATCAAGTCAGCATATTGGCAGATCCCAGTCGCTGAAGAATCTCGACAGTACACGGCATTTACGGTGCCCAACCGTGGTTTATTTCAGTTTCGTAGGATGCCGTTTGGTCTTCATAACTCACCAGCGACGTGGCAAAGGTTTATTGATCGTGTCATTGGCGCTGACCTGGAACCTCATGTCTTCGTCTATTTAGACGACATTATTATCGTGACCCAGACTTTCGAAAAACATCTCGAAGTCCTTGAGGAAGTTCACAAAAGGTTGACTGAAGCCGGTTTGACTTTAAATAAGGACAAATGTCATTTTTGCCTTACTGAAATGAAATATCTTGGGTATGTTGTCAATCGTCATGGCCTCCATGTTGATCCTGAGAAGGTACAAGCTATCTTGGGAATGCCAAAACCTAAAACTGTTACCGAGGTCCGACGTTTGATAGGCACTGCTTCATGGTATCGCAGATTCATTCCGGACTTTTCTTCTCTTATCGCCCCCCTGACAAATCTTCTGAAAAGAACTCCAAACATCGTTGGGATGAGAGTTGCGATGAGGCTTGGGAAAAAAGTTCGTGAGCATTTGGTGTCTGCGCCAGTCCTCTCATGCCCTGATTTTTCAAAGGAATTTACCATCCAGACCGATGCTTCCGACTATGGCGTTGGTGCCGTGTTATCCCAACAGCAGGACGATGGCGAGAGAGTCATTTGTTATTTAAGTCGTTCGCTGACCCGTGCTGAACGCAAATACTCTACAACTGAGAAGGAACTATTGGCTATGTTGTGGGCAATCGAAAAGCTTAGGCCTTATGTTGAAGGTTCGCATTTTACCGTTATTACGGATCATCATTCACTCTTGTGGTTGAACAAATTGCAGAATCCTTCTGGACGTTTGTGTCGTTGGGCTGTTCGCCTACAACAGTATGACTTTAGCGTAGTTCATCGTAAGGGCAAAGACCATGTTGTGCCCGATATGCTGTCTCGTGCTGTCCCTGCTGTCGACGCCATCAACTTCGAAGAGATTAAGGATCATTGGTATCTCGACTTGTTAAGGAAAATTCGATTATGTCCTGAAAAATTCCCAAATTTTCGAACTGAGGGAAACGTCATTTACAAATTTGTCAACAATACTTACTATCGTCTGGCTGATGAGAGTCAGCAGTGGAAACCTGTGGTCCCCAAGGAGGCTCGTAAACAAATCCTTGAAGAATGTCATGATTCCCCCACTAGTGGTCATCTAGGAATTTTCAAAACTTATAATCGGATCGCTCAAAACTATCATTGGCCAAAAATGCACGCCGATGTGGCGAAGTATGTTCGCAAGTGTCAAACCTGTCTTCGCACTAAGCCTGAACAGCGGGCTCCTGCTGGTTTGATGGGCGGTCATTCCAGAATATCGCGACCCTGGGAGGTAATCAGCATTGACCTAGTTGGACCACTCCCTAGATCATCTCGTGGTTTTCAATACATTCTCGTAGCCACGGACTGTTTTAGTAAGTTTACCTTATGTTTCCCACTCCGCAAGGCCACCACACCTAAGATCCTCCAACATCTTGAGGAAGACATTTTCCTAGTTTTTGGTGTGCCTCGAACGATCATCTCAGACAATGGAGTCCAGTTTAGGTCGAAGGAGTACCAGAACCTTTTGACTTCGTATCAGGTACGCCCTGCATATACCTCTTTCTATCATGCGAAAGCGAACCCTGTTGAGCGCGTGAATCGTGTCCTCAAAACCATGTTGACGGCTTACGTAGCAGAGGACCATCGAAAATGGGATGTCTTCTTACCCAAAGTTGCCTGCGCTCTAAGGACAGCTCGCCATGAGGTTACTGGTGTAACTCCATATTTTCTAAATTTTGGTCGAGAGATGTGTCTTAAAGGTAGACTTAATCCCGATTGTGACAAAACCCAGAAAGAGTCTTTTGACATTGTTCCCCAGGATCCTGCCGAATTACAATCTCGTACCGGCAAATTCGCAGCACTATACAAGGACGTGCAGGAGAGGTTGCAGAAGGCTTACGAGCAGTCTAAAGGTCGTTATGATCTTCGTAGGCGTAAGGTTGTGTACCAACCGGACCAACAAGTATGGCGCAAAAATTTCGTTCTTTCGGATGCTTCTAAACATTTTGCTGCCAAGTTGGCCGATAAGTTCGTAGGGCCTTTCCTCATTAGCCGTCGTGTGTCTGCCGATACTTATGAGTTGAAAGATTGTGAAGGCAATGTTTTACCTGGCACTTGGAGTAGTGAACATCTCAAACCCAATCCACCTGACGAGTAATTTTTGAACTTTCTTCTTCTTGGCCTGCGGGTGCGGCTGAGCGAATACTCCCGACGTCAAATCCGCGTGTCGTAAAAGGCGACTTAAGGAATCTGAAGATTTCCCACTGTCATCTCTGGAAATCAACATTCTTGGCCTGCGGGTGCGGCTGAGCGAATACTCCCGACGTCAAATCCGCGTGTCGTAAAAGGCGACTTAAGGAATCTGAAGATTTCCCATTGTCATCTTTGGAAATCAACATTCTCTTCGTTTTCTTCTTTCCTTTTAACTTCCGTGGAAACTTTCCGTTTTGTTAGGTCTCAGGGACCCATGAATAGTGCGATCGACTGGAGAGGTTGTCGACTTTGTTTCGGCTGGAGCCTTTGCCGTTTGCATTTGGGTTGGTTAACTTGAGGGCTTTTGGGTGAGTTAAATTTCTTTTCTTTTCTCTTCTACTCTACTTCTTCCCTGGTTTGATTGATCAGCTCAGCCTTGATGGTCGAGAGAAGTTCATTCGTAAGTCGCAAAGGTGCGGGAATTTCAAGCGTGCCGGATCCCGTGAAAGCATTTCTTGCCCTCTCTTTGTGAACCTAGCGATAAGAGCATCTCCCGGGTATCTTGGGTGCAGCAGGTGTGTTCGAACCAGATAACTTTTCTTTTTTTTTTGTTTGTCCTCTACATTTTTTTTTTCTCTTCCCCTTTTCACTCGCTGGAATGGATCCCGATTGGTGTTGGACTTTTAAAGTCATTTATCAGATTTGACCTCTACTATTTTAGAGATGTTTGTGACCTTTCTGGACCATTTATGAGAGTAAAGTTATCCCTTGTCGGAGGTTCTTTCTCTCTCTTGCGGTGTTGTTCGTTCATCAATCGTCTTGCGGTGTTGTTCGTTCATCAATCGTTTTGCGGTGTTGTATGTTCACCATTTGTTTTCTTTACGGCGTTGTATGGTTATTGTTTTTTTTTGGTGTTGTGTTATGGAATCAGACTCCCCATTATAGGTCTCCTGGACGAAGTGTCAGATTGACAGATTTTTCATCCTTTTGTTTTGGTTTATGGAAGAAATTTTCCCCTAGGTAAAATTTCCTTTTTGGTAAGGAGGGAGTTGTTACGGTTGAAAAATCCATTCAAGTTATTCATAATAATTTTCCATACACCCTGTATCATCGTGGGAAATTTTAACGTTCACGGCCTACGTCTAAATTCAAATTTCATCATATTTCACAATGTGGCGTGATGTTAACTATCCGCTGTTACTTCAGGCATTCTACATAGCTCCATCTCACTTGGTTTCCGGGGTAAATCTGTCTCGATCGTAACGACTTCTGTCTGAACCGGCGTTAGGGGAAGAACGCGGCATGCATTCGCAGCAGTCTTATATCGCAAGCTCTCCCGTTCGCATCGTTCATTTTGTGCGTAAGTGAGTACAGCTCCTTTTTGCTTCTTTTTCACTGGATTTTGTGGAGGAAGTGGTACCGGATTATTCCGAGATCTGTTATCGTACGAGGAGAGAATTTTAAGCTTGCTAAACAGCTTTCCAAGCCTGTCGTCAAATTACGAAACAGGTATGTCTTGCGACTTTGTTCTGACTGCGAAGAAACGTAACGCATATTTTCTTCCATTAGGCTTTGAGTACAAGTTTGAGTACAAGTTTGAGTACAAGTTTGAGTACAAGTTTGAGTACAAGTCTTAGTACAAGTTTTAGTACGAGTAGAGGCTTCCTGTTGAAGTTTAAGTTTGAGACATTGGCCCCAGTTCAATTCAGCTGGCGGAGGTAGTTCTATTTGGGTGAGAAATATCGTCGTCCCCTTGGGTGCAGAAGCCCGGAGTTGGCTTTCGTCAACGAATTGAGCCACGCCACCTGGCCTTCCCCGTCGTTGAGAATAGGCTCGCCCTGCAAGACGACGTCATTTCTGGCGGTTTTCCCGCTTACCGCAACATTGGCCCACTTCGCTAACCACCGCGAGAGGACGCTCCGATCTGTTGATGTTGAACAGCTGACTGACATTGACGCAGGATCTTAGGAGGCCAAGGTCGGAATAGCCCTTTTATTATTTTTTGTATTTGCGGGGTTCGTTTATTGTTACCCGAGTCTGAGTATCACTAATTGCGTTGTTCGTCTAAACCGTATGTGTAACCGAAGCACAGATCTGTGGTACGGATTTAATTTAGCGTGTTACTTGTTTATTGATATTTATTGTTCGTGTTTGAGTTATAGTTATTTAAAGTTTGAGCAAGCGAAATATAAACAAGTGTGCTCAGCTGGTGCGTTTTATTTTAAATCATTTTTGCCCACCCTTTTGCATTGGGGTTTCGTCGAACCCTCCCTTCTCCACGAGCTACACCGAGCGGTGTGGAGACTTAAAGACTGTCCGCACACAATTTGCAAACCTACAGGTAGGTAGCAACATGAGGAAGAAACAATTTCGGAAGCGGGCGAAATACGTAAATGGCAATTACCTTACATGTGTTGGAATAATCTGCGTATTCTCGAAATGTGTAATTGCGCATCGCACCACCAACACACCCACACACACACTTACATAATAAACTTAAAAATGAAAAGTATAAACTACACCAACTAATTACTCGCCACTACAACGTTAGTGAACGAACGGAGTGAACGAACTAAATGTGTTTCATCATATCATCTGAGGCGCGACAGTTTATGGGGTAATAAAGTAAAAAACCGAACGTTAAGGTAGGTTAAGAATTCGGGCCGCTCTCATCTATTGTACGTTTTAAAAATATACGATTCTCCTTTCCCTTCGATTATCTCAAAACTTATTCATTTAAAAAAAAAATATTATAGGAAACTTTTATTTCTTTTCACGATATCTACCAACATACCGAGTTTGGTGCATCTTCATTGAAACACCCGGTAGAAAGATCTATGCCAGGGGCATTTGTAGCAATATAGTCCAGCTGAGGGATGATTTTTTTTATTCAATTAGATTAAACAGTAGCCCTGATACGCCAGTACTGATCGTCAGTTGTATGTGAAGTGGGCCTCATTATGAATATAATGTGGCGATTATGCTATTTTATTCACTTCTAATGTTGACTCGATTTTGGTCTTCTCCCTAATGCTTTATTTATTTATTGTTAAAAATAATGTTACACAATCGGTTACTTATTTACAGACATCAGTGGACATTTAAACTTAGCATCTCATTATTGGCGTTCCTGTTACCATTTACTGAATTAATTCGTGTACCCTTAGTAAATCCAAAAGAAATCTAACGAAAGTGAAAGTTTTTTTTGTCGCTGATAATCCGGGTGTAATCTCGAACTCTCTCATTTTAAGAATTCATCGTATATGCCACTGAGGTGGGTGGTGGTATCTGCAAGTAACAGACAGCTGCCACTTCGTCAGTTTACGGGCCTAACCTGCTGACGCGACGGGCTGATTAGTTCGACAGTAATGGAACAGGAACGTGCCGACATATTTGGCAAATCTCTCTCAGTATTTCAGATCCACTTCGCTCGCGGTAAACGTGCCTCCGTTTTATTGCCTTACGCGTTATAAGAAGCTTTCATTTCTGGCCTTTCACAGAAACAACCCCAATTTCGCCTTCAAACACGAATCCATGACTTGTAATTATGTATGTGACCTAACTTGATTTTGACACTGCCTTATCTTAAAAACTCCTGTGCTGAAAAAAAAATAACGTCGTAATTCATGTCGTTGCAATGATTAATCACATCTGCCAGCTAAATTCTAATTATGGTCTTGTTTTTAACCCCCTGCTCTGAGCTGCGGCTACAAACTTACCAGGACCAAGCAGGGTAACTCTACTTGTGGTCTGGTAAAATATGGCACGCATAAATATTAATAAACGCTGGCCCTATTTGAAGTATAAGAACTGTTCCTGCAGGTCGAATTTAGAATGCGCAATTAAAATTGCTCGTCAATTATGTTAAAAATAGTGTGTCCTGCTATCTGTATCGATTAGACTTTGATGAAGTAAATACGGAATCCATAAGTAATTTTCGACTTTGATGAAACACAAGGAGTGGCTTACTTTTGCGTCAGGAAAGAGCTGCATGTTTTATTAATGCGCTACTTCGCTCTACACTTAAGGGAAGATGCACGCAGTAATGCCATTCGTTTCCGAGATCAAAGTTGTTCTACCAATTCCAAAGTTCGGTGTACGATAATGAGTTTAAAGAAATCTATGATTTAAAAAAAATCTTGCCAAGATTCGCATCATCATCAACAGTTTCTTTCAGCAAATCTGTTTAATGCACGTCAACATTTTTCTAACAAAATAATATTTGTTAGTTATTTACGTGTGTACAGACCACCACTGAAGTGTCATCGGCGAAAATACAAATATAACATATTTAATGTGCATGGGTAAATCATTAATGAAAAGCAGAAACAGTAGTGATCCCGATATTGAACCCTGAGGAGCACCCAGATTTATATCGAATTGATCGATTGATATTGAATTTTATTTCGGTAAAATGTCTTATTCTTTCTAAACTTCAGGTGAGAAGAAATTAACATTTAAATTAAAAGAAAAAAAAAACAGATATTGAATTTGGACTCCAAAAGCATAGCCAAAGCTTTGACTCTAGATGAACAAATTTGATAAAAAAAGTACATGTAATAAATAATAAGAGAAGTTTGTGGGATTAATGAAGCCAATAATAAGAGAAATTAGACTCCATAGCACACCTTTACCTAAGAAGAAATTAAAAAATTGTCGGGATCGTCATCAACAGCAGAGAAACACGTCACGAATTCAGCCTGTGACGTAAAACGGCGCTAATTGGCTGCAATATATCGATGTCGTCACGAACTCGGCCAGTGACGTAAGACAACACTGATTGGCCACGGCGATGACGTAAGACAACGTGATTGACTACGGTGATGACGTAAAACGGCCGGCCAATAGGAATCAAGTGACGATGAGGTGACGCCATCAGATAACTGGAGAGGCGATCGCGCCACCTAAATTAATTACCGCACGGCCAATAAGAATCACCCAGGAAGACCGGTTATCACAGAGGCGATTGCGGGGTAAACTATATCAAAGAAGGCGACCGCGGCATTGAAAGCTAGCGTCTCTACGACTTCGAGCAGGTTTGCACTGTCAATAAACACACACACCGGGCAAGCCTCATAGCGTCCAAAGATGCACACAGTCGGGCAAGACTCGTGGCGCCCCAATACACACACACTCGGGCAAGCCACTTAGCGCCCAGACATATCTCGCACAAAGACCACTGACAGTCGACCTTACAACAGCTCCTCCACATTGCTTCCTGCGTTAAGTACCTCGTTGTATCTCACCGTTGCCACCTACGTTGAAACACCCTACGCTAGTGCAAACCCTTGAAGAACCCCCTGTCACATTAGCAGTAGTCTGTTCCCAACTGTATAAGATAGACGGTCCCGCTCCAGTCAGCTACAGAGGAATCGATCCTTTTACTGTCAAGCTGACCGACCGACGTCGATTTGTCGTCCGACAGCAGAATCTGATTTTGTTGTACCTGTGAGAGCACCGCTCCACATGCATGCAGCAACTGACGTAGCAATAAATCATATTGAATGCATCATTAGACTGTAATATTTAACGTTAATAAAAGTTGGAGTTCTTCTATGTTTCATTACGACTTTGATTGCCGACACACCGCCACATCAGCTGGTGACCCCGATACGCTTCAAAAGCAAATAACGAGCTATTTTATAAAACTAAAAAAACTTGACAAATATGTAAAAAGTCTAAAGACAATTGAGGAAAAGTAATAATGGAAGAATCAGAAATAACAGAATGATGGACGGAGCGACATGTACTCTACTAGACCAAGCAAAAAGAGGAAGGATAAGAAGTGGAAAAAGAAAAGATTGTGGAAAAGTCCGAAAAGGAAGAGGTCAACTTGAAATATTACGAACAAAAAACAGAAAGAGAAAACTAAGAAAAATTAGGGTAGGCGTCAAAAACAAAATGGAAAGAAAAATAGTGGACTATGGTAAAACCTGAGAAATTTGTAACAAAAATAAAAGACGAACAAAACAAAGTAGTATGGAAACAAAAATAGAAATAATGGAAAGGCGGAGGAGCCAGTTGGAAGATTGCAATGTATAACACTAAGCAAAAAGGGAAAGGCGAGAAGAAGAAGTGAGAAAAGAAACAAGCTCAGAAAAATAACTGAAAATTGAGAAACTATATCAAAGAAGGCGACCGCGGCATTGAAAGCTAGTTTCTCTACGACTTCGAGCAGGTTTGCACTGTCAATAAACACACACACTCGGGTAAACCTCATAGCGTCCAAACATGCACACAGTCGGGCAAGACTCGTAGCGCCCCAATATACATACACACTCGGGCAAGCCTCGTAGCGCCCCAATACACACGCACTCGGGCAAGCCTCGTAGCGCCCCAATACACACACACTCGGGCAAGCCACTTAGCGCCCAGACATATCTCGCACAAAGACCACTGACAGTCGACCTTATAACAGCTCCTCCACATTGCTGTACCTGCGTGAAGTACCTCGTTGTATCTCACGTTGCCACCTACGTTGAAACACCCTACGCTAGAGCAAGCCCTAGAAGAACCCCTTGTCACATTAGCAGTAGTCTGTTCCCAACTGTATGAGATAGACGGTCCCGCTCCAGTCAACTACAGAGGAATCGATCCTTTTACTGTCAAGCTGACCGACCCACGTCGATTTGTCGTCCGACAGCAGAATCTGATTTTGTTGTACCTGTGAGACCACCGCTCCACATGCATGCAGCAACTGACATAGCAATAAATCATATTGAATGCAACATTAGACTGTAATATTTAACGTTAATAAAAGTTGGAGTACTTCGATGTTTCATTACGACTTTGATTGGCGACACACCGCCACATCAATTGGTGACCCCGATACGCTTCAAAAGCAAATAGCGAGCTATTTTATAAAACTAAAAAAACTTGACAAATATGTAAAAAGTCTAAAACAATTGAGGAAAAGTAACAATGGAAGAAACACAAATAACAGAATGATGGACGGAGCGACATGTATTGTACTAGACCAAGCAAAAAGAGGAGGATAAGAAGTGGAAAAAGAAAAGATTGTGGAAAAGCCCGAAAAAGAAAAGGTCACCTTGAAATATTACGAACAAAAAACAGAAAGAGAAAACTAAGAAAAATTAGGGTAGGCGTCAAAAACAAAATGGAAAGAAAAATAGTGGACTATGGTAAAACCTGAGAAATTTGTAACAAAAATAAAAGACGAACAAAAAAAAGTAGTATGGAAACAAAAATAGAAATAATGGAAAGGCGGAGGAGCCAGTTGGAAGATTGCAATGTATAACACTAAGCAAAAAGGGAAAGGTGAGAAGAAGAAGTGAGAAAAGAAACAAGCTCAGAAAAATAACTGAAAATTGAGAAGTGTGAAATTGCAAGTGTTCTCTTTTCCTTGTCAATTCATTGTCTCTTGCCAGGTCTTTCTAGTTCCATTCCAATTTTTTTGCTGTATTATTACTTCCTGTTTTATCATTTCCCTGATCCATTATTTACTCTTGACTCTAGCTAACTCGATGGGCTTTTCTTTCTGAGATAATTCATTTCCAGAACTTTTGTTTTACTTTTTTGTTTTCGCTGTAGTATACATGTCTTTTGCGTGCATTCTCGAATCAGTATCTCCCCTTTCTCTCGCTAGTCACCATCGACTTTATTCATAGAAGTAGGTATGACAATGGCGTATTAACGGCCTAGTAAATAATACTGAATACGAAGATTTTTTCTTCTTCGCCATGTTTGTCCCAAGCTTACCGGGGAGACGTTCTGGCTAGTTATTTCGAAAGCTGCTGCGACAGACTTGTCAGTTGTTTTATCTTTCCTTCGGCATTGGCCTTACAAACTAGGAAAACGGAGAAAACTCAGTTCGAAGGAGCTGATATGAGTCCGAAACGCGATCTGAGCCAAGAGAATTCTATCTCTCACTTAGAACTCACATGTTACCAGGAGGGGATTCGAACCCACACCTAATAGTTGCCCCACCAAACGTCAAGCCCTTTGCTAGAGGACTCAACCAACTCGCCTGTGCAACTACTTATATTCGATACATCGCCTGCTGAGAACATTAATGAGGTAACTCCAAAAAATGCTATTTTGAGTTATGTGCATTGATAAACTGCGAATCTAGCCCTTAACTTCATGTATTAGTGGCAAAAGCGTAGGTCAACTCGCTTCCGCCAGGTGGCGTTAAATGTCATTAATGCTGGGAGGCGCGTGTTTCATTATTGAGAGCAACAGTGACGGTACTCGGCTTTCAGTCGCCTTCGGCAACGTTCACACTGAGAGAATATAGTTCACTAGTGACTAAACTCAAGTTGCGACACTCTAATAGGTTGCTATAAATAAAAGATTGAAGTTTCGACAAAAGCTTTAAAAGCTGTTCTCTCAAAATAGCATTTTCAGAGTTACGTCACTAACGTTGGTGGACGTTGCGAAAGGAAGCGGTCTTCAGTTTTATGCTCCACACAAGAAAGAAGATACGTCTAAATGCGAAAACTATCGAGGAGTAGCATTACTGGATGTAGTGTACAAGATGGTTATACCAAAAGTTAGAAGACAAAATAGAAGACATCGTGGAAGAATATTAGGCAGGGTTTAGGAAGAAGCCGCTTATTATGAAAAAGGAATCGATATGCATGCGCTTTTCGTAGACTTTAGGCAAGCCTATGATTCAATCAATAGAAAAGTATTATTAAAAGCAATGGAATGAACGATACGTTTCTAAAAAGGTAATAAGTGTAGTCAAACCCAACTTAGGGAATATAAGCACAGAATCAGGGTGGACCGACAAAAGAGAGAACTCCTCGAGGTGAAGACGGAATTAAGGCCCAGTTGTACAATGCCAGTTCAAATTGAAGCTGAAGCTTAAACCCATGATAACATTTATTTCAACAATTGTTGTTAAGCGTTCAAGCTGGAATTGTACAACTGGGCCTTAACTTCGCAATGGAGGCAATAATGAGAAGGGGAAAACTAAATAGAAAAAGCTTAATCTATGATAGACAAGACACCAGTGCCTCGTATATGCCGATGACATTACGATTGTCGCAAAGACAAAGAGCGACCTGGGAGCCGCAACAAAGATGCTAATAGTAGAAGCAGAAAGGAAGGGACTGAAAATAAACGACAAGAAGACTAAATGCATGTGGGTAAGCGCAAAAAATGCTAAACCAAAAGAAGAATGAGAAATAACTACAAGGAACAAGAACGATACTGTAAATTTGAAGGAGTAGCTAGTTTCATCTACTCGTATTTACATAGGTGAAAAAATCAAAGCTATGAACGATATGAAAGAAGAACTTAAGGAGATAATCACTAAGTGAAATAAAACAGTAGGAGCGTTAAACAAATTGCTAACGAGAAAGAAAACATCAAGGGAACTGAAAGTACAATTCTATGTGGATCAGAAACTTGGACCCTGACGAGACAGGATGGGTAAACTCTTTGAGTACGGGAACGCAAACTACTAAGAAGAATTTACGGAGGAAGATAAGAGAACAAACAAGAAACTAGAAAGAATTTTCGGACAACCCAACAAAATAACACAAATAAAAATGAACAGAATAAGATGGATAGGACACAGAGAGATTAACAGAAGGGAGAGGAGATTGCCGAAGAGTATCATCAATAGGAGATACGAACGAAAGAAGAAAATAGGAAGACCAAAACGAGATGACTGGATGCAGTCGAAAAAGACCAGGAAGCAATAGGATTGAGCTAAGGCAAGGGCTTTGGGTTTTCTTTTATGTATGTACATCAATCAGTGAATCGGATTTAGTTTTCGACTTATCTGGTAAAAGTGAAGACGCCATATTTCCAACAGCTCTGGTTGCCATAATACTGAAAACTAAATCTACTTTGGATCCTTGATTTTGAATAGTTTTTTTTTATTTTAATTTTGGGAAGTTGTAGATAAAATTATAACGTGAACTAGAGCTTATTACAGGAACTCGCGTGTTTACAGATGACGAGGTCGTAGATCCAGACACTTATCCCACCAATAATATTAAAAAAAAAAAAAAACTATTACCTCGCTGATCTTATTCTAAAACTTCTCGTTGTTTATTTTATACCCAATATTTAACTGTTTGCCAAATCTCCCTTTGTTTTCTTTTTTTGTTCTCTACTGATTTTGATTGCTGATATCTTTTAAATTTGGTCTATATTTCTTATGTATAGTGACAGTATTAAAGGGATGAACGTGTCGTCAAAGGATTTTATTTAGGGATGTGTAAATATATTCTCGTCTTATTGATTTTAAATTCAATCAAACGATCAATTTGTCAACTGAATGCTAAATTTAAGAACAGCATTGTGCATCTTTGTTAAAATTTAATATTTGTTCCGGGATTTTGCGTCTTCGTTTTGCGTTATATTCACTTATTTTAGCTTATCCGGCGGCCAATCGATTTGTTCTTTGAGGCAAACTCTCATAAATAAGGAAGACCCGAATAATCCGAAAGAATCGATTCGATTCCTTCCGCCCAGCGGGCGAAAACAATTCCGCATTTTTAATCTCCGAAATTAATTATGCGCGTCGAAGGAGCTCGTATTTGCCTGCTTTCCGTCAACCCTTTAATTTATGACCAACAGTTATTATTTCGTTTCTGGCTGGATTTTATTTGCTGGATGGTAAACAGATATTTTATCTCTTATCTGGATTGTTTAGATTTACGCTGACAACTCTTATGTGGTGTCTTGTAATACTGGAAGAATTATGGGACGGGAACGGAGTTGTTTTTTTTTACAATTTTG
Organism: Dorcus hopei; assembly: GCA_033060865.1. Taxonomy (NCBI): domain Eukaryota; kingdom Metazoa; phylum Arthropoda; class Insecta; order Coleoptera; family Lucanidae; genus Dorcus; species Dorcus hopei. The sequence goes on along the minus strand of CM065426.1, from coordinate 6,872,808 downwards.
TTTTGTTCCGAATTGAATTACTGAATTTCAGATGATTTTCTATGAAATCTCACCAATTCAAAATAGGATGTTTATAATTAATTTGAAAGGTGGTTGAGGCAAATTGGTATTACTTAATTCTAAGTACAAATTATATTTAAAAAAAAAAACGTGTTTTGGTAGTAATTAATTATTTTCTTCGTTTTTTTTTTTTTTTTTTTGAAAGAGCAAACGTGTGTCGTTCGCGCTGGAGTTTCCACGGTGAAGAAAGGAAGGAGGCTCATTGTACATTCACTGCCCCGGAGTGGATCCCGATGGATTGGAATACGATGATGCGGGATCAACTCGGTTTTGTATTGATTTCGCTATACCTATGCGCTATGCGTCCTGTCGAATTCTGCAACGCTTTCTGAGAGATCGGGCGGGGAAAGGGGGCGCGAAGTATCTTAAAGACTTTTATATCCCCCCTAATATTGGATGGTTTTGAACTGTCATTCCGTGAAAATGCAATCTTCCCGCCTTTCGATTCCTCATCTGAATATCTCATCGATGCCTGCGTGAGCTGAGTGCAATTTATTTACGATTACCGGAACCGTTTTCCACACAAACACTTTAAACGAATTAAAGTAATGCATACTTTTCTTAGTGTGTTTTTGAAATTGAAATATGTACCTAACACATGAGTTTACATTATTTTTTGTGGGTTAATGGAATTATGAGATGAAAGACAAGTGCCCCAAGGGAATATCTTGAGTCCACTACTTTTTAACATCATAACAAACAAAATCCTTGAAACCTTCTCGAGCTTAACAGTTACAGAACGAACAAAAGCAGAATTATTTTGCTACGCAGAAGAAATAATGACCAGAAACGAAGAATGTCCCTTTTCAATTTTGTGAAACCAGTGACAAATTAACAAGAATATAGCAACACATCAATGTTAACAACTAGAGAACTGTTTCAGTGCAGAAATGAATTAATATAACAAATAAAGAAGGCAGAATAACGATCAAGTCAAGGAAATAGTGAAAGGGTCCTCCAAAAAATGAACCAACTTGGTGTGACCAACATCTTTGAAAAGAGACTAAAGTAAGAGTTATAAAGCATTTTAATATGCACAGTAGAAGCAAAAGTGAATACATCGGCTTTCTCGATAGAAACAAAAGATGTTTTAGAACATTACTTTATTGAATAAAGTCTGCACTTCCAAGCTGAAAGAACCCGGTTGGTCCAGAGACAAAGAAGTTGTCAGATATGTAAACCGTTGAGATGTTTTTCGTTTTAAGAATTTTGCAAAGATCGGAGGAAATAATAGTCGAAAAGCCAGTAGTTAGGTAGATCTGATTCTAGCAAATAACGTGGAATTTGTTTCTGTCAATCAAAGACGTATGAAGCTTTTATGCATCAGCAACATTAATAAAGAAAAACTGTACGTCCTTCTGGCAGTATAATATAATTTGCTCTGATTCTCGCAGTAAATTGAATATCTTTATCTTCTTTTTCCCGATATATTCGCCAAGTCTGAGCCCATTGCATTGAAAATTAGGGCATTAGGTTTCCTTCTTGAAGACTTCTTGATTGTTTTTCTATGTATACCAGGTCGTTGAGGGATGTGAGGCAATGAAATTGCAGATAGATTACCGAAGCAATCTTATTATGCAGACAAATCTTTATCGGCAGAATGAAATGATTATTGTAAAACTAAAGTTAAATTTTATTATCATATTAGATTGGTTATAAAATTACGTCTTATTAGGAAGAATCAACATAACTTGCAGATACGCTTTGGCCATTGCTTGTCATATACTTACCTTGACAAAATGAACGAGAAAAACCCCAACTGCTCATCTGGATCAACCACGCTCTAATAAAAGGGAAAATCGGTTAGCTTGCACAATGCTGTTATCAAGTTAGGATTCCAGGAACCGCTTAAAATCCCTAACAAGGAAGTGCACTTCTCTTATTATACCATTTTTTGAACAAAATGGATGCTGGGTTGTAGTTGACGTGGCTCAAAGTTGGAGTTATCAGAAGCCAAGTGAACTCAAGAGGAAGAAAAAAGATAATGAATTGTTACCAAATTTAATTTGAAATGACTTGCCTCGTACCTACCTTGACAGATGATAAGCTCTGCTGACTAACGTATCAGCTGTTCCCCTCGACTAGCAATCAGTGAAGATGGGGGTGAGTTAATTAAGGTGGTAGAATAAGAAAAGGGCGCCAGATCAGACTTAAATAAACACACTGAACGTAAGCGATCTTGTCGACGTCTCCGAATCGACTAAATCGGCAGAAAATAAAAAGTAAACAGAGGCCTCTCTTAACTCACTGGTACGTTAAGGAGTAAACACAAACGCAATAGCAAAAGTTAATAAATTTAAGCGTTGAAACTCAAAAATTCGAGCGAATGCAGGTTATCACACACACACACCAGGAGATACAGTTGCCTGTTTACAATAAACCAAATTCAAACATAGGTAAAATGCGAACAAACTACAGTCGTCAATTTATTTACTTAATGAAACGAAAACTACTCTTTTAAATTATACCAACCGCATTCAGCCGAAAATTTGGTAAACATGCAATTATTGTTCACGAACGAGAGATAAATAAATAAGGTTGAACGTCAAACTCATGACCTCGCCGCCAGGATGCGGCTACGTTCATCTGTCAGTCGAGCCACGAAGTGAAGTTGGCACTCACGACGTCACCTGTGGGTTGTTTCTAACGCCGATGATCCGGTTCAAAGCGGATTCGCAAGTTGAACGTCAAACTCATGGCCTCGCCGCCAGGATGCGGCTACGTTCATCTGTCAGTCGAGCCACGGAGTGAAGTTGGCACTCACGACGTCACCTGTGGGTTGTTTCTAACGCCGATGATCCGGTTCAAAGCGGATTCGCAAGTTACGCCATAGAAACGCCGGAATTGATTTCTTCATAGGGGAGACGAGTTGGTTCGATATGATAAATCAAAATAGTACATCGAATTGTCCGTGAACTGATAATTGAAAGTCACACTAAAAGCCTGTGCTAAGAGCCTGAAGAGAAGTGAAAAGCGTTAGCGTCCAACATGGCGTTCAGACAAAACTGTATTTTACTTGGGTTTTTGAAGTATTCCAGGCTTGGTATGGGGCTTAAAATACCCCAAACTCGTTCGGTGGTGTAGGCAGGAATTCCGGCAGGGCCGTGAATGAATTCTCCTCACATAAAGAGCAAGAACCCCGAGATTACACTAATACACGACAGCACCTTACGATGGCCGAACGTAGAATGAAACAGGAACGCGAATCTAAGATGGTGGACGCTGAATAACGCGCGAAAGTCGCAAGCGGTAACCAATGGTGAACCATGACATAGTTACGTGGTGTCCTATATCGAACGAGCTTCGTAATAGCGGGGAAGGAGTACAAGGTTGCTAAATGTACCAGGCTTAGACGTCGCTTTGTTGCCACGTTTTCTTAGCGGCAAAGTTAAACGTAACAGTATATGTGATCTCACATATCCTCTTTTGGATGTTGTCTAAAACCTAATATTAAGCTTCATTTCAATTAATCTCTTTCATTTTAGAGTTGGGTTGGGTTGGTTGTAGTACACGTGCGAATTTGTGATTTGATCTTTGTACAAGTCAGTGAGTAACCTATTATACAGCGCATGTGGTAATTCGGTTCAAACTTAGTAATTTTCTGGTTTTCCTTTACACCGAGAAACATTTGTTTTTAGAATGTTGGCGAGCGCTTCCGCAGTGATTATCCTAGACTACTTTAGATTCTTTCAAAGCACTCTTCGTTTTCAAGGTCAAAAATACCCATTTTAAATTTAACGGTCGACTTACTGTCAGTTGTCAAAGCAAAGATCTCATCCTTACACTCATTAAAACTTTTTACTTTTGTCTGCATACAATTTTTTCTTTTGCTGTGATGGAAAAATTACAAAGGCCATCCTCCACTTTCACAGCTCGGTAAAGGCTAGTTTACATTATTCGATTTTTTAATTTGATTTTTCTGTTCGATTTTATATTCGGGTTTGTCTCGAGTGAAATATGTATTTACGTTTACACTGTTTGAGAGAATTTGATCCACTATCCGATCGCCAAGACGCCAACTGTGTTGTCAATCTATGGTTGGAAACAATACTTTTCCTAGTACACGGCCTATTGCGCATGACACGCCATCAAATCGAATGCAAAATCGGAAGCTTTCTCGAATGTTATAACTCGAATGGTAAATCGAATAGTGTAAAGGCAAAAATATCACGTTTGAGCTACTCGAATCTGAAAATCGAATGCAAAATCGGATAGTGTAAACTAGCTTTAACAATGGATAATTTCAACCAAACTCTGCATAAGTTGTATTCCTGAAAGGTGAAATACTTAATAACTATAATTTTAGTGAGATACTTATTTTGTGCCTTTTGTATCAAGAGAGTTGGTGGACAACTTTCAGATAATATACATTAAAACTGCTCAATATATTATATGGAATGTGAATGAATGTAACAAAGATGAAACAATAGGTGACCATACACCAGCATTCATTCATGTCATTCTTTCCTTCGACATTCTTTCCCTTCAAGAAATTGAAACGAAACAAAACCTGTTCTAACCCACTAATACAATAATACAGGATTTGTTTCATTTCAATTTTTTGAAGGGAAAAAGCGTCGAAGGAAAGAATGACATGAATGAATGCTGGTCACCTAATGACTTAAGGGTCAAACAGAATGCAACGCCGTTACGCACCGTTGCAACGCCGCCAATTGTCACTTCAAAAGACATGGACAGATAAAGCGGCGTGGAACGACGTCAATCTAACCGAAAAATAAAAATAATTTCAACTATTTATAGTATTATGTATGTATCTTTTATACCTGATGTATTGTATGTTGTATTATCCACATATACAAGAAATTACTAGATGAAAATGCGATGGTGGTACATATTTGGCTATGTATTATGACGTTTGCCGCCGTCAAAGTTGGAAGTTGACCAACTTTTCGCGTGCAACGCCGCTTGACGTCGTTCATTCCGTGCAAGGACATTTGAACCTTTGTATTTAATATTCATTTGACAGATAACGGCGCGTAACGGCGTTGCATTCTGTTTGAACCTTTAGTTTATCTCGCACATTCAATGTGATTGAGATTTCAAGTGGATTCGTGAATCTGAACTGTTTTTGATCATCTCCCTCCATCCGCTTGAAATATTATTTCAATTCTAAAGAAAGGCTACCACATAGTAAAAAGAAATGCATTGAGTTGCTAACTTAATATTGATATGCATTAGATGCTTACAACGGATAACCAATGACAATGGTCAATCATCAGCTGTAACTTTGTGTTTATTATGATTAAATTGAAATGGATAATTTAGAAATAAATTAATGGCAGTGCTAGTAATTTGGTGTTATAACATGTTTATATAACATGAAGTCAGCCAGTACCAAGAATAATTTGAATCCGTGTTTACAGCGGATTGAAATGACAAATTAGATAAGTTTATGTCTGGATTCAAACATTACTATACCAATCGATTGAAATTTCAATCGGATTGAATGAGCGAGATAAACAAAGTCAGTCATTTCACAGAATGATAAAAAGAGAACAATAGCTTAGGAGAAATGGTGACGTACTATTTCGCCCTCACTTCCTGACGTATGAGAGGAAACAATAGCTTAGGAGAAATGGTTACGTACTATTTCTCTCTCACTTCGTGACATAATGCTTATACCGAGTGAGCATTTTCAATATGGGACAGAGGAAGTTAGCATGACTACCCTTAATAATGACATATTTGATTAAAATCATATTAATCTAGGATATTGGGTTTTATTTAACGTTTGTATTTAATTTGTTGGGCTAGTTATACGGCGGCTATGAATAGATAGAGTTTCTTTAAAAAAAAAAACAAGTTGTTGAAGTACATTTTGACGGATAAAAAAATAAAACGTTCTTTGCCACTAAAACTTGCAATATTCTTGAGTAGAAGGATAAATCCTACATTAAAAATTATTGAATTTAAGTACATATTATAATTTTATTACAAACTAAAGATTAAAAACAAATTGAACGTTTTCTTATAAGTTATAGTAAAAATTCAAATAACCCTCCATTTTGCGCCAAACAGTTCCCTAACCTATTATAAAATCCATTAATCACATTCGTTAGTGTTTCAGCGTTAATGTCATTAAAAATTAAGGGTAGTCATGCTTATCTCCTATGTCCCGGATTGAAAATGCTCACTCGGTATGTATATTCTATTATTTTTTTACTCACAGATTCATTAACGATAAAATGAATAAAAAATATAAAATCACTTCTTAAGTACATGAACTTCTCTTTCAACTGAAATTGAAAGTCTCTTAAAAACAGTAAAGAAGGGATTACATCAAATCAGAATACACTGTTGAAGAGATGTGGTAAGAGACAAGCCCCTACAAGGAAGGAAGGACGATAAAGAAGGTAGCAAAAATGTCTGCCTAAAGAAAAAAAAATGAAGAAGAAATAAAAAAGACGATATTAAGGGTTCACATAAAGAAGAACTATAGTACTTTATTTTACTACAAGGATTCCACGGCTATTGTCTGTTGGTAGTTTTTGGTTTCCATTGTCTGTGCTGTTATTAAGTATGTATGCAACGAATGAATATCCAGAATCGATAAAATTCCTTGTAATTAATTTTAAAGTATGTAAATTGCTCACTTAATAGTATAACACTTGTTTTTTTTAACCAATCAATAATTTTCTTCAAGTACTAGGCCTTGTTTATTAAATTCAACAAAAGTCATTCCGGTCTTCAAGAAAGGAGGTAAATATTCTGTTAGAAGTTTGTAAGTCACGACCGTAACTTAGTTAAGAAGAAAGAATTAATTAATTAATTAATTAATTTAACGGGATGCGGTCTGATTGGACGTTAACAAGGATACCTCCTTTGTTTAAAACTCAATATTTCGATTTTTATTTAAATCTTCATCAGGAGAAACTACAAATAATACAAGAGTCACTCTAAGTTTAAAGCAAAAATTAAATTACTTACAAACTGGAAGCTTAAGAATTGGTTAACAAACTTGAACATGAACATAAACAATTAATTACATTTTAAAATTGTAAAAGACGTTAATGAACCGGACAAAACACGTGTATAAATTACAAGATGGTGATTGGAGCAAAGTTCAAATTTTTAACAAGAATGCAACCTACATTTAGTTACACTTAAAAGTTACTGACATTTGTTATTTAAAATATTTAAAATATTGGTATAAAAATTACTTATATTCTCTATATCAGTTCTATAATTAATCGACTGTTGATCTTTCTGAATATATATCATTTCTAGAAAAAGTCTATTTTTTAAACTTTTTTCAAATGTTAAAATTTTTGTATTTTCAAAGTCAAATTGATGGTCACTATTAATAGAATGTGAAGCCAAAGCACAAGCCACCCTTCCTGTCCTAACATCACTTTTATGTTTGGCTATCCGATTTTTTAACCATTGATTTGTTAGCTGTTTATAATTGAAGCGTATTGTGCAAAACCGGCCTAACTAAAAATGGTCACTTTTGCGCGTTATTATTTTAATTATTTTAATTACACATGCAACTGCAATATGTTGCCTTCTGCTGAAAAAATGAGTAACATCATTTGTATTGTATCTTTTGAAGTATAAAGAATCTTATGCTATAAAAACTATATAAAACTAAATAGCAATTTTGTCAGTCGATATACAGGCGTATAGTGCAAAACCGGCCTAACTAAAAAGATAGTGTTGTTAGAAAACTAAATTGAAAAAAAGAGGCCAATTCAGCAAATACATTGCTGAAAAAATTAGTAACATTTGGGCTGTTGGTACACTGTATTATTAATTTGAACTATAAGGAAGTTTGTGCCATAAAAAAAAATAATAATTTTGTCAGTGAGCCCTTGTTGCGCTATACGCCTCAATTATCTTCATGAAATTTATAAGCTAACTGAAGAAAAAAAATTAACGAATGTTGTACATTTATAGAGTCGATCTTTTGACGTTGTTAGTCATACATTATTTCCACGAAAACTCTCTTCGTATGGAGTCCGAGGTATTTGCTTACAGTGGTTTTGAATCTTATCTGTTAGATCGGTACGAATACGTATGTGTTTCCCAAAAAAGTTTTCCCAGGCAAACAGTATTAAACAAGGTGTCCTTCAAGGATCTACATTCGGACCACTTTTATTCATAACATACGCAAACGACTTACAATTTGATTTTCCGAATAATAATATAATTAAACGCCTGAACGGTCCTTGCAATCGCATGGTCGTCGGTTCGAACCGCACTCGGGATTTTTCTCGGGGGTGGTCGGTATTGACTTCAGGCACCCTTCAGTGTTGGGGATAAAATACGACACTGCTTCCCCTTAAACGGCGAGAAGGTTGGAAGTAACAAAGCCATGGAACACTTTACACACACTCAAATACACTCCCGCTCCTGAGGTCTTGACAAGTCTTTGACTTGGGACCCCGTTGGGCAATCACCACAGATAAAAAAAATCAATTTGTTGATGATAATTTGATCTTTTTCTTAAACTCCGCGATGTTTGCGTCTTTATTCACATACATAGTTTAACAATTCCTTTGCGATCTCTAACTCAAACCACATTCCTTGTCTCTAGTTTAGATAACAGTCTCTCGTGGGAACGCCTCATTGATGAAAAACTTTCCTCATTGCTGTTCGCTTTGAGAAAGTTAAAAACAAACGTTCACACATGTACAATCTCGTCTAAAGTATGGTATTAATTTCTGGGGTACGAGATTCAAAAGAGTTTTTTTTATATTACAAAAAAAATTGGAATCCTGCAAGCCGTTTCTTTATAGTTTATACAAAATAATGTAATCTCTTTTTCATCATTGTTTGAATATAAATACGTTATTTATTGCAAGAGTCACTTACCTTCTGCCTTTAATTTAAATCATGTGAATATTTGCGATCTAACCAGAAGTGCAGACCTTCATCAGAGTGCCACTGCACAGAACCGCGTTTATAGTGTTCATAGTCTGGATGTTAAAAGCATTATTGGTTTTTCAAATATGATAAAGTTGTCCGAGAATACACAAAAGTAAATATTCCCAATATAACTCTAAACTTTTATGTAAAACGTATTTTGCCCGTGGCCGATAAACTATCAAATGCGTAGGTAGTTTCGTGCTCATCATTATTTGAGTATTCCGTGTTTATTTAGGCTTAGCGAATATTCGCTTGAAATAACAGGATAATCATTAACGTAACTATAAGACGATTAAGCTACCCGTGCTCTCCATAATCACCTTAATACGCAACTGTTTCCAGTTATGACCAGAGAGTCTACATTTTATGCATTTAACTCTAGCGCAAGCGTAGCGTAGCAGGTATGCAGCCGAACACATGCATGCGTTAGCAAACAGCACAAAATGTAGACTCTCTGATTATAATACGATGGTATCTATCCATCTAACTTTCGGCGTTCGCAAAATTTTATGCAAGAAACCGAACAGTTTAAACACCAGCAGCCATCAGCTAATGGAAAAACTCGCGAAAACATTCCAGCGGACCAAGCACAGCATATTTTTCCATTTTCAACTTAAATTTATTCATCCGTTGATTTTGGGCGCATCAGCGAAAAAAAAAACTTTCATTTATACGGTCGTATTGTTTCGTTTATACTGCAGGTTTACGGCGACCGTATACATTTCTGGTAGATAAAAAGGTTCAATTACTTGATTGATTTAAAGGGAGATTCGGCCGAATGTTGCGCTCGACGCGGGTTTTGCTGACACACGCCGTTCCCGGGGCCTGCCCTGAAAAACGGCATTGTTGTTTGGCCGCGGAAAAAAATCGGTTATTGAAGCCCTTAATTGAAAATGACGCAATCACATTACCTGCAGTTCGCTTTGAGAGACTAACTTTATTTTCTATGTCGATCACGTACACAAAAGCCGAGGGGAAAACCAAGGAACTTGGTACACTCGAATGCACAATTAACGGCGCGCAAACCGACGTGTCTTTTATTTTTAATTGAAAATAAATAAATAATTAAATAAACATCCGAGTGAATGACAACGTAAATTTAATGTAGAGGCAGAAACTCGATTCCTTTTAATTTCCCAAAGTGTGTAATTAAAGTAGGCGGACGGTTTATCACAGGGGGCGAAATAAATCTGTCGTTTGGAATATTGTACGGCCGAGTGGACAGAAGCATCGCAGTAAGCACAAAGAATGATAAAGAGAGCTAGCGAAATGCCCACGTCAGGTGAATTAGGGAAGTAAATTATGAAGCGCTCGCCTAAGACATTGAAGGATGACCGAAGGAACCGAGAAAATTATTTAACCGATGGTTTATTTCATTGAGCTTTCTTTGTGAAATATAAAGTATATAAAGTGGGAACATGGTTATTCCTGAAATATGTATTTCGAAAAGGCACTGCTCAACAATTGAAATGGACAATTATAATTGTACTGTGCTACCTACCTGAGTTGATAAGTAGTAGTTGGAGCAAAATTACTCCAGTGTTGCCAGCCAGCTGCAATGGGACGGGGAGGGTTCTCAAACCAAAACGCGAAGGCCAATCCAAAAAAATAGGCGCCACTTAATTAACTAACGTCGAAGAAATCGATCGACGAATTACGTTCTGTGCGCTTAACGCCTAATAGCCGATGAATTCCTCCGAAATGGAGTTTACTTCGCGAGTATACGCAATTTACATGCACAAATGCGGCTACATTAAATCCACCGAGAAGCAAAAATTAGGCAAACAAGAAAAGCATGACCTGTTCACGCAGCGTCGTCACGTCCGTCGATGGCGATGGAGGCGGCCGGCTACGGGGCGCTTCCGTGGACGATCGGCTTCCTCGGGGTGGATGCGTCGATTAGTAGTCGCAAGTTGCCACGAGATACCAACAGCGTAGGCCAAAAGCCAGAACCAAATCCAAATCTTAGATCAAAACAGAAACCAGGAGCCTATAAACGAGGAAAAGAAAACGAACGTAAGGGCCAAGTCGAGAGAGAAACAACACGTAAAACTTACCTAGTCGCGTCGGGCTAGGCTGACACAAACCGCAAAAGAAACGCGGCTTTTTCGCCCCCAAATGAGCCAAAGAAATTCGGCACACAGCCGTACAAATTCACTCTGACCGCCCAGGTGGAGTGAAACTCGTTAACACAAAACTTCCCACGAAAGACAACAACATGCGGCTCCCAGGGCGAATAGGGAATTACTGAAAAATGACGCTTCCCTCGACCGGCGGAAAAGAAAAAAAGAACAAAAGAGAGAGAAGTATTCGAATGTGCCAATGGCCGATTTTTATGACATCAGCGGAAACCAATCAGAATAAAGGGCAAAGGTTACAGACATACGCAACGGTACCAAGTGCGACTGTTTTCCGTAAGGCCCGGAACTCGATCATCCGTTAACATCCGCGTCGCAAAATAGGACCATTTAAATTGGACAATTAAATGTCGCGTAAACACGATTTCGACACTAAGCAAGGATGGGGTTAATTCTTATAAAATGAACTTGTTCGACTGATCTGAAGCTTTTAACGAAAGTATGTTAAAAAGGTTTTGGGTGAAGTACGTAGGCGCGAAATGGCACATTCCTACGCCTAATGGGGGAAACAAAACGAAACGTGTTAAAAATAGACCGGAACGTTGAAATGTGCACTATACAGGGTGTGTTCGTACACAATCGGAAAATTAAACAAGTAACAACTGAAATGTGCATTCAAAAGTGTTGTTAAATAATTTACACTGTATACTCTCTCTCAATGGTGTTTTGTACTGAATATTTTTTGCAAGTTTTTTTATTGCCTTGTGCTGTTATCGCTTTAACAAAAAAAAGGTGGGAATATAGCTCCAAAATGTTAGCAAGTTAGTGAAACAGAATTGCTTGTAACATTTCTATTATTACCATAGCAATTAAGTCTCTAGGACTAGGACGTTTGGAAACAGTACAACTCGAGCAAGTAGTGCGTTGGATCAGTGAAGGTTTGCCTCAAGAAGAAGTCGCTACCTGGTTGAATGTGTCATAAAGTGTCGAGTATGGAAACGCTACTTAGCAACGGGGCCTCCAGCATACACCCATGGCGGAGATCGAGAAGAGCCACAACCCATGCCCAAGGCTGTTTGATAGTCCTGACTGCATCAAGAAATCGAACGTTGTGACGGGGGACGTTGGGATCTCCGAAGACCCCACGTCGAAGTCGATCAGGTCATTCTTGGATGTAGCGTTGCACGACGCCATCTTGAAAATTAATAATCTGAAGGAAACTCGCAAATCTGATGGAACTTTGACAGGTAAAAATGACAGTCGATTCTGATTTGCAAACAAATCTGTTAGTAGATGAACATTCGTAATAAAAATAATAAGTGTAATACAAGTGACAGGTGAAAATAACGGAAACAAAATTGAATCGATGACAGAAACTGACAGAATATTTCAAACGCCAAACATAAATTCAAACAATTCAATAAAAGCAACGAGTGTCATCTCCTTCTTAACAAACTTTAAAGTTCGCACAAATAAAGACTTTTATAAATTCAACCTGTCAAAGTTGTCACTTTAACAGATAGAAATAATCCTGATTTCTGATAAGTCGAAAGGAAATGAGTTTCACAAATAAATACGCCAGTCATTAGGGAATAACGAGGTACGAATAAGGAAACAATTGATCGGTGACGATATTCACCTGTATTCTGTAAACACCAACTCATTTCAATTGATACCCAACAATAATTGAAGAGCAATGAATTGATACGTAACCATAGCAACCACAGCAATTCACCAATGACGATTCTGTATACCGTAACAATCAATTGAAGAGAATACGGTTTTTAAGGAAATCAATTGTTATGCTTGTTACATATCAATTATAACAAGCATAACAATTCATATGAAATGCTTACAGAATAGACCCCATTGTATAAGTAAAATGTTTGACAGGCAAGTTCGGAAAAAAATAATAAACAAAAACAAAAGATTGAAAAGAATCGTGAGATAGAAGTTACCGAAATATCTGCTTTGAGATTGACAGACTGCAAGTGCCAGATAAAGCAAGAGGTTCGACTTTGACAGGTAAACAACGGCGATCAATTCTGACAGATAAAATTTCAATAAGCAAAAACGGAATACACAAAAGAGAGATAATTCGCTTGTCAAAGCAACGTCAATGATTTTGACAAGCAAAAAATTTTACTTCGTATACGGACACAAAGGTAAACGAAAATAACAAAATCAGATGGGCGTAGACGTCTTTCACACAAATATAAAACAAGTGACAGTCGTTTTTTGACAGTTTCACACATGAAAACAATCGAAAACTATGGACAAGAGAAAGATGACAAAATGCCAACGATTTTGACAGATAAACCAAGTCGCTCTAAAATCAAATAACTGGTAAGTAAAATATAAAATTGTAAATGCCCAACAACTTTGACAGGTAAACAGATAAGCGTCGACGTCTTCCGCATATGCATCGCGTGACTAGTGACAGGCTTGATATACAAAAGCAATCGAGAACTTCAGACACGAGAAAAATGACAAAGTTAGAACAACTTTGACAGATAAATTAAGTGACTTTAGAATCAAATAACTTGAAAGTAAAATGTGAAATTGTAGATATCCAACAACTTTGACAGCCAACCAGATAGGCGTCGACGTCTTTCACACATGCACCGCGTGACTAGTGACAGTGTAGTTTTTTTGACAGGTTTGATATACAAAAACAATTGAAAACTACAAACTACAGCGAAAAATGGCAAAATGCGAACCACTTTGACAGATAAACTAAGTCACTTTAAAATCAAATAACTTGAAAGTAAAATGTGAAATTGTAAATGCCCATCAACTTTGACAGGTAAGCAGATAGCACACATGCACCGTGTGACTAGTGACAGTGTAGTTTTTTTTGACAGGTTTAATATACAAAAACAATCGAAAACTACAAACTACACAGAAAAATGACAAAATGCGAACCACTTTAACATATAAACTAAATCGCTTTAAAATCAAATAACTAGAAAGTAAAATATAAAACTGTAAATGCCAACAACTTTGACAGGTAAAGAAAAATTACTTTCTCAAAGACGTACTCTCAAGATGTAGAAATTAACAAACCTTTCGACTTATAACTGAATGTCCGATAACTTTGACAAGTCAGTGAAACTGACTATTTTTGACAGGCTAAGCTTGACACGCAAAACAAACGAAACGACAGATAAGACAAAGCAATCCAATTCGTAAAACAAACGGATTAATAAATGTCAACAACTTTGACGGGTATAGCAAAGCAAAGCAACTAACAAAAACCAATAATTTTGACAAGTAAATAAATACGTTGTTCAGAGTAATGCAAAAGACAGGCAAAAATAGAAATCATTCAACAAACGCCCATAACTTTAATGAAACAATAAATTTTGACAGGTTAAGCTTGACACGCAAAACAAATGAAACAGAATTTTCGAACGAAACGCATAACCACGCCAACAACTTTGACAGGTAAAGATAAATTTGACAAGTAAATAAATGAGTTGTTCAAAATAAATAGATATAATAAATCATTCAAATTATCAACAAACGCCTCTAACTTTGACAAGTTCGTGAAACAATCAATTTTGACATGTTGAGCGTCACACGCGAAACGAAAGAAACGACAGATAAGACAGAGTTATTTAATTCTCGGACGAAATAGATAACAAAATCAACAACTTTGACAGGTAAAAGAAAACAAACGGCTGATAAATTTGACAAATAAATAAATACGTTATTCAAAGTAATGCACGAAGTCAGACGAAAATAGAAATCATAAACCATTTAAGTTTTAAACAAACGCCCATAACTTTGAGAAGTTAGTGAAACCATCAATTTTGACAGATTAAGCTTGACACGCAAAACAAACGAAACGACAGTTAATTTTCGAACGAAACAGATAAGAACTTTGACAGGTAAAGGAAGACGAACGGTGCTAACTAGGTAAATAAAGAATGCCGACAATTTTGACAAGTACGAACTAGCTCATGAACCATTCAACTTACGCACAGGCGCCGATAACTTTGACAAGTTAACGAAACAGCGAATCCAAACTAAACAGATAATAAATGTCAACAAGTTTGACGGGTAAAGGTAGAGAAAGACAGTCGGTATTAACAAAACAAATTACAAATGCCAACAAAAAGTTTGACGAGTAAATAAAGCGTCGTTTAAACCAAAGTACAAAAATAGACAAGAGTGGATATCACAGGCCATCCAAATTTGACAGGTAAACTTTGACAGACAGACGGATGAATTTCAAACAAAAACGGACTAAACAGAGTGAGAAATGACGTATTGGTTGCTGCAATTTGCAAACTGTTCTGTTAATAAATGACAAGGACTCGAACAGGCAACACAATGACAGGAAATTTTGACACATACAGTTCCATTTCAATGAGCAGTATATTTCAGATATTATTAGAATATGAAGTAGAATTTATTAATAATAATTTAATACAGTCCAAGTGTTATATGCAGTTACAGTGTTGTAACTTAGACCAGATTTGTCATAATTGAATTTGCTTTGCCTACCATCAATATTAACTTGATTTGCTAAACCGAATAAGAGAATGGTTTTTCTAAATTATTCTTTGTAAATCTGTATATATTTTCCGTTTATTTTCACAAGTTAATATAACTTAAGGTAAATGGAAGATTGATTGCTTCGTGCTTCCGCCGTACTTGAAATACTTCATTAAAGAGGAATAAGAACTCGAGGCGATACAAACTGGTAAATTAATTCTTCATCGTTCCAGCAAATTAACTTTTCCTGCGCGTTTCTATCGAATTTCAAGGGCAGCCGCCAGTAATTTCTAAAGAATACTAGTTTTATGTAAGTGCGTTTCGGCCTGTCCATTATCCCAACGCTCGACGTAGTAAACCATTCCGAATCGTCGGGCGTACTTTTTCTAAGCCCTTTATTTATTTGCTTTCGCAAAGCTGCATTTCTACATCAAACGGAAGATAAAAGGACGATTCTCTGTTAGTCCCAGTATCGCAGTCGGTGTCAGACTTAATGCAGCTTTGCTTCGAAATACGGTTCCTGTGTACAGAGCTCTCGAATGAATGGGAAGTCGCTCGTTTAATTTTATTTTAACTATCAGCATAAAATTTATTTTCAGCTCGCGAACGCTATTAGATTACTGCTCGCTGTGTGCGATAATTTACCGAACACTGGATGCGTCTCTTCTTTGAAGCTTAATAATTTTTCCGGAAAACTTTTTGTTGATACTACGTATAAGAGCAGTGATTCTAGTAACTAGTGGGTGCAGTGTTTCCCAGACGTTTGTTATCATAAATCAGCACTTAGGAACACGTAATTAACGACCGAAAGTTTTCCGGCGCGTTTCTATTGAAATTAGGGTCAGCGCGTTTTAAATTAAAGTTTCCCATAAGAACTGCAACTGTTTCAGTTTCCGCATCACTGCGCCCGCTACTAACGTGAAATTAAATGACCCCAGATGCGGGAGTCGAATCGTGAGACGTGCTGCGAGAAAACAGCGGCGCTCATCACAGAATAACCTTATTGATTTTCTACGGTTACTGAAAGCATTATGGGACACTTACTAGTCTCATTACAACCGGCCGAACGTGTTCGCATTTCGTTCTATTTTTTTTTCTTTGCCCCTAGGCTTTCAAAGTCAGCCTCCGATTTTGCCGGACACGGACAGGGATAGAACAAGTTCATTAATTTTTAGTACCCTTTACAAGATTATGGGGCTTCTCATTCAAAAGTAGCTGCGTTATACTTTACGCCTTGCCACTTTTCCACTAATTTTTCGGACCACCCGAAACACTATCAATCCAAGCTTGAATTTCCATTTCCAATGTGGCGTAAAAATGTAGCAAGTTCGGCAAGTGACCATCACTAACGAACTTTTAAAGCATGGGCGCAGTCGTCATGGGCCAGTGACGGTGGTAGGAATCATTGAAACAAGTCCTTTTTCTTCATGCTCGCAATATCTTCCTCATGTAACGGAAAGTAAAAACATTTTTACTACCTGCGGTCCGCTAGAAACTATAGAAGACCGCATGACCCGCGGGCATAAAAGTTTACCCACCCCTGCTCTAGAAGAAGTGTTCATTTTGTTTAGCCGCCACACTCTTGACACCGTCTCTCATGTAACTTTTGCACCCAATATTGCAGTTTTTAAGAAATACGCAGACCTACGCAATGCTTTCACCAAGTCTGCCATTTAATGATTTTTGCATATTTTGTTGATACCTGTATGTTCCACGATACCGAAATACTGCACAATCACGTGGATGAGTCGTGGTACTACCACACTAACGTTTATTTATATGAAATGACAATATTCGCTTAAAAAAAATAATTAAAGTTTTTAAATAATACTCTAGACTGGGTTCATTAATAGTTGTCATAACTATAGAGCGACTTAGGTTTTTTGGTTTCAAAAGTATGCAGCTTGCCTTGAATAAGTCATTTACAAGAAGTTGAATGAATGTGGATAAAGTAAATATAAAATAAACGTATCAAATTCCGTAAAAATCATTTTGATTCAATCGTTATGGTTTGAATGATCTTAGGTAAAAGCCTAAGCTCATCCGCTCTCTGATCATAACAAAGTTTTTTTAAAGTTTACTCTACTCACTTTTTTAGGATTAGAACTTATTTGAAAAATCTTCAATAGACATTCTATAACCAAAATTGGAACCAAATGTTATATTTTTCTATCGGATGATTCATCACTCGATAATTACCTTTGATAGAAATAGGACTTTGTAGTAGTAATGATGCAACAAAAATAAAATTACATGTAAGACTAATGCCTGATTGCACCGCATTTTTAATCATTGATTAAATTTAAGACGTGTTTAGAATGTGACAATCGTGAATACGTGACAGCATAATGTCAATCACCATCTAATTGACACTTATGCCCGGTTGCACCAACTTTTTAAGCAGAGCTTAAGTTTAAGTTATGTTTAGAATGTGACATTTACTTATGGTCAGTATAATGTCAAATACATTCTGATTGACATTTAAACTTCAACTTAAGTATCAATTAGAATGTGACTAACATTTTGTTAAGTCTATAAATAATGTCATAGTCTAAACACCACTTAAATTTAAGCTCTGCTTAAAAAGTTGGTGCAACCGGGCATTAAACTTCAACTTAAGTGTCAGTTAGAATGCGCCTGACATTATGCTGGATCTACGTTAAATATAACATTCTAAATACGACTTAAATTTAATCTCTGCTTAAAAATGCGGTGCAATTGGCCATGGACCGGTCTTTTAACTTCCTCGTAAACTCCCTTTTCACTAAAATGAACATTAAATTAGTTGCTCTAGCAACGCGTATTTATGTGACTGAGATAAATGCACTCGTCTAGTTAATCCGAAAGACATGCATAATGCTTGATAGGCAGCTATATGATAGATTTTTCAGTTACAAGACAGATAAATTTACAAGTCATTTAAAAGGAAGTTAAAAGACCGGGCCTGAAGTGTTAAAAACAAAATATGACGTCACAAAAACGGACGAGGACTATAACAATTTTTTGACATACAGAAAAACATAATTACAACTGAAACGGTCGCGAATTTGTTTATAAAACAAAAAGCATGTTTGATGTAATTTTGATTGTAAGAGAACAAACAAGCGGAGGCAATTTCGTCACGGCAGGGCGGTCCTCACGACGGTCGGTCAAGTGCAATATAACGAGGGGATGTCATAAATTCTTGTAACACTGTGGGACTTTAAAATTTTTCTTGAGTGAAATCATAAATCTGTCATACGAGTTTCTAATGTTCATCTGTTGTTCTTTAGGAATGATACAATTTGACACGTTTAAGTTTCTGTAAAAGGATACTTCTATTGAAAACTAAAATTATCACCGGGGTGTAACGGGAAATAGCATGCTGATTTTCAAGAGCGTCTAAACAAAAAGCAGTCGAATTTCTCCTATCAGCGGGAAACATAAAGATGTCAGATGGGTACTTGTAGTTTTAAGAAGGTTGTTGTGAATTTGGAAAGACAGCACACGTGGTCTGCTCACGGGGGGTCGTTAAAAGCTTAGAGAAAAAAATACATTCTTGGAATCGGATGGGCGTTATCTTTCTGAACGCAAAACACAGCTCTATTGGTCAGGGGGTGTTTGAATTTAGTTTCTAATAGGAGGAAGGAAATTAATTTTGTTCAGCCGAAAATGAAAATTAAAATGACAGACAGATAGCTCCGAGCTTGTAAAACGATCAGTCGTATTATTTGGGCTGACGAATTGCTTTGCACTTGGTTCTCTGATTTAGATTTCACAATAGAGTTAAATCATTTTATATCGGGACGTCTAAAATTCTAGTGTTTGAGAGGCGATATAATCAAATTTAAAACTAGCCGGTCGCGTACGGTAAATTAACCGCGAGTGTATTTAAAAACTTCAGTGTAGTGAGTGTATCGAATCTTGACTTCGCGGGCGCGGGCTTAGGTAAACATTTTGTTTATATTTCTTCTTCACATATTTGGTGGTTTAAATTGTTTTCAGAATTATTTTAATTGATTCCTTAATTTTGTATTAACGGATACTGAAAGTCAGTATTTGCCGAGCTTAGACGAATTATAATTAAAGTATCATTGGCAAACAAGTCGAAGCCGTAATCACATTTGTAAAATTTGTAATTTAGTTGTTGTATAATTTCTTAGATCGGTTTGTTTGTGAATAAGTATATGTACAGGGTGTGTCATTCAGTTCGCGTGATTGCACGTTTCTGCACATTAACCAACCAACTCAATTTAACTATTTTATATCTATTTGGAAATTCTGATCACAGTGTATTTTTGTGAAATATAATTCTACCTGCCGAGATATTCTTTGTCAAGTTGGGAACACGTTAACCGGTGTATTCCGGCTTGCTCAGGAAATCTCCGTTTTACACCACGAGTCAGAGGCATTAATATCTGCCGATAAATCACGAGTGCATAGCACCGTCCAATTACAGAAATCAAGGCCAATTTATTGTCTTTACGAATCTCGTAAAATTACGAGGCCGGACAACTCTGAATCACATTCATAGCCATCTTCTTAACTGAGCTTCTCTCACACCTGTGTGTGGACCGAAGTGTAGTCCTGGTTCAGGAGATTTGCGGGTTAATTAGAAGTAATTCGCTGAGAGACCGAAAGATCATAACTACGCGTAGTAGAGTATCAAATAAAACGGTCAATTCTGCCATTGCGCATAGGTTTATTATCGTCGAAAACAACGCAATCAGAGGTTAACAAATGAAGTGAGAGTCACTGTACCTCCACCTCTTAGCGATAGGAACGGTTGAGAATCTCCCTCTTCGCTGCGTTATTAGGTTAGAAACAAATCGGGTCCGACGCCTACTCAGTAGGGTCACCTTCCCCTGAAAAACTAGCGATTACTATTAATCCTCTCGCAAATTGATCGCCTGGGCGACATTTTGTATCACGTACTTCCCCAAATATCTGATTAATTAATTACGATCATTAATTAAGTACACTGTAGACACACGGTCACGCTGTACGTTGGTTGATTGAGCAGAGCGTGTCTTAGGGTACGATCTGAAGTGACAAACACTAGTACCAAGACCGATCTAAATTGAATTAATTAATTGTTAATTAATTGAGGAACAGAGTTTTCCAAACACTAATTGCTGTTGCATAAACAAAGCCACCAACTGTGTGATTTTGAAGTCAATACGCCGCTACGAAATTCGGAAGCGAATACTTTTAAGCGGACTCCACTGTACTTTTCGTATTGTTTATTTGTGTCTGTAATTGTTTAAACGACAAGGTTTTTCCGCTCATTTTCTAGACTGCAGTGCGGCTAGAAATCGGAGTTTTTGCCTTGCTTACAATAAATAATTAATTAAATTTAAATTCCGTATTTTAATTATCAGTAGTTAATCCCTAAAACTCTCTCAAGTTATATTTCACCGTCTCACCAAAAAGGACTGAGTTAGATAACAACGTAGGACAGGTAAAACAAGGCAAGCTAACTAGATTGATCACGCGCTAAATCAAATATTGCTAGATATCAAAGTATTTCTGAGAAGTCTCGCCGCAAGCGTAGTATTATTACATTTAGGTCATTGACGCATCTGTAGCTAGCAGGTACTTGGTCCCTTCGTCGGGGTAGATTAACTTGCATGTTGTAGGAAGGCAATAAACTAATAGCAATTCTTCTCAGGAATACGGGCCGAGCAAACTGTACAGTAATTACGAGTTAAAATCCTTCAGATAATAATTTTTCGGTCCAGTTAATTATATTGTCAAATTAATTCAAATTGTTTAATTGTTTGGACATTTTATTAGTTGTTTAGTTGTCCGAAAGTAGTAAACAAAAACAGTAGCACGTCGGCGTGTTACATAGAGAAAATAAAATTGGTGCAGGTGACAAGGATT
This sequence comes from Dorcus hopei, assembly GCA_033060865.1. Taxonomy (NCBI): domain Eukaryota; kingdom Metazoa; phylum Arthropoda; class Insecta; order Coleoptera; family Lucanidae; genus Dorcus; species Dorcus hopei. Next base: position 6,851,413 of record CM065426.1, on the reverse strand, counting down.
TTGGTCAATTAGAAAGCAGGCGGTAAAAACAATAGCTTGAGAGAAATAAGGTGATGTCGGGACGCGGTAAGAGAAAGTACAGTAAACGGTCTGTTTCGGGAATTAACGTCACGAATCGAGAGAACGCGGGGAACGCGAGTAGTGACGCCGTCGCCGTAATGGAAGCGCCGGAAGCGAGCGTCGCGACGTCGGCCATGGAAAAGCGAGATGGTGTTCCGGAATGGTTCGTCACTTGGTCGGGCCAACAACAGGAGCTGATGACCGGTGTCTTAGCGGCACTACAAAGCATCGTCAGGGAGCGGCAGCCGGAGGAGATGACATCATCAGCAGGGAGCAGTTCGGCTTCGGAAGTTGTGGCAGTCCAGGAGACTTCAGCAGCGGTACAGGTAGGAAATTTGCATGCGAGTTGTCGGAATATAAGCGAAACCGTGTCGGACTCGCCAAGGTCAAACGCAATTTCCGGGGAACAGTCTAGGATGTTACTGCAATTGACTATCAAAAGGCCGATGTTCAAAGGGGAGTCGACTGCAGATCCATATAAATTTTTGCGACGTTTAGAGAGTTGGTTCAGGAGATTAGGCATTCCGGAGGAAGAAAAACTCGTCACAGCGGAAGAAAGTTTGGTGGGTTCTGCATATTATTGGAGTCAAATTTACAGGGGACAGTGGAAAAGTTACGCGGATTTTAAAATCGATTTTCTAAAAACGTATTGGTCCGAGCAGAAACAATTGGAAGTTCTACGAGAAATTATCAGCGCTCGATGGGAACCGAGAGGGATGTACACGATGTTGGAACATTTCTCATATTATGTAAGTCAGGCGAAACTCTTGACGACACAGCGTGCGGAGACCATCTTGGTGAATGATTTAATGCGTCATTTTCCACACACCTTGCAATCGCTTTGGCAGATGAGTGGCAGAAATACAATTCAGGAAGCAGCGGAGTTCTTGAGGAAACAGGATGATCTACTCGCGCAATTAGGGTCGTCAGGTGGACCTGCGAGGGAGGAGAGAAGGTATCGAGGCCGGGGAAATCGGACAAACCAGCCGTACTCATGTTACAGAGACGATGAATTCGACCAGGAAAACTAGATTCGGTGAGGTCAGAGGCCGATGGCTTTACCACAAACAGCACACAAAAGGCCGCAGTTGTCGAGGTGAACAACTTAACTAAGGAAACGAGGGAGTCAGGGGAGCCAAGCAGGATCAGCAGGGGATTTGAATTATTGACTAAATTAGGCTGGAAACCGTTTCAAGGACTAGGAAAACATCACCAGGGAATAATAGCACCGATTACGCAAGCAGGACAAACACATCTACAGGGTTTAGGTTTTTCAGGCGATTCGGGTCGTGAAATGTTGCGTTACAGGGAATTAATTAGGCCAGGAGAACCGTTAGAAGCCAGGGGCGCAGATCGGTTTCAGGTTTTGTCGTTACAGAGGGGACAACAATTTATTTCTAGCGGGGAGAAAGAAAATCATCGGGTGATTCCAGTGATTACGATCAAGGCCGACGGAGGAATCGAGATATCAGCATTAATCGACACCGGAAGCGAAGTCACCTGTATTTCAGATGACGCCTACAATAAAATCATCGAGAGGGATATTCAAGTCCCAACGCTGCCAGTAAAAGCAACACAATTAAAAGGAGCTGTCGGACAAAAAAGCATTCGAGTTGCACTACAAGCATACATCACCCTGTATATTGACGGAGCAGCGATACGGACTGCTTGCTTAGTTGTTAAAAATTTAATCAAACAGATGATCATCGGCGAGGATTGGCTAACCAGGCACAAGGCGAAGATTGACTTCGAGGAAGGCATAATTGAATTTATTTACGGAGAACGCCGGCATCGAGTGCGCTTAACGGGTCGAGTTGACGCGGCAGAAAGGGCACAAACGGACAGCGCCAATTGCGAGCCGGACGAAGAAGTGTTTGAAGCGAATGCCTTACTGTCGGAGGGACACTACGAGAGCGCCGCGGATATACAGGGTAAAGTAGCGGAGTGTTGCTTGACTGAAATTGAGAAACAAAAATTGAACGGCCTCCTGTTGGAATTTTATCAAATTTTCGCTAAGATACCCGGACTAACACACTTGTACACACATGAAATCATAATGCAGGATGAGACGCCCTTTATGAAGCGGTCATATCCTGTACCGTACGCGTTAAGGCCAGCTGTAGACGATGAAATTAATAAGATGTTAGAGCTACAAATTATACAGAGGGAAGCATCGCCTTATTCGAGTCCGATTGTTGTTGTAAAAAAGAAGGATGCTACCGTGCGGCTTTGCCTAGATGCGAGGCAATTAAACGAGAGGATGGTGGCGGACAGAGAAAGCCCTACTCCGAGTGAAGAGCTGATACACCGATTTAACAACGTGAGGTATTTTTCTTCGTTAGATTTGCGCTCGTCCTATTGGCAAATTCCGTTGCATACAGACAGCAGAAAATACACGGCGTTCCTCTACAACGGAAGGAGTTACACGTTCAAGGTGTTGCCGTTCGGATTAAAGACAGCGGTCGCCAGTTTCAGTCGCTGCATGGATTTAGTTTTGGGACCGGAAGTGCGGGAATTCGCCGTGAACTACGTGGATGACTTACTGATAGCCTCACCGGACTGTGAGACGCACTTAGAGCACTTACGAGCCGTATTGACAAAGTTGCGAGACGCTAACTTAACCGTGAACCTGGAGAAGTCGTGCTTCATACAGAAGGAGATCAAGTTTCTAGGCCACATTTTATCAACGGACGGGATACGACCGGACCCAGGAAAAATTGAGGCGATACAGAAGTTCCCAACACCTACGCGAGTCAAAGAGCTGAGAGCGTTCTTAGGATTATGTAATTATTATCGGCAATTTCAGCGGAGTTATAGCGCGCACACACTACCTATCAGAGAGCTGCTGAGGACAGGAGTCAAATGGAAGTGGGGAAGCGAAGAAGAGGCTAACTTCCAACACATCAAGGAATTATTCTTACAGAGTGTAATGTTACGTCACCCGAGACTCGATCAACCATTTATTTTACAGACGGATAGTTCAGGATTCGGGATAGGTAGCGCCTTATGTCAGGAGAAGGACGAAGGAGAACTTGGAGTGATCGCCTTCGCCAGCCGTTCTTTGAATCCTGCGGAAAGGAATTATACCACGACAGAAAAGGAACTGCTAGCGATTATTTTTTCTTTACAGAAGTTTCGCACGTACTTAATGAACGCAAAGGTGATTATTTATAGTGACCATCATGCATTACAGTTTCTAAAACAGTGCAGGTTGTTAAGTGAGCGTCTAACGAGGTGGGTGTTGATGTTGCAAGCGTTTGATTTCGAAGTGCACCACATTAAGGGAAGAGATAATGTTGTGGCGGACATTTTGTCACGATTTCCAGTAGGGCAATCGACCACAGGGGAACAGGGCCATCCTGCGCCAGTAATTGCTGCGTTGGCAACGACAGACAGCCCAGATTTACGGAGGAGATTGATGAATATCGGCGAATTACAGGCAGACGACGATTATCTCGGAGCAATCTATGTACAAGACGACGAAGAAAGGAAGGCAGGATACGAGTTGTACGACGGGGTTCTACTGTACAACTGCCGATTCACGCAGGCGAAATTAGTGGCGGTACCGAGGGGCCTAATTGTTGATTTAGTGCGGCATTTTCACGAAGCGTATGGACATTTTGGAGCGGGGAAAGTATTCCACGCGATGCGTACTTTGTTTTTCTGGAAGAAAATGCGGCATTCAATCAGGAAGATTCTACAAAGCTGCGACAGTTGTCAGCGGACTAAGCATATGAATAGGAACTTTGCAGGACAATTCCAGCCAGTAATAGCAGAGCGAGTCGGCGAATTAATGTCAGTCGATTTTTACGGGCCATTGCCACGCGCGCGTGCTGGGGCAGTTTATTTGTTGGTAACGATCGACGTATTCTCCAAATTTGTGCAACTGTATGCCATGAAGAGGGCGAACGCAAGCACTGCCGCACGCAAAGTACTCGAGGAATCCAGGATTAGGCCGGAGCGTATTCTCAGCGACAATGGGACTCAATTTACATCCAGGCTATGGAAACAGAGAATGGCCGAAGCGGGAATTCAGGTACAATACACGTCTGTCAGACATCCAGCTTCAAATCCAGTCGAGCGAGTTATGAGGGAAATTGGAAGATTTTTCAGGACGTTTTGCTCAAGGAGACATACAGGTTGGATCGACCACGTGGAGAAGTTGCAGACTTGCTTAAATTCGTTACCACACGGCTCCACCGGCTTCGCGCCAGTGACCATTGCATTCGGAGAAGAACCGGAGGTGCCTTACAGAGAGTTAATTCGCCGGATTAACCCATTTGTTTTGAACCAAGAAGTACACCGCGTGCGGGAATTAGTGAAACAAAACACACGGCGCATGGCGCGACTGCGAGCGCGGCAACAAACAAGCTTTCAAGAGCCATTCAACGAGGGAGATTGGGTCTTAATTCGGACCAACCCGATCTCAATTTTGGCGGAGCGTATAAATCAAAAATTCTGTCATCTGTACACGGGTCCATACCTTATCCGTAGAAAAATACACATCAACGCGTACTTATTAGAAGGAGAAGACGGAAGTATTAGGGGTGTCTTTAACGCCGCGAATTTAAGGCCGTATTATGTATTTACGGGTGCAGATTAGAGAGCGGGCGGTCTTAAACAGATGTTACCGAGTACCGAAGGGGCGTCGACCTCAAGAATTCCAGGAAAATGTAAGTGTATTGTGTATTTATTGCAGAAGACCAGACGGAAACTAGACGGTATACTGACCTACCTACTTGTCACAAAAACGTCGAAGAATTTTTATGACGGTTACCTGCTTACGGGTCTGGTGTTTATTGAGATTTTCGGATAATGCCTCATTATTAGTGAGTTATTATGAAAAACGGGGTGACTCTTGATTATTAAGTGAGTGAAATTATACAAATTATACTAATCAGGTAGTGACCGTCATTCAGGGGAGTGTAATTACGGGGAGTGTTGGATTAGAAAGTGTATCTGTACTTAGCAGTGGGGGCGTGACGGAATCAGAAATGCGGGTTGTAATTTATATTTTAATTAGGGATTGGGAGTTCTTACAAGCATTTCCAACTGGTACATACGAAATCAGCCTAACGGTGAATTATTGAGTGAGATTAATCTAATACAAGATTAGGAGTGCGATAGTGAATTTTGTCGGGGTTGAGGTGATTGAATTATTATAATCAGATAGTGACTGTTATTAAGCCAATTAAACCTGGGTGAGAGTAATTAAGGGAAGTGTTGAATTTATAATCAGTTAAAGAAGTGCGGAAGGTAATGAAGGAATGAGGAGGATTTGTGAAATCATTCCAACAGTGACTAGCGGAGGTGTAATCAAGATAAGTGTGAATTAGTGTGTGAGATTAATTAATCAGAATTAGTGGTGGTGTTGAATTAATTCAGTTAACTAGTGGCGAATCAATCCTTGGGCCAAGGTTAGGACAGGGGCGGGGTGATTATTATTGCTGTGTAGGTGTTATTAAAATTTTTCCCAAGAAATTCAGGTAAATTCCAGGGGCGTGCTCGAGTGGATTAGTGTTATTACTAGTCGTGTGAAATTATTGACGTGATTTATCCAGGTATGGTGCTTGGTGAAATAATTAAAATTTATCGGTGGCAAAATTTAATCATAATTAGTGACAGCGGCGTGAAGTTTAATTAGGCAGGAGTGTGACAAGATCAAATTAATTAGTGGGTGCGCGAGTGGAGTGAACAAATTAGCAAAAAATTGAAGAGATAGTTAGTGAATAAAAAGGTGATTAAAGGGTTCAGTGGTGTTGAGTTAATTACGGTTTAGTGTAGGGGTGAGTTTGGTGATTAATAAGGAGTGATTATCAAGGTGTTTATTAAACAGTAGTGACAGTGGAGTGTCATTTAGTTAGGTTAGGTGTGGTGTTGGTGATGAATTACATTAGGCAGATAGAGTTCCGGAGACAAGCATTCACTTCGGTATTACGGAAGTGACTTCGACTTATGTAATGCCAGCCGATGTTACGTTAGAGGGTCCACCGATTTAGTTGATTTAACGATTGGGGGCGTCGTGAAGACGGAAAACGAAAGTGTTGGGATTGCATAAACTCAGGATATTTTTTTTCTTTTCTTTCCTTCCGGTTGGTGAAGATTTGTCTGTTCTTAGTAGGTTTGAGAAGGTAGTTGATGTTTTGTACATTGGCCAAGGCGAGTTCGGTCGGTTAGCGTTCCGCGATTTGCTTGTATATTTCTGTCCTGTGGGAGAAGGTGTCAGTGGTCCTGGGCGCTCCCTTATTAAGGGAAAACTGGAAATTGCTCATTCGTCGGAGCAATTGCGCGGATTTCCAGTTGGGGGCGAGTGAAACGGTCGCGAATTTGTTTATAAAACAAAAAGCATGTTTGATGTAATTTTGATTGTAAGAGAACAAACAAGCGGAGGCAATTTCGTCACGGCAGGGCGGTCCTCACGACGGTCGGTCAAGTGCAATATAACGAGGGGATGTCATAAATTCTTGTAACACTGTGGGACTTTAAAATTTTTCTTGAGTGAAATCATAAATCTGTCATACGAGTTTCTAATGTTCATCTGTTGTTCTTTAGGAATGATACAATTTGACACGTTTAAGTTTCTGTAAAAGGATACTTCTATTGAAAACTAAAATTATCACCGGGGTGTAACGGGAAATAGCATGCTGATTTTCAAGAGCGTCTAAACAAAAAGCAGTCGAATTTCTCCTATCAGCGGGAAACATAAAGATGTCAGATGGGTACTTGTAGTTTTAAGAAGGTTGTTGTGAATTTGGAAAGACAGCACACGTGGTCTGCTCACGGGGGGTCGTTAAAAGCTTAGAGAAAAAAATACATTCTTGGAATCGGATGGGCGTTATCTTTCTGAACGCAAAACACAGCTCTATTGGTCAGGGGGTGTTTGAATTTAGTTTCTAATAGGAGGAAGGGAAATTAATTTTGTTCAGCCGAAAAATGAAAATTAAAATGACAGACAGATAGCTCCGAGCTTGTAAAACGATCAGTCGTATTATTTGGGCTGACGAATTGCTTTGCACTTGGTTCTCTGATTTAGATTTCACAATCGAGTTAAATCATTTTATATCGGGACGTCTAAAATTCTAGTGTTTGAGAGGCGATCTAATCAAATTTAAAACTAGCCGGTCGCGTACGGTAAATTAACCGCGAGTGTATTTAAAAACTTCAGTGTAGTGAGTGTATCGAATCTTAACTTCGCGGGCGCGGGCTTAGGTAAACATTTTGTTTATATTTCTTCTTCACATATTTGGTGGTTTAAATTGTTTTCAGAATTATTTTAATTGATCCCTTAATTTTGTATTAACGGATACTGAAAGTCAGTATTTGCCGAGCTTAGACGAATTATAATTAAAGTATCATTGGCAAACAAGTCGAAGCCGTAATCACATTTGTAAAATTTGTAATTTAGTTGTTGTATAATTTCTTAGATCGGTTTGTTTGTGAATAAGTATATGTACAGGGTGTGTCATTCAGTTCGCGTGATTGCACGTTTCTGCACATTAACCAACCAACTCAATTTAACTATTTTATATCTATTTGGAAATTCTGATCACAGTGTATTTTTGTGAAATATAATTCTACCTGCCGAGATATTCTTTGTCAAGTTGGGAACACGTTAACCGGTGTATTCCGGCTTGCTCAGGAAATCTCCGTTTTACACCACGAGTCAGAGGCATTAATATCTGCCGATAAATCACGAGTGCATAGCACCGTCCAATTACAGAAATCAAGGCCAATTTATTGTCTTTACGAATCTCGTAAAATTACGAGGCCGGACAACTCTGAATCACATTCATAGCCATCTTCTTAACTGAGCTTCTCTCACACCTGTGTGTGGACCGAAGTGTAGTCCTGGTTCAGGAGATTTGCGGGTTAATTAGAAGTAATTCGCTGAGAGACCGAAAGATCATAACTACGCGTAGTAGAGTATCAAATAAAACGGTCAATTCTGCCATTGCGCATAGGTTTATTATCGTCGAAAACAACGCAATCAGAGGTTAACAAATGAAGTGAGAGTCACTGTACCTCCACCTCTTAGCGATAGGAACGGTTGAGAATCTCTCTCTTCGCTGCGTTATTAGGTTAGAAACAAATCGGGTCCGACGCCTACTCAGTAGGGTCACCTTCCCCTGAAAAACTAGCGATTACTATTAATCCTCTCGCAAATTGATCGCCTGGGCGACATTTTGTATCACGTACTTCCCCAAATATCTGATTAATTAATTACGATCATTAATTAAGTACACTGTAGACACACGGTCACGCTGTACGTTGGTTGATTGAGCAGAGCGTGTCTTAGGGTACGATCTGAAGTGACAAACACTAGTACCAAGACCGATCTAAATTGAATTAATTAATTGTTAATTAATTGAGGAACAGAGTTTTCCAAACACTAATTGCTGTTGCATAAACAAAGCCACCAACTGTGTGATTTTGAAGTCAATACGCCGCTACGAAATTCGGAAGCGAATACTTTTAAGCGGACTCCACTGTACTTTTCGTATTGTTTATTTGTGTCTGTAATTGTTTAAACGACAAGGTTTTTCCGCTCATTTTTCTAGACTGCAGTGCGGCTAGAAATCGGAGTTTTTGCCTTGCTTACAATAAATAATTAATTAAATTTAAATTCCGTATTTTAATTATCAGTAGTTAATCCCTAAAACTCTCTCAAGTTATATTTCACCGTCTCACCAAAAAGGACTGAGTTAGATAACAACGTAGGACAGGTAAAACAAGGCAAGCTAACTAGATTGATCACGCGCTAAATCAAATATTGCTAGATATCAAAGTATTTCTGAGAAGTCTCGCCGCAAGCGTAGTATTATTACATTTAGGTCATTGACGCATCTGTAGCTAGCAGGTACTTGGTCCCTTCGTCGGGGTAGATTAACTTGCATGTTGTAGGAAGGCAATAAACTAATAGCAATTCTTCTCAGGAATACGGGCCGAGCAAACTGTACAGTAATTACGAGTTAAAATCCTTCAGATAATAATTTTTCGGTCCAGTTAATTATATTGTCAAATTAATTCAAATTGTTTAATTGTTTGGACATTTTATTAGTTGTTTAGTTGTCCGAAAGTAGTAAACAAAAACAGTAGCACGTCGGCGTGTTACACAACAAAAAAAATGCTTACAATTCTTTCATCACAAATTCGTTCAACTTGATGAAAGACTCTTGGAAAGTAATAAATTATGAAAGTAATAAATTATGGAAGTGAAACTCGTACTACAAGCCTTTTGAATGAAAATGACCTCAATAATTATTTTGTAAACATTGCAAACAATATTACTAAAACTCTGCCAAGATATGAGAAAACTAGTACGGAACTTATGAGCGGTCTTATTCAACCAAGGCGATCCTTTTTTCTACAACCTGTTCTAGAAAATGACGTGTGCAGCGCCATATGTCAACTAAATAATTCAGAATCTTTAGATGCGTACGACATGAGCAATAAATTGCTTAAAGTCATGGTGCATGTTCTGGTGCCATATCTAACTGTTTTAATAAACAAATGTTTCTCCGAAGGATGTTTTCCAGAAGCCCTTAAAATTTCAAGAGTAACTCCGATTTTTAAAAGTGGTGAAGTAAATAATCCAGGAAATTACCGACCCATATCCATAGTCCCAATAATCAGCAAAATAATAGAAAAAATTTTCAAAGACCAGCTCATAAAATACTTATCGAAGGAGAAATTATTAAATTCAAACCAATTCGGTTTTTGCAAGGATTCAAATACCACAAAAGCAATGCTCTCAGTAGTCGAAAACATAGTTACGAATTTTGAAAATGGAAAAACGACAGCGGCCGTTCTGTGCGATCTGACGAAAGCGTTTGATTGTGTTTCACATCCCGTATTAGTTATCTATCAAACGGGAAACAATTTGTAACTTACAATGGGAAGACGTCAATGGTAAGAACAGTTAAACATGGAGTTCCAGGAGGCTCAGTTCTGGGTCCGTTGCTGTTTATAATTTATATAAATGATCTTACGCACCATCTGAATGTATCCTGTTTGAGGATGATACAAGTATTCTGTGCTCAGATAGATGACGCGAAAAACTTGATAGCAAGATAATTTTTTTTAGAAAAGAAAGAATTGGTTTACGATAAATAAATTAAAATTAAATGTAGAAAAAACGCAAGAAACATAATTTTCAACAAGCAAATTTAACATCACACCAAACTTCGCAAAATTATTAGGCTTCCATCTAGACGAATCTTTAAACTGGAAAACGCATAATGAAAAGTTATGTGCAAAGCTGGCTTCAAAAATTTTTGTACTAAGGAAACTACGACTTTGGTTGACCCCCGGACTGGACTGCCGAGATCTAGCTACTTTTCACTTTTCCATAGTTTATTATCATACGGAGTAAGTTAATTCCACACACGCCATAAAAGCCTTCAAATTACAAAAGAAAGCAATCAGAGTAATTACAAATGCTAATTATAACGAACATTGTCAGAGACTTTTCAAAAATTTAGAAATTTTACCGTAACCGTCACTATACATCTATCAAAATCTACTACACATACATAAAACAGCAAGAAGTCAACGTAAACATTCGGACGTTCATACACATGATACTAGACATGCCAATAACTTAATATTAAAAAACACGCGTTTAACAACAAGTCGGTGAAATTCTCTACAATTGAATTTATACAATGTATTGTTACGACTTCAGGGTTCACAAATTTAAACGTTATTTATTTTTCAAAACACTTTAATGTCTACGATTATTAAACACAATGAAAGTACAATAACATCGAGCTGTACACTTATCTGACAAAACAACACTTAGGCCCAGTTTTACAATCGTGGAATAAGAACGGAATAACTGTTCGCCAAATATCCTTTAATGTTCCTCCATATCTACGTCACACCTACGTCACGTTATACCAATAATAATGCTTATCCGACGATTGTAAAATCGGGCCTTAATGCCATTTTTCTTAATGAATATGTACTTAAATGCAGAATTAAATTCGAGGCCAACATAATTTTGCAAACAACAACTAATTGTAAGTGTCCCACTTCAAATTTTGAGCAGTGTATACAGGGATATCCACATAAACCGTTCGTTAAAAGTTTTCAAGGTTGCAGTTCACGTAGATATTTGAAATTTAAGGAGCAAGGGTTTTCCGCAGAGATCTCTTTAAATAAAATAAAATTGTCTTTGTACCACTTCCGATTGTAACGGAAGTCGCTATCAACTCGCTTATTTTAAATGGAATGCTATACCGGCTGTTTCAAATTGAGTGTGCACTGAAGGGATCTTCTAAACCGTAACAGCTAGCGCTTGTTCGAGAATGACGACGAATAAGAATAATGCTAGATTTTTCCAGTAAATTCGGTGCGGGTCTAGAATAGTCTAGAATCTTATCTGCGTCACAGATGGCGTGACCAGTATAAAAATGGAACTTACTTCTCGGAATGTAACATATTAAAAATTTAGATTATAAATCCTTTAAAACAAAAGTATACAGCTTTATAATAAACAAGTGCTTCTATTCTATCCAAGAATATTTAGATAATATTTATATATTAACGTGACACTCTGAATTAAAAAAAAGTACTGCGGAAATGTTTGCCATGATACCACTGGCTGTGATTGTTTTTTTTTTTGTTTTTGTTTTTTTTTTCCTTCTCTTGTTATTTGATTGTCTAATTTGCTTACTGTTTTGTACATTGATATATTGACAGATTAATATCTTAATGACAAAATACATAATGTACCTGATCGACTACAAATGTACTTTTATATACATAATGTAGTGACAATAAAGTATTATTATCATTATTATTACAGCCTAACTCTTATAATAATAGATAGCCCTGTGTCATCGTAAGTCAATTCTAGTTCGTACAGTAACACTGAGGAATCTGGCTCTGCAAAAGAAAGCAAAAGTGAAAAAGTTTTTGCGTTAGCCTGTTTAATTAAAGACTTCGATATTGTAGTTGGAGGTAAATGTGAAAATCTCGATGGTAAAAGGATTTTATTGTACACGTTACATTTTATCATGAACTTTATTGATTCTGTTTTGATCATTCTTCTTTAAAAATAGATTTAAAATATCAGCGTTGAATTTATACACATTCTCTTGGTTGTTCTGCAAAAATGATAACGAATGCCATAAAACGAAAAATGCAAATAAAACAGAAACTGGGAAAGTAAAAAAAAAACATCTGTACAGGAGCTGCTAGGGGTATTGTTAGAAGCACAAAACATCAAACTTCTACTACTTCTGCAAGTGTAATCACGGAATTAAGGCTGAATATTAGCGATTCAGTTATTAAAAGAAAATTAATAGAAACCCATTTGCGCCCCAACGCACAGTGGTACAAAGACAATTTTATTTTATTTAAAGAGATCTCTACGGAAAACCCTTGCTTCTTAAATTTCAAATATCTACGTGAACTGCAACCTTGAAAACTTTTAACGAACGGTTTATGTGGATATCCCTGTATACTCAAACAAAATTTAATATACGAAACCTGAATAGACTTAAAATTTAATAAACTGTCTTAGGCCCGATTTTACAATCGTCAGATAAGCATTATACTTAGAATAACGTGACGTAGATATGGAGGAACATTAAAGGATATTCAGCGAAGAGTTATTCCATCCTTATTCCACGATTGTAAAACTGGGCCTTACTGCAACAAAAAGAGAATACGCAAAGTACGAATTAATTACAGAAAACGTCGTGAGGTAGAAAACTTTAAATTTCTTCTATATTATCTAATGGTAACAGAAGGTTTTCTAAATATTCTTCTTGATCTTCCTTTTCACTTTCGTCAGTGCTTTCCTTGATACTAGTAGATGTACACACATATTTGTTAACATCGTCAGACTTACCAATGTTGATTGAAGGAGCTTCTAACATGGTAATAACTTCACAAGGTAATTTAATGCCATTCTGAAAACTATATTTGAAGTGGAAATGATTGGATCAGAGTTATCCCGAGCTCTGTTGAAAATATCTGATAAATTGTGAATTCTAGTATCTTTTCTGGAATGAAATTCTCTCTCTCTCTTATAAATTTTATTTCTTGATTCTGAAGCATCCTCACTGAGGCTGAGTTGCAAAAGCCAGGATTAAATTTAAGCCTAGGTTAGGATGTGACAGACATTATGATGTAGAGCATATTGTGTGTCACATTCTAACTTGGGCTTAAATTTAATCCTGGCTTAAAAATTGTATGCAACCCAGTCTAAAAACGCCAGTAGGCAAAATACTATTTGATACAATATATTTGCCATGAATTAAAACTTTATGTACTGAGGCAGGAATAGGATACCAGGGAAAGAGATCCATGTATAGTTTTGCCGTTTCTTTGCAATATTCTTCGAATGAAGAAGCATTTAGTGGATATTGGCATGTAAGTGCAATTAGAATATTTCTGAAACGAATTATTAGTGTTTCGTTTATTCTCTTTTTCGTTTACCTCTGACAATAACAATCACTAAATGCTCGACGAGAGGTGCTCCCATCGTTTGTTGTGCCTGATCCACCTGTTCTTTTGGCTTGTCAATATGAAGACCCTTTTTTTCCCAAAACATTTTTTGCACTTCAGCTTTCCGGTCTTTTAGGGCCTCTCCACGAACTTGCCATGTTTCTAAATTACTCCTATACGAGATATGTAAGATACATTCAAAGAAACGTATCCAAGCATGTAACGGACTGATTCCAAACTGAAAAGTATTAGATCTCGGTTCAAATTGTTTTGAACTGAAATCTCTTGTAGCTTTATAAACCGAAGGTGTTGCTCCACGTATCGGACACGTTTGAAAAGATTTAGTGCCAGTTAAAATGTTAAGAATTTTCCCATCTATTAGAGTGATTAACTAAAATTTACTTTTAGACGTTTGTCATCTGCTAAAACTACTTCTAACTCTGTAAGATTTGAAATTTCTTCTTCTAAACTATTTTTCTCTTTTAAAATATGATCGCGACTCTCTTTAACAAATTCCAGTTTTAGAGGTCCGCAGAATCTTACAGGCTGCGGCATGGGATTATTCCAAATGATGATGGCAAACAAATCTGAGTCATAACTGAACTGTTGCTTATAATTGGAATATCTATAACTCCCATCAAATCCGTTATTGCATTACAAATTTTCAATTTTTTTTAATTAAAATATTGTTCAATAACTACGTCTTGTAGTTTTCGGATACGTTCTTTAGTACATTTTAAAAGTTTTCTTAGGAGTACTTTAGCTGAAGTTTCAGTGACTTCTAAATCTTCCACTCGACAAGCCAGTTTCGCTTTCAGTACTTTTTCGTAGGCAGGATATATGTCGGCATTTCGTTCTTTACTACTTATCCTGATATTCAAGTACTGTTGTTTACTGAAGTTGTTATCTAACAAGAAAGCCAGACCTTCTTCTGGAGTATAAGGAATTGGTTTGTCATTGGGTGTAGTTAAAATTTGTCTAACTCTTGTAGGACATTATATTGTTTCTCGCAAAAGCGCAGTCAAATCTCGATCACCAGATAAACTGGCGGCCATACGTGTAGCATGAAGGAAAATATTTGAGTCTTGTCCCGTCTCTGTAAGTATTTTAGAAGCATCTCTTCTTTTCGACCTGTTCGATTTTTCACGATAAGGAGTTGTAGGCCGACCAACTTGTCTGTTTTCTTTTACTATTGGTGAAGTCTATTACAAGAGTCTTAGTTAGCCATTCTTTGTTATTATTTAAAAATTGTTTATGTACTCTATGACATGAGAGCCATCTTTCTCTTAAAGAGTTACAAAAAAATCTACACTTTTCCGTTATAGATTGGACTTCACGGTCTGTTACGTTCTCTTGATTACATTTTTGTTTTTCTAGTAAAAATGCGGCTTAATGCACTTAATTTTTCTAGAAGTTTTTAAACGAATGTATAAGCAGTTAAAAATAATTACGGCCAACATAGCCAATTTTTAAAAAGCTTTAGTGAAAGAAAATTTAGGGCTCAACTTTGTGAATACATTTTTATCCTTAGCGAATCCTATATCAAGTTTATGGATTAATTATAAAACCTAAAATACCTGTGTTTGTGCTGTCCATGTCTATATTCAAAAACGTCTTTTCTGTTTTACTAAACTAACAGTTTAAATTGCTATTCCGCCGATGAATACACACGCACTTCAAAAGGCGATAGACTTTGACAGTTCAAATTTCTTGTTTTATGTCATAGCTAACTATTCGTGAATGTGAATTTTATTTATCTAATAATACCTATTACTTCCATAATCTGTAATTATTTTAGTATTTTTCATAAACTAGGAAAATACATTTTGGCCGTTTTTTTGTACCACTGTACAACGCCCAGAAGAATGTTACTAAACATGTTATTAAACATGGTGGCGACTATTCTGTTCCCTAAGGGTACGAGTTGGGGACCAATTATATAAAATAGTTGAAATTATGACAGCAAATCATCTAACTATATTAAGAGACAAAGTAACAATGATAATGATCCTAACTTTGAGGGGCCAGAAGGATTATTCAAGTCCCAATATTCTGGATAATAATAATAATAATAATAAATTTATTTAATTAAAAAAGTAGCAACAAAATTAAACAACAAAATGTGTCTTAAGTATCTACAGCTAGTAATAATAAATAGATAGAAGATATCCACAAAAGAAAAAACTTGTGTGTGGATAGGGTAAAGACAAGTTTTGGGAAACTAAGACTACCCCCAGCCTCCCAGAAGGTCACATTAAGATACACCGATACAAATCTAAAAAAAAAAAAATAATAATAATATAAACTACAAATTCAATTACTCAACATAGGCCTTCAGAGGGAAGAGGCATCTCCATATGACTTAACGGTTTAATCCCTGTTCAAGTATAGACAAAATCACAGTTTTAGACATAAAACGTTACATAGACCACATCATATGCAAACATCTAGGCCAGACTTTACAATCACAGCACCAACGTGGAATAACCAATCTGAGGCTAAATTGTGACAGAAACAGTGGTATTCCATCAGAAGTGTCATGTTATAAACGTCAGATTAATCATTCTTGGCAAACACTTGGAATAAGAAGACTGCAAAATCGGCTCTTAAACGACATTAAAGGTTTTTTCTCTCTATTAATTCATGAACTCTTATTCTTGGTACTATTAACAACCATTTTTTCATCCTTTTTTTTAATAATTCAATCGAGTTTATTGTTTTCATGTCGCTGGGAATTTCATTGTAAATTATTGTGGATAAGTACGTAAAACAACGTTGACCAGTGGTCTTAGAAATTTTTGGGATTTGAGCAATTCTATTTTTCTGCCGTGTGTTGTAAGAGTGAGCAAAATTTGTTATTTTATTTTTATGTTTGAAGTTGTATAGCGCTATTTCTAGAAAAAATAATTGCCTGACGTCCAAAATGGCTGATTCTTGATAGAGTAGTTCTGAAGGATAACAATATTCTTTTTTGTAAATAATTTTTAGTAACCATTTTTGAGTAACTTCGACTCTTTTTAAATACGTTTTTACCACCCCTCCCCAGACTAGAATACTGTAACAAAGATGTGACTGAATCAGAGAAAAATAAAGTATTCTCATTTGTCTTAGGGCCGTTTTCATAATAGTACTAAAGGAGACTTTAATTTAAAGTCACTTTAAGCATAGGAAAATTAATGTGTTTTTATAGGTTAAAGTCACTTTAAATTTAAAGTTCTATTATGAAAATGGCCCTTAGATCGAAAATTTTGCTGTATAGCTTAAAACGAGGTAAAAGACTTCTTAGCTTTTTAACTACGTAGTCAGTATGAAAGTTCCACCTTAAATGTCTGTCAATGTATATACCTAAATATTTTACTTTATCTGACGACGCAATTTGTATTGTTTTCTGATCTGATAGTTGAATATCCAACGAACCAAAAACAGGCAAAATATCACTGTGACAGCAGAAAGGTAGAAAAATAGTTTTTTTGTAATTTATTGTAAGCAATTTGCTCTTAAAAAAATTGTTTATGTTAATAAAGTCTTGTTCACTTTTTAATTTAAGGTCTGTCCAATTATTACTTTTATAGACTATTGCTGTGTCATCGGCATAACCAATAATCTTACCAGCTGATTTTAAATTAAACAGATCATTTATGTAAATATTAAATAGTATGGGACCTAGTATTGTGCCTTGTGGCACCCCAAAACGGACGAGTTTTTCGGTACTAATATGATTATTAATAATGACCCGCTGCGTTCTATAACTTAAGTAACTTTCCATTAATTTAAATGGAGTTCCGCGAAAACCGATATTTTTTAGCGATTCCATTAATTTTGAATGACTAACCGTGTCGAAAGCTTTTGCAAGATCGATAAAAATACAGAGTGATTTAGTACCTTCGTCCATGGATCTATAAATTTCTGCTATCAGATCCGCAGAAGCATCACTGGTTGAGATACCTTCTCTAATCCCATACTGCCGTTCAGATAAGATGTTATATTTATTGACAAAATCAACAATTCGGAGTTTCGATATTTTTTCAAAAATTTTTGATATATTGCTAAGAAACGAGATAGGTCTATAATTAGCCATATCAGTTTTAATTCCTGTCTTGTACAAAGGCTTTATTACAGCTTGTTTTAGGGGTTTCGGAAAAATCCCAGTTTCAATAGATTTGTTTATTATCCACACTAAGGGAGAAGCAATCTCATCTGCCACTTCGCGCAAAGTTTCTGCTTTTATACCATCCAGCCCAGGATTTTTTCCACATTTTAACTGTTTTATTATTTTATTAACCTCCTCCTCATTCGTTTTGTCTAAGTAAATTGAATTACTTAATTTTTTCGGGACATAATTAAAATTTGGGTCTGGGACAATTTGATTTGCGAGATTGCTGGATAGGTGTAAAGATAGGATGTTATACCGTTCAATATGCAAACATTATGGGAGCGGTTTGAAATGCTTGGGGATCCCTTCCGATGGAGAGTTGCCAATGACTAATGGATTATATGCATCTATGAATGCATGCAGTTCCTAATAAAGGACATAACAAAATATTAATTAATAATTGTTTCTATATCTTGTTTAAAGTTGGTTCTTGTCCGATGAAATTTGTCAGAAGTGAAAAATATTGTCAGAAGTATTTTTCACTTCTGACGAAGCTGTCGAACGACGGTGAAACAATAAGTGTATTGTGCGCGATTTAGTGTCCGGTTAAAAGATTTTATCATATATCTTGTTTGTTTTGTACTACTGCTATTATTTTACATCTGTGTTTTTTTTGTCATTTCTGTAACGGACGGATAGAGAGTTTGAATGATATTATCAAAATCAATGTAAAGGAAACTTTGAAACAATATTATGCGTAACATTTAAGGCATTAAATATGAATATAAATTTTGACGTTAAGAATAATTCAAAATTACAGTAATGAAAAGTCGAACAAAATATTTTGGAAAGAGAAGAAACGGAATTCTGTACAATATTTAAAGCATACTCTAGTAATTCTTAAGCAGGTATATTGCCGCCAGAGGGGTTGGCTATCATTTCTATTTTTCGATACGCCCGCGCATTTCGAAAGCAGGCGTGCATACACTCGCACGTGCAGCATTTTTCTCAGGGTTTGCAGGTGTAAGACATTTTCGGGAACGATGTTAGTCTCGACAAGAGCTAAAATT